>JAJTUV010000002.1:0-1200000 GCA_021653895.1 Mastomys natalensis | reverse complement strand
GAACTACCTTCTCTTGCTTTAGTTCCTAGCACATGGGAATTCTGACCAATACTCTTGGAACTTGACTTTACAAGTTTATGAATCAAATTAGTGGAAGGAGGGGGATATATCCTGTTATTTGTAAATTTTAAAAATGTTCTGCCAAGCCCTTGCTTAAGCTAAGGAGTAAGGGAACAATTTTGAATTCTAAAGCCAGAGTGACTCTTTCTTCTTCATATGTCAGGTAATTAATTGCTTTCCATAAGTGATAAATAAGGCCAAGTGGCCAGGAGCAAAGTTAAAGAGAAAAAGGAAGATTGGCCCTAAATTGACACTCAGGCCAGGCTGACTCTTGTACAGTGACAGACAAAGAAAAGCAGCAATGTGAGAAAATGATTAGTTCAGCAGATTTGAATTGTATAAAAATTGCACATGAGTCTGGAAAGGGATGACTGGCTTTTAACAGGAGAGTTCAGTATTTGGTAGATGGGCACAGGAAAGGTGTTCAGGTTGTATTGGTACTTGCTATGTCCATATACATTGTATGGAATACCTGACTGATTCAATACCACACCAGACAGTAAAAATGCTGATTCTAATTTAAAAACAAAGGAAATGAGGACTTTGGGTTAGAACCACAAAATTTTAAACATCTTATCTGCAAAACTGAGTAGAGTCAAATGGACACATATTATAGGAAGACAGAAGTATCAAACCTTTATCCTATTCCAGCTACCATCAACGGTTGTATGTGTTCTCAGAAAGGTGGCCTTTCTACAAAGGACTTAATGAAATCAGAAGGCTGCACAGTAAAGGAACCAGTTGAGTGAAAAGACAACCTAGGGAATTTGACAGAGCATTAATATCTATATTGTACAAAGAACTAAAACATGAAACAAGAAATCAAAAAGCTCAAAAAGAGGTCTCATGAAGTGAACAGACAGTTCTCAAAAGATGAAATATAAACAGCCTCCAAAAGAGGAAAAAAATGTTCAACTTCACTAGCCATCAGAGAATCATAATCAGAACCTCATTGAAATTTCACCTCACCCAGTAAGAATAGCAGTCATCAAGAAACAATAACAGCAAATGGTAGTGAGACCAAAAGGAAAGCTTGTATGGTGTCACTGGAATATAAACTGGTTCAGCTACGATGGAAATTAGTGTGCCAAGACTCTCAAACTAAAACAAAGAGAAAGGTCTACCATTGATCTAACAGTGCCTCTCTGGGTATTTATACAAAGGGCTCCTAGTCAACAGACTACAGAAATATTTCTACATCAATATTTATTGCAATATTCTTCAGAATATATAAATTACGAAGCCAATCTAAGTGTCCAGTAACAAAAGAATGGGTAAGAAAAATATGGTATATATACATGGTGGGTATTTTTCATATATAAATAAGGAAAATTGTATAGATTGCAAGAAAATAGAAGAAACTTGGAATGAGTATATGAACTTAACTAAACATGTTTCAGAAAGTCAACAGTATTTAGTTTCTTGTACTTATTTGTTTCTAGTTTTCTTCAAGACATAAAATCACAAATGCAGACATGAAGCTCTCCAGATGCCAAAGGGACCTGACAGGGAAGAGAGTGTGAAAGGGAAAGGTAGATGGAAACTGGGGAGGAAGATGCTCAACATAAAATATATACTTGTGTGAAAATAAAAATACAATTCAAAATGGAAAAGAAGCCTTAAAAGTGTATTCAAAGTAACCTACACAGCTGTCAACTCATTCAGTGAGGGTGTCATCAAAACAAAGACATTGAAAGACTCCAAGTATATTTATTGATGAGCTGTGACTTCCAAAATTAGTGGATTTTGCCATTCTATTCATGAGTATGCATGTTTGAATGCATGTGGGTAAGCTATATGCTAGCTTACATGTGCACATGTATGTGGAAACTTGAGGTTATGTCAGGGATATTCTTTGATCTCCTTTCCATTTTTATCTTTAAAACAAGATCACTCAATGTGACTCTCATCTTGTCCATACATGTGGCTTATCTTGTAGCCAGCTTGTTCTGGAGATCCTCTGTCTCTTAAGGGACTGGATTACAGGTGGCCATGGCCATGGGGTGTTTCAGAGAGTTCTGATTATCTGAACACTTTGTCATCCTGCATCCATAGCAAGCTCTTTGAACATCTGAGCCATCTCTTCCTGGCCCCTATGTTAGAGATTTTACACCCACTGAGAACAAGGGCTGGAGTTTTGTCTAATAGAACATCTGATTCAGAGTCATTCCAGAGATAATCAAGACATTTTATGGGGTATGGCTTTTTCTTCTCCAGTTCCTCACACCTTAGTTTGATACTTGTGTGGCTGTCTAAACCTCCACTAGATTTTAACCTGCTTTAGTATGAAGGATTTCTTGTTTGAAACCTTCTGGCTTTGGCACCCAATCTGTTCATTTTATCACAAAGCTGTTAAATGTATGCTCATAGATTAAG
Organism: Mastomys natalensis; assembly: GCA_021653895.1. Classification (NCBI taxonomy): domain Eukaryota; kingdom Metazoa; phylum Chordata; class Mammalia; order Rodentia; family Muridae; genus Mastomys; species Mastomys natalensis. The sequence goes on along the minus strand of JAJTUV010000002.1, from coordinate 1,197,564 downwards.
AACCTGGTTTTATTTTTCCTATGTCCCCTTGTGGGTCCCTAACTCTTTCAGTTTGATAAATGACAATGTGGACATTGGGGATATCAGCCTTGGCACCATCCTATATTCAAATACAGAAATGTTGTTACCACCTGGAGAAACAACCTCAGACAGCATTTTGGGGGAATTCAATGAACTGTTCTTCCTAAAATCATCAGCAGAGTGGCTGATCCACAGCACTGCCAACTGCAGACTCCTAACATTCTCACTGTTATCTTTGTACTACACCCTCAGGATGCTTTTGGATTGCCCCTCCCTGCTTAACATCCCGGTAACATTATCTAGCCTTCATCCATCTGAGTCCATTAGAAGAAAGCCACATAACTTGTCTTGTACAATGAAAATAAGGAATTCGGAAGTAAAACATAGTTAGTCGAATTCTTGGCATCCTTGTCTGCTCATTTCTCTTTATTTAGGTCATTACCCTTGTTAAAAAATTTTTCATCACAGGTCTCTCATTCTCAAACTTGTCCTTCTGCATTTGGCAAATTCCTGTTATTTCTGATAGATACTTTCAGCATTTCATGACATTTCCTCCAACATATTCATCTTTTTCAGGACATTGCTTCATCTCACAAAAGTCTCCCCAGAGTTTTATTAGTTGCTCATTTCTTCCTTTTTGATAGTTGGGTTTTCACCCTTGGAAAAAGTTTTCTGCACCACTAATGGGAAGCTAAATTGAGCTTCTACCCTCCCAATGCCTAGAAAGAAGCTCTCTGTAGTAGGATAGTGATTATAGAACCCTTCTCAATTTTGCCAGTCAGACACCTTGAAGAAATCAATTAGTAGGCAAATTATTAACTAATTGAGCATTTAGAGTGTTCTTACTTTTGAAAAATCAATTAGGCCTTTGCCCTTAGTTTTCAAGCATTACTTCATTATTAATTGTTTTAAACAGCAGTTCATCAGCAATTGGTTGAGATCAGCTGACAGTTTTTTTTTTTTTTTTTTGTTGATATTCTGTGCTTAATTGATTAATACAATGAGCTGAAAACCTTTCACATCATTGATCAGGTCATGAAATGCTGAGTAACTGGCTGGCAAAATGTAATTTTTTAAAAAAATAATGAATCAGTGGTTCAAAGGTTCAGTTTGAGAGGAAATTGCAGTCAGCAAAAAGAAGATTTTCAGTATTTCTTCAAGACAGGTGACCTGAGTGAGTACCTCAACTCATTCTCGAAGCCAACACTACTGCAAGAGCTTCTCATTCTTTATAAAGCATAGACATGTCATCTATTGTTTTAATGAAAGGATTTTATTATCAATGGGGAAGTGTGGATTTCAATAGCAAATCTGAGGAAATTGGCTGTTGTGGTCAAAGTCTTCCCAGAGTTACAGGAGATTAACAGACCCAATGGGACAGAGGTGCATGCTTTGAAGTAACTTCAAGTGCAGGTAGTGGTGGTGAGTGATGGGTAGAGTCATGGGCATCAGGTTACCTACTTTCCCTTTCAAGAAGGTTGTGTGTGTGTGTGTGTGTGTGTGTGTGTGTGTGTGTGTGTGGAACTCTGTCCCTGAATTGTCACGGTTTTGAGCTTGTTGGCGTAACATCTTGGACAATGAGACTAAACTCATGGAACTAATGGGCTTAATCTAAGTACTTTTCAATATTTAGTACTACACCTGATTATAAAACAGAATTAGACCAATGAATATTGGTTGGCCAAGTAAACAATACACACACACTCTTTATTTTTAACTTTTATTCTTGTCCCATACATTACATCCCAACTTCAGTTTCGCCTCTCTCCACTCCTCTCAATCCCTACCCCCACCTCCTTTCTCCCCAGATCAACTCCTGTTTCCAAGAAATATCCAGGGAACATGGCCTAACAATAAGACTTGTCACAGATAGGTGGTGTTAGTGTACACCAATAATCCCAGCACTCAGAAGGAGAGGCAAGTCAGTCTCTGAATTTGACACCAGCATGGTCTACAAAGCTCGTTTCAGAACAGCCAGGACTACACAGAGAAACCTTATCACAACAAACAAACAAACAAACAAACAAACGAAAAGACTGGTTACAAACTCTCATATCATGGCTGCAGGTAGCAAGTCAGTAGGAGGAAAAGGGATCCAAGTGTAGGCAAAAGAGCCAGAGACACTGCCCACTCCCATTGTTGGGTGTCCCACAAGAACACTAAGCTACACAATTGTAAGTTATACACAGAGGACCTAGCTTAGACCCATATGGTGTTCATGTTTTTTGCTTCAGACGTGAGCACCTATGATCCCTATTTAGTTGATTCTGTGGCCCATGTTCTCATGGTGTTCTTGACCCCTTGGCTCCTACAATCCTTCCTCTCCCTGTTCTGTGGGATTCCCTGACTCTGCCTAGTGGGAAACATATTATTTTGTTCAGTTAGGGAAATGTATTTTGGCTTTTATATTATATTTATATAAATTTTGTAGAATTCATTGTTATTATGATAATATCTATATATCAGTATGTGCTTATTTATTTAATAAAATAGATAAAAGATATCTCTTATTTGTCTATATCTATAATCTATCTACATCTATTATCTGTCTCTCTTAAACATTTATAAAGAAAAATGTTGTTTTATTTCCAAGTCTGTCATTCAAGCTATTTGGCCAAATTCTTGGAAATTTTATCGATTTTCCAAGTTGCTAAGGTTTCATACATTAGCCAGGGTCTGTAGTCATTCTTGATAAACATTCTAATTTCTTTTATTTCTGTGTCTTTGGATACTCTATGAGATAAAAATGTAAATATTTGTTTTTAAAATAAACCTCTCAATATATTATTAATAAAAATAACTTTCAGTCAAATTTATTTTGTGAAATCTATCAAATTCACATCTTTGAGGACAGTCTGGAGTGTGTTAAAATACTGAAAGTTCTAACAATTCTAATCATTATACTGCAGATTTCTAGTTTGTGGCCTTGGAATTCTTTGTGAAAAATATTTGCCAGCCTCTCTGAGATGGAGTGGTCTGTAGAGCCCACAATGGGAGAGATGACTTTAATCCTTGAAAGGTCAGAGGACCAATCTCATTGTACCTGTGTATAGGATAAAAGCAGGCTCTCCAGTGATACAGCAGCTCTCCATATCTCCTTTTCTATTCATTTGTTGCTTTGTTTTCTAGGAATAATGGTTTATTGAAATATAAAACTAGGTTAAAAAACATCTCTGTGATGTTCCATGCACAGAAAACTCCAGGAAGTATAGGGAAAATGCACATTTTCATTCTTTTCGTAACCTGAGTGATGGTCATCTTTAGTTGTCTACTTGAGATAGTCTCAGTGAGGGATTGCCAACACTGAGCTGGCCTGTGGGCATACATGTAGGGAATTATTTTGGATTGACATAGGTAGCACTTTCTGGAAGTGGCCCAGATAAAAGGACATAAATAATAATAATAAATAAAAAAACTTTTGGCTTTTTTTGCCTGCTTGCCTTCACTCACTCTTTCTGGCAAGTTCATTTACCCCATTGTTGCCACTGCTCTTTCCAAGGCTGAAGTTAGAGTCAGCTTTTCTAGCTTTTCAACAGGAATGGAGGATAAGCAGGTTTAGAATCCCCTGGCCCTCCTCACCAGACTGAGACCAGAGAGACCTTCAGTGTCACGGACTGAACAACTACCGGGTTCTTGGCTTTTCATGTATGAGACAGTAATATTGGACCACTCTGACAATATTTGTATGCCAAGAAAATTCTATTGGCTCTGTTCCATTAGAGAACCCTGATGTAATATTCGATTTAACTTTCCAATGGAGGTTCTGTATACACTTTTGCCATGTTTAAAGCACAGATCTCTCGTTTCTGGGTATTGAAGTGCCTGTTGGAAATGATGGATAATTAGAAAACTTTTGAGGGATCTAAGGGATTATTTCCCAGAATTTCTCACTGTGTGGCCTAGGCATGTTCCCAGGATAGTCAGGATCTCTTGGGATTTTAGTCTGAGGCTCTTGAAATCTAGTTTTCAGCTTGTCACAACTGTCTTCCTTCAGGGACTGGGCTGAGACTCAGGGCACAAGCACCTACAGGAAGCAGAGCTAACAATAATAACAAAATTAATATGCACTTGGGAAACAATTGCTCAGGCAAACCAATACACGCATAATGGATTCTGTCCAAAGCTTCATTTTCCAAACTGAAGAACAATAAGATGCATATTAACCCAGGTGAGTGTCGAAACAGAGTCTTGGCAGGCTGTGATTAGATAAGGGAGCTCATACAGCCTGAGTACAGTGTGTGGAGCTAAAGCTACGCAGCATCCCAAAAGAACAAAGATGAGATGCAGTAATGTTCAACCTGTTGTTAATTCAAATCTTTCTTACTTTTAAAATTCTAGGTAACTTTGAAGATTAAACATTTTATTTTCTTTGCAAAATGGCTAAGTCTAACTTATTTAATTGCTGAGAGTTTAGGAGCTTATGGTTAGTGGGAGTTGTTTTTTTTTTAGAAATAAAATTGAACAATGTATAAAGAAGTATAAGTGTAAATTATATGACTTTCTTCTGCTCATCTTAATTCCTGGCTAAGGAAAAATGGTAGTGTAACATTATTGTTAAGTATTTCATATGTAATGTAGAAAGATTTGATTTCAAAAGATATTTAGTATTTTTTTTCAAAAGATATTTAGAAGTTGAATGTCATGGTGCACACCTTTGATACCAGCCCTAAGGAAGCAGAGGCAGGTGGATCTCTGCGTGTTTGAGACCAGCCTGTGCTACATAGTGAGATCCTGTCACAAAAAGAAAGAAAAAGAAAAACAAAAAAGAAGAAAAAGAAAGAAAGAAAGAAAAGAAAGAAAAGAAACTATAGGGCTTGAGAAGTGGCTCTGTGGTTAAGAGAACGTGCTATTCTCCAGAGAACACAGGTTCAATTCCCAGCACACACGTGATGGCTTACAACTGCCTCTAATTCAAGTTTAAGGGAATCTGAAATACTCTTCTGGCGTCTGGAGGCACCATACTTATGGTGGTGGTTTAGACATAAATGCAGGCAAAATACTTCATGATTTTAAAAAATTAATTAATAAATACTGGAATAAGTAATTGAAGGAAAAATATTTTATAATTATAAATGTAAAAGCAAATTGGTAACTGCATATTTTTATAATTCACTTAAATTATAAAAAAAATAATGAGAAAATTTAAGGTAATATTTTTTTGCTTATAGGCATGTGAGGTTTGCTTTTAAGTTCATAGTAATTTATCTAATAAATGATAACTATGTTTATGAAGGACAATGCAATGACTTGATATGCATGCACATATACATATGTATGAAATGTTGAATGAGTCAATGAAACTAATTAGCATATGCATAATCTTGTTTACTTGTTTTTTCCCTGGAGAAATGTTTGAAAATTTCTTATTTTTAAATACATCATATATTTTGTTTACTATAGTCATTCTGCCGTGTGATAAGGCTCAGAATTGTATAAATTATTCCCCTTATCTATCTGAAAGTCCGAACTCTTCACCAATAATTCACCAGCCTTTCCAAACTTAACCTCTCTTCATCTGTGATTCATCGTTGTAGACTCCACATGAAAATGACTTCCCATTGCATTTGTCTTTCTTTGCCTAAATTATTTCTCTTCTTGTCATGCCTTCTAAATTCATATATATTGTTGCAATAGCATTATTTCCTCCACTGTAAAGGCATACTTATATTTCATTGTGCTTTTTTATGCATTTTAAATTTTTTTATGCTTTTTTTTTTTTTACACATCCATGTGTTGATGGACATTTAGATAAATTCCACATATTGGCTATTAGGAATAACGGCAATGAACATAGGGGTACAAGAAATCCTTTCACACATTTTGTTTTAAGTTCTTTGGGTAAATGAGGTTGCTAGGTCTTATAATAGTTGTAATTGTAGCTTGTTAAGGAATCTTCATACCATTTTCCTCTATACTTTGCTATTCTATATCACCACCTATAGACTAAAAGAATTCCTTTTGTCTCTCTTCCTTACTAAAACTTAATCTTTGGCATGTGGTTTTGGTTCGTCTTTTTGAGGCAGGATATAATGCAGCTCAGGTTGGCTTTGAACATGTTATGTGTTCTACGATGATTTTGAGTTTCATTGCAGGTGTGTGCTTCCTCATTTGCTTTGAGGTGGTGTTAGGGATCAAACCCAGGGATGTTAGATGAGCACCCTACCCACTTTCATCTTATTCATAGAAAATTATTCCCACAGGTCTGAGGTGGTGAGACCTCACTGTGGTTTTAATCCTCACAGATTAGTAGTACCAAGTATTTTTTCCATGTACAACCCATGATGTATGCATATCTTTTGAGAATTTCTAGTTAGGACCTCTGCTTGTCTTTTACTTGGCTTATTCATTTTTTGGCTATCGAGTTGTAATATTTTAGTTTCTTGTATATCTTGAACTGAATCCCATGTTAGACATGTAATTTGTAAATATTTTCTCCCCGATTTGTAGTTTGCCTTTTCATTTTGTTAGCTGGTAAGGTATGGGTTTGAAAAAGAAAAAGATAGCCATATGTCTGGATGGCAGAAGAAGCATTTCTGTTTGGTTTAGAAAAAGAAGCTATCATTTGCGGAGCATCTAGCATATATCTGGCTCTAAGTAAATGTTTTATGTAAATTATTTCATTGAAGTCTGTCATCACCTATAAAAGTGATCACCCATATTTTCTTGTTTTACATTAGAGATGAAACATGAGGTAAAGGCTGCAGAGCATAGTAAAGGAGACTGGATTACAACACCGTTAGTGACTGATTCCCATCCAGTTTGCAATCCAGGGACCACAAGATTGTTATATGCATGGCATTTTCCTCTGTACTTCTGAATACGAATTCAGATGCTGCCTTTGATTCCCCAGTGGAAGAATTTCTCTTGACACTAATGCCATTCGAGAGCTTTCATCTTTTATATCTCTTTTGGAAGCTATGCTCCATCATCTAGGATTCTTCTCTTCCCCCCATCAATAAAGAGCTGGATAAGACAGGATTGCTTTTTATCATGTGAGATCATAATGATTTGTAATCATAGTAATTCTTTTCTTTTTTGACTTTGTGTATGTGGTAAATGAATTTGAAAAGTGTTTCGTGTATAAGAGGTCTGCTAAGAATGCTGTCCTGAGCATCAGTTGCTACTCAGGGGTATGAAACAAAACATGTGAAATGGTTTCTAGCTGTGATGGAGTGGGCATATGGGGAAGAGTAGATATGTTTTATCTCTTCTTTTGAATTCTTAATGAAGGAAACATGTTTACAAAGACAAATTAATGCGGAAAAAAATAGCAATACTTCTTGCAATTGTGCTTGCTAATATCTATTAATTTGATTATAATTTCTCAGGGGATCTGTATTCACCAAAGAGAAACCAAAAAAATATGAGTGTTGATGCATGTGTTTGGTGTGTATGTGGTGTGTGTATATGTGTGTGTGGTGTGTATATAAGGTATGTAGGTTATGTGTGTGTGTATAGTATGTGGTATGTGTATACAGTATGTGTGTGTTTGATGTCTATATGGTGCATGTATGTGTGGTATAATGTGTATAGTACTGTGTGTTGTAATTGTGGTGTGTGTGTATGTGTGTGTGTGTGTGTGTATGTGGTGTGATGTATATGGTATGTGTGTGATTCGATTATGTGTGTCTGGTATGAATGTGGTATGGGTATATAGTATGCATGTGTACATGGTATATGTGGCCTATGTGGCACATGTATGTGCGGTGTTATGTGACTGGTATTTGTGTGCAGTATATATGTGATGTGTGTGTGTATTGGGATGTATGTATGGTATATTTGTGTATATCCAGTGTGATGTGATGTGTAGTGTATGGAGGTGTGGTGGTAATGTGTGTGTGGGTATATGGGGTATGATATATGTGTAGGGTATGGGATGGTGTGTGTGTATGTGTGTGTGTGTTTAAATAGGCATGAAACTAATGGCCTAAGAGATCTGGGCTATAATTGCAGATGCCCTTCTCTTTAAAGCCCGTGCTTTATTTTCATGTTTATGCAGGTGAGGTTTTAAAAACACAAGAGGCATTCAATTTAGAATTATGGTTTTCACAAAAATTGCAGCATAATTCTATCTCACATTTATTCACATTTTATAAGACATATGACCGTTTCCTAAACCTCTGGGTGTAATAACATATTTTAAAATACCAGCACAATTACTGGGCTGAAAGAGAGCACTAACTAGGCATTTTCCCCCAAGAAAACCATTTCACACATTGACTCAAAATTATATATTAAGTCAGGAGAATTTAATATTCCATATATAAAAAACAATGAATTATTCTTTCTTTGGGAGTCATAACTTTGAATTTTAGACCTCTGTCTATTTACTATTTTAAACACAGCCCATGTTTCTATAATTTTGAGGTGAGCATTGAATATACAAGTTTTGATGGCAGAACAGCTTTCCCTCATTTTGTTGAAATTAATACAGACTCACATACCTATTTTAATACATACTAGGTTTTCTGCATACCAACAAAGCAATGCTAAACAATTCCATTGGTGTGTTTTTGAAAATCAGCATAGTTCCATGTTTTCCTAACTCTCTGAGTCTGGTGAACATAAATAATCACTTTAATTCTCTGGTAGACACTGAATTACATAGTAAATTATATCAAGCCTGGAAAGGCTCCATTAAAAAAATCACACATTTCTTTTGTAAGAAGAATCTGAGATATGAATTAACTCAAAATGGTATTTAAAGTTTTGACTAAAATTAACTGTAGAACTTGAAATCATTCTTACTATTTTAAGGAAAAGGCTGGGGAGGGCATTTGAAAAAAACAACGGATTATACTGAAGAAGAGAAAAGCAGAGAGAGAGAGAGAGAGAGAGAGAGAGAGAGAGAGGAGAGAATAATTAATAGAGTATACTAGAGATGAATAACTAAATCAAAATATACAGCTCTGCCAGAGCCCAGAGCAGTCAGAATAATATTAATCAAATCTTACTGACTCTTAATTGAAATAATGAGAAAACATTCTTAGCCTGCTTGATCATGTTGGCGTTTTAATTAAACTTTCTTGGATCCTAAAGAAAACAATGGTGTTTTTGTTGAAGTGCTTTTTGTTCATCTGTTACCAAAAATACTTTGGAAGGCAGTAACTGAGTACTATAATTGGGGTCTTTATGTACAATAACAAGGCAGAACATGTTACCATAGATTCAAAACTTTGGCTTTTAAAAAGTTAACTATAAATCTACTGCTACAAGAAGTGAGAACAATGAAATGTGGATTTAATTAGAACAAACTCCCCATATTTTCAGAGATAATACTCTGGTTATTCTTCTACAGCATGTACTTAATAGAACAGTTCTGGTCTGGTGGAATAAAGATTTTCAATAAATACATAGCTGACAATTCAATATAAACGTATATAGCATGCAAGGTGCCAACGGCAATGCTCTCAGGGCTGGAGTGGTGTGACCCCTTGGAATCTTCATAACTTCTGTCTAATACAGGTAGTGTTCTCACTCCTGCTTTAATAATGAAGACACAGAGGTACCAGAAGTTTCATGGTTTGTGCCGCATATACAAAAAGTGAAAAGAAGAAAAGAGCCAAGGGATGGCTCAGCAAGTAAAGGCTCTAGCAAGCATGAGGAGTATAGCACAAACTTCTAGCACTTACATAAACAGCCAGGGACACCCATGTTGCCTGCAACCCTAATGCCATGAAGATCAGGGACTAGAGGATTGCTGGTGTTTGCTGGCTGCCAGCCTAGTTCCAGGTACAGTGAAAGACCCTGTCCTAAAGGGATAAAGTGGAGTGATAGAGAATATCTGATGTCCTTTCTGGCTTCTGCAGACATGGGTGTGAACACCTTCATGCACATGTACACCATAGACATACATACATTGAACTAAACATATTTTGGGCCTGGGAGTATATCTAACTGCATAGTGTAGATTTAAGCTGAAAGTCTGATTTCAGACTGTATTTTCTTCTGTTGCTTATGCACAATCAGGAACCTGATTCTATCACATTCGTCATCCTGTCTCATCCTCCGAGTCGTTTCCCAAAACAAATATTGTTATTGTCATTTACAGATGGGAAAAATTAGTACAGGGGACACAAAGTAATGATCATGTTTAAACTACAATGAGAAAGAATTTAAGCCCATGTCTATCTGAGTCTGAAATGTTTAGGTTGTTCACCTCTTCTTGGAAGATTAAAGTCTATAACCTTGATTCAGGCATTTCCGTTATTTCTCTATAAACCACACAATGTTTCAGAGGGGCTATATATAATGTTTTAAATGAGATTAAGATATTTTATGAACGACCATCCACTCCTATACCTAGGAAGCTGTCAGGATTTAAATAACCTAGAGAATCATCTTCAGGAAAAGACCACAGATTCACGTATCAAAGATGGAATAAGCAAGCCATTAAGTGAAACAGTGGGTCATGGCACCTACAGTTTCTTGCCCTAATGTTTACATTCTTGAGTGGGAAATGGTTGTACAGTGAACACATGTCCTCTCCCTGGAAAGTTAGCCATGGCCTAACTGCAGACAGAAGTCATATTTGATCATAAGAACACTCTGAAAGGACTTTCCAAGCTTTGGGGCCATCCCCACATAAGGGAGGAGTAGGGGAGGAACTGCCATAAGCTTTACAGTAATTTAGATTAGTAATGAATCTGTCAGACATACATTCCATTCCACTCACTGTTTGCCCTTCAAGAAAAGAAGGTGAGCAAAGCTGAACAATAGAAAGCTAGCTGTGTGGGTAGTAAGAGTGAAAAACAGCATTTTTTTTTTTTTTTTTTTTTTTTTTTTGTATTTGGTCAGATTATGCCAATCTGGGAAAAAAAAAAAAACTGAGGAAAATATACAATAACTTATAATACAATATAAGAAAAAGAAATTTTTGTATCACTTTTATTAACTGAGAAAAGCTTTCTGTTTTCCATATCTTATTTGCTAATTATTAGTGTGTTGGTTGTGCGTGTGTATGCGTGTGTGTATGGATAGGCACACATGTGCCCCATTGGTGTGTATATGTATGCACAGGCACACATGTGCCCCATTGGACATATCGAGGTCAGAGAACAAAGTTCAGGAGCTGGTTCTAGCTTTGCACTTTGTTGAGCCTGGGTTTTTCTTTTGTTTCTGATGTGCCTAGTATTCTAGGCTAGCCCATTCACAAATTTTCTGTGATTCTCCTGTTTCTCCTGTCTTGCCACAGGAATGACAGGATTCTATATGTGTCTCACTGTGTCCCACTGCATGTGGGCTACTGAGATCAAACACAGGGCACCAGGCTAATGCTCAGACACTTGGACTTGCTGAGCCATCTATCCAGCTCTGCTTTTCTCCATCAGATTAAAAAAAAGAAGAAGAAATGAATAGGTTGAAAATAGCCTATGAATTTTATGGTAGACTAAGACAAAAGAAAAAAATGTTTCTGATTTTTAAGACTTTTTATAATTAAGAATGGTGAGCTAAAGGGGGTCCACTCAGCTCCCTCAAATGTAACATGCTATTGCCAAGGCTCTTGGTTGCCATTGACAACCGGATAGCAAAGAGGGCCCTATGGCTGAAGACACTGGCTACTTATGTCATTGAACATGGAAAAATGGAGCTGGTGCTCAACTAGACACTTTACTCCAACTCACTAACATTCTGGCACATGCTTTGCACACTATCTGAGGAGAAAATGAATCATTGCTGTCATCCAGTCATAAACCCTGTGACCTACAAAAGTGACCTGCCTGCCAGAGATAGGGCACAACAGTGAGAGAAATGTTACGGGAGTAAGCAGAAAGTCTTTCGAGTAGATGTAAGTGCCAGGAATCCAAGAGTAGATAAGTCATAGGCCCTAGGGGCAAAACCTAATATTATTATTCTGCTAAAGAAACATATCAATAAAATGACTCCTAATGACACATAGATAGAAATATATATCACTTGCCCAACCCTCATCAGAAAAGCTTCTTCTTGCAATAGTTGAAAATGAGCACAGAACGCAACAATTGGATAGTATGCAGAGAGTAAGAGACTTGGAAGCACTCAGCTCTAAATGGGATGTCCCCTCAAGGCTCAAGGACCTGTGTGGAAAGAGAAGGCAGAAAGATTCTAAGAACCATAGATGTAGGAGGTGACATTATCTCCTAGACCCAACAGAGCTGATGCATAGTATGAACTCAGAGAGAGTGATAGTGTGGATAAAACCTGTACAAGTTCAAGCTAGACAACAATCCCAGCACAGCAAAGGGGAAATGGGCACAACGTCCTACCCCTAACCAATAAGGTGTTTGCACTTGATACTTGCTGGGAAAGGGAAAATCAATTGTTTTAATGGAGTGTCACTGGGTATATCAATCATAATCTGGGGCAGGATCAGTGACCAGGAATAGTTGGCCAGCAGAAAATAGACTCTGTGTTTTTATTGTGTGTGTGCTTTTGGTTTTGTTATTTTTGTCTTATGAATTTGTTGTCTCAGAGGTAAAGAGGAGGGGAGGCAGGGAAGGAGGGAGGCAGGAGGGAGGAAGAGAGATAAAGAGAGAGAAAGAGAGAGAGAGAGAGAGAGAGAGAGAGAGAGAGAGAGAGACAGAGAGAGAGACAGAGAGAGAGACAGAGAGAGAGACAGAGAGAGAGACAGAGAGAGAGAGACAGAGAGAGAGACAGAGAGAGAGACAGAGAAGAGATAACAAACCTGAAGATGGGTGGGTAGGGCAGTAGGGAGGATCTTAGAGGAATTTCGAGGGGAAAAGAAAGTCAAAATATATTTTATATTTTATATTAAATAAATTGAAAATAAAGGACAAGAGAACAGCTGTTAGAAAAAGAAAAGTGAGTCTCCCTAAGGCTCATTCTCATTGTCTTGATGTCTTATGCTTTAAAAAATCTGGCCTTGTACTGAAGAAGGACAAGGAAGAAATATAAACTGGAATGCTTTGCAGAATGACAGACAATAATGCCATCTCTATCTTGGATGGGAACATCAATGAACATCCACAAGTCAATAATTCCTATATTTGACTTGCAGAAATTTATTATTATATTTGGCTTATAGAGTGCAAAAAGAAGAAAAAAAACAATATTTCCTCAGTCCCATTTCTATCATTGTTCAACAAGTTTCTATGTGAACTACAGGACCTGGACACTTATGGAAGAGTGAAGATGTATGCTCTCAGGCTCATAATTCTCTAGAGAAATGAAAGACCTGTCCCCACAAAGCAAGCACTAGCATGGTCTACAAATTTCCTTTGTAGGGATTCTTACTGTAAAGAAGCTGGTCTCTTGGGGTACATGTCTGTGGGAGCTTCTTTCTCCTTCACATGTATAGAGCCCATGGCAGAAGTATATAAGGAGACATAGATACCATTTGTCTAATTATTTCCAAGGGAGAAATCAAATAATAACTCATTGAATGAGATATGTAGTTGTTACTTCCTACTTGAAAAAACAACACTTCATAATGACAAAATGGAAAAACTATTTAAAGCCAGGATTTCAGATGACTTAAAGTTGACAAAACATATCAAAGCTGATTGATTGCATTATTGTCACAAATGGCTGGATGTTCAGCTGATGAGTCAAAGATTTATGGGTCAATAATAAAGACATCCATAATTTATAAATTGTATGCTTCTTTCATAATCCACATTTTCCCTTACTTCCAGCAAAATCACTGATTATAATTATCATAATCAAAGTTTTACATAATTTGGGTTCCTTTGGCACTAATGATTAACAGAAGCAGATACTTAATTTTAATTCTGCTAGTATAGCACTAAAGCAGCAAAAAATATACAAGCAAATGGACATAACTGGGTAACAGTGAAATCTTGTTAACATGACCGTAGAGGGGATTTTTGTTGTTGTATTTTTTGTTTAGTTTTTTTTTCTTTTGAGAGAAGATCTTGCTATGTAGCCCTGGTTGACTTAGAACTTTCTACATAGACCAGGCTGGCCTTGAACTCATAGAGATTCACCTGTCTCTGCCTCCTCCTGACAACTGGAATTGGAAGTGTGCATTACTGTGTGCCCTGAAATTTATATATTTTCATCAGAAATGCAAAGCGAAAAATACTAAGAATAAAAGAAACCTCTAGTTTTTTTCCTACATATTTCTAAAATAGTAAATTAACCTAAAAGGTAAGAGGAAACCCATTTTATTTATTTAATTGTAATGAATGATTATTTGTAAAAAATACTTAAATGAAGTTATGGCTTTCACTTGGTCTTTTACTGTATAGTGAATTTGTTTTAATACATTAAATGTACTTGTTTATTTTGGCCTTTCATGTCTATCTCATTGGCAATGTGAAGTGGGAGTGTAAATGCAACCAATATCTAGTCTTGTTCCTACATGAATTCAGATGCATCCTGTTCTTTTACTACGGGAGAAGGAGATTCCCCTGCCATTTACTTCCAAACACTGAGCTGGTTCCCAAGTAGCAAAGAAAGTAGGAACAGAATCACAGAGTAAAGCCAGGTAAAGGATAATTGATAAAACAAAACAAAATAAAACACCACAGTAGAAGTCAGAGCCTATTGTATTCAAACTGTGAGAGAGAAGGGCTTTTAAAGTATATTAATTCAGTTACTACCTGTTCAGTTTTTTTCTGCTCACATGATCTGCTTATTCTGATCTTGCCCTCATTGACAGGAGTATACTTGAACACATTGCTTTAAAAATATTGGTTTATTTCTATTTTATGTATATGTATGAGTGCCTGCAAGTATGTAGGTTATGTAGGTGCACCACATTCATCCCTAGTGCCTGTGGCGGCCAGAACAGGGTTTTGGATTCACTGGAACTATAGGTAGTTGTGACCTGCAAGGTGGATACTGGGAACTGAATCCCGGTATTCTACAAGAACATCAAGTGCTCTTCTCCAATCTAGCCATCTCTCCAGCCTCACAGTCACTTTTTATTTCACTAGTGCAGGTTAAAAAAAGCCTGAGTGTTTCTTTGAGACTAAGATGCTATTAGTCACAACGTGATGTGTACATGCATACCATGTTATCAGTGCTGACATTCATTCCTGAATAATGTAGAACCTCAATTTGTATATATTTTTCCAGACAATTTTTTATTTATAATGAGGATTTTAGATAAAAAATATTGTTCAGAAGAAAAACTACAATAAAATATTAATAGACATTTACTTGTATCTAGTTTGGGGTTGCTATCCTTAAAATGCTTTTATGTATTTTTATATAATTCTTTGTAGAAACAATGTGCTTTCTTTCTCCTTTGTCAGTTCTTGGAATCTCAGTATTTCTTAGTTTGGTCTTTCTTCTGGTTAGGAACCAGTAGTATTTTACTAGATATTAGTGTTTGTTTCCATAATGACTAGTAACATCAACACACAAACACAGACACACAGACACAGACACACACACACACACACACACACACACACACAGACACGCACAGACATAAATGACACACAAACATACACAGGCACACAGGCACACACAGACACACAAACACACATACACACTTAAGTTATTTTTTAGCATTGCTAAGAATTGAAGAGCATTGAAGCCAAGGCTTGAAGCATGCTAGTCCAGCACACTGTTACTGAGCTATATTCTCAGTTCTATTAAACATCTTTAGTGCATTATTTGTTTACATTTTTTCCCATTGAAAATTAACTGGGATATTTGCCACTATATTATTTTTTTATTGGAAATTTTATTTACATTTCAGATGTTCTCTCCTTACCCCATTTCCCCCCTCCCTCCCAGGAACTCACTATCCCTTCCCCCCTCCTCCTGGCTCCACGTTGGTGTACCCCCACTCACCTCCCCTGTACCTCACCTACCGACCCTCGAATATTCACCCCTGCAAGACGCCCAGTCTTCATGGGACCAAGGATCTCTTCTCCCACTTATATATAGCTCCCTTGTATATATAGCTGGAGCCATGGGTCCCTCCCTAAGTGCTCCCAGGCTGATGTTTTAGACCCTGGGGCTCTTATTATTAATTTATAATAACTTGTTATATTATTTACTATGTGTATGGTGTTTACATGTGTATGCATACGGCAAAATGTAAGGGTGGAAGTCAGAAGACAATGTTGTAGAGATGGTTGTCACCTCCACCTTTAAGTGGGTTCCAGGGAGAGAGTCTGATCATCAGTATTGTATCATCAGACAACAAGCACCTTTACCCTCAGCTGGTTCTAATTTTAAGAAGTATTTCTGTATACAAATTTCTTATCTGATCTGTGTATTATACATATTCTGTCCCAGTTGTGTCATGCTTCTCCTTGACCCTAATAGTATCTTAAGATACAGAAAACTTCTGAATTTTCATAATCCATTTATTGTGTGAGGCATTCTCTCTCTCTCTCTCTCTCTCTCTCTCTCTCTCTCTCTCTCTCTCTCTCTGTGTGTGTGTGTGTGTGTGTGTGTGTTGTGTGAATTTATGTTCCAAGAGTTTCCTGGGAAGGGCTAGGTCCACTTACAGGTTCCTATTGCCCAGGGCTTAGCAAGGACTGGTGTCTTTATTCATTGATAACTCTTAGAGATGACTATGCTTTTGGAGTTTTTTCCAAATCCTTGTTCTCACTGGTATGTGCCTTTAATAGTTAGCAATTGAAAAAAGCATTTAGGCTGGACCCTATTATAAGCTCCTATTGATAATGAGGGAAAGAGAAGGGCAGAGAAATCAATACAGCACCTGACATTGTTACCACCATCTAAGGCTTTACACAGCCAGATTCATTAATGCCATGACAGGATATTAAGTTTGATGAAGAGAAAGGTGGTAGGAATGTTGATAATATAGTGAGAGATACAATGTAAATACTCTGTGGAGTCAGAAAATTAGGGTTCAAATCTCTGCCTTTCCACTTAAGAGCTATACACTCAGACTGGATGCTTTGAATGTCTAACTTACAGTTTTTTCTCCTATAAAATGGAGGCGGTATTTGTGTTAATTGGTTTGGGCCACTGCAACAAAATATCAGAGTAGATGGATTATAAACAACAACATTTTATTGCTCATAGGTCTGGAGGCTGGAAAGTATGAGATCAAGATAAAGCCATATTCTGTATCTGGTAAGCATAATCCTTCCTGGTTCACCATTGTCACCTTCCCAATGTGTTCTCAGAAGGAGGAAGAAAGCAGACTGATTCCATCAGCCCTCCAGTCTCTTCTCATGATGCTTACATTAGTTATTAACTGAACAGAACTTAGAATCACTTAAGAGAGTGGCCTCTAGGAATACTTGTGTGGTATTGTTATAAGTGAGATGAGAAGTCCTGCCCACTGCGGGCGGTGCCATTCCCTGACTGACCTACTGGACTGTGTAATTAGAGAAATGGAGCTGAGCAATAGCAAGCCTTGATGGCTTTCTCTGCTTTCTGATTGTGGATGTAACGTGTCCAGATGCTTCAAACTCCTGATGCCTTGACTTCCCTGCCATGGTTGATTATATGCTTGAATAGAAACAGACCCATTTTCCATAAGTTGTTTTTAATAAATTGCTTTATTTAACACATCAACAGGAAAAAAGAAACCCTAAGATATTTTATATACAACTGAATCATCTCCCAGATGTAGTTTTCTGAATACCATTACTTTGGAAATTTCAATTTCATCCTAAGAATGTTGTCTGGGGTGGGTACAAACAGTTATATCATGGAAAAATAATAATAACAATTATATATGCATATATATATATATATGTATATATATATATATATAGTGTTTGTGTATGTGTGTGTGTGTGTGATTTAAAATGTGAAGGGCTACAAGAAGAGTAGCTGGCATATAATAACTATTCAACAAACTTTGGCAATTATTACTTTTAATAATAATAATACAGACTTTACAGAGAAACTCTGTCTCAAAAAACCAAAACAAAACAAAATACAGAGTTTATACTAACGATGAGACCTATGGATATCAAAGTCTGCAAATTGGGATAAGCAGATGCTGCAAAATATAATGAAGAGTTAGCAAAATGAAAGCACTTTGTATATCTCCAATGTTCTCAACTTTCTTTGTTTGATCAGAGTGAAGAGGACAGAGAAGAATGAAGGAGCTTGGATTTGGGGAGAGAGTAAATCAAGTATGGCTTCCGTTATGTCCAGTTCTCTGATCCTTGGTTTCCTGTTGGGGCTTTGTTAGGCCACAATTCAGAATTTAGGAGGTAGGAAGGATTACTGCTATCCATATCTTTGCTTTATCTTCCAGAGATTCTCCTACCCCAACCTGCTATGCCATTCTTTGTGCCCTTGCTTTGGTCCACATACCCTCAGCCAGTTCACACATGTGGAGTGGATTATACTTTTCCCACGTCTGCATCCATCACCTTCAGGGCAGAATTGCAACATTATGTCTGGAGGATACAGGGTAAAAAGGTCTCATAGCAGGCCTGGCAAACTCATGGCATGCTGTTGCTCATCTAAACATCTTAGATATTTGGGGAAAATGAACACATGCATGCAAGCTCCCACTTGCATGAAAGGAAATTCGATCTTCCTTAGCTGCATTTTCTCGCTTTAATGTCTCGTTTCATTTATTTCCCTTTCTTCTTGTGGCTGCTTTCTAGCAGCCAATTAATATTTTCTCTGATAAATGTTCCTTTTAAGGGTAATCTATCCTTGATGCTAAACTCAACATTTTTCTTATAATCTCTAAAACACAAAAATAAAATAAAGGAGAGACATAAAAGAAAAAAAAAAAGCTGATTCCTTCCTGGAGCCCGAAAGACTAGCTCCAGCTAGCCGGTTTGCATACTTGCAATTGTTCTGTCTTATTCATAACAACACTCTCGTAAAGTCAGTTAGGATTTAATGTATATGCGTATAGGGTAAAATAGAAGCGACAAAATTTGGAATCCACATTCGTATGTGGTTTTATCTAGAGAGCCATGAACTTGAAGCTATGCTCACTGCTCTCCAAGGATATTTAAATAACAAATACAAAAAGATACCTGGGACGACACAGGATAGTCTTGTGTTCGGCTGATTAAAATTAGAGCAGGTTGCAGGGGAAACAGTGGGATATGGAGCATCCAGAATTTCAAATGACTGATAGTTTTGTTCATTTTCTGAGACAGAGTTTGACATTATCATATTTTAGTTTCTTATTCAGGAAAGAATTGTTAAAATAATTTCCAAACCAGCGGTGAGATTTTCTGCTCTTTTCTCCTAGTGAGAGCCTTTATTGTTCTGTTTGGTTTTTGCCACAAAGCATATACTGGCAGCCTCTCCACTGGGGGTATATAGATCGAGGGTGTTGGATAAGGTGCATAACTTAGTTCCATGTGGCTCAATATGTGAACCGCACTGCCTTTCATCCTCAGATAAGAATGATTCATCCTAGCTGGTTATTTTATAGATTATAGGATGTGGTGCATTTATTACTTCCCCTAATGGTAGGTCGCTGACTTTATCAGTGCTTTATAAAACCTGTGTTCTTCCTTGTGTTTCATTAATACACATAGGGCATTATTTCCTCACTTTCACTTCTAAGTCTGAACCGTGGCTTTAAATATATATGCCAGGCTGAGGCTGGGGGATGATCAGAGCCAGTCCAGGTGGTCTGGGCAGAGGTGTGGTCAGTCCTTCCAGAAGTACTGATCATTAGCACCTATCTCCTCTTCCTTTTGAGGGGATCTTGAACCCAGAGCTTCCTGTATGATTATTTTTCATTCCATCACAGAAGCCTAACCTGTGTGTGCTCTCAAAGGACTCAGGATCAACTATAGTACTCAGGTGGGCAGGGCAAAAACTGCCATGTGATCAGGCTGCTGTGAGGTTCTTCAACCCCAATAAAAACTGGGCACAGGGGTTTTTCTATTTCAAGCTGAAAAAGGAAAATTCTAGGCCTCTTTGTCTTCCATTTCACTCTTCTGACTTTCCGTTCGGTGTGCCCAAATTAAATTTTGTTTCTACATCTCTAATGATACAAGCATTCAGGGCACAATGAAAAATAAAGGCCTTATTACTTCATAATATGTTTGGAATTGTGCATAATTATGTTTAGTTGATTAGTTGGCTATAGTAATCGCAGGACCATAGAATGAGTGAAATTAGAAATGGAAAAGACCCATTGGGGGTCATTATCATTCTTCCTGTTAGGGCCAGAGCATGCTTTGAAATGAAGTGTGCATTGAGCATCTTAAAATTTTCTTTCAGCTACATAAATGTTCAAACTGTCTACTGATTTAGGTAGAAATAGCACTATTAAGAAGTGGGACGCAGCTGGGTGTGGCATATGCACTTAACCAAAGCCCGCTGGAAGCAGAGGAAGGCAGATGTCTGAGTTCTAGGACAACTTGGTCTACAGAAGGAGTTCCAAGATAGCCAGAGCTCTACAGCTAAACCCTGTCTAAAAAACAAACAACAAGCAAAAGAACCAGGACTCATAGCCAGAGTAATTACAACAGAAGTACAGCAGCAGTGTTACATATGTTATGGTTTGGTTTTGCTTTGTTAGGTAGAAGCTGAATCCCAGGTTCACATGTGCCAGCAAACTGCTCTACCACTGAGCCACATCCCCAGGAACAGTGGATGCTTTTATGGAGCCACCTATCTATGCCAGGCTTGTTGTTTACACTATCTCCACTAGAAGCATAATAATCAGATATTACTGTTCTCGTGTTATGTACTAGGAAACAGAGTTTGAACAGTTTAAACAAAGAAAAACAACTTGCACAATGGCCTATAGTTGCAGTTGGTGAAGCTCACTGCCAGATTATGTTCTAACTCACAACCCACATCTTCTGGGCCTTTCACTGGAGAAGAATGGAATGCCCTTGGCTGCCTGGACTCGGGCTGTATTCCCCAAGAGGACTGGCATGCCCTTGGCTGCATGGACAGTAGGATGGTTGCACAGTTGAGCATAAAACACAGGAGAGAACGGACTGTGAAGTCACCTTGACAACTCCTTGCTTCCCAGACCCAACTTCAGGTACACTTCTCTGAGTCCTGCTTCTGTTCCAGACCTTGGTCCATTTAGCCCTGTTTCAGCACAAGTCCTTCTGGGTCAGTTAGGTAAGGAGACCTTTAATCTGACTGCTTCCTGCATAGTTTCCAAGCCACATACCCCTCAGCTTCCATATTGGTCTATATGTTGTCTTGTTCTCACCATTTTCTGAATTGGGCTAGGTCTCAATCCCCAGTCTCCTCCAATTTACAGTTGTCCCTCTTGCCTTATCATGTTGATAAAGGCAAGAGCAATTTCTTCTTTAACCAATTCATGGCCCCATAGAACTTGGGGGCTGAAAACAAAACTCCCCAAATCAGTGGCAACAGTGGTGGCTCCACTCTGAGGAGATTATTGCTAAGGGCATCTGGAAGGAGTAGAACTCAATTGGGAAGCCATCAGCTCAATTCTTTCTTTTGTGCACAGGGCCAAAGTGTGACCAAGACAAAGGAATGGGTCATATGTACAGAGCATCAGCCTTTGATGGTGCAGAAAAGTACACCTTCCACTCAAGCTTAGGCTGGGTCTCAAGTATTCCTCAGGCTCAGAACCAGTCAATTCTGGCAGAAGTCCCTAGGTCAAAGGGAATGATCATTGCAAGAAAACCATAAAACAACAACAACAAGAACAACAACAGGGAGGATTCTTCAGCGTTCCAAAGACTTCTGTTAATATAGTTATTAATTTATGTTAAACTAATTTTGGTATCTAGCCTTCTGATTTTATGAGAAACCCAGTCTCCTATTTTTTTAAAAGATCTGATGAGGAAGAGAGACTGATCTGTTCTATGGGACTTAGGAAGATTCATTCTGGTGCATTCTGTCAGGCCTTAAATCTCAGTGTCTACTGAATACCTCAGCATAGTGAAGCTGAGGTTTTTTTGTCAGGAACCCCAGATTGACTCAGTTTTCCATGTGTATCCTGTATCTCTTCAATTTACACCTCAGAGGCTTCCCCTTTGTCAGTATGTAAGGGGGTTACCTGCAATTGTGTGCAGTGAAAATAAAGACTGATTCAGTCAGAGAAGCAAAGTTACCTGGAGTTGCAACAAGAAAGGGGGCAGCAATGGTGACTTGCCTTTTGGCTGAGGGATCAAAAGAAGCAGAGGAAACAGAGAGCTTCCTAGGAGAAAAAAAAAAGTTGCTTCAATTAGTTACAGATGGAGGCTCTTTGTGTAGGCAAGCTGCAGTTGGGTTAACTAGCAGCAGGGCATTCTGGGTAATAGAACATGAGCTCTTACTTGGTTTTCTTTACTTTGTCCTAAGCTGTAAGTAGAGACAAAGAGGAGAGAAGTTGTCTTCTGGACTCATGGTTGGGGTTCTTGTTTGGTTTCCTGGGTTGTCACTAGGGAGAACAGTCTATTCTGAAAACCTCACTTACAGCAGACAGGCCCCATGTGATAACTTCTGTAGTTAAGGGTCTTGGTTTTCTGGCAGTTTATGAGTAAAGCATGGCTATTATGTCTGGTTGAGCCAGCATTAATAAATTCAGATTCATGGTGTTTAAATGCATAGTAAAGGGTAGGGATAGGTGTAGGTAGATGGAAACATGAGTATAGTAGCAGTGTTTTTACAAATATTAACACATGCTCCCCTTGAGCAGGATGAAGTGAGAGGTGGTAGTAAAAATGTACCATATCACAGCTAGAATAAAGGACAAGGACAGCAAACTCACATGTTCAGATCTTGGAACAGAATTCCAAGTCTTAAATGTCTTAGTCTGAAAACTGGCTTTCCCTTTGTCATGGAGGAATAATTAGTTGTTAGTTCTTTGGGAATTCCATATATTGTACTTTGATCACATTTATTTCCTGTCCCCATTACTTCCAGACTCATTCTTCATCTTTGACTACTTAACGTTGGCTACCTTCTTTATTTTCATCTCTTCCTTTTCTCCTCCTCCTCCCTCCTCCTCCTCCTCCTCCTCCTCCTCCTCCTCCTCTCCCTCTCTCCATCAAGTACGTTTGTGTGCTCATACTCTCTTGAATGCAGGACCTTCTCCTGGAGCCTGTTCAACCAGCTCACCAGAAGCTACACAGTTACAGGAAAATGATTCTCCCTCTCCCCGTAGTTATCTGGCTATCTGTAGTAGGACTTCATAATCATGTCTTTCCATGCAGATTTTATCTGGCTTGAGATTATGCTGGTCTTGTGCATGCTGTCAAACTGCTATGAGTCCCTATGTGCAGTATCCTGCTGTGTCTGAAAAACACTGCTTTCGCGTTGCCATCTGCTGCCTTTGACTCGTTTACTTTTTTTTTTTTTTTTTTTTGCAATGACCTCTGAGGCTTAGGAGATGAGGGTATGATACAGATGTTCTTGGTTACTCTCTAAAACTTGGATGAAGTTCACCACATACTTGAATCATAGAATATGGAAAAGTCAAGCTGGTACTCACCTGGAAGTGTTATCCCAGCTGGCTAACTTCCATGGAGCTGCACTTGAAAGTCCTATGCTTGCTACCTGGAGAAGAAAAAAAATGTCTTACCGAGCTGTGAACTAGATGAATACAGGAAGGCCAGTCTAGCCAGTCATACCCACCTGTATATTAGTGACTTGAATGTCAGGAAAATAACTAACCGCTTTCTCATTAGATTTAAGGCCTACACCACAAGTGGAAACTCCTACCTGATACCTTTACTACGGTCAAGAATCTATGGCTAAAATAGTCATAGGTCCTAAGGGAGAACCTACTACAGTTACTAAGATAAATGGGTATAGTATTAATTGACTTCTAATGACATATTAATAGTATCTACAAATTAGGACATTTTTCAACCTTCATTAGAGTAGCTTCTTACATTGTAGTAGATGGAGTCACAATACCAAAATATAATGTTTATTGTTTGTTTTACAGGCTGCCTCTTGAAACTGTGTGGTGGTTGTCATATAGCATGTCATGTTATTCTCAGCCAAAACGGAAATAAAAATGAAAATTATTAGCTTATATTCGTACTATTTTTTCTTATATTATTCATTGTTAATTTCCAGAGAGGCTACGAAAACCCTGACCTCACAGGTTGAATCACCATGATGATGTTATCTAAAGCTTTTGCAGGCCTATAATGGAGGGAGTTGACTGATGAAATGAACACTGTTGAGCCTATGAGAAAATTCTGGCTCAGAGTTCAGTTTACAAGCCCAATGAGACAACCACATGGTCTTCTAGAATTAACTGTGGAAGCTTTTGCAGGAAACTGAAAATCCCACAGGAGGAGATTGTTCTCAAATTAGAAAATTTAGGCCATCTGTTAGCATGGTATCTTTTCACCCATGGGATCATGTACATTAATGTAATTTGGGACAAACATAAAAATGGAAAAAAAAAATGAATGATAATTACGTCCACAGATTTCCTTTTGTATTTATCACCAATATGTGTGTGATGGCAATCAGAGTCTAGTCCTGCTGGCCTTTTTAATATGCCTCATGAAACTCTTTTTTAAATAGCTTTATTGAGGTACAATTTACATATCATAAAACTTGCATATTATAGCTGCTCGACTCCATGACTTCTAGGAAATTTACAGAGCAGTGCAGCCAGCCCTGCAATACAGCTGGTGAGCATCTTTATCAACACAAACAGCTCCCCTGGGTCTATCTAGACTCTCACCTCCTCCAACCCCCATCCCTGGTGACTATAAGATCCGCTTTCTTCCTATAAGTTTGCTTTGCCAGAAGTTCCATGTAAATAATATGATATTTGCAGTCATTTATGTCTACCTTCTTCCACTAAGCCCAATACTTTAAAGGCTCATCCATGGTGTATTTTTGGTTAATAACTAGTATTCTGTGTGAGAAAGTCACATTTTGCTTAGGTATGCAAATATTGATGGATGTTTGGGTTGTTGCCAGTTTTGGCCTATTCTAAATGATGCTTTGGTGGACATATTTAGTGAGAATTGTAACAGTTCCTAAGTTGTCAAAAGGTCCCATGATTCATTGCATTGCCCACATAGAAAGGAACTGGGACCTTATATGACTTTGAAAAAACTACTTTGTAAGAAGGAAAATGGAAAAAGTTCCATTTCTCTCAAGGAAATATCTAAGAACAGAATTGCTTTATTGTATGGTTAAAGAAGGATATATTTAGGTTTACAGTTCCAGACTACACACTGTCATATTGGGAAAGGTTTCTTGGTGGGAGCTTGAAGAAGCTAGTCACATTGTGTCCATCATTAGGAAGGAGAGATATGAATTCTGTTATCAAGCTGACTTTTTCTTTTTCTTTTAGCCAAGGACCCCCAACCCATAGAATTGCGCTGCCTAAATTTGAGGTGAGTCTTTTTAACTCACTTAGACCTATGCAAGTTCTCTAACAGGCACATCCACGGATTTTCCCAAGTGATTCTAGATTCTGTCAAGTCGACAAACATGATTAGCCACATCACAGGTAGTTACTCTGGTCTCAGCAAATCTGTAAGTAACAAACAGTTACTTACAGATCTCAAGGGGCAAGACGAGGCTAAACTCCTTTTGTTATAATTACAATTTAAGCAAGAGCTCAGCACAAGAAGGTGGGGTGGATGGTATGATTAAACAGAGGGCCTCCAGGCTCTGAACTGAAACAGGAAGCTTTTTAGACTCAGAGCTACCAGGATGGCATCTAGCCTTGAACAGGGTGACAGTGCATACATGATGTGATTGCTATCACAAAAGGTGCTGTGACTGACCAGAAGGGCTTTGTGCTGTGCTGCAGAGCCTGTGTCTTCTGCTATTGTGATCCCAGAGAGTCCCTTTAACAGGTTCCGATCTTAATCTTTTCTTTTTTTATCCCCGCCCCCCCCCCCCGCAAGCTTTTAATATTTTCTCAAAAGCCAATCTTAATCGAACTTCTTAATCAGACTAGCTTCTCTTCTTTGAAATTACTTCCCTTTGACAATATCTTAATAGTAACTAAGGCATCCATGCAGAAAATTAGAAATGTATTGTGGTTCACCTCCCAGCCTCACCCCCAACAGGAAGCTGGGAATGGGGAATGGGCGCTGTTGGCTGCAGCAGAAGGTTCTGACAGAAGCAAGCAGCCTAATCATGCCCGTCTTCAGCATCATATTCTCCTGTTTCCTTTGCTCCTCTCTCTCCTTCCTTACCTCTCCTTTCCATTTAGCAAAAAGCTGCTAGGCAAGAGGCTGTCTTGCTGGAAGAAGATATACATATTAGAACAACACATTGCTTCCATTTGATTTAGGGAAAAAAATTAGCCATACTGGTCAGGAAAATGCTGAATCATAGAAATTAAAAAAAAAAAAAAATCAGATTTGGAGCAAAAGAACCCGTTCCAATCTCGCCTTTCAGTTTCTCGTTTTTTTTTTTTTCTTAATTTTTATTTTCAGCAAATCAAAAAAATTTAAAAAGCATTCAAACAGAATAAAATGAAAAGAAACAAACAAGCAAATACCAAGGGTCAGATATACTTATACAAGAATTCTATAGGCCTTCAAACAAGCAATACTTTTTGAGTTATGTTTAAAAAAATTCAGAACCACAATAAGCTCCTTCACAAAGCAAATAATATTGAAATAGTGACATCAAGTGTAAACCCAACAAAAATATATAAATTATAGTCCAGTATCCCTCATGAATATACATACAAAAATTCTCAATGAAGTAGTTGCAAACTGAATACAAGAGATATAAAAAAATAATATTCCATGAGTAACTGAACAACTGTTTTTTTTTAGAAGACCGTACTCCATATACAGGCTGCATGTTTTGGGATAGCCCCACTCCAGATGTTTGAGACCTACATGAAAACCAAGCTGCACATTTACACAATATGTGCAGGGAGGCCTAGGTTCAGCCCATGGAGCTAGATCTGTGTAGACTAGGTATGCTCCACGGTTGGTGATTCAGTCTCTGAGAGCTCCAAGGGTTCAGGTTTCGTTTACTCTGTTGATCTTCCTGTGCAGTTCCTATCTCCTTAGGGCCCACAATCCTTCCACCTATTCTTCTTTAAGAGTCCTCAAGCTCCATCCACTGTTTGGCTCTGGATGTCTGTATCTGTCTGAGTCAGCTGCTGGTTAGAGCCTCTCAGAGGACAGCTTGCCCCTGTCTGTTCTCAGGCTGGAGGTTTAGATCCTGGGAGCTCTGGTTGAATCTTTTAATACTCGTTCTAAAAAGGACAAAGGCACCCTCACTTTGGTCTTCCTCCTTCTTCTTGAGTTTCATGAGGTTTATGCGTTGCATCTTAGGTATTGTGTGTTTTGGGGCTAATATCCACTTATCAGTGAGTGCATACCATGTGTGTTCTTTTGTGATTGGGTCATCTCACTCAGGATGAATTTTTTCTAGCTCCATCCATTTGTCTAAGAATTTCATGAGCTCATTATTTTTATGGCTGAGTAGTACTCCATTGTGTAAATGTACCACATTTTCTGTATCCATTCTTCTGTTGAAGGACATCTGGGTTCTTTCCAGCTTCTGGCTATTATGAATAAGGCCGCTATAAACATAGTGGAGCATGTGGCCCTGTTGCCTGTTGAAATATCTTCTGGGTATATACCCAGGAGGGGTATAGCTGGGTCCTCAGGTAACACCATGTTCAATTTTCTGAGGTATCGCCAGACTGCTTTCCATAGTGGTTGTACCAGCTTGCAATCCCACCAACAATGGAGGAGTGTTCCTCTTTCTCCACATCCTCGCCAACATCTGCTGTCACCTGTGTTTTGGATCTTAGCCAATCTGACTGGTGTGAGGTGGAATCTCAGTGTTGTTTTCATTTGCATTTCCCTGATGACTAGGGATGCTGAGCACTTCTTTAGATGTTTCTCAATCATTCGAGTTTCCTCAGTTGAGAGTTCTTTGTTCAACTCTCTACCCCATTTTTTAATAGGGTTATTTGAAGGTCTGGAATCTAGTTTCTTCAGTTCTTTGTATACCTTGGATATTAGCCCTCTATCAGATGTAAGGTTGGTGAAGATCTGAAGAAAGAAATCGAAGGAGATCTCAGAAGATGGAAAGATCTCCCATGCTCATGGATTGGAAGGATTAATATAGTAAAAATGTCTATCTTGCCGAAAGCAATCTACAGATTTAATGCAATCCCTATCAAAATTCCCACTCAATTCTTTACAGAGATAGAAAGAACAATCTTAAAATTCATTTGGAATAACAAAAAACCCAGGATAGCGAAAACTACACTCAACAATAAAAGAACTTCTGGGGGAATCTCCATCCCCGATTTCAAGCTGTACTACAAAGCAATAGTGATAAAAACGGCATGGTATTGGAACAGAGACAGTCAGGAGGATCATGGAATAGAATAGAAGACCCAGAAATGAACCCCCATACCTATGGTCACTTGATCTTCGACAAAGGAGCTCAGACTATCCAGTGGAAAAAAGACAGCATTTTCAACAAATGGTGCTGGTCCAACCGGAGGTCAATTTGTAGAAGACTGCAAATTGATCCATACTTATCTCCTTGTACAAAGCTCAATTCCAAGTGGATCAAGGACCTCCACATAAAACCAGCTACACTGAAACTAATAGAAGAGAAAATAGGGAAAAGTCTTGATCATATGGGCACAGGGGAAAAAATTCCTAAACAGAACACCAATGGCGTATGCTCTAGATCAAGAATTGACAAATGGGATCTCATAAAACTGCAAAGCTTCTGTAAAGCAAAGGATACAGTCAACAGGACAAAGCGGGAACCAACAGACTGGGAAAAGATCTTCGCCTTTCAGTTTCTCAACTGAAAGCCCTGGATACAGTGCACACCCGTGGTATTTCTTCATTTGTGAGGTATACCGAATTAGTAGACTCCTCATGTAGTTGTTTGGTTTTGAGTAATTAGATGACATAACTTAGTGCCTGATGTAGTAAGCACTTAAAACCTGGTAACGTTAGGGACAATAGGATAAAGTGCAAATTGTTTAAACGGTGAATATAAAAATTATCATTTTAACAGCAAGAATAAAGAAGGTGAAGTGGCTGCAAAGAATCCATCTTTTAATTTGAAGGACATCACATAGTCATGTAAATCCTAGGAAATGGGTCGCTTTCACAGCTCCTGAAGCCCAGGGCTAAACGGAGCATCTTGAACACTCATCCGATGGGCCAAGTAGAGTAATTTGCTACTTTGTGTACCTGTCGTTGACACCTTTTCATGTGGATGCACATATATAGTGTATGTGTGTGAGACCACATGTGTGTGGAGGGTGTGTGGAGGTTCCAAGTGATGGATTTTCTCTGGTGAATCTCAGGATTCACATTAGCCAAATAAGTCATTATTGAGTTTCCATACGCTGTCTGTGAAAGTCCACTACACAAAACACAACTACTGTCCGCCTCTTAACCTCTTCTGCTTCCTGCTGTTGCTTCCCTGATGAGTTCATTACTCATGTTTTCTTTTAAAATAATCTTTAAGAATAAGAAAGTTCCTCAATCATGAAGATCTGGGTTCCATCCTGCCCTCATGGACTGCAATCCTTGGGCAATAAGGTAGACACAGTGAGTGCCTGGAGCTCTCAGGCTAGCCAGCCTAGTGGGACCAGTGAGCCCCGTGTTTAGTGAGAATCCATTTGTAAAAGAAGGTGGAGAAAGCCAGCCTAATGATTCAGCTGTAAAGGTGCCTTCTGCCAAGGCTGCCCAGATTGATAAATTGAGTTTGATTACCAGGACTCACATATTTGGAGGAAAAAAAACCCAAACCGTTATCTTCCTGCCTTACTCATGGGAGCCAAATTTAAAGCAAGCCTTATTAAATATTAAATACTGACCAAGAGATAGACTTTGGTCAGGACCATTCTCTGGAATTTCCCAGCTGGAATGGCCCTGAGCCACGTGTTCCAAGAGTTTATAAAGACAACCCTATAGGCCACTGTACTTTCCCATGAGACTTTGTTATTTTCCAAGAACTACAACTCCCAGAATTCTAGGAGGTTGCCTAGTCCTTGGTTAGGTAGGGCTTACAGGTTAATTTGGGGCATTATATCTAGAGCAAGGTATTTGGCTTGTTTGAGTATGAGCTAAGGGAGAGTCTTTAGTTAAAGGTCAGCCTTTGCCACTGAATTGGCTGAACTCAAGCTTCAGTTTGCTGTGTAGATCAAATTGATTTTTTGCTATATTTGCATAGTAACCCAAGACATTGGAGTTATCTCAGCGCAGCTGTCTTTCAATTAATCTTCTTGAAGCAAAAGGAGTGGCATTTTCTAGACAACAGATTCATCCGATGCTTAGCTGGATGTCCATAACAATAGTTTGTAATAGCAATCACTGTGCCAATCTATACTGTGATTTCTTTGAAAGCAGTCAAATTGACAGATTTCTTAGTTGTTGTCAAGAGGATCTTTGTTCCATTTTAATCCTTTTGTATACTGTGTATGTGCAGTGTTAGGCACATTGAAAGGAAGTAGAAAGTAATGAATTCCAGGATAACTTCTCATCATTCTTTCGAGTACACAGGAAGCAGCAAGCATCCCCCAGACAGCCTTGGAGGACTGCTAGGGTCTCCTTTCTGCACCTCTTGTGGCATCACAGCCAACTGATCACTGCTATGAAGCCAATTATGAATCTCAGACCCAGCTTGTTGCATTATTTTTTTCTAGAATAATTATAATCTTGAACAGATCACAAGACTTGAAGTCTTAGGGCCTAGGCTTGCCAATTTTGTTGATGGAGTAGTTTTAAAGGTGAGCACTTGTCTAGTAATATCTAGTTCAAATTTGATTAAGAGAGGAATGAAGATGAGAAGGAAAATGAATGAGACAGCTCATTGAAAATTGAGTTGAAAGCTGTGGCACAGCTAGAGAAAGCTGAGAAAAGTAATGGCTTACTTCCCAACCCCCTCAACAAACCTCATCCTTTTTCCTCTGGTTCTTCCTTCTCATTTACCTTAAGCATCGAGAATCAGAGGAGTGCTGCTTAAGTTCTTGCTGAATAACAGATAAGAAGGAGCCCACAGATTCAAGGAGCTCAACATCTACCAGTAGAAAGAAACCAAGCCTCCTCATATACTCATACAAAGGAAGTATCTGCAGGCGGGGAGCTTGTTAAGTGAGAGTGTCAAAAATTCGGGAAGTCAGAAGTCAGAATTTCAAACAAAGGTGATTTCTCCTGCTATGGTGTGTAAATAAGGGCAGTTGGTGGCAGAGGCCAAGGGAGACTTTGACCTTTGACCTTCTGTGATGAGCAGATGAGCAACACTTCACAGACTTTCAGAGAGAGAGGGAGACGGAGAGGGAGAGGGAGAGGGAGAGGGAGAGGGAGAGGGAGAGGGAGAGGGAGAGGGAGAGGGAGAGGGAGAGGGAGGGAGGGAGAGGAGGAGAGGGAGAGGAGGAGAGGGAGAGGGAGAGGGAGAGGGAGAGGGAGAGGGAGAGGGAGGAGGGAGAGGGAGAGGGAGAGGGAGAGGGAGAGGAGAGGGAGAGGGAGAGGGAGAGGGGGAGAGGGAGAGGGAGAGGGAGAGGGAGAGGGGAGAGGGAGAGGGAGGAGAGGGAGAGGGAGAGGGAGAAAGAGCTCTATGTTGTGTTAAGCATCCCCCCTCAGCCTTTGTTCTGCTCGCTTGCTGTTTACTGAAATATCTGTATTTTGCCTGAAAGAAAGAAGAGTGAGGGGGAGGAGGAGGTGATCATTTTGCTTTATTCTAGGATCTAGTTATACCAAAAGGCAGAATGAGTGGTGCTCTACATTTGTCATCTTGCAAAGAAATGAAGAACCAACATCCTTACACATTGGAGATTATGTTTAAGGGTTTACCAGTTAAGGAAGACTCATGATTTGGGCCAAACCAATAGAAATCATTGTCAAATATTTACCCAGTTCTAGTCTGGGTTGAATTGAAGAAGTTGTCTAATTGATAAACCAGCCTGCCTCCATCTTGGGGTTGAAAGTCATCTTAATTACTAAAGACAAACTGGATTCATTCTTGTCTAGATTAAATCTTTGTGTCAAGGATTTGATTATGCCCTTCCTGTAATTTTAATTACAGACAATTCTTGAATATGTGTTCCAAGAAATGGCAATCACACCTTTGTTTCAGGTGGTTGTTATGGCCATCTTCTTATGACACCTTGCAAGGATGCCTTTGTTTCAGGTGGTTGTTATGGCCATCTTGTTATGTTCATGTTCTGCATCTGTGATCCTGCTGCCTACTTGGCTGCCAAATCCCCTATTTGCAAATCCCTTATTCCTGAGCTATAAAATCCCATTTTCCCCAAGTCTGATGCTAATCTCTTGAACTATACCTCAGGGAAAGACAGTCCAGTATACAAAAGAGCCCGCTTTTATTAATTTGGCCATGCCTTAGGTTAGTGGTCTTTCTCCTCACACCTACCAGATTTACACAGTCTAACCCCCCTCTCCTTTTTTTTTTTTTTAATCTTTAGCTAGAGACAAGAGACTTCTGGTCCTTTGGGGTTGTTGGAAGGAAGGGATAAAGCAGCTTGATAAAGGGGTTTGAATCATGGAATGTCCAGCCTGTCTTGATTGCTCCCCATTCTATCCCTTACCAAAATTTATGAGAAAAGGACAAGCTTAAGATGAAAGACAGTGGTTAAACCTGTCTTTGGCCTGTATGTATCTTAAATGTTATTTGGAGAACTGCCTGGTTGAATGTCTGTTTTTTGTTATCTCCCAACTCATCAGATTAGCTGTAGTTCATGAGTGGAGTGTCTGTGAAGAAAGAAAAATAAATAAATAAATAAATAAATAAATAAATAAATAAATAGAGTAGAGGAAGGAAGAAAGAAAGAAAGAAAGAAAGAAAAGAAGAAAGAAAGAAGAAAGAAAGAAACAGAGGAAGGAAGGAAGAAAGAAAGAGGAAGGAAGGAAGGAAGGAAGGAAGGAAGGAAGGAAGGAAGGAAGGAAGGAAGAGGAAGGAAGGAAGGAAGGAAGGAAGGAAGGAAGGAAGAAAGAAAGAAAGAAAGAAAGAAAGAAGAAAGAAAGAAAGAAAGAAGAAAGGGCTACAAATGGCCATTGTTTTAGTTTTTTTCAAATTTATGTATATTTCATGTGTCAATGATTGTACGCCACTTACATGTGGGTCTTTTGGAGAGTACATGAGAGTATTGGGTTCTTTGGAGTGGGAGTTACAGGTGGTTTTGAACCACCCAGTGTATGTGCTGAGAATTGAACTATGGTTCTTTGGAAGATCATCTCTGGAGCCCCTGGCTGTCCATTTCTGATCTGGAAACTCACAACACTCTTAAACAAACTCGGCCTGGTAGTACAAGCCTCTGGAAGTGGGAGTTGTCCTGACCTACAATGATACTCACTAGTATGGGAACTAGTTCCTACTCACTTCGAGAAGCATGGCTTTCTCTACCTGCTATGGTAAGTAAAACCAGTATCCCAAAGTATGGCCTGTGATGTGCTGAAATACACTAAGGTGTAGATAATAGATTTGACTCCAAACTAAGATCTTTTCAACTTCCTTTTATCCAATCTTTCTCCCATGTACTTTTGTTTACACTGCATTATTTTCCTGGCCAGTTGCATGCATGCACCAGCCCAGGAGCTATTTTGGATCTGTAAATAGAAAACATACATACACACCAATTATTCTTAAAATTCCTTGACTAACTCCATGACTGGGCACTCCTAAATCTTCCCCTGCTATCCCAGGCCTAGGAGGCCATTTCCTCAGAAACTCACAGGGCTGGTTAGTTTTATCTCCTCTGCTATTATGTCCCCTTCTCTTCTCTCTGGACAGGCTTTGCCAAGTTCTCCCTTAATCTGGAAGCTTTCAAAAGAAGCTTCTTTTGTCATATGATACTTTAAATACATCTGCTATGCTCTTCTAATTTGTCTTTTGTCATCTGTCAGAGCGCCAGGAAGGACCCTTATAATAGATGAGAAAAGATATTGAAATGGGAAAATTTGGGTGTCCTTGAGCTCCTCAGAGGTTTTCTCTCTTGCCTCAAGTTATGTGAGTCAATATCTTCAGGGTTCTGGTCTCCTGAACTAGAAGAATGATATTCACAGGCAATGAGAGGATGAGTACTGAAAAGAATTTACAATAGGCTTATAGATGAGACTTAAGAGGAAGGATGTATAGCTCTTGTGTAGCAGGAGCAGGTGCCTGTAAATGGGATACCTTCAAACTGCTTGTCTACAGGATTTCTACAGGGCTTGTAGCAAAAATTTGTTTGAGACCAGGGAAGTGCAGAGTTCGGTAGAGATGGGGCCTCTTATTTCAGTCTATTTGAACATCCCCATGAGGAGTCAATGTACTTCCTTTCAGTTTCTATCCTGTCCTTGTGCACAGCTGCCAGGCAGGGCTGCACATTTAGGGGACCCAAGAAGGAGAAGTATACTGGGAGTGAAAATTCCCTCCTGATGTTCTTGTCTCAGACCAGGACAGAGCCAAGAACATTTCCTGGTTAAGGTAACAAACTGGAACTACTTATTTTCTGCTCCAGAAGTTGTGCAACCAGTCTTTGTCTCCTGTTTCTACCAATGTGATACTATCCCACCCTTACATTGTTAAAGACAAACTATCATCAAGATATTAATCTTATTCATGTAAATTATAATCTGAAGCAGATGCATTGGGGATGGAATCCAGGGATTTGTGGATGCTGGACAAGTACTCTGTTTCAGAAGTACATTCCCAGCCCTCCACTTGTTAAATCTTAGTGCAAGGTTCCACTAAATTGCTCAGATGCACCATGAATATGAGGTCTTTCTGCTGCGGCTTCCCAAGTAAACAGAACTACAGTCATGAAATATCATGCCTGGACTGCTTGGTCTCCTATTGTTTACTTTTAAATATTATTTATTTTTATGTGTTTGGGAATTTTGCCTACATGTATGTCTACGCACCATGTGCATGACTGGTGTCTGAGGAGCCCAGACGAGGGCATTAGATCCTTTGGGACTGGAGTTACAGATGGTTGTGAACTCCTATGTGCATGCTAGGAATCAAAGTTGGGTCCTCTGAAAGAGCAGCCAGTGCTTGTAGTAACTGCTGAGCTATCTCTCCATGCTTCTATTCTTCCTTTTATTGGATCATTTATATGATGGAAACTTAAAAAAAAAAATGGGAGGTGGTTCATTTTCTTTCCATTTTTCTTCTTCTTCTTCTTATTTATTATTATTAGATTCGGAGGGAGAGAGGGTCTCTTTCTGTAGCTCTGGGATTTCCTGAAACTCTCTGTGTAGACCAGGCTGGTTTCAAACTCACAGGGAGTAGCCTGGTTCTGTCTCACAAGTGCTGGGATTAAAGGTGTGTGCCACCACATCCAGCATTTTTTTTTTAAGTATAATGTTCAGTGTTGCTCCACAAAGTGGAAGGGCAGCCATCTGCTTCTATTTTGATCCTGGCAAGAAATCTGTGCTCCGAACATGCTGATCATTATTTATAATGTACCTCTTGGTTGGAGACCTGACTTGCTGCTTTCTTAGTCAATACAGTACCAATACTTCTTGGGTGTGACACATATTCTGGACTTCCTCTACACAGTGATTATTAATCCCAGTGCCAAATCCATAGCACCTCAAATTTCCAAATGTGTCTCTCTCTCTGTGCCATTTTATTTTATTTTTATTTTTATTTTATTTTATTTATTTATTTTATTTTATTTTTACTTCTATACACAGCAGAAAGGGAAATAATAGAGAAAGTGACTTTTTAAAAAGTACAGGGTGAAGAGTTTGGCTAGGGATATGATTTTCTGCCCTTTTGGCAACTGTGCTAATATACAAAGAACAGAAGGCAGAACTACCAAGTGAGTGCAAGTATGTATCCAGAAAAAGGGATATTGATTTCTCTGATGTTCTGGCACGTTAAAATATAAAGGAAAACATGGGGAGTTCTATTGGCAGATGGCGTCCACAATAAAAATGTGGTGTTCTCACAAGAGTGGTAGTAGATTGTATGCTCAAGTGGATGAAAATACTGGAAAAGGGGTACGACTTGTAACAAGGATTGTGGTTCTGTTGATGTATGACATTGTCTGAAGGCAGCTCCCTGGCCCTTCTTCCTGACAAGTGTTGCACCTTCCTAAACGAGTCTCACTTTTACTTTCCTCTCCAAAGGCTCTATGACACTGAGGAGCCCTCTCAAAGGCTCCATGAATAGGGCCTTTTAGTTCTACATTTTATGACTTTGAATGAAGGCCTTGCTTCCACTTGACCACTGTAGAATGGGAAGGGACTGCGGGTTGTTAACTGCTAAACCACATGACACAAAGAACAACTGTACTACAAGCATACTGCTTTAAAACATTAGATACTAATGTAGACAAGGAAAGACCAGGCAGACGAAGGGCATGAACCTCTGGAATGTTCGCTTTATTTAGCCTCAAATGATTGGCACCTCGATGTGACATTATTACTCAATGCATTTTTGCTGCCATATAAAACATTTGTTACAAGTGTTCAGCTTGAACAGTAGGCCTGTGTGGGTTATGCTTCCTGTCTCCATGCTGGATGGAGAGGAACGTACACAACCCGCTTTGAAGAATAGTAGTGGTTAGAATCAGAGCCTGTTGCTGGTCTATAGAATCTCTACACTTTTCATGTGGTCTCACTTTGAGAAAGACTCTTTCCTTCTTCTGATATATAATATAGACATCTCATTGAACATTTGTAAAGACATAGATGTAAATGAAGATGTATCACAACCTCAGTCACCGCATATTTGGAATACATCTTAGGAGAAATATGTGAATGAAGAAATATGTACCTACGACACTATACATGGTAAACTCGATGGGCAAGGAACTTCTCCTATGCCTGCAGATTTTTTAAAATTATGCCATGGTTCCCTGGGGCTAAGCTACACACAGCAGAAGAGTAGAACCATTGTGGACTTTTGAAAGCTAAGGTACGGAGCTGGGCTAAGGCAATTTTGCTCTCTGAGAGAAGAAAAGAATCATAGTACAGGCCAGGAAAATAATTTTGGAAACTCAGTTAATTGTGAAAGGAAGGCTGAGCCAGAGTGTAGTTAGAGATACAAAGGGAATACTGTTCCCTTCTGTAAGTGATTTCCCATATGCAACGTGGGGCCAATCCTAGCAGGTGACTTCAGAGCTCTGGAAAGATTTAACCACACAGGAATAAATCTTGCAAACACATTTGGGGGGAAAATGCAAAGTATAACCTTTAAAATAAAATCCTGTGGCTGTCACATTTAAAGACTGAAAACTCAAAAAAAGCGAGGCTTGTTTGTACCAACCACAAAGGCTGGGGACCCATGGTTTTACTACATTTCTCATCCCAGGAAAATATTTACACTTGGAGGAGATGATGCATTTTTAACTATAAAAGCCTACATAGCATATTTGTGAGAGTCTTGCAAATAAAAATGGTTTTATCCCCTAGCCTGACAAAACTGACAGCTCTGCTTAAGCCATCAAAACCAGGGCAAGAAATTGTACTATTTTTTAAATTCGTGAAGCTTTTTATTCTTAATAGTTATGTGTATGGGCGATCCTGTGAAATCAAAAGGTCTTTAGTGAGTGCACTGTTGCATTTTGCTGCAACACCCAGGATCCCAAAGTTTTTGAAGACCAGATATACATTATGTTGATGGGAGGAGAAAATAAAACCAGAGAGAGAAATTAAAAAAAAAAAAAAAACACATTAGGATAGCCACAGCATAGTAAACCAGAAGCAAACAGAGTGAGCTTACGCTGTACAGAAATAAAGAGAACTTAGAGAAATTTCACAGTGTTTGACACTTAAACATCAATAATGTAATTACTGCAAAGCAATCAGTTTTTGACTTAGAAATCAGTTTGTTTTTAAGAAAAAGGGGAGGGGCTAGAATAAACTAAATATTATCCATATTCATTAGCCATCATGCCTGAAAGGAAAGTCCGTATTTTTAGCTGAAGTCTTGAGACTTCCAAAATATCAGGGCAAAAATAAAACAAAAGCTGCACACAAGCTGGAGAAAGAGATCCAAAAATGGATGCGCCAACACTCACTAGTAGTTTGTTTTTCCAAAAGAAACATCTGTATGCTCTAAATTAGAAGGGGCTCAGGATGTCCTCAGTAGCCCCTCCTATCACTTCTCATTTTCAATTGTCCCTCTGTAGCATCGCAGGAGAGCTTCACAGCAAAACCACATAAAGAATTTTTTTCCTTCCTTCCTTCCTTCCTTCCTTCCTTCCTTCCTTCCTTCCTTCCTTCCTTCCTTCCTTCCTTTTTTTACTTTAAGATTTATATATGCATTTTATGTATAGGAGTACTGTACCTGCATATATAACAGAAGGAGGATCATAGCCCATCAAAGATGGCTGTGAGCCATTCTATAGTTGCTGAAAACTGAACTCAGAACCTCTAGCAAAGTAGCCCAGTGCTCTTAATCGTTGAGCCGGCCCTGTGCTGTGGGACTGGATGTTTAATTACAGGAGTGGGGAGGGGACTGAAATTTTACCTTTACCATGGTTTGACTGTGTCCCCAAAGTATACTCAATTTAACCCTAAACTCAACAGTGTAGACAGGTGGAATCTTTAGTAGGTGACTAGGTCACCAGAGTGCTGTACGTGTGGATAGATGGGTACCATTATCATGAGAGCTGCATGGCTATCATGGAACACACTCTAGATAAAGAGCTGACTTTGCACCATGTCTAGGCTGCTCTCTGGCTCTTACCCTTTCGTGTCATTTGCCAGGATTGTACCCTTGACTTTCCAGCTTCCGGGACCTTGAGCAGAATGCATTTCTATGGTTTATTTATTACTCAATTTCAAGAGTTTTATTATAGCCAAAAAAATGGATTAAAATATTTACTTTCCTAAATTTACGGGCTTGAAAATTAAATTGACATAAAATAGACTAGCAAAAGAAAAGCATTTAGGTTTTTACATGTGCATGTAGATACAGTGAAATGGAGAAGTGAATGATATCCCTAGAACCACTAAACCCCATTCTTATGCAGCACTCTGACCAAAGCATGATAATTAAAAAAGGATCAGATTTATGCATTTCTGCATGTAGATTTCTGTGAGCTTTCCACTCCTGGGCTTTTGTGGCAAAAACTTTTCTTCTGTCATTGGTTAAAGTTCCTTTTAAATGGGAGCTTTCCCATTCCCTGTGGTGATAAAACATGCCTCTTTACTCGTGACGAAGGGAGGCCAGGGCATCCTTTCTGTTTCTGCTGTTCTTAAAATGCCTCAGCTCCAAATAGTCCTCATGTCACAGTAGTCTATTTGACATGCTGATGTTGCTTCGGATAGCCTGTAGCAGCAAATACTTTTTGGAATATGAAAATGGTTAAATTCAAGGCTTCGGTGTTTGATTTATTTTTAAGATGATGTGGTTGAGAACACACTAACCCCACATTTGATAGCTTGGCATTTGACAAAATAGCAGAGGTCTAGGTTTAGACATATCTTTTAACCCAAATCTTTCTCTGCTTATGGGTATCATCAAACCTAGAATGGCCTCTCTGACCCCTGCTCTTCCCATGGCAGCTTGTAAGGTCCTCATTTGAGTGATACTTGCCCATCAGTGCCCATATCGAGAGGAAAGGAGTCATTTCGTCCCAGAAGCAGAGGTAGAGTGCTTGTTTAGCCTGCACACAAGGCCCTGAATTCTATCCCTATAACCACAAACAAAGCACTTTGCCACCTGTTTGTGATTGATACCCAAACCAACATCCCTGCCTCTTACCATCTCAAAAAAGAAAGGTACCAATTGCAGGTGGAAAACAATATTTCAGTTGTTTTCCAATCAAAATGGCCAGGACAAAGTTAGTCGAACATTTCTCTTACTGTCTAAGTACTAATAAGGTAGAGGGATAATAGGATTTTAAGGGATAAAAAATGAAGACAAAAATTTTACATTTGGATTCTGTCTTTGAAGTCTTGCCATGGTTTTGTGATACCCATGTTATAACTTTGAATCATTATCCTATAGTAACATAAGTTTGCTTGCAATTGTGCTTACAAAGGAAAATCTCTACCATGATGGTGGATTGAGATCTGGCATCATTTACTGAGTTAAACATAGACAGAAAGCCAAACATGGTGAGCAGGCCATTTGACTCAATTATTTTTCTCCTTTCTGTGGCTCCATCATTTTTCTGGCTTCCAATACCCGCTTTTCCTTCAGACTTTGATCTTCTCTCCTCAGTGGGACAGAGGCTTCTGCTAGAGTTAGATACTCCATTCCTGCTTTCAAACATCTCTACCCCCCCAATCCCACTTCTACAATGATTTCTTAGCCCTTCAAAAGCTTGTTTCTCATGCTATTTAGTGTGTACCATTGCAGTTGGTGGAGCATACATCTTCCATTACTAAAAGCTTTATGCTGTCATCAGAACCTTTGCTGTCCCATCCCCTAGCTCTGATCATCATCTTTATGGTTTCTTTTTGCATGTATAAATAACTGACTATTAAATGAAACCCTAACAACAGGAACCAAACGTCACAAAGCAAAAATTTCAAGATAATCTTTATCACATGCTTCCTCTCATTGACTTTTTTAAAAAAAAAGTTATTTTGTACCAGACACCTTTTCATTACTAAAATATTATTGCGTGCATATGAATGTAAATGCCATGGTACTCATCATGTAGAGGTCAGAGGACAATTTTGTGAAATCAGTTTTCTCCTTCTACCTTTTAGTAAGTTCCAAGGACCAGGTTTAGTCAGTTCCAGGGACCAGGTTTGTGCATCTAGGTTTGTGCATCCTTGCTGATTGCCTTTGCCTGATGAGCCATCTCACCTGCACAGTGATTCATTGACACCATATATCTACAGCATCATTTTTTGTTTCAGAAAGATTCTAACACATTGGCCACTCTGTATGAATTTTGTTTATTGTGTATAAAGACTGTAATGTAGAAATCATTAATGAGAATGCAAACTTGTAAAACCTACATGCAGAATGAGGATGATATAATCTTCCATAACTACTTGAAATAGACAGATCTTAGTGCATGTTCAGATTCTATGAATAGACATATTAAGCAGGGGGCTGGTAGGTTGTTGGGAGTCATGAGTTAATTCAGAGTTCTCCAGTACCCAAAATGAATTACCTTCAGAAGATGGCAGCATCTCCTGTGTATCAAACGGGATGGAGTGCCAAGACTGAGCAGATGAGGTTTTCTACAGAGTCTGCTAAGGAACATCTTTGATGTCCTAAATTGAAAACCTGCCAATCTACTACATGCAGTGCTTTCAGATGACTCAGCTCCCTATTGAGGCCTGCTGGACTCTGAGCAGAAATGGAGCTTGCTCAGATACTTTCCCCTTCTCTCTCCATCTCTAGCTGCTTTCTCAATTCTGTCTTGAAAAGGGTTACCAAAAGAAATAGCAATAAATCATTCAGGAAAACCAGATACCCTTCTATTTACTCTCATATTCTTCCTGCAGTAAATCTGAAGAAATTCATGGGATAATACTAAAACAGAGATAATATTTGTTTTCTGTCTGTCTTAGTCTTTCACCTGTGTCCACTTTAGGAAAACACTCCTTCACGTGTTTGTTCCAACAAGACACCATCCAACATAATTGACTTTTCAAAGAACCCTTAAGTTTTACTTCAATTGCCCAGCTGGCAAGTAATGTTTTGTTTAGTTTCCATTAGCTCTCAACAGTGTCACCAAGCAAGCTTCTAGCACATGAACCCTTGAAGGATAAACCATGTCCAAATGTGGCACTGGGGAGCTTTCATTAGTAGACTGGAAGAAGATTTGGACCCAGACCACATGCTTAGGATCACTGCTTTTCTTGGCTCATGTGATTTTTCTAGCATTTCTCATGGGCACATCCTCCATGTGGATAATAAATTGATGAATTTAGGGGATGGGAGGCAAAGGATCAAGTTTTACCATTTAAACTGAGCATGTACCTTCAGAGAAGTTGTAAAGGAATGGAGAAGACAACCATCTAAACACATTTTAAACAATGCTAAGGGGCATAGCCAAGACAGTGCAAACACAAGGCAAGTAATTCCACTCATTGGGGAAATTCGAACTTAAAAAGTAAGTTCAATAGTTCATGGAAGGTAGGATAAAAGTTAACCAAACTAAGAGGGAAGCAAGTTCGAAACAGAGCTGAAAAAGAACTCAGAGGATGAGAAAGGTAACGAACAATATAAAGTCCCCAAACTGGAAACAGCTTATTCGTGGAAACCCAGGGTTCACATGAACAGAGTGCAGGGGGAACAAGTAGGTAGGGCCATCTTGGTTGACTTCCGGAAGCTTGACCTTCCAGGGCCATCTGTGACTTAGATACCAGGAACACACTATAGAAAAATTATATTGGATGGAAACGATACTGGAAATAAGAGTCTATCTAGAGCTTTCAGGCCTGGATGGATTTTTATTGACTGGGAATAGAGAATAATCCACTGGAATGTAGGTAAATTGAAATCTACACGATGTCCGAAAGAACTAAAGTCAGCTCAGTTTAGAGGTGGGCAGCCGATGGCAGGTAGAGAGGGATTTGAATAGCACTGTAGACCCGAGACAGCCTCTGAGTATGGATGCAAGATGGAAATTTCAGTGCAGGGTCTTCTCTGTTTCCACAAGCTTCAAAGCTGTAGTGCTTTCCAATCTGCTTTGTCTGAATTGTTCTATTTGCCAAGGATTTAGCTCAATTGGTACAGTGCTTCCCTAGTTTACAGAGTCCTGGGTTCAGTCCCCAGACACCTTGTAAAACTGGATGTGGTGGCTTACACCTGTGACCCCAACACTGAGAAGGTTTGGGCAAAGAGTGTCGATAACTGGAAGCCACCCCATATGTCTAGTGATTTTAAGGCATATAGGAGACCTATGTCAAATACATTGATTAAAAAAAAATCTACTTTATTATTTGTAAAATTGTTTCTTCTCATTCTGGTTTTACACTGTTTACTCCAGTCCACACTTTGAATGTTTCCTTTCCCTGGGCCTCTGAAACACTGCTTTGTTTACTGTGAATAGAAAACCCTTTTGAAGTCCTAAACTCTGACTCTATGTGAGATTAATAATCAAAGATGCTCTCAATGTGTAAACACTGTGGGATTTAAGCAGATTAACAACAGTCTAGTCCTGGGGCATATAACACACCTGCTTATTGTCACAAGCAGTCTGGAAATAAAACCAGTTTGTCCTCTAGAGCTAGGCCTTTGAACTTGAGCATTCTTTTTCTTCCGGTATTTAGTACTGGGAGAACAGTACCTCCTTACATTTTGTCCCCTAGGCGCCTACTTGCCTCACCCTAATCCCAGCTCAGTTTAACATGTCTTCAGATACTCTGTAGGAATACAAGGCATGGATTGTATTGGGAAAAGAGTATTACTA
This sequence comes from Mastomys natalensis, assembly GCA_021653895.1. Lineage (NCBI taxonomy): Eukaryota > Metazoa > Chordata > Mammalia > Rodentia > Muridae > Mastomys > Mastomys natalensis. The sequence continues at coordinate 1,154,453 of JAJTUV010000002.1, read as the reverse complement.
AGAGGGTGACCTGAGTTTCCAACTCTGTGTGTGCGAATAATATATCTGATGAATCTGAAACACAGAGATAAGGAGAATAGAGCCCTTGGCAGTTGCACTGTTCTACTGTTAGAACTTGATATCACAGCTGTGGGTGTTTGTTGGAAGGTCCCCAAAAGGAATTCCAAGGCTTTGTCTCCACTCACTGCCTTTTAGAATGAGAGCTCTAAGGCTGGAGTTGCTGTTGAAGTAGTTTCTGCCATGGCTTGTATGCCATTGTGAAGATCAGCCTGTCTATGTCTTGAAGGGTAGACCATTTGTTGTTTGGTTGAAAATTACTCCCTAGTAAATCCTTAATTATACAGCACTATGGTCTTTGTCTTTGTTTCTTATGTGAAATGTTGAGTGATGCAATCCTGTTGTTTTGTGTTTCTCTTATGCTGGATCTTAGGGTATGTGTGGTCTTCAATAAATAAATGTAAATAATATAACTGAATCTACCAGAGCCTGTCAGCTGTCATCTCACATGGACCTTCACTTCCAGGATAAATATCCTGCCCAGAATTTAAGAAAGATAAAAATAAACCCTGAAGTCCCTTTAGTGGAAGAAGATTCTAGATAGCTTTAAAAATTTTATATTTTATTTTTATCAGTGTTTTGCCTGTATGTATTTCTATGTACTATTTATATATCTGGTACTCAGGGAAGGAAAAGGAGGGCATCTTCATCTGGAGTTTGAAACAGTTGTGATCTGTCATATAGGAACTGGGAACTTAACTCAGGGTCTCTGAAAACAACAAACAAACAAACAAACAAACAAACAAAAAACAGTGCTCTAAACTGCTGAGTCATCTCTCCAGCCCCTGTGCTAGTTAGCTATAAACTGTGGGAAAAGCTCACAGCGGAAGCCCCGGGGGGCTTTCCATGCCAGCAGGTCCCAATAACTCAAGAAAGTCCAGAGTTCTAGAGTCTGGAAGCTTTGGTGAAGGCAGGCGCCAATGATATGAGAAGTCAGTGGGTTCCAAGAGTTTTATTGCCATGGTGTGGTAGTTGGATCTGGATGTGCACCCCCCAATCTAAGCCATGGGAGAGCTGGCTTAAGTAGGGAGGGGGAAAAGAGGAGGGGCTGGGAAAAGGTATAACTTAATTTAGCTACACTCCTTGGCCTTTAGGTAACTCATAATAAATATGGAAATCTCTCGAGGCTGAAACCTGTAGTCACCCCCTCTACCTGTAGGTGGATGGTGACGAAAACCTCTCTGGGAGGAGCCAAACGTATCTGCAAGGTGCAGGTTAATGGAGATGTAGCCCACATGTTAGGAGCCTGGATTCTGGGGAAATGTATTTCATCCCTTGCAGGGTCTCTAGCCATTTCTAAGCCAATGCTCTACCAAAACCCAAGACTCCTTCACAGTCCTATAGTAAATGGCAATTCTATTTTGCCTAGAGTATCCCATGAGAGATTGCACATCTTTCTGTGTGGTGATGGCCTAAATTGTTCATTGATGTTAGAGAGGCCAGCCTACTGTGAGTGGTACCATTCCCTGGGCACATGGGTCTGGGCTGTATAAAAAAGCTAGGGAAGCACATGCTTATGAGCAAGTTAATAAGCAGCATCCTCAGAGGTTCCTCTTGTAACTCTTTGACTATGAAGAGAGTATTTGGTCAGAGGCAATGCTATGTAGAAGAAGAAACAGGCCTGCCCCCAACTTTCTGCTTGAATTCCTGCTCTGACTTATTTCAAAAATGGAGTGTGTGACCTTGAAGTATAGCCAAATGAACACTTTCCTCCTGGAAGTTCCTTTTTTTTTTTTTTTTGTCATTGTATTGGCCACAGCAATGTAATAAAAATGGAACTGAAAGAACGTATGATACTAAAGAACATTGCCAGCTCTACAAGAAACACATGCATACCTGCGCACATGCACACACTCACACCTCCTTTTATATGTCTGTACTCGCTTATGAACATCTACTGAGGCTTGGGCAGAGAGTGAATGTATTCCATGTGTTCAGTTGACCCTTAAATGACTTGGGGGTTAGGGATGCCAACTGCTTAAAGTAGCAGTAAATTTAATTATAACCTCTGCCTCCCTAGGAACTTGACTGCTTTGAACCAAAAGCTTTACTTACAACAACAACAACAACAATGATGGCAACAACAACAAACCAATCTGTGACTAGGTATAGCGCCTGCCTGAACATAATGCAATGTCTATAAGAAATTGCTTTTTGCTGTGATTCGAAGTTTCTTGGGAGAAAAATGGCTCGTGTGGAGGCAATTTATGTCACAGTGTGTTTGAGGTGGACACTCGTGCCACATGCTGCCTCTGCAATAGTAACAAGAGGAAACAGAAATGATCACACTGGTGTAGTGGATGCTGTAGTCAGCTTTATTTTGCTGTGATTTATTGTTATATCTGTACTTTTATTTACATTTCTTTGATTGTGATGGTGCCTTACTTCTATAGGTGGGTTGTGACGGCTATTCTTGGTTGTCATCATGAGTCTATCTGGAACTAACTAAAACCAAAGAGGCTGAGTACACATATGAGGAAGTCTTTTTTCAGTTAAATCATTTGAAGTGGTCGACTCACCTTTAATGGATCTTTGAGGTAGGAGGATCCATCTTTTATCTGGGACACTACTTCTAGTAGCAGCCTACATAAAAGACATGGGAAAAGGAATATCTTTCTCTTGCCTGCCTGCCTTCACTCTTGGTGGCAAGTTCATTCCTTATTGAGCATTAGAGTCTAATTCTTCAGGATTCTGGAATATACTGAAGACCATTGAAGACTTCTAGACTTTTGGATTAAATAACTACCTACTGGATTCTTGGACTTTCCATTGATAGACAGCCATTGTTAGATTAGCTTTACCTCAGCCTGTAATATATATAGTGAGAGCCCTGACTATAGTGGTTAGTGGATTTTCACTTTTTATAATAGATCAATATAAATTGTATGGCAATGGTGATAAAGTAGATTTTGTCTATATAGGATTTTTTATGCTGTATGTTTTGCTTGCTTTTTTTTTCAGTGTTTCAAAGATATGCAACTCATCTGTAAGCTTTTTCAAATTATAGGAAATCTCCCCAATTAAACCAATAGTTCTAAAGCAAAAAGTATTTACATCTAAGTAAAACTGTGGCATTCAAATTCATGTAGTTCATAATTAACTAAAATATAAAGTATATATATACACACACATGAGTTTGAAAATTTTGTTTGTAAGAAACAAGGAGCCCAACTTTCTGAACCATAAGAGGAATTCACAAGTCCTCCCAACATCTCTCTTCTGTTTGTCCTGCATGTCCCAAAGCCAGTCCTCTTTATGTTTATGAAATGCCTTTGGCACTCCTCACTGAAGCATAGCAGGAAGGGTATGGCTTAAAATATATACAGCTTCAGTGGAAGAGGAAACATCTTTCAGAAACAGGTGGACTTTCTCTGGCATCTCAATGTTTGAATTGGACGTCAAGCCCAAGTCTGATCCAATTCCCATAACCAATGAGATGAGATATGGAGATGAACAGAAACGAGTCCCTGGAGCTAGTGAGTTATTGGGTGGGACTCTGTGTCAGCTTTTCCAGAAGCATTTAGGTTGCACAGAGCAAGCAAAAGTCAGTTTCTATTACCAAGAGGCAGGTTAACTGAATCCTGGGCAGCTCAGCTGAGCAAATGTTTCTGTCCCCTGTTCCTAGAAATGAACCTCTATGCATCACAATAAATAGAATTCTCATAATTGAAGATTACCATTATTGGTTTCCTTCCTGCAACCATATTTTGACAGACCCTGTCTACTAAGAAACCAAGAATATCATTATAACTAATTTGGTCATGCATTTTCATGCATGAGAAACTGGTATTATCACAATAAGTTTATGTAATTCCAGCCTAAAGCAATAAAGTCGATGCTGGAGATAGCCTGGAAGACCTTATTGAAAATAGATTCACTGTTGCAATTAGAATTATTGAAAAATGAGAAATAGCACATGGTTTACAGGAGCCACTGGGGCTACTTAGAAAGCACCTTGGTGCCAGTGTCTTCTTAGGTCAGAGTTGCCAGCTTGTATAGAATATCAGGATGAATAATCCACTGTACCACCAGCTGAAAGGTGACCCCATCTCACTTCTCACTTCATTGTTTTCTCTTCTACTTTCTTCTTCAATTCCATTTTTTTTCGATTGACACTCTCTCACTGATGAAGACCCATTGCTGGGGAAAGTATTTGGGGGACATTAAGTGCCCCTTAACCTTCCCCCCATCTCACAAGTGCAAGTGCATGTGTGTGGAGAGAGAAGAGAGAGAGAGAGAGAGAGAGAGAGAGAGAGAGAGAGAGAGAGAGAGAGATCTAGTTATTGTTCAGGGTATTTCTTAGCAGCTCTCTGACTAGTGAAATTTAGTGATGTGAAAATGTATTCCTATTCACAGGATAGTCCTAGTGTTGCTTGTGAAGTGGAAACTTAAGCGTTCTTTGGAAAGTCAGTCAATGGTGTTTTGTTGGGGCAAACGTGTGAAGGAACATTTAGCTTAAGTGGACGCAAGTGAAAGGATGTTCTGCTACAGCAAGCCTGTGAATGGACACATGATGAAGGATTCTTCACTAATGATGCACATGTTGGTCTGCTTTACATTATGTACTTGAGCTGCATTTGTCAGGGCTCCATAGTAAGAAATGCACCAAAAAACTTCTGGTAGTATACTTTGGTTTCTTGCTGCTTCCTCTGACTGAGTCTGATTGGCAGAGTCTGAGTCTCAGATATCATCTGAGACAGATGCACATGCTGAGGCAAGACCCCTGGAGGACCCGTGATGTTTTGCGGAAGTATAAAAGGGACTTGATGGACAGAGACAGAGGCTCAGCTAGGCTTGCTTATAGAGCTAGCTGTGCAATGCTTGTTGGTCTCATGTCCAGCTATCTCTGCTAGGTTATGCAACCACTGATTCCTATTTGCTATCCCAACTCTACTGAACTTCTGGTATATCCATAAAGTGTTTGCCAGCTGCTGCTGTTGACTCCTGTGAACTGAACTGCTGATTTCCTGACAATGCAGAGAGGATTTGCTTCAACGAACCCTTTCTAAACAGGTCCACTTCCTCTGTATCCTTTCTTTTTCACTATCTTTTGTGGGTAGTGTGCTAAAAGGGAGGTTAAAGCATTTAGGAACCATCACTAAAAATAGATTTTGAAAAAAACTATTTTCAAAATAGTTCCATGTTTGCTCGTTACAGTCTTGCTCCATACCATAGTACAAGTCTCTTCTGCACAGGCGTTACTAGAACTGTGATATCTTCTAGTAGAGCCTGTGTCTCTAGCCAGAGGATGAAAGAATGCTGACCTGTTGGGCCATGAAAGGATAGCTTGGTTCTTGGCTGGGCATGGGCCTTGAACCCTGACCCCAATGGGGAAACAGCAGGTGTTTGGCCACTCCCCCAGAATCCAGGCTCCTGACACATGGTCTAGACCTCCATTTAACCTGTGCCTTGCAGTCACATTTGGTTATGCAGCCCCTCCCAAAGGAGTGTCACCTAACATCAGCCTTAAGAGATTTCCATATTAATGAGATACCTAAAGGCCAGAGGGTGTAGCTAATTAAGTGACCATCCTCTCTTCCCCCTCCCTATTTAAGCCAGCTCCTCCTGGCTTAAAGGGGGGGGGGGTGAGGGGTGAGGGTGCACCCAGACCATCTACATTAGCCATGAATAATAAAGCTTTGGAACACGTAGACTTTCTCCTGTCATTGGGGCCTGTCGTACTGCTGGAGGACCTCTCTGAGTTCCAGTCACAGGATCCGCCTCTTCAACAACCAGCGGTGGGCTCCCCACAGTCTCCATTCTGCTGTGCAAACCCCCCCCCTCCCCGCATCTGGAGACTCTGACCTCCAGGTCCACCTGAGAGCAATACTAGCGCCCTGCAGAAACCAGGCTGAGTTCGCTCCCCACCGGGATGCCGGCCCCATTGGGTCGGCTTGGCACGTTGTGAGACTAACACAGCCGAGCTTCCATGCGGCCCTTTAGTCTTCCCGCCTGCCCCCCCCCCCCCGCAGTGACCCACACTTGAAGGCTTTACTGAAGCAGGACGGAAGCCATGTATTGACTTCACTGCACAGGACACAGTCTTGGGACCATATATGTGCCAGGGAACTGACAAGCAATGCTATAGAGCGGGTCCAGATGGCAAACTGAAGATGATTGGCTTTGATATCTGTGCATCTTTGCTATAAATGGACAAAATAAATGATGTTCACTTGCAACCCTTCTCTTCTGCGTACATATACAAGAATGGAAAAATTCAGCTGCTGAACCTCAGAAATTCCAGTAAGAGAGATCAACATTTATGAGCCAAAATTTTACTTTAAAACAAGAGAGTTTGTTTTACAGTTTAGGAAACAGAATTTTGGGGGAAGGGGAAAAATCATCAAGATATATTCTGTGAAAAAACAATTTAAAGGCAATTAAAATTTATTTAAATTTGTTTTAACCTTACCTGGTAGAGAATTTATAGCTCTGCTATGATCTAAATGTAAAGTGTCCCCCACAGGTCAACATGCTTGAATGGCTAGTCCCAAGAGGGTGCTTCTGTTTTGGAAGGTTTTAGAAACTTCTAGACATAGAATGTACCCAACAATGTAGGGATATAGAGGACAAGGCTCAAGGGTTATGAAGCCTTGCCAGCTAAGGCTCCAGCTAGATTTCTGTCTAGTCATTAATGTATAGAGATGAGTATAAAGTATCCTGATAGTCCATGCCCCCTCCAACTAAGCTGCAATAATGACTGTATCCCTGTATTCCATGAACCAAAATCAACCATCCCCCTTGCCACCATCCCCCTCCCAAGTCACTTCTGCTAGGTTGGGGCACAGCAATAAGAAAAGAAATGCACAAGTTTTTAGCATTTCCCAGGGGACAGAGTGCTTTTAGTTACTGATAATACAAATAACTGATTTGCCTTCAGTCTGGAAGGTAGGCAGCGGTTGGTGGCTCTTTTGAGCAGAAGGGAGGACAGCAGGATCCCAGAAAGATTAATGTGAGATTGTGATTCAGTCAATAGCTTAGCATTGTAGCCCACTGGTGGAGCGTGTGCAAGGGCTGAGTTTGCACTATAAAAATTCAAGCAAAACAAAATGAAACAAAAAACAACAACAACAACAACAACAACAACAACAACAAAACAGTTTAAATTCCACACCCCAAACTCTTGGGCTATGGTAGGCTCAGAGTGTGGATATCTTGTTATTAACCAGTAGGGAGAAAAACTGGGAGGTAGAGAACAGGGTCATTAAAAAAAAAAAGGGGGGGGGGCTTCATAAAGCCCAAATCTTGAAGTGAGGTAGAGGGGATCTAAAAGCCAGTAAACTTCAGTTACTGTTTCTGGATGAAATAATGGAGCTTGAATTCTTTTCTTGTAAAGAAAGCATAGGAGTGCTGTTTGCTGGCTTGCTCCATTTTTACTTCCCATTCACCAACTGTTATATTCATTGTGGAGAATGCTTTTCAAGCTCTTGTATAGAGTCCCTTAATTAGTGCATCCATTTGCTTGACTTTTATATATATTCATTTAATTCTTTTGAATAGGAAAACCCTAAATTTTTTCTCAGACATTTCAGCTATCTCTGTAATATTGGATTCCTTTCTAGGGGTTGGCGCTGGGGTATGGATTGGGGTTGTGCCATATGTTTTGTGCTGCATTGTTATGTTTTACACATCCATTGATACGGGTTTGTTTTACATTCCTCTTCTTCCAAGGCATGGGACATTGTGCTTTCTGTAACTCTTCCTAGAGTAATGTCTGCATGAAATTTAGCTAGGGGTCTTGGTAAAACTTGATATTGATTACTGCATGAATAGTTGAAGTGATCTTCTCTTGGCTTTGTGTGAATTGGACCAATGGAAAGATATTCCATGTTCTGTGATTGACAGAATTAATATTGTGAAAATGGCTACACTACCAAAATTGAGTTATGAATTTCATAGTACCTATGAAAATTCTAATGTCATATTTCACAAGTTCAGGAAAACAATACAAGGATTCATATGGAGCCAAAAATAGACCAATGGATAGCCAAAGCAGTTCTAATTAGTAAGGACACTACAGGAGATATTACCCAACATTAAATTACACTTATAGAGCTGTAGTTATAAAAATAGACAAGAAGATCAATATTATAGAGCACCAGAAAAAAAAATAACAAAGCTATGCCTGCTCAATATTTGAAAAAGGTGCAAAGACACATATTAGAAAAAGCCTCTTTTACACATGCTGCTACAAAGCAGGGTCTCTGCCTGCAGGAGAATGACATAGATTCTTATATCTTACCTTGTACAAAAACCAATTCAAAATGGATCAAAGACCTTAATTTAAAAACTGAAACTTAAATATAGGGGCTACCTTTCAAGATACTAGCTAAGGAAAGAAATGTCTGGATAGAACATCAATGGCACAGGCGTCAACTCTGAGTATCAACAGATGGGATGACATGAAAATCCGAAGTTTCTGTTCAGGAAACCGTCAGGGTTAATAGACAGCCCACAGAGTGAGAGAATATCTCTAACACCCACTATACCTCTAATAAGGAGCTAATGTCTAGAATTTAAATTTTGCAGAAACTAACTACCAAGAAAATAAAACCGCAAACCAATAAATTGAAAAATGAACTGAATAGATAGTTGACTTTTTTCAAATTAACACAAGTGGCCAATAATTATTATAAAAGTGTTCAATATTCCTAGCTACCAAGGAAATGCAAATTAAAAATACTTTGAGACACTACCCTACTCCAGTCAGTATGGCTACCATATAAAACATCTAACAATAAATGTTGAAGAGGATGTGGAGGTAAAGGAACCATTTATTACTCACTACTGGTGGGGATGCAAAATTAATACAGCTGATGAATAAATCAATTTGAAAATTTCTCAAAAAAATTCAAAATAGAACTACTGCAAGACCCTACTACTTTACTCCTGAGCATACAGAGTACCACATGTCCTACCATAGAGATATTTGTACTCCATATTTATTTCTGCTGTATTCACTATAGCAAAGAATTAGACTAATTGTCCATACATAGATGAATGAATAATGAGAATGTTATATATAGTGACTTTAGAGTGAATATTATTCATATATATGTAAATACTATTCAGTGCTAAAGAAAAACATAATCACAAAAACTGCAGGAAAATGGATGGACTTAGCATGTATAATATTGAAGGAGATCTCATAATCTCAGGAAAAAAAAAGTATGTTCTGTCTTATATGCAGAATCTAGGCAATAACATTTGTATATGTATATAAACAAGTACACATGTGGGTGCCGTCTAACGTGGAGAAGAGAACAAGAAAGTCTACATACAAAGGGATGAGAAAGACAGGCAATGGACAGGAGCTGTGAAAGGGGCTAGAAAGCTGATGGCTTTTCTAGTCCTCAGTCTGTTATGGGTTTCATTTTGTGCTTTAGGTAAGTAAGTCCATGACGTTATATTAGACATTGCAAAGCCCAAAGCGAAACTCCAGAGCTTCTGTTTCAAATGGCTACTCTAACTGTACAGAAGTTCATTGAGTTATATACTCTTTGGGTGTGGTTAATTTCAATGTGTGATTTATTTTTATATCATTTCTATAACAAAGAATGAAGGTAAAAACTGAAGTAGAGAGTAGAGGAAGCAAGCAATTCTTTCTTCCCTGAGATGTGGCTGACAATTTATGTTTTAGAGACAGCCGTAGCTCAGAAATCGCTAGTGAAGTCTCCAAAGGCAAGAAGGATAGAGAAGCTGTGGATAGCAATGGAAGGTACTCGTAGACAGGCAGGAAAAAAGTGCTAGGATACCTAAGGGGTGTGTGTGTGTGCATGCATGTGTGTGTGTGTGTGTGTGTGTGTGTGTGTGTGTGCGTGTGTGTATGTATGTAGTCTCTTCTGTGAGTACTTGTGTGGAGGCCAGAAGTTAGCTTTGGATAACTTTCTGTGATTTTTACATGTTTCCTTTCAAGACATGATTTCTTACTAAACCTTGATCTTGCAAGTATCTCTGTAGTAGGATTTAGTGGCCTTTAGGAATATACTCTTTGGGTGTTGGGGATTCAAACTCAGGGCCTCATGTTTGCAAACTGAACATCTTACCCACTGAGCCATCTCTCCAGGACTACATTTCTTAAAGTATGACCTGAAGTGGAAATTTCTAATTGTGTCACTGGATGCTTTCCTGAAGCAGACTTATGTGATGGTTTGCTGAAACAGACCCTTGAGAGGACATGCAGTGTTTGGAGAGAGCATAAATAGGACCCAACAGACAGTGACGGTGCGTTTGCATAGCCAGCCATACAATGTTTCCTTGGTCTTGTGTTTTCTCTGATCTTCACTTTGTTTAGAGAGGCACAGCAGAGAACTTCTGGCATTCTAGCTGGTTCTCCTCATCTCTTCTGACCTGTCCCAATTCGTTGGAGGCCTGGATGTTTCTGCTGGATTATGCTGCTGCTGCTGCTGCTGCTGATTTGTATTTCCTGACACTACTGAACTGGATTGCTGGTGTCACAGCAATGAAGATTGGAGTTGCCCCAAAGAACTACTTCTAAACAGGTCTACATTTCCATTGTCCTTACCGTTTCATTGTACATTACCCATCTTCCCCCCCCCCAACTTTGGATACTGGGCTAAATGGGGGGACAGTTGAAGTTTTTGAGAACTCTTATTAAGGTAGATTTTGAAAAATCTAAGCCTACAATAGTCCATGGGCTTCCTGGGGTCCTCAAGTCCATTTAAGGGTTCACAAGGTCAAAATCACTTTTGTAATTATAATAACATGGTTTTCTTTCATTCTCATCTCTCATGCTTCTGTGAGGATACAGAGTTTTCAAGAGGCAGTACATTGAACAAGAAGCAAACAGGTATCTAGCTGTTTCAACCAGATAGGCATGATGAACCTTGGAAAAATGTAAAATGTGCACTTTTCTTTTTGAATTATATGTTTTCCAAATAAATACATTATTTATATCAACAGTCGTTTCATTACTATTTATTTTGAGATAGAGTCCAAATAGGTAGCACAGGCTGGCCAGAAACTCACTATGTAGCCTTGGCTGACCTGAATCCTTCCATCGCCCTGCTTTAGTCTCCTGAGTGCTGGCATTGTAGGCATTGGTCACTTTTTCAGTTTTCATTATTGTAAATGAAATGCACAAAACAGTTTTTTTTTAAAAAAGCTCAGGTTCAATTTCTAATTCAGTATATACCCATCTATATCACACATTAGTGACAAAGACCCCCTCACTCCCCAGGTCTCAGTTTGTGAGTATAAGGAGTTGGTACTGAAAAGCAGGAGACTGATCTGCGGGACGATCTGCCCAGAACTGAGGAAGAATAAGTATGCATTTAGGGGGAAAATAACTTTACAGACTGTTGGAGAACATGGAGAAGGGTGTTGTTCTGTCTGGAGAGGAACCTGGAATAGCTTAAGGAGTCAGGAGGGACTGCTACACACAGGGAACCCTGGGATAGTCAATTTTCTGTTTTAACCCATTTGTGAGCTTAAATAATTGCAACACTGCCATCTAGTGCTCCACAATGAAAAGATTTAACACCCCCACCCCCAATTTGGTTTATACAGATGGTTCCAGAATTGAATACTTTTTGGATTAAATAGCTCCACCTGCTTCAATGGTGTTTGTGTCTCTAAGTATGTAATTTTAAGTGCCTTAAGGGTCTCCTCATCTTCTATGCATATTTAAGCACTTCTTCTTAGGGTTAGCATTTCCTCTTCCCCTCTTTATACCCTTGTCCCTGAACAGGGAACAGTTCAGTTCAGAGTTGCAGAAATGGAACAAGTAACTTTTCCTTGTTCAATTCATTGCTCCAAAGAAGGTTTAAAATAAACCTTTAATTGTGGATTGTGTTTGTCTTAAAGAAAGTTTCAATGTTAGTTCAGAGAGTCCCAAAGGATACCCCTGTCATGCCATCTCTCTGTCACCAGCAATGTACATTTCTGTGCTGTGCCATTAATGTCCATTGGTAGAAATAACCCACAGTTAGACAGGGGGCTGTGCGTTTTCAGAAACAGAGATCTAGGGGTCAGCAAGGGAGGTAAAGGGGAACAAGACAAGACAGACTATAGCTTAGAGCTTGGGTTGTCATCATACCCCTCCATAGTCATACCAGAAGCTGAAAACCATAAACCAATGCCTTCAATACCCTCCATCCGCCCCAAACACATACATGAGCATATACAGAGATGGAGAGGGATTGGTTAGGGGAATACTCTAGAAGAATTATGTAACTTATGAGCCATGGGCATGTGCTACTTTAAAAGAGAAAAGATTAACTTGGTCATAATGTAGGGTGATCCAAGTCTGTTAAGAATAGTGGAGAGAGCTGGGCAAAGAAAATCTAATCCTTATTTAGGCAACGCAACCCAGAGTCTTGTCACAGCTGTGGCCACTTGAGGGGGGTCCTCCAGCCTTGAGCTCTACTTTTTTTTTCCACTTGCTTGCTCTCTGAAGTTCTGATCTGGGATCAGAGGTCACCAGTCTCCACAGCTGCTAAGCTTCTCTGGTTAAAGTCCAAAACTCCAGTTAGCTCTTGTTAGTGGTGTTGAGGATTCTACATCTGTAGTCATGGCTTTCCCTGTGGGGTTTGGATGGGGAGCAGCCACTGCTGCCTATCAAGTAGAAGGTAGGAGAAGATGCTTCTCCCACACTGGGACTGGAATGAATGCTGGTGGGTTCTGTATTCCTTGGGAGGAGGGTGAAGTGAAAGACAAAACTAGAAGAAAAACGCTAAAGCCTATAAATGAAACTTTCTCTTTTTAGAAGTCACATCCTTTTCTCTCCTTCCTCTGACACAAGAAGTGGTGGGTGAGGGGGATGTGGATGGGATGCAGCTGCCTTCCACTTAGTCTGGGCTATCTGAAAAGTCAAGTTTAGGTCGGATAAGCTGTTTTCATGATTGGGTTCTTGAACAAATTTGCCAAGCGTTTAGAAAAGACGTTTCTCCCCCCTGGCTAGAAAAATGTTGAGTAACTTCCTCCCAAGGGCTCTTCATTACTTGGGAAATGCGCTTTGCTCTGTTCCAAGTGAGCAAGAGCCTAGCACTGTCTTGAACATGTCACACATTTTCTGTGTTGGTTCATAAAAGAGGAATACTGAACTATTAGATACAAATGAACTTTCAGGTAGGTGCAGGAGGGCTTCATGTCTTAGCTCCAGTCTCTGTCCTCTACAGATGAACTCATGAAATTATGATATGCTCCACCTGCCAGTCTCACACATAATCTGTTATCTGTAAAACAGAAAACTTGGATTTACTTTTCTAAAACACATGTATCCTCTTGTCCTACAACACAATGAAGAATTCTTTTCTTATTTCTTTGTTTATTCTTATCATAATATTACATCCAATCTCAGTTTGCCCTCCTTCCTTTCCTCCTAGTTCTCTGCCCCTTAACTTCCTCTCCCCAGATCTACTCCTCCTCCATTTCCTTTTGAAAAAGAGCAGGCTGCCAGGGACATCAACCAAACATGGCATATCAAGTTGCAATAAGACTAGACACCTCCCCTCATATTAAGGGTGGACAAGGCAAGCCAGTAGAAGAAAAGGATCTTAAGAGTAGGCAAGAGTCAAAGACAGCCCCCACTCTCACACTTAGGACTCCCACAAGACTAAGCTACACAACCATAATATATATCAGAGGGCCTAGGTCAAAGTCACAAAGCTCTCTGGTTGTTATTTCAGTCTCTATGATCCTGCTTAATTGATTCTGTGAGTTTACAATGAAGAATTCTTAACAGCCATCACAGTGAAAATATATATGTGGCCACAGAAGTGTGTGATGAAACCCTGAGTTAAACAAAGGTAAAGGGTTTCTTGTAGTTTTCTATGATGCCAAGCTTAAGCAATTAAAATGTGTTCTTTGATTGTCCCAGAGGCTAGCAATAGCCATTTGAAGATGAAATTAACTAAGTTGTACTGGGGTAGGGTATGGCTCTGACCAGGTAGTACCCTATGTCCTCATACAAAGAAGGAAGTTTGGACACAGAAATGGACACATGAGAACACCATGTGACAATAAGTATGGAAATCAGAGTGCCATAGCTGTAAGTGAAGAAATCTCAAGGTTCAGTGTGCACAACCAGGGGACACTGAGAACAAGCCAGAAAGGCTTGTGTAGTTACGCTCCTAGTAGCAGCAGGGCTTTGTTGACCCCTTGAGTTTGAGCTACTCTTTTAAAAGAAGATACAGAGGTCAGATTTCAGCAATTTCTCCTTATTGCACAGGACTTCCTTAGAGAACTAAGACAAAACAGAAACAAGACAGTCAATGAAATAATTTCTGATTGTATAAAGCCTGTATAACTGCCCATCAGTTACCATGAGGAGTTATGTGGAAGCCTGGAAACCTACACAGGACACCAGAATCAGTGTCATTTCACCTAAAGTTTAAAGAATGAGAAGAGAGCAATTTGAACAGGGGTTGCGGGAGGATTTTCTAGGAAGAGTGACAGACTAGGCTGCTTTAGTCCCTAGCTGTTAATTCCAGACCTGCAAAGGAGAACAGGAGTCTCTGCTGCTCTTGCTATTACTGCCATATGCAAGACATCTCCATGGGAGGATGAGTGCTATGATATAAAGAACCTTTGAAAGCATGTCTGAGAATGCTTTGGCCAACAGGGATTCAGTGCCACATCTCCACTAAATTGTCTTCACTTCTAGTAATTTCCATCTGGTCAAGGTTATCCCTCTCTCAGGGCAAAGGAAAATGATCTTTGTTCCTTTCCTTTTTGGAAGGGAGGCCACCAGCTCAGGAGTAGGTGTCATTTCTTTGGAATAGATGTAGGCTAGTTCAGAAGCTAGCGTGTTTGATGATGGTCGACTGACGATGCACCCATCTCTTCTTGGTGATTTGCATTATTATTTATGTGTATGTAGGCCTTTGCCTACAGATGTGATTTATGTTTGAAGACTGATTGATTGACAGTCTAGCTTCTAAGATTGCTTGAAACTTTGGTAGTTTAGTGCTTCAGACAGGATGCTATACCCAGAGACCACTCAACATCTCTGGTTACTGCACATACCCAAGGCCAAATGGTTAGCATTCCAGCAGAGATGGGCAAAACTCACAAGACTACCCCTAGTGAAGCACAAATGGAGTTGGGAGCTTCGAAGAGAGGGAGAATCAGTTTCTTCAGAAGATAAGCCACTTGAAGGTTGCCCATGTATATGTGTGTGTGTGTGTGTGTGTTATATATTATATATATATGACTGACACTGATTGGACTTGGTAAGAGCTGGAGATTATAATATATTTATTATATATATATATTTTACAGAAGAAAGAATATGGTTTAAGAGGAATATAGTGGTACCATGAGTAAAGTTGATATGACCAATATATTGTACTTACTATGATTTTAAAATAAATAAAACAATTTTTAAAGAGATTACTCTTACTTAGGTTGTAGTTATTTAATGTAAACTAGATTTTAATACACTTTATTACAAAAGAGAGCTTTGGGTGAAATTTTATTGATTTCAAGTCTTCCTTCTTAGTTAGCCTATTAGTTTTGAAAGCTAACTGAAACCTTGGCATTGCTACCTGGTCACCACTCTAATGAGCTTGCTTGGTTTCAATGTTAGCTTCAGAATTCACAGTGTCAAATTAATTAGATTATTTTTTATATCTTAAAAATTTTAGGTGTATTTATCTTATGTATATGAGTGTTTTGCCTGCATGAAGGTATGTGCACCAACTACATACATGCCTGGTGCCCAGAGGTCATACGAGGGCATTTGGATCCCCCCAGACCTGGAGTTACAGACGTTTGTGAGCAACGTCTCTGGTTACTGCACATAACCAGCCCAAGGACAAACTGGTTAGCATTCCAGCAGGAATTCCATGTGGATACTGGGAATTTAACCCCATCTTCTACAAGAACAGCAAGTGTTATTAACCAATAAACCATCTCCACCTCTCCTCTATGCGCTCCTTCCAACATTTTTACTATTGTAACCACAGTGAGGCCACTTGATGTAACAAGGATACTATATTTGAGACTCTTGAGTGGATATAACCTATTGGGAAGAATATTATGGTAGACATTAGGAAATTGTGATAAGAAATTAAAGTACTCTCTTAAAGAGAATATTTATGAAAAAACTTATCAAACTTAACAATTAAAAATTTAGGCAATAAAGACAGTCCACCAGTATAAAAGTCCATCTGGTCTTAGTGTTTGGGGCATGATGGCAGTTAAGACTCAGAGTCACTACAAAATTATCTTATTAAAAAATTATCTATTTTTGTAGTTACTCTGGCAATACAGTTGTAGTCCACCTAGAGAACTGCTAAAAATACAGTCTCAAACTTTATTCCAAAAATGCCTTCTTTAAATTTTTTTTGTTATTTTATGTGTATGGATGTTTGGCCTGCTTATTTGTCAGTATACCTATGTGTCCTTGATGTCCAGGAAGGCCAAAAGAGGGCATCAGATCTCCAGGAACTGGAGTTACAAAGCAATTATGAGCTGCCATGTGAGTACTGAGAATTAGTACCTTTAATGACTAAGTAGTTTCTCCAGCCCCAAAAGACTCTTGTGGAGTTTAGTTAGATTTAACTGAGTTGTTTTATTTTATCCTTCCCTAGACTCTGTCTAGTAAAAAGTTGTTTAAATAAGGTGAAAGATCTCAAAACACAAGTCTATGGAGCTTAAATTTGAGAGAAAACTCACCCATGACCCCATATGCTGCAAATATCAATAGATCAGATGAGTCCTTTAGAACTGTGTTTGGTGTTCCTGGGCTTCCTGCTTATGTACTTCAGACCTCACCTCTCATGACAAGCTGATAAGAGGGAAACTTTAGAGAAATCAATTTTAGCAGAGTTTATTTGAGCAAAGAAATGATTTATAAATTAGATCATTCTCCAATCCAGTTAAGATTCAAAAACTCCACTTAGTGATGTGAATAGTCAGTATTTAAAGACAGAAAAAGAAAGTGATATACACAAATAGCCTAGTAATACTCAACATTTGCCTAATTTGGGCATGTCTGAGTAGTTAGCAGCCTGTGACTGGCTAAGTTCTTGATTACTATGATTGTCCAAGCCTCAGATACTTGTCATAAGTATACACTCCTTCCTTAGAGAGCTTGCATCTATTTATATTATATTTATATATGTATATGTATATGGTTACAATTTTCTATGCATATGAACAGTTTCAGACCAAATCCTATTAACATTCTGCACTTTGTAAAATGGGAGATAATTATAACATATACTACAGAATAGTAATGTATTATAAGTGTTCTGTGTTAATATATCTTCTAGGTATAATCACATTTAGGGACAGGGACAGAAGGATTACTGATCACCCACTACAGAACTCTATAGATAAGTTGGTATAAGTACACAACTAGTTTTGTAAGTGTACAGTGGGCGGCTTAGTTAGGGTTTTACTGCTGTGAACAGACACCATGACCAAGGCAACTCTTATAAGTACAATATTTAATTGGGGCTAGCTTACAGGTTCAGAGGGTTAGTCCATTATCATCAAGGCAAAAACATGGCAGCATCTAGGCAGGCATGGTACAGAAGGAGCTGAGAATTCTACGTCTTCATCTGAAGGCTGCTAGCAGAATACTGGCTTGTAGGCAGCTAGGATGAGGGTCTTAAAGCCCACACCCACAGTGACACTCCTAATCCAACAAGGCTACACCTACTCCAACATGGTCACATCTTCTAATAGTGCCACAAACAAATCATAGTAGTGGGTTTCAGTCACCAACATCCAGTTTCATTGTGGACCAGACTATCCTGTTCTTTTGTGTGTCTAGAGGCAGTCTTTCCCGTGCCCTTCTGCACTGGGCTTGGTTCTGCCTAAAGTTAAAGTCTTTGTTTGTGGCCTCTACCTGGCTGGTGTATGTTAACACTTTATCAATAGATTCTAGACTGAGGAACTTGACCAATGTACTTGTTCATTCCTCAGCCTGTTACTGAATGGCTTCTCTGTGCTTGCTTGTGAGCAGTGCTGGGTTTGAGTTTTACTTTAAACACTTTTTAGCATAACAAGGGCAGGTGAAATATGCATTTCTCAGCTTCCATAATTATAGAATATGAAGTAGCCATATTCTTTCTATAGATGTGGTCTGGGTGAGTTTATGTAATTGGAGCACTAGAATGCCTGTCCCATGGTGTTCAGAAACACTACCCCAAATGATCCTACCAGCACCAATACTATCATTTTTCTTTCGCTTTGGGCTATGTTCAACCCAGATTGAACTTGAGAGCAGAGAAACATCATATGCTTTATTTAGGGGAATGCTCATGTCTTGCTCTAACTACCACTCCTTTCTTGTTCTTGAGTCTTTCTTTGAGCAGGTGCGATGAGAGGGTGTTTCACCTTCTTGTCCACTACCGTTTCAATTACAGATGCAGGAAGTCCAAATGTGGCTTAGTCAGATCAACATGGCCTGACTTTAAAAGCCGAGATCAGCTTTGTCACATTTTTTTTTGAAAAAAAAATCTTTGAATTTGGGTTATACCTCAGTCTATGGGACCTTTGAAAGTCACAGCCATTGAGCAAAAAGGAGGGCTGCATGAAAGGGTATTTGGAAAAACAATTTAGCATTTCAGTGACTTTGCTCTAAAACACTGTCATGTATGTCTTTCCACCAATTTTCAAAGCATGGTTGTCTGTGTAGGTGTATTTGTTTTCATTCTCTTGGGATCACTGTGGGACTCCTGTCCTCAAAATGAGATGTTCTGGAGCTTTGGTGTGGAACAGAGGGCAGTGTCAGCATCTTTGCAAGTGGGACTGATGGAGAAGCTCAGGGACTGGCCTTCTGACCACTCTTCTCAATATATCCTGACTTGATTCTATATTTCACCAGAACCATGGCCTTCCTCCTGTGCCTCTTATCCCTTCTGCTTCTCTTCTGGACACTTCACTCTTTATGGTTCTAAAGAAGCGTTTAATGTTTATTATATAATGGTTTGCTGTATAGTGCATTGGGCCTCTTGGAGGAAGGTACAATATAAATCTCATAAATAAATAATAAATAAGTGTTATAAGCGGGAGAGAAATTATGCATTTTAGGTGAGTTGTAAAGAACATTGCACAATCTATAAAATGTATTTGTTGGAGTAAAGAGATAGGGAGGGAAATGCAGACAATCATTTTACAGACAGAAGTGAAGCACGCCATCATTTTATGCATAGAAAACTCACAAAGAGTTTTAACCCTTCAGGAAGCTGACTCTGTGTACTCCTCTCGGCTAGATGGCAGGTAAGGAACAAAGCTGGGGGTGGGGGCAGCTCAGTGTTCATTTCCTCTGCATGCCACAGAGGAACTATGAGAACAACATTTAAAACCTGAGTCTATGGCTCTTAGAAGCTTGTAGCTGCAGGTGACTTTGGAGAAGGCTCTTAAGGAGTAAACATGATCTGTAAAACCCCACAAGTTCTGAGCAGAGTCCAAACTACTCCATTATGGCCTCCTAATGGATCTGGGGTTGGTGGTTTTAAAGGAGGCAAAGGACCCTGCTTTATGAATGTCATTGTGAACCTTCCATGCTGCCTCATATCCATGTTGTACTTACTTTTGATTTAACGGTGACTTTGGCTTTATGGTTGAAGAAACAAGGGTTAATCTTGGATATTATTGGTCTGATTTATCAAAGCTGGAATTCTACAGTCAAGAGATTTGAAGTTATGCTTACATTTAAAAGGCAGGAGAATGAGTAGGGCAGTTATAGGATAGGATTTAGGCCATGTTTATAATGGTTCTATATAGGTTGTTTCTGTCATATCAACTTTCACTTTTCTGTAACAAAAAAATACCTGACACAAGCAACCAAAGTTGGGAAAGCTTTCTTTTGGATCATGGTTTCAGAGAGATTTCTGCCTGTCCTGTTGGAGAAAGCGTGGTAACAACACTTATGGTGGAGATACATTCAAATTGCCAGGTAGCAGAGATTGATGGGTAGGAACCATGGGCATGTACTACTTCCAAAGGCTTATCACAAGTGATTGTGATTCTACCAGCCAAGCCCCACCTCCTAAATATTCCACAGCCTTTGAGAAAAGAAGCAAACTGCCAGTAGCTGGGAAGCAAGAGTTCAAAACATGAGCAGTAGGTCATGTTTCAGATTCATGCAGTGACATCATTTCATTCTTCTGTTCTTAAACTTGAGATCTACAGAACTCTCAACTTACCTTTATTTTTCTACCATACCATGAGATTGACAAAGAAAAAAAAGTGTAGGTGCAGGAGAGTGACTCATTAGCTGTTGCAACTCAACAACCAGATGCCAGATGCAAAGAGTAGATTAGGAGACACAAACCAGGAAAAAAAAATAAAAGAAAAAGAAAATCAAGTCATTGGGTCTCTACTTATAATGGTGGTGAGAATTCACCTTTGGTCTCAGGAGAGTGACCGACACTTCAGGAGGATATCAGGTTTTACTTATTGACTATGCAGCATTGAATTGTTAGATTCTTTGAGCCTCAGATATTTTATGGGCAAAATTGCTAATCTGATGTAACATGACACCCACTGCTCTTTCTACCTGTTGCTTACTTCATTCTAAGAATAATGGAGAGTCTTTCTTACATTTTATGTTTCTTCGCTGGGTTACTTCCTTAACCTTTTCTTCCACATGAATATCCTTTAGCTGTATTAGGGATTTAGTGGCATTTATGACTAGAAAACCATAGTATTTGCACACAATGAAATACCATGCAGCCTTCAAATGGAAACAAAATGACAAACACTATGTCAGCATGGGAGAAGTGGACAACAACATACTCAATTAAAAAGGGTGGGTGTGGAAAAAGGATGCTGTATGTCCTTAGGGAGGGGAACAGTGGTTGCAGACATTAGGGATAAGGGGAGGGTTATTGTTGATGATCAATATCATGACATACTTAAGCAGGAATAATACATTTTTACATATAGCACGGCAAATGTATTTGAAAGCTGAGTGTTGTACTTTTCAAAACTGTAGTAGAAGGAATTATTTAAGCCCCAAATTTGTTGCGGCAAATCTCCTACCCAAGAGAGAGACCAGTAAAGGAAAACACAACTCAATAATTATGGTATAAATAGCATGCCTGGATTGGGTAGATTTACCACTACACTACTCTAATCCCCGGCTATGAGATCCCTTATAACTTGCTGTTTTATCCGGGCCGCGTCCTTGTCCTCCGAGTCCTCCGTCGTCAGCTTCCTTCTACCGCAGGCTTCCTTCTCCTTTGACTTCCTCCTGCTTCTACCTCTGCTTCTCTTTCTGCTTCTCCCGTGGACTCCCTTCTACTGTCCAATCTCTGGCTCTAGCCTTTATTTTACAGCTTTTAATTGGACAGAGGGTTTACAAGACATCACCTATGTGCAGATTCAATCATCCTCTGCAGCCCCTCCCAGAAGGGTGGAACTAGGATCAAAATACAAGGCTGAGGCTAGCCACTGGAAACTAGGATCAAAATACAAGGCTGAGGCTATCTACAACACAAAACTGCCAAGAATTTGCATTTCAAGGTTCTCATGATAAAATGTATGTATTTAAAGGAACTGGTTTGCCCATGAAATAGTCACTGGTCATAGCATCAGATTATAGTCCACACATATATGTAACTATAATTGTTTATTTGGAAAAGACAAAATAAAAAGAACTAAATAGGGAAACATGATAAAAATAGAAAAGGGAAGAAATAAAAATCTCTAAAAAGCAGTAAAAGAAATAAACTATTATTTATCTTTCCTATTTTTACTTATTTTTGTTCTTTTCTTTCATATTGGTTGTTTTCATCCAGTGCCTGAAGATCCTAAGGTGAACTAATGCTGATTAGTATCAGGGTATATTCAGACTTCCTTTAAACTAGAATGGTATCATCAACTGAAACTCAATTGCCTGTAAAGTCACAGAGTTCTGTTTGTTAGTTGAAGGGATCGACAGTCAATCCTCACAGAGTGAAAAGTTTATATGGAAGAACTAGTCAAGATTTCAATTACAAATCACAAAATGGAAAGGTTTAAAAAGTTTGTGTTTACCTCTGTGGTGCGCTCTCTCTCCTTCTGTCCTCTTCTGTCTCTGTCCCTGTCTGTCTGTCTGTCTCTCACTTTCCCTTTCCCCCTTTTCTTTCCCTCTCCCTCCTCTCCATCTCTGTTTCTCTCTCTCTTTTCTTCTCCTACCCCGTTATGTATGTTAGAATCCTTCCTGGTCACATTTGTCACTCTCATGAAACATCTCTTATCATGAATTTGGGGTAAAGGTAGTATTGTCTTGTTGATGGAGGAGATAAGCCCAGCTGGCCATCAGTGACACAGATGGTCCCTGGATTAATTGTCAGGATGGGAGGCCACGTCTGCTTTCCCCTGTGCTGGCTGCCTCAGAGGTTGTCAAGCAGAAGCTTCCCAGTCTTCACAGGCTTTCTCTAGTGTCTTTACTTGAGTACTTTGTCTTAGGTTTTCGACAAATTAGTCCTAGTTTATTTTTATTTTCTAGCACTACTTGAGTAAATGTGGTGTTCTATTGGGACTTTTTAACGTAAGCTCAGTTGTGGATCTCTTATTTACTGTCATTTCAATGGAGTGTGAGAGGAAAAAGAATTAAATATGAATGTTCTACTCTGTTTTGAACTTGAACTTTTTATTAACATAAATACAGACCTTAATATAATATTCATTTATGTATAAGTCTTTATTAAGATGCATTAACATATGGGAGCACCTCGTAAGGGAGGAGGTATTATTCAAAATTAATGAACTGAACGAGTTCCCTCTTCTTTTTGCCATTATATTCTCCTGTGAGCACTAGGGCACCCACTTCTGACAATTCTCTAGGCCCAGGCCTTTGGGGTGATGAGGAGTACTGCAGACAGTGTATATTGCAGCCTCTCTACTAAATTTGTAACTAGACACTCGAATCCTCAGTGTGAGTCTTTCATTGCTGGGCTCCCTGCCTTGTAAAAGAAATTCAGAGGCCTGACTACTTCTTCCCATTCTGTATGAGGACAGCCTGAAGATCCCCGTCCCCCCTTGAACCAGGAGGAAATCCTGACGCTAGTCTGATCAAGTTGGTACCTAGGCCTCAGACTTTTAAGACACTTCAACTGTGGTGTTCTATTCCAGTAGTCTGAAGAAACCAAGATGGGAAAATACAGAATCAATGGAACTTCAGACAGCCTAGCAGTAGAAGGGGGAATGTCAATGTGAAGAAACCCACTCGGTGGTGGTGACAGTTTCTATGTCTGAAAGAGTCCACTGATCTTTGGATTTGTTTCTGGATCAGTTACTTGGTCATTACATTTGTCATAATCTCTTACCTCCTCTATTTCTGAATGCATAGAATCTTCCTGTACTGAGTCTTCCTGTTCCTTAGTTGGCTTCCTAGGGAGTACTGCAAAGTAACTATTGCCAATACTACTGGTTATATGGAATTTGTTGATAAAGCTCCATCTTTCTACTTGTATATTCTTTTGTATTAACAAGGATCTGAATTGAATGCTTGCTTATCATATATGGCTCCAGAAAAATTATATTCTACAAATAATATAACTGTAGAACATGTAAAACATGTAGCAAAAACTCAGTTAAGTATTTACCAGGCAAGGATCTTAAAATTTGAGATATACATTTTCAGTTCCTCCCTAACATTCACAGAAGAATAGGCACACACGTTTTGTTTTGGTATCAGTATAGCAATGGTCTAAAAATCGGTTTAGTTTTATTAAGATATATATAAATAACTTCATAACACATAACATGTTTTTTCTGGATAAGGTACCATATTTTCTGCATTTTTACTCTTCCCATGCCCTCATTTCTGTGTTTATCTTTTATGCTAGTAGCAAGGATGTTATACAGAAAGCTAAATGAGAGTCAATGTATTTAACCTTGAGAAACAAGAAACAAGTCATGATATCTCAGTAATTTATTTGAAGTATGGGTTCTACATATTGGCCCATGTTTGCTCATGAATTTTTTGTCAGTAATAAATCCTTCAGTTAAGATTTGAATTTGCTTGTTTGAATGTACTCCAGCACTGATTGCAGAGAGAAAGTATCAGTGGTTTTGTCCCTTCCTAGGCTTCTCCATCTTCCAGGGCTTGCTGTCCAGCTATGTTCCCAAATGTACAGATACTGTGATGCTGGACCTTTATTAGAGTATCACTAGATCCCAGAGCCAGCAGCACGAGTGCATGCAAAAATCCCTCCTCTCATGTCCATGTCCACATTATGCATTTTTTTTTGGCTCTGCAAACCTTTTTATACCCCCCTTTCTTCATTATTTTTATTTTCCCATTAGTTTTTAAAATATATAGTCTCTTCTGAGTCTCCTTCCTTCTTTATCATCCTCCTCTGATCTCTTCAGCACATTGCCTCTACAACTATCTCTTACAAGTCTACCGTCTTCTAAGTCTTCTTTTCTACCATCTGTATTGTGAGCTCCGATGGGGTACATATTACATTTGTACCTTACCTCTACCACTTACCAGTTGTGAAATCTTGGGTAATATCTAAACTTTGGAAGCCCCACTTTCCATGTTTGTAAAATGGGCATAATAAGAGTGCCTATCTCAGTTAATGTAAATATTAAATGTGTTCATGATGTTTAGTACAGTGGTAGTCAAAATTTGTTCCATATATTTTGATAATCATTAGAAAACTTTTTTTTTCTATAGGATCTGAACTTGAATAGCAGATAAAATTTGTAATCTTTTCTCAGATTGGCTCCCCACCTCAACCCCCGGCTCTGTTTATTTTCTATTGGTACTTTACTCTTTAACCAAAATGCAGCATGTGTATTTTTTTTTTAACGTCATGACCTTCATGCCTCTGTACCTTTGCACATGCTGTTCTCTTTGCTTGAATGCACATCTCACTTTGGCATGAAGATGCAGAGAACAAAGGTCCAGGTGTTCTCATTTTCAAGCTTTGGATTTTCTGCTCTGTCGCTTTCTGGTTTGTCCTCTGTGTTACTGTTATTCAAAGAGTGTCACTTGAACTTAATGTGATGGGGCAGCTTGTTCTGGTACTAAGTAACTTCAAAGTGCATTTTGAAACTACTATTATCATGGATTCCTTTTTTAAAAGTTACATTTTATTTATCTGGTGTGTATGTGAGCATGCTCTATGTGTGTGCTGCATGCATCTCTCTCTGTCTCTCTCTCTCTGTGGTGTGTGTGTGTGTGCAGTTTAGGGAAGTCAGAGGACTACCTATAGGAGTTAGTTCTCTCTCTCTACTGTGTAGATCTCGGGTATGTAACTTGAGTCATCAAACTAGAAGGCAGTGCCTTTACCCACTATACACTAAGAACATATTCCCTAATAATCTATTCTTAACTATTTAGGGCAACATGGGCACCAATCCTTTTGACATGGGGGTATTTGAACCTAACCTCAAACTTCTGCCAATAACTATTATTATTCTGGTTGGCCATATAGATATTGTCACTATATGCTTATATTATGGATAGATTGTGTCTATTGGCAGCAGCTGGGACCCTGTTCTTCTTTCATTACTCCTTGTGGTTCCCTTCTTTGGGGTGCCTGAAGCCAGCACAGCAGATCTGTCTTGATGTTGCATCTTTCTCAAGGTGTCTGTTTTACCTTTCATTAATGTAGATAATCAGAGTTTGATTGTAAAGTATGCCTGGGCCAAATACAAGGGCTCTTAAGGTTGTCTGCTGTTTTGATTATCCAGGCCACTGATCCCCCTTCCTTAGCATAGATAAGTGAGAGTGAACTGGGCTGAAGACTTTTAAGCAGAACCAATTGACAAAATAAATGAGATTTAAAAATCATTTCAATTACCATTAAAAAAAGGTATTTCTTTTAATTTAAAGATATCTTTTTATGTTTCAAAACTGAAATATATTTGGTTTTAAATTGCTTCAAGATGGAAAATATTTTCTATGATGCAGGATACTGGTGATAATATACATTTAAGGAAGTAATGAGAAGAATTGAAAATAAAGATAAGAGGTCAGACAGCTTCAGGTTCAATGTCAAATCTTACAACCAAGCCAGTGTTTCATCTTGGTAACAGTCAGCATATGAGACATTTTAAATTTAGAAAACCTCTCTCTATTTCACCGGCTACCATTGTTTACCCTTAATAAACAATGGTCATTTAGAGAAGGTCATTTCTGGAATGTAAACTTAAGACTAAAAAGATTACTTCTTGGGCTCAGCTTCATATTTTTCCCGTGCACCACTGAATGCAAGTAGAAATGTATCCACATGCCACTAGACTGGGAATTTAGGGGACAATTCCTCAAAGGAACAATGTTGTAAATGGGAGTCAGTGTCACAAAATACCCTTCAGGTGCATAATGAGATAAATAGATTTCAGAGGTTGGCTTGGGAATTAGAAGCATAATGTAAGAGGCAGTGATGAGTTTCTGGGCAGGTGACACATAAACAAGGCTTATGAAACATTACCCGTTTTACTTTGGGATTTGCTAAGCTAAAGCTTTAAGTTTCCCATAGCACCTATGAATAATCATTTAAATATAGGCTTTGAGACTTGGGGAAAAAGTGCATTATTTACTCTAAAGACAAAAATCTTTCTTGGAGTTATTGCAGTCCGTCATGCAGATGCATAACTGGGGAACATAGAAAATGCAACATTTTCTCTTGATAGCCCATTACTTTATACGTCTCATAAATTATTATCCAGGCCTAGGGAGTAGTTGCAGTTAAGGGCTCACACCAGTGATGATGGAACCGAGTACAGGGCACTCCTGGTCTTTCATAGAGTAAAATTCTGCACATTTTTTTTTTTCTTTTTGCCTCTAGTATTGTGTGAAGAAGTGGGAGGAGTAAGTGATGAGTAGTCTATATAGTCTTTGGTTTGACTCTGGCTTAGAACTTGGCAAATTTTGGCCTACGGAAATTCCTGCTACCCAGCTGACTTGCTGAAGGGAGAACTGAGCAGTTCTCAATATGGACACTGTGCTGATGAGGTTAAATATCTTTATAAGATAGTCCCAAGGTTCTCTACATGGCTCAAATAAAGCCCATACTAAAGCTGTGACCTGGTTGGTTTGTTGAATAATGACTTTTCCTTTATTTGGAGAGAAAAGATACAAAATGATATAGAAAATGTTCATCTCCATGTTGAAGCAGAGACCTGGTTTCCCTGGCAAGGGCTGACTTATTAAATTATGACTACTTATTCAAATTGATAATGTATCATTATTAGTTTATGGCAATTAGGCATATTTTATGGAGATTGTAGCTTGGTTATAACCAGGTGAATAAAAGGATCATTTCAATAAAACCTAAGGGACAGAGGCAGGACATAACTATGATATGAAATGACAATGTTTCACAATAAACATACTACTTGGGGAAGACTGGAAGAGTGTTGGGCAAGAGTAAAATGAGTGAATGATTGTGGTGTCTAAATGGCATCTGAAGGAGAAAGGCTTTTAGTTTTAGATTAGTTTAGTTTTGGGGGAATGGCATAAGAGGTGAGTATCAGCAAACTAAACATTTTGGAGAGAAGGCACAGAAGTATGAATCTTTGAACAGCCTTTGGGGAAAGATACAGTCATGGCCCTGGAAATAGGCCAATGGTTTTGAATTGAAATGCTTTAAAATTTATGTAAATTACTTGGAGTTCTTCTAATTGTTTGGAACGTTATTAAAGACTACATAAGGAGAATATTTGCAAAGAGCATCTGGGAATAGATCCTTTGAGAAGTATCCTGGATGACATTTTGCACTTGGATTACACTTTGATGTCTGGGTGAATGTTGGGATCTGAAGCCTAGTGTGTGGAATACATGCATTGATGATCATCGGCCCTGGCTAATGAGTTAGTGTGAAGAGTCACGTGCAGTAGGTATTTGGTAGTGGTAAATTACTCATAAGTAGAGGAAATAATAGGATCAATTCTACATGTAAGAAAAATGGAGGCCTGGAAAGAGATGTCAGGGCATTGCATGCAGTAGATAAGGTAGATGATAATGATGAACAGTTGAAGTTAAGAGGATGGGACAAAAAGGACACAACAAAAGAATTGAGTCATCACTGATGGAGAACCAGAAAACCATGTTTATGATGCAATTTGTGCCTTAGAGGAAATAGAAAAAGACTAATAGGTACCTTGTGATGGTTTTATGATATTTTCTTGGCTGATGAAGCTAACTAGGGGTTAAAGAAGCAGGTTTGGATGTTGGAAAGATGATACATATGTTATAGGTTCAATTTGGCTTTGACAATTTCTCTGGGGTCTCTCAGTGTTTAGGAGAGAGCTGAGGGTTCATATGTCCTTTTAAGGTTAGAGTTGCACCTGGTCATTGTGTAAAGCATATGACTGATGTGATAACTGAGAGAGAATGCATGTAATGTGGTTGTGTAGATAAAGAAGAAGAGAAAAGTTGGAATGTTTACAAGGTCATTTTAAAAGAATCTTGGAATGGGTAGAAAGAATGTTATAAACATTCTAGTCCAGTGGTTAATACATTTTAAGACATCAGAAAGAGTTTTCCATATTTACTTCAGAATTCTCATAGATGAGGGACCCAGATGGCACTACTCTGGTTGAAGGGGGAGCTAGAGAGTATTTGGGCCCATCCACTTAAAGTTTCCTTCTTCATTTCTCTTTCCTGACATGGTAACAGTCCTCATTTCTAATGGGCATGGTTTTAAAACTTGTCAACATACTTTTTGTGTTTTATAGAAGCTTGAAGGGATCAATGATGCACAAGGAATTAGGGACAGGAAGAATGAAGTGATGTGATAAGTCTTTAAAGTAATAGGCAATGGAAGGCAATGTGTTCTTCTGACATAGTTGTTCAGATATGTGAACTCAAGCACAAATGAGCCTTCGCAGCTGGAAAAGTCAAAAAAAACAAAACAAAACAAACAAACAACAACAACAAAAAAATGAGTTGCAGAGGTAGTAGACTTTGAGAAGGTAAGACATGAGAAGCTAATACAACTCAGGTTCTTGCCTATTTAAAACTCAGAGCTAACACAGCTTACAGAATCAACCAAGCAGGACTCTTAAGAGTGCATGGAGTCTGAATCAACAATCAGGGAACCTGTATAGGTCTGAACTAGGTTCTCTGCATATATATAATGATTGTATAGCTTGGTGTTCTTATGGAACTCCCAACAGCAGCAATGGGGCTGTCTCTGATTTTGCCTGATCATGAGACCCCTTTCTCCTACTGGATTGCCTTGATGATTCTTGATATGAGGGTTTGTTGCTTGTTATGCCATGTTTTGTTGATATCCCTAGATGGCATGCTTTTATTTTTCCTGCAGGGCAACAGAGGGGGGGTGGATCTGGGGAAAGGGGAGCAGGGAGGAGGCTGGGAAGGGTGGAAGGAGAGGAAACTATGTAATGAATGAGAGGAAAAAACCCAACCCTCACAAAACAAACAATTAAAAAAAACCCAAATAAACAAAACCAATCAACCAACCAAACAAACAACAATACTTCCAGAGCTAAAATTTTTACAGGTTGGAAAAAGTCACAAAATGGATCTTTCTAATATCTTTAAAGTAAAGGCACTTGGAATATATGTCACAACATAATTACTTCTCATGTTCCATCTTTAATTCCCATAGTGGTCAAAGTTTGAGTGGGCCAGGTTGACAAGTCAATACAAAGAACATTAAGTAGTAACTTTCTTTTTGCTGTAAGAGGCGCTTTGGTGCAGCACACTTTGGTACAACAATTTGCTAAAGAGATGTTGTCATGATAAGGTCATTTCTGCAAAGCATGCACAGTCTTCTTATTCTCATGTATACTTAAAAGAGACTTTTAAAGGTTGCCCATAGACCTCTCCTTTATACTGCCAATTGCCATATAGTAGAAATCTGTAGCTACCATAACTGGTGTCTAACATGAACAAACCTCAGAAATTCTGTATTTAAGAAGTCATTTGAAGGCACTGACAGAAGTTTGTCAAGACTGAAGACTAACCCAGTGATTCCAGGAGGTCTTTAGGAACTGAGAGTGGCTAATAAACCAAAGGAATTCCAAGTTATTCCAAGTACCACTGTTGTCACCAGGCTGTCCTGTTCTTAGATCAGCATGCTGATAAAAGGTCCAAGCCAGCATTCATTCTTAAAAAGATACTTATGAGACGTACATATTTTAAAGTTCATTTTATTACACCAACTCTTTTGTTTAGAGAAAACCCATTGGCTTGCTATTAAGTGATTTATTTAATACTGTCAATAAATTCTAAAATTGGAGGCTTGATATTATAATTTTGGATGTTTTAATAGCCAGAGTTATCTAGTTCTTTGACCTTGGGTCACTTTTTGCCCTTTGTTTGCTTTAATAGCTGAGAACCACTTTGCTATCAGCCACAGAGTTAATGTATTGGCTGTGTATTGGCTCATGACATTTGTGATACAAATCTGAGAAGTACTTTATTAGGATAACTTATCAAATAATATTTAGATGAATAGATTAGTCCTATTCAACATAGCAAAAATGTGGACAGCTGCAAATTTAGTAGGAAGATTAAAATAAAATTCATTTTCTTTTAGCCCCAGTGGATTGAGTTGCCATGTTTACCAGGCTGGCCTCAGACTCACAGAGCTTTGCCTGCTTCTGCCTCTCAACTACTGGGATCAAAGGTGTGCACCACCATGTTGGACTAAATTTAATTTCTTACAAAAGGCTTGATATCATACACTTATTTCTTTAACACATAACTATATAATCATTCTCTAGGAAAAAAAGACAAGATGAAACTGCAAACTCTTAATATAAACAGATGGAGTAGGGGCTGGGAGGATTGCTCAGTGGGTAGTATGCCTGCCATAAGAACATGAATTCCATCCCTAGAGTGCACACAAAAAGTAGAGCATAGCAAGTTCACATCCTGGGGGCTCATTGGTCACCCAGTACAGTTGAAATGGCGAGTTCCAGATTTAGTGACAGCCGTTATTTTACAAAATGAGGTGGAAAAGCATTTCAGGATAACACTCGATGTTGTCCTCAATTGATTGCAAGGGTGAGCATATATATAAGTGTATACACACCACACACACACACACACACACACACACACACACACAGAGGGGTGGGAGGAGGGAGGAAGGGAGGGAGGGAGAAAGAGAGAGAGAGGGAGGAAGAGAAAGAGAGAGAGAGAGAGAGAGAGAGAGAGAGAGAGAGAGAGAGAGAAAGTTCAATGTTCAAGTATTCTGAAAAATGGGAAAACTAGTGATTACTGGCACCACTACTTCTCTTTCTACAGGCACAGGAAAGCTAAAAGCCAATATTGCTTTTTTACAGTCATAAGCAATATAGTCTTATTTTTTTATAGACTTAAAGATTTAACTTCTTTCAGTTGAGTCACAGAAATCTTTGTGTGTTTGCTCTACCTTAGTTCACCTTCTACAACTGGTATTGGCTGGGACCAACCCACTGATCTGTGCCCTTAATGTAAATATTGTGTTTTTTTCATAGGCTCATGGCTGGTAACACTGGTCAACATTGAGCCCAGAGTTCTGCAAAATGTGTACACACTCATATACATACACAGAGAGGATTATGGGATTTCAAAAGAACTTCCTATTTTTGATAGTTTATTCATGTTTTTCCATTTAACTAACATTACTTAGCGTTCTGAGGAAGAAGTTGAAAAAATTCTAGAAAACATTTCCCTCGTTTTGGGTAGCATGAACTGTTGTGGCTTCTCTGAGAGTACTCGGCCATCTTTTTCATTTGCTTGAATGTTCTCGCAAGGCTGAGCTATTACTTTAAGTGGACCTTTCCACGAAAAGTTTTATTTCTCTGCTCCAACTCCAATTTCTATTTAGAAACCTGATTTGATTAGAGTGTGAAAGTTTAAGTGTTTGTAACAGGATTCAATTAAAATAGGTCATTCTTGGGGCTTGGAAAATGGTAACTGGCCTTGGGCAAATTGGAGCGAAAGTTATAAAATTCAATTGGATGCATCACAACATTTAACATCTTTAAGGAAGACATTTTGCCTAATAGATTCAATTTAGAAATATTTAGTGTAGGTCATCAGCTTAAGGACCTAAAAATGTGTGTGTTTGTTTGTTTCTTGGCTTAGTTATAACTAGGATCAGGACACCTGGGCTTTGATTGACAAAGTAAACAATTTGCGGTGGGACCTTGAAGAAAGTCAGTTAGTTTCTGTGACTTTATCGGTAGGTTAAAAAGGAGACTGTAATATTGGAGAATAATGTGCTTAGCAATGTTTGCATAAAGGATGCTTTGTCATTGTAAAGTATTATTGAATATTTATGGTCTAGCAGACTGAGCCAAATGGCCAGAGGGAAAAAACCAGTCAGATTTATGTAAACCTTGTTCAGTGTTCCTGATTCTTCAGGATGGGTGCTCTCTCTATATGAGTGAATAAATAAATGGTACAAACATTATTTTAAATCTTGAAGGATCATCAATATCATCTGGGGTGTTAGCCAGTGTACCTGACCTATGCCATTGAAATGAAAAGTCCTCCTCTGGATAATGATTTCAATCTCATAAATATTTTCAAAGCCAGAGGCAGTGATGGTAAGTGATGTTTTCTTAGAGTTTTGTATCTACAAATAAATGTAAATGATATCGTTACCTAAAAACTATAAGAAATGATTGTCTCTCATCCACTGGCTTGCTCTGAGCACTCTTAGACTGAAACTACATATCATATTCATCTCTTGTCCTGTCTTAAGAGAAGTGTTTTACTTACCTTCTGCATAGTAGTTTTCTATTACTTTATTGGGAGAAATCTGAATAATAAGATGAAAATAATAATAATAATAGCTGTAAAGAGTGCCTAAGGACTTAATGGATCTTACTGAGTCTTGCAATGCAGATGTTTTAGAACTCAAGAAGATGACACAAAATAAGAGTAAGTGACTCTTTTAGATTGGGACACTGAGAATCCAAATGGCTTCAGCCAAAGAATTCATACAACAGTGGGAAATGGGGAAATGAGGAAATCTGAAATGTAAATAAAAATCCAATAAAAAATTAATTAAAAAAAAGAATTCATGAAACAATGGGCCTAAAGGAACTTGCTGCAACATTTTCAATCCTCCTACCTCTTCTAATTAAGCATTTGTAGTGCATTTTCCAGCATATACAGACCTGGAGCCCTGTCTGTACCAAGCGCAGAGCTGTGTGTGGGAAGATGGCTGCTGCCCTCTTTAGGCAATGGGCTGTGACTCAGTGCTACCTCAAGCTGGGCTACTAATTTCTATGATCCATTGATTCTGAAAAGTATTTTTTTCTGTGAGAAAAAAAAAATGATACCACAACTACCTAATACAGGCTATCATTAAGTGCATTTTAATATATGGTATTGATATAAATATATTGTGAATCTAATGATGGATTTGAGAACCTAATACACACACACACACACACACACACACACACACGGACAGACACCACACCACATACATCATATCATGTCATCATGATAATGTCAGAAAAACTATCAATAATCGCTGCCTTTAAGTATAAACAATAGCTATTGTGTCAGATATTTCATGACCATTCTTATAAAATCTTTTGAGGAATATATAATTGCTTTTTATATAGATATCAACATAGATTCCAAGAACTTAAATTATCCAGAATGAGTTTGTGTTTTGGAGTTATAACTACTCATTCCTGTTTAGACAAATAAGGAATTCTTGACTTCCAATGTAGTATCTAGTATGAGCCATCTTGGTTTATGTCAGGCTCCTCAGATACTCACTCCCCCTCAACCCCACTAGCTTTTATATTTTCTTATGGGAAATGGGAGCTAAGATTTAAACCCAGAGTTCTGCTCATATCTGGAGCATGTATCATGGTACTTCATGAATGATAAAAGAAACCAGTGGCCCCTGAATGCTATAAATTTTCACAGTCAAACAAAGAAACAAACAAAAGACAAACAAACAAACAAACAACCCCAAGCTTTCCCCCAAGCAAAGAATAAAAATCACTATTAGCCTGTATTATGACTGTCAAATTTACATTAGTAACCCAGAAAGCCAATGTCAACATGAAAATTTTAAAAACAAGATGCTCATATTTTACTGTATAAAAGAATTAATCTGTTCTGCCAATCCCTAGAACAGATTCAAAGTCATGTTTGGGTTTAATTGTATCATGCAATGAAAAATCTGTGATTTGTGGCTGATAAGAAGACAGTTGCTTATACAATTTTGAAGTTGATATGGTGTTGAATTGAACTAGGCAAGATCCCAGGAGTTGAGGTTTCTAATAGTGTTTCCTGTTTTGTGTGCCATCAGCAAGAAGCTGCAGACCACAAGCATTTTTCAAGTAGCAGGAGAGGAAAGAGTTAAAGAGTTTACTTGAATTTTGTGGAGGGCAGTAGGGGGTTGAATGTAGACTACCTTTTGCATTTGAAACATTGATACATGTTCCTTGTCTTGAAGTTATATAAAAGGAGGAGTCTCCCTCCACACCCCCATGTGTGTATTTTTTTTTAAAGAAATAAAATAAAGGTCACTGAACCAAGCATTTGCTGCTCTCCAGGAAAATTTTATATTGTGTTTTGTACTGGGGCCATTTTACCTGCCTCAATGCTCTAGAGTAGAAAATATGTCGCTTTCAAAGTGTGGAGAGGGACCGACCTTAGAGGAATCCAGACATGTGTGAGCAGGATGTGGTGGGCATATCTAACAGGTTTGGTGGGTTACCAAGGCTCCAGGAATGCTATCCTTGACTCTTCAAGCTAAGAAGAGGATGTTCCCAAATACCCATGACAATTATATACAACCTCCCCTCAGGTTAGTTTGCTGATTCTAGTCATACATGTAGTAAATTCATACATCTAGTAAATTCATAATCTAGTAAATTCATATATCTAGTAAATTTGGAAGATCAGGAATGATGAACATTCTCATTATATCAATGAGAAAACTAAGATAAAGGAGGGTGAAAGAATCTGCTAGGGTTGTAGAGTGTAATCTATCGACTTAATATATAGAAAATGCTAACTGTAAGGATTCAGAGAGGACTTTGCTCAGTCACATATGGTTTAGAATTTTAGCTAGCTCTATAATCATTTCCAAGTTCTTGAACTTAAGGAAACCCTGGTTTTTCATATTTCCAAGATGAGGGGAATGGAATCATCATTATTATAAAGCATGGGACTCTGTTACCAAAAGGCATGCCTATTATGAGAGCTCAATAAGTGATATGTGCTACCATTATCCAGGTGTGTTTTCCTACTGTGCCATTCTGTCCTTCCAAATGAGGCTCCGATTAGGACAACAGTGATCAGAACCAGAAGTCAGTGTAGGGGAAAGCAGTGTCTTAATGGGTCGAAGGAAGAGTGGGAGGTTCTTTGCAAAGGCATAGAGAAAAGTCTCTGATTACATAATCTGAACGCAGAGATTTAATTGAAATGTAAAAGAATAATCAGTACAGACCAAAGCAGTTAAGACAAAGAGCTTCATATACTATACAGGACCAATGGCAATGATGAAGGGGCCATGAAAAGGCCATGAAAGTCTTCACCATTGAGACCTTCCAGCCACCAGAAAGCAAACAATGCAAGTACACGGGTAGAGGGCAGAGGGTTAAGCCCAACAGGTTTGAAACATTTTCTCTAACTGCGTATCTCCTTAAGATTGTATTCCTTTTCTGAATGGTTTAATTAGCTGTTGTGATAGTTAATATGATCATGACCCTAGGGACAGAGAATCACCTGGGAGACACACCTCTGTTTGTGTCTGTGAATGTGTTCCCAAAGAGGATTAAGTGAATGTAGGCAGCACCATTGTGTGGCCTGGGTCAAGGTTAATAGGGGAAAGTGAGGAGACCGTCAGGATTAATCTCTTTCTGCTTCCTGACTTTGAGTTCAATGTGGCCAGCCATCTCACATCCCAGCCACCATGCCTCCCCATAGTGATATAGTGATGGGCTACACTTGTAAGTTGTGAGCCAAATATATCCTTTCTTTAAGTGACTTTTGTTGGGAATTGTGTCACAACAGCTAGAAAAGTAACTATTGCAGTGGTTAAATTATAATTGTGTTCTGTTATTCCAGACACTGGTATTATCACAGGTAGGACACAATCATGAAAGGAGTCTTGTTTTATTTCCATTGTCCTTCCACACTGGCTTTTCTAGTCACTTCAGGAAAATACACAGATGGTGATTATTCCTCTGGTACTTTGGTCCTATTGGGTCTCTAACTAAAATATCCAGACATGCTCCTCATTCTTCCTTGCTCTGGACCCTGGAAGGGCCACAGATGTGGTTGAGATTGGCCTTTCACCCTTCTGCCTGGTCTGCTTGGAGTTGATGGGTGGGGATGTAATAAAGTGGGAAAGGAGAATGGGAAGACAGACAAGCCGAAGAGTTTGGACTTCTTTTTCCACTCTTCTATCAACAGGGGTTTGGAAGGGACCTTTGCTTCAGGCGTTTTCCTCAGCCAGGCAGCCATTGGCAAACTGCTATTTTTCATAGGTTCTGGAAACCTGTTCTTCCTTTGACACTTTATCTGTATCTCTCAGAGCTTCCTCCTGGACAAAATGCCCTTGTTGCTTTCAGCAAACTCTTGGAAATAGTTTGTTTTTCTCTCTTGCTCTTCCTCTCTCCTTCCTTTCTCCTTCCCCATCTCTCTTTATCCTCCCCTCCTTTCCTGCCCTCCTTTGTTAAACTCTCCTCGATTATCCAGCTAGAGTGCCATGTTTCCTCCTGACACCTTGGTTGATACATATCACCATTGTAGGTAGCAAAGATCAATTCTCATTTTGGGATTTAAAATAACCAAACCACAAAATGGTTAATGATCCAAATTAGATTTAGGGTTAAATTTCTCTTAGTCCCTTTTGAGGAGGGCTCCCTGTTTTTTTATTTTGTATTGCAGACTATGGTTTCCTATGTAGTTAAAGGTGAGATATTAAAGGTGAGATATTAAAGGTGAGATATTAAAGG
Source organism: Mastomys natalensis (assembly GCA_021653895.1). Taxonomy (NCBI): domain Eukaryota; kingdom Metazoa; phylum Chordata; class Mammalia; order Rodentia; family Muridae; genus Mastomys; species Mastomys natalensis. The sequence goes on along the minus strand of JAJTUV010000002.1, from coordinate 1,117,571 downwards.
TGAGATATTAAAGGTGAGATTGTCCCCTAAAGTTGGGGGACCATCTTAGTCCTGGAGATGTACATTAAACTATAGTCTCTACCTTGTACTTTCTCTATCCACAGGAATTCAGTCACCTACAAAATATAGCTACATAATGATCACTGTTTCTCATAAAAATGCCACCATGTCTTGAAGCAGATCTTTCCCCACCCCCCACCCCCCCCGGGATTACTGAGCTTTTTCTCTTGTGATAAAATAAGATCATTGTGGATTTAGGCTTGTCACACAAATCTCATTTGGGGATCCTTCTAAAAGACTGAACATGAAGTCAGTCATGGTGGCCCATGCTGGTTACACTAAACATTCTAAAAGGTGAAGAAAGGAACATTGTCATGAATTTGAGGATACCCTTGGGCTACACAGTGAATTTGAGGCAGGCCTTCCAAACATATCAAAACAGTGTTTTCTTTTTTTTTAAATCTAAGAAACTGAGAGAATAAAGAATTCCCTAAAGGGGAAGGTGAAAATATATGGAGATGTTGGCATGATCAGAAGGAAAGGCAAGAAGTGTAAGTAGCATATAGAAATTAGGGAAGTGGCATGGGTAGTCCTTCATGGTTGCAGAAGGTACCAACCAACCCTTCGAATCCCTTTATCTCAGATTTCAGATTTTGAGAACAGTGGGAATATAAGTTTCAATTGTTTTAAGCAACCAACATGGTCATGATTTGTTACATTGGCTCCAGAAAACAAGTACAAAGTCTATTTACCATTTTGGGCATCCCTTGACAGGTGCTGTAACATCACCATGCTTGATTCATTTCCTGGGCCCATTCTCAGGTGTGAAAAAAATAAAGCATGGGCGCCATATTCAGGTTCTGTGTCTACTGGGGCCCTGATGCAGCTAAAGCTTCTCTCTGCTTCCTCTCCTTCTTGTCCTTCTATTTGCACAGCATGACTCCAGGGTTACTTTTGAATTCTGGATTTATTTGTGATTGCTACCATAACAAATTCCATAGACTGAGAACCTTCAGCAGCAGAAATTTGTTTCCTTGTAGTTCTAGGAGCTAAAAGTTCAAATCAAGGTGCTGGCAGATTTGCTTTTCCTGAGATTCACTGCTTGGCTGACAGATGGTGCCTTTAACTCTGTCCTCATGTAAACTTTTCATATTTCAACGACTTTATTTTAAGTAATTAACTCTCTCTGAGTTTACTTTGTGTATAGGCGTATTTCAAGCAATGGGGGATTAGGATTTCAATACACCCATTTTGAAGGAATACTATTTGGGTGTATAAATGTTGTCTTTTGAGGTAGAAGGTGGGTAACTATCTTCCTGACTTTGTTGAGCCCCTGGGCTATGCCATGTTCATATGACCATGACAGATTGCTTTCAAGAGAACCACTTCCCATACATCATTAGCAATTGCAAGTCTTAAAATCAGTCCAGGATTGAGATCCCTCTTTTTGAGTGTTTGCAACTGCGACTGGCATCATTAACATTGTTCCACATTGGCGTTGTTGACTTTGTTTTTGGTCATCTACTCCATGGACAGATGGGATTACTTACATCCATGTTTCTCATCTAAAATGTTCAGCAGTTCTTAATATCATTCCTCCTCTTGCCTTTAAATTATCTCAGTCCAATCAAAGAATATTCATTTAAATGTTTCATGAATTTACTGTTAAGTAGAAGACCAACAAAGAGTTAACAGTAACAGAGGAAGAAATTACATTAAACCATCTGATTTATACTGTCTTTAATTTGCTATCCTACAAATTACTAACATAATCTCTGAACTCAATAAACTCCTGTCATAATTTCATCAATTTTCATGATTTTTTTCTTAAAAAAGAGAACATTGTAAATAGACTTTGGTTATAGCGTGTGTATATCTGTGCTTGTGTGTGTGTCTTGGGTACATAGAAGGGAAATGGCAAATCTTGGGTGAATAGTTACCTCATCCAATCTTTGCTTAAAAAATATTTGAGAAGAGTTGTTTGGGACATCATATCTTACAAAGTAACATGGTAGAATTTTCTTGTTTTGCAAGAGATTACCTGTACCTCAGTGTAAGGACAAAACTGAACTATACCCTTCCCAATCTACTGAATTGCACAGTGATATGAAACAAGGAGGACAGAGCTTGAGTCTTTCAGGAACAAATTGATTTCTGCATACATGTTAGAGTCTGATCTTGGAAAGACTGAAGAACTTCATTTCTTAGCAAAACACCATGAAGGGTCCACTTGTCCAGGTCAATTCCTAGTTATGAGGGTTCTTGAAAGGATGGGTTGATTGTATCGTTGTAGTGTTGTATCTTAGAATGTAACTATTTCTCAACAACAGTGGGAGACATGAACAAACCCTAGCTGTTATTTAAAATAGAGACTTCTAAAAGTCTGCATAGTGAACTCTCCAATTGCAGGAGACTCCATTTTACTTATTTATTTTGTGTGGATGTACAATATGTATGTGGTTTATGTGTATACACATGCATGTGGAAAAGTGCATATGCCTGTGTGTACATGTTGAATCAGACAGTGAAGGTGCTGGGTGTCCCACTCTGTCACTCTCTACATTATTCCTTGAGGCAAGGTCTCTCAATAAACCAGAAACATTGTTGTTAAGGCAAAATGAGTTCATTTTTTTTTATATATGGATTTAGGGATCTGATCTCAGAGCCTCATGGTTGTGTAGCCAGAGAACTTACCCACTCAGTGATCTCCCCAGACCTTATTTATTTACTTTTGAGACACAGTCTTTCTATGTCTGTATTTAGTGGTGTCACCCACACTTGGCCAGAAATCCTTGCAATCCTGCTGTGTTAGTCTCCCAGGTACTGAGATTATATATATATATTGCATTTCTTTAGGATGATTTCAGTCTACAGTTCTCTTAAAAGAATCTTCTCTTAATTTCCTGTTAAATGTACAATTTATTTCAAACTTTCAATAGTTTTAACATTTATATTTTAATATTATATTATATAATGCTATATTTTATATAACATTAAGTTATATAAAATAATGTTCTATTGAGTGTTCTTAGTGGAAGAAGGTGATATGCAGGCTTACTACTATTTCTTAGTTTTTTTTTCCTTTTCCGTTCACTTTGTTTAGTTTTGTTTGCTTTTCATTATCTATGACTTCTTTTGAAAATGTGTTGTTGCATACTAGTTCATGTCTCTAAATTGTATGTATATACCCCCAACACCCACACCCATGAGTGTGTAAATCAGTGCTCACACACAGCAAGACATAAACACACACACACACACACACACACACACACACACAGACCAAGATGTGTTTATACCACAGAGAATAACATAAATCAAATCTCCATCAGTTTCTATAAGACTCTCTTGTGTGTTAGCAGAACTTTCAAAATACCACTGTATTTCAAAACTCTATTGTTAAATGCATAAAAGTTCTTGACATCTGTGTTGTTTGATGAGCTATAACTTAATCATATGAAATATCATTATATATAAAACTTAATGGTCTTTGTATTTGTTATTGGGTATTTTTAATGTTATTTAACCTACATTATTTTTGTTACAAATTTTTACATTTTTTCTTAATGTCTATCTTTGTTCAAATGGAACTATGTATCAAAATTTTAGTTGTTTTTATGACCATTGTTTCAACTTTGTTTGGTAATTTCCTTTCTTTTATTTTAGAATGCTGTAGATTCCTTTTTCTTTCATTTATCTTTTCTTTTAACCTTTTCTCATCTAGAGAGGCATTTTCCCATAGAGGTACTGCTGGTATCATACCTGGCTACGCTAAAGTACATAATACCTGCTTCATTTTGACAAACCATCTTTATTGCCTCTGCCAATAAATATCAGTGAGACCCCAGTTATTGGGGAGCCAGAAGCTCATTTGCGAATTTTGCTTTGCCTGCCAGGGGTGTGATACTGTACTGTATAGTACTGAATAGTGTACAAACACTATTCATCAGATGAAACCTATCTTTCTAATTTGTCTTGTTTAGTTTCTATCATTAGTTTTTCCAAATTTAACCTTTTGTTTTAAATCTTTGTAGTGTATGCACATAGTACTGCAAGGTGGAGTGAGTACTGGATACTGCTCAATACCAACAAAAAGTGTTCTACATCATGTTTGTCTAGTTTTTATTTGTGGCCCAAAACCTAAGCATTTTAATTTTTCACTACTTATTTTAGTAGTATTTACAACTATGTTGCTAAAATGGCATACATTTATAGCTATTACTTAATTTTTTAGTCGATTGTACAGCATTAACTTTTTATTTCACAAGCTGAGTTTTTGCTTGTTAGTTTGTGTCCAAGGCCAACATCTCTGTCTTTCTAATTTGGTTAAAGAACACATTTTATTTAAATCTTTGCTTCATTTTTTCCTCACTGTGCAGGTTGAGTTGCAAATGCTCTATGGTTACATTTTGAAAATACATTTTGCTTTGTCTGAGAGTTGATAATTCTCTGCTGTTACTGTTGGCTTCCTTTTTTATAATCTTTCCAGTAATTCATTTCCACTCTACCTGACAGAAATGCTGATTTCATCTCAATATTTTCAAACACATTACATACTTTATCAATTCATTTTTTTTTTTACCTTGCTTTTGGAAGCATTCCTTCTAGAACCTTCCATCCTCTTATAATACAATAAAGAAGTATGTTCTATGTGGTATGGTGATTGACCCTGTGACTCTGAACACACTTGTCCTTCTGGGTCAGCTTAGGTTACCAAGTCCTGCTTTTAGATCAAGCAGTGATTAATAACAATTGCTTTGTAGTTTCACACAAAATAGTTTTGCCTAATATACTTAAAAGATATTATTTTTAAAATGAAACATTTTCTTCTGCAAGTGAATAACTTATAGTGGCAATTAGTTGGATTTTCAGGCATGTTTTCATCTTTAAACTAAATTGTAAGTAGTTTACAAATATGAAGATAACTTCTGCACATTCTTGAAGCAAGAAAACAATAAATATCAACATTTCTATTTTGTATGGAGTTTGGCATGTGGGGAGCATCTCTACCCACCACATGATATTGCCATATATCGTTTTTGTTCCTGGAAAGACAGATGAATCAGTGAAATATGGACCTTGCCTGGATTTCGAAGAAAAAGAGGCAAATATCATAAAAAATAACTCTGATCTTATGTGCTTTTTGTCTCTTAGGTGTTTAGTGTAGGGCATAATTATGGGAAGAAAAACAAATTTTTCAAAATAGCGGTATAGTGAGGCCACCTTTGGATGTTGGTGGAAGATATAGACGATGCACATGTACACATGGCTATATCTCATTTGTTTTTTTACTAGAGATAATTTCCTTTGTGCATAGGACAGATGTGTACACAGATCTTTGATTTCTAAAAGGATGTTTTTGTAGCAATAATAACAGCAATGTGGTGCCATCTATCATCATATCTTGTAAGTCACAGAGCAAAGGCCTTATAGTGCCAGCCCTCCTAGCCACAACATGCATTCTTAGTTCCACAGGCATATGAGGATATTGATGTTTAGAGCATTTCCTACATATACACTATGGTATAAAGAGCATGTGACAGAAAGAAGCTAAAACCCCAAACTGGTCATGTTCTGTGGAAATGTAGTGATTGCTCATTGCCTTGACCCTGTAGGAGAGGTGAATCCATAGCTGCAGCATGCACCAAAGCCCATCCTGTTCACTGGTGTTTTGACCACGTGAAACTAACTCAAAAGTCTGTTTAAAGTAGTCCATGTGTTGCCCCAATAAATACAGAGAAGTTATGTGACTCATTAGCCAGAAATGCACAGAGGCTTATCCATACCCAGCTGTGGAACAGCTGCAATTTCTGTAATACGTTGCAGCCTTGAATGTCATTGATGTTGCTAAATATCAAAATTTTAAATAACACTTGTGTTACATTTTATTAATTCATTGTTTGCACACACATGTTAATAGTTAGTTTTCTATTACTGTGATAAAAACACCATGACCAAGGAAACTTAAAGAAGAAAGGGATTTTCAGAGGCTCACAGTTCCAGAGCGTAGAGTCCATGATGGTAGATCAAAGGCAGGAAGCAGAGAGAGCTTACATCATGAAGTGCAAGCATGATACACAGAGAGCAAACTCAGAATGGCAAGAGTCTTTAAACTCTCAAAGCTCACCTCCAGTAACATACTTTCTCCAAATGTAATACCTCCTAAACCTCCCAAATAGTGTCATCAAGCTAGGACCAAGTGTCAAATGCCTGAGGCCATGAAGGACATCCTCACTGTGTCTAAGTGTGGAAAGGAGTTAGTTTTTCCATCTCATGTGAGTCCTGGGGATAGAACTTACGTTTTCAGACTTGGCAGTGAGTGCATTTACCATCTCAGAGACTCAAGACCTTACATTTTTGTTGTAATTCCTTGTATCACTTAGTAGGATAGAAATTCAAAGGACAATTTTATTTTCTCCCAAATGACTAAAGAATAAATATTTCTGGCTGAGAATACTACAGTATTGCATCTGGTGCTTGGACTTGGAGCAGTTCCTTTCTATAGGCACTGTAAGCACTATATAGGAATAATAAATCATTTTTCTCTGTATCAACTACTAATACTCATCTTTCAACAACTTCCTACATTAACATGTTTTCTATTGTGTAAGTCACCTGACTCCTGATGACAGTATCAATTCTTGAGTATGCATTTTTGATATTTTCCTCATCTTTTCACACAATCTTACAACAATTCTGTCTTCTTGCAGCCAATATTTGTTTGTATAATAGAAATTAATCTGTGAGTTTCTCAGAAGTGAATGGATGTATAATACTTATTAAATGTATAAAAGGTGAATGAAACTAATTCACAAAGGAAGATTTTACATTTTTCCATCCTTACCCAAGTAACAAGTAATGGAGACAGGAGTTTGCTCTGCTGGTATTGCTATGGGCAGATTGGCATATCACATTGTGGTACTCCTTGGTATCAACTGTGCAATTTTTGGAAACTCATTCAATCTCTATGTGTCCATGTTTTCCTCTTTGGAACAATAATACTTATTTTGAAGACTATTTATACCTGCAAGACTTATTATGAAAAATAAAAGAATGGAATTAAAACAAGATCTCAATACAAGGCTGACTCAAAGCTAATGCTTATCAAAAGACTTCTGCTATGAACAATGAAATGTGTTATAAAATGGGCTTCATTAGCTTCACTGTAGTCGACATGATAATGTGTGTATTAAATAAAAACATGTTCTAATATCATATTTTCACAATCCTATACGTTATTCTCTCCTGCTCAGGTAGTCACTCAAATGAGATTTGCATTTGATAAGTGTTTGATTTCTTAATGATTTTACCACAGGAAACTGTAGCTACTTACCACAAATCTTATAGAGAGAAGATATATCCTACATGTATTTAGGATTTGCTATTTACTGTACTACTGTAATTTGGGGGGCTTTGTGGAGGCAGGTTGGCTTGTCCAGATGAAGTTCATTTATTTTTACTGCTGTCTGGTCTTCTATGTATACAGATTCTATATTTCCTTTATTTATTATCCGGACAAGAGGTGTTTGGATTGCTTCCAATGTTTCTTTTGTTCTTACCTTGCATTTAGTCATCTTTTGAAGTTGCAACCATGGCTATGTGTGACACTGGTCCCCAAGGGTAGACATATGGTGGTAGAGAATTTCTAATTTGTACCATACTGTTTGTTTTGTTAGACTTCTAGATGTTTATATATTTCTCTCCAGTAGATACTGTTTGTACATTCCTACCTAGCAACAGCTTCTTCAGCTTTTACATATGGATTCTACACCCAGCCAAATGTATGGGTGTAGAATATGATATTTATCTATATTTCCCAGATTTAATGATCTGCTACATTTATTTATTTTTTTTGGCTTGCAGATTAAATTTTATTTAATTGTACATATATGGTATAAAAGCAAAAAGGAGGAGGGGGATGGGATAGGGGTTTTCTAGGGAGGGGAAATGGGAAAGAGGATGGCATCTGAAATGTAAATAAATAAAATATCCAATTAAAAAAATAAAAAGTAAAAGAAAAAATAAAGAAAAGCAAACAACTTTAGCTTCCTGTCCTCCATGCTCTGTCCATTCTGGGAAGCATTTGATCTTTCTAGCCTATGACGCCTACGGTTGGTCACTGAATCCACACGCCAAGGAGAAGTCAATTTTGGCCCTCTGCCTGGGCTTTATTGCCCAGCTTGGTGGGCTCCGGAAGCTTATCAGAAACATTCTAGAAACTCTCACATAACAGTTGTGACTGCACAAATCCCATGCTGTCAGTGTTTTATGGAGACAGAGAGGAAGAGAAAAACCAAGGATCAGACATCTGCCTTATTAAATGCTCTTATGTCTCAAGAGGTCCAAGGCCTTCCCCTCTGCTGCCCTGGGTTCACTTTTTCTTCCTTCTTCCTGACGGCTTACTTTCTTTAAAATGAGGGCCAGGTTAATACCACTAATGGCCTGGCCCTTCAGGTGCCTTTAGATTCAGAAATCCAGAGGAAGAGGTGGTGGGTGAAGACATTTTCACCCTGGGTAGAGATGCCCCATCTCCAGCTCCCAGCCAGAGTGAGAAGGCTTGGAAAACTGCTTTCCTGAGGCACATAATACTTATGGGTGTGGAGTGAGGTAAGGTGGGGGTGGGGTGGGGGTCTGGGATTGGATTGACAGAGAGGTCTAGTGATCGGATTTCTTTCTTCTTTCCTCTTTTTATTGAAACCATACTTTTCTCTCATATCATGATTACAATTTCCCCTCCTTCTCTTCCTTGCTGTTCTTACCCACCACCCCTCACATCTGGAACCACTCCCTTTTTGACTTTCATTAGAAAATGAACAGGCTTCTAGGTGATAATAATAAAATGACTTAAAATAAAAGATAAGATAGAACAAAACTAATGCATTACAATAGGACAAAACAAAACAAAGCAAAAAACAAGGAAAGAGCCTAAGAAAAGGCACAAGAAAGAGACACAAATGCAGAGTCCCACTCATTTGCACCATTAGGGACATTCTCATATTCTCTCTCTCTCTCTCTCTTTCTCTCTCTCTCTCTCTCTTTCTCTCCCCCCCCTCTCTCTCTCACACACACACACACACACAATTTTTTTAAAAGCCATGGCATGACACTATAAGACAAGAGATCTCAAAAGATGCCATTGAGTTCAGTTTGCATTGTCCATCTTCGGCTGAACATGAAGCCTACTCTAAACAGTATTTTGTTTCCGGGGTGAGAATCCTCTGTAGAAAAGTTTCAGTTTGCAAGGGATTATTAGTTAGAGTTGTTTCTGGGTTAGGGATCATGGGTTCATGAGTTCAGTTGTCTTTTCAGCTCTGGCATCCCATTTGCCGCAGAGCTGTGAAGGCCCTGTGCATGCTGCCCCAGCCTCTGTGAGTTCATATGTGTATCAGTCTTGCTGATTTAGAGGGCCTAGTGTTTTTCGAATTCTCTATTCTTTCTGATTCTTACACTCTTTCCACCTTCTTTTCCTTAGAGTTCTTTGAGCCCTGAGTTGAAGATTTGATGGAGACATTCAATTTAGGACTGAGTATTCCATGATCTCTTATTGTCTGTGCATCACCTGATTGTGGGTCTCTGTATTTGGTCCCATGTGCTGCAGGAGGAAGCTTCTCAGTTGATGACTAAACAAGGCACTGATCTATGAGTGTAGCAGAATGACATTAGTAGTCATCTTATTTCTATATTCAGAACAATAGTATTAGAGATTTATATAGCCCTAGTTTGGTATCTTGTGAATTTATTTTTCATTCAATTCTAGAAAGTCTTTAATTTCTTTTTTAAATTTATGTTTTGACCCATTTTTCATTCAGCAGAAAGCTTTTTAGTTTCCATGAGCTTGTAAGCTTCCTGTTGTTTCTGTTGCTGTTTATATCCAGTTTTAATCCATAGTGGTCTGATAGGATTCAAGGTGTTATTCCAATTTTCTTTTATCTATTGAGAATTACTCTGTGTCTGAATATATGGTCAGTTTTGGAGAGAGTTTCATGAGATGCTGAGAGGAATGTATATTCTTTTGTGTTTGTGGGAAATGTTCTATAAATATCTGTTAGGTCCATTTTTTTTATTATCTCTCATATTTCTGTTTAGTTTTTGTCTGGATGACTTGTCTATTGATTGGTGAGAATGTGGTTTTGATTTCTCCCATGCTCAGTGTGTGACTTAAGTTGTAGTAGTGTTACTTTTATAAACTCAAGTGCTCTTGGGTTTGATAAATGTTTTTAAAAATTGTAATGTCCTCATGGTAGCTTCTTTCTTTGCTGAGTATCTAGTGTCTTTCTTTTACTCCTCCAATTAGTTTTGTTTTGCAGTCTATTTTATGAGATATTAAAATGGATACATCAATTACTTCTTGAGTATATCTTCTTGGAATATCTTTTTCGATCCTTTTACCCTGAAATGATGTCAATCTTTGATGTTGAGGTGTGTTTCTGGGATGCAGCAGAAGGATGGATCCTATTTTCAGATCCATTCTGTTAGTTTGTGTCTTTTAATCTAGGACTTGTAAAACCATTGATGTCAAAAGATATCAAATGTTTGTTTGTGTTGTTTATTCTGGTTATGTTGTTGTATGTTTTACCTCTTTTAATATATAGATCTGGATTTATTTATTTCTGTGTTTTTTTGGGTGTGATTAACCTCTTTTTATTGGAATTTTCCTTCTAGTACCTTCTACAGACCTAGATTTGTAGTTAGATACTCCTTAAATTTGGTTTTATTAAGGAATGATCTAAACTCTCTTATCTATGGTGATTGAAAGTTTTGTTGCATACACAATTTTATGCTGACATTAGTGGTGTCTCAGAGTTTGTAGAACATCTGTTCAGGATCTTCTTGCTTTTTGAGTTTCCATTGAGAAGTCAACTGTTACTATAATAATCCTAGATTTATATGTTGATCATTTTCCCTAGTAGCTTTTGATATATATATATATATATATATATATATATATATATCAAAAATTATATATATATATTATCAAAAATTATATATATATATATTGATACCTGTACATTTAGTATATTGATTATTATGTCCAGAGGGGAATTTCTTTCTTGGTCCAGTCTATCTGGTTTCTGTATGCTTCTTGGACCTTGATAGGTATCCCCTTGTTTATGTTAGGGAAGTTTTCTTCTATGATTTTGTCGAAAAAATTTTCTGTGCTTTTTACTTGTTTTTTTTCTTCCTCTTCCCTCTAGTCCCCTCATTTTGATTTGGTCTTTTTATAGTGGCCCAGATTTCCTGCATGTGTTATGCCAGGACTTTTTAGAGTTAACATTTTTGTTGACTAAGGACCCCATTTCTTCTTTTTGGTCCTGAATGCATGAGCTTCTCTTTGCTACCCTATGCATTCTGTTGTTGAGGATTGCCTCTAAAGTTCTTACATTATTCATTTCCATATTTCCCTCAATTTGTTTTTTTTTTTAATTGATTTTGATCCACTTTCAGGTTTTAAGCTACTTTATTCATCTCCTTTCACTCTTTGTGTTTTCATAGATTTTTAAAAGGGATTTATTCATTTGCTCTTTAAGGAGTAGAAAGGATCAATATTGGTTCAGGGCCCTAAGAAGAAGTTCTCAGCACAAGGGAGATTTATTTGCTCCAGAGGGAGAAAGGGCAGGGAATGAGTCAAAGACAAGAGATAGAGGACAATGGAGAAGGGGAAGAGAACAAGGGAGAGGAGAAAGGGATATTTGTGCTGGAAAAGTTGAAGGAAAGGACTGTATCTGGATAGAGAGGAGACAGATGTGGTCCATAGGAAATGATAGTTTATAAAGGTAAAAGGAGAAACCATGTGTCAGGATGAGGTGTTGAATTTTAATTGGGCTGATTAATTATGTGAGCCAAAGGGGGCTTTTGATTGCTGGACTTCAATACTTTGATAGCTGGACCTCAGTAGTAGGCCTCTGGAGGGGGAAGTGGCCAACTAAAGGAATATAGATCTTAGTGGGTAGCTTTAGGAATGTAACGTAACAGTTTAACAAGGCAGAGGAAATGCAATGCAAGGCCTTCCAGAACAATGTTTACCATGCTTGGGCTGGGTTGGGTACATTCAGACCACTGTCAAATTCATAAAGACTATTTCAAGGTCTTATCTTGTGCAGAGACATGTTTTCCATGCTTGGGCTAGCTAGTGTATATTCAGACCACTATAATATTCATAAATGCTATTTCAAGGTCTTGTGCTTGTTGCAATACTTCCTATAGAATATAGTAGGATTGCTGGGTTCTAGTAGAGACATAATTTTCTGGTTGGTATTGATTGCCTTTTTACTTTGGCATCTAGGCATCTCGGTTTGGGGTGATTGTAATTCCAGGTACTGATGCCTGGACATTTTCTTTGTTGGGTTGGTGTTTTGTTTCTTTGCTTCTGTTGCCCTCATTGGTTCTTAGCAGGGTGTGGTAATTGCCTTGTAGGGAATTCTAGGTGTGGCCAGTAGGTTTTTTTTTTTTGTTTGTTTGTTTGTTTTGTTTTTGAATAAAATGAGTTTTTAAGTTGGGAGTTGATACTTACAAATGAGAATGGGAGTATGGTTGTGTAAAAGAGTCCACAGGAAGGAAGAAACTGAAGTTTTCTACTAGTATCATCTCCCAGGAATGGAAACAGAAAGTGAAGAAAGGCCACAACAGGTAGTTGCCTCAGACTGACAGACTGGGGACAGGGCTGAGAGACTGAATTTGAAATAAGAGGGTAAAATAAAGATCTGAAACTTGCCTACCTGCTTTCTGCTCTATTTGTTTTTTTTACATTAAAAAAATCTTAATAAATATGTGTTTTTACTTTTAGGAAGAGACCTATTAACATATTTTGCCTGCTTTTCTATAGGGTTTTTGTTTTTTAAATATTCAAATAAAATTGTGGAATTGCCATTTTGGGCAGTACTGGTTTTGACTTAAGTATGTTGAAATTTGTATTGGTTCATGTACTTTTATCACTGTTATATTCTCTATAAACTGACCTTTACCATATCAGTGTTATACCTGGTGATTTTTGATTGGAAATCTATGCTGATATCAATACATGATTCCTGTTTTCAGGTTAATGATAACAGAGTATGAATCTATCTATCATGTCACCTTAATTATTCTTTCATCCTTCTCTTTAAAGTGAATGTCCTGTGGGTACTCTAAGGTTGAGTTTTACATTTCCTTTCAACATGATAAATAATTTTCCCTCTTCAAGTAGGTTTTCTAGACTCATTTATATTTAATAACATTATTGACATGATTAGAGACCAATTAAACATCTTACTATTTGCTTCTTTACTTGTTCCATCTCTGATTTTTCCTCCTATTTTTTTCGTTTCATTTTATGGTCTCATTTCCCATTCTTTGCACACGTATTAGCTATAATTCCTTCTGTTCTTACTTTAGTGTTCCCTTTAGGGATTTTTACAGCACATATCTTTTGGCCTGTCATCATCAAATGATAGTATACCACTTCATGTATAATCCAAGCTTCTTAACTACAGGCAGTTTCTATTTCGTCTCCCTGGCTTTCATGCTAATATGAAAATACAGTTTACACCTACATATGTTAAAAATCTTCACAAAAGCCTGAGCCATTATTTACTGGTGCCTTTAAATTATCCTTCTCACTTTGTTGTTTCACTTCCTGTGAGGTTAATAGCTCAACTGAAATATATTTCTCAATTTAATCCAAGAAATATAGGTATTTAGAATATGGCTCAGAATATATGGTCCACATGGGAGTGTTAGTTATCGTTGTCATTGAAGTCCAGGCACAGTTTCAGATTGGCGTTGTACAGTACTAGCTGAATTATTAATATCACCTGACCAGCAGCATCTGTGTTGAAGCACTGGTAAGTGCTATCTAATCTATATTCTATAGTTTTACCAAAGCTCCCCTTGTAATTGTTAATTTTCAGTTCAATGCTTAGTTTCCTATAGATTCATTATTTTGAAATATTTCTCATCTGGATAACATGCGTAGAGAATGAGGTGGTCCTCATAAGGATCTTCTCTTCTATGTGATTGTCAACACTTCTTTGAGTCATATTAGATGGTCCATGTATAGAAGATGTTCCTTCTAGACTTTATACATTGACTAGTGTGTCATGGTGCACTCTTGCTTCATCATTGTGAAGCATCATGACTAAGATCTGTATGGCCTAGTGGAAGGACATGGACTTCACAGGCCTGGATACAAATGGCGCTCTTATGACTCATGAGCTGTTGGTTAGACAGCTATGATTAAATGTAAAGTTACATAAACTTATAAGCATATAATTAGCTAATAAGCAGAGAAAACATTATCACTTATATTTTACTATTACCCATGCTATGGAGATTATGTAGCTTCCTGTGCACGGGGAAGTATGCTACTCCTCATTTTTCCCAATCCTACATTGCATGGCATCACAGAGGTTGCTTTAAACTGCCTAGAGTGAGGTTTTTTTTTACATCCCAGGTATTGGCATGTGCTATGACTCAGTATTTGATTTACATGTTATTTGTGATGCAGGCCTAAGTAAGTGATGAAGAAAATGTTAAAAATTCAGCTGGAAGTAAGTCCGTCATTTCTGTTTGGTTCCTTGTGAATAGCACATAACACCGAGGAAATGGTACTCTGTGGTGAAAAATCAAATGCTTGTTTAACTCAATAAAGAAGTGCTGGCATCAAGGCAAAGAAGTCAAGTTCTGAAATTTATTTCTTGTGTTTCTTTCATTTTTGTCTATTCTTTCAACTAAAAATATCAATCAAGAGTCATGAGAGAACTCACAGTTTGCCAGGTTACAACCATCAGACAGCTATAGATATAGGAATTTGATAAAATGAAAATATTCTTTCAGAATCAGTAGGTGACAGGGAACTTTCTGTAGGGACCATTGTGGATTATTCTTTGTGAAGTGTACTCACATATTTATTCATTATATACTTTCTTGTATTTCTAAACACAGCCAGCAGTAAAATATTAGCCAGTCCTATAGCACTTAAATTCTCTCAGATTAAGAATCCTTATGCATTAAGCCAAGGATTCAATTAATAAGGACAGTACTAGGAAACTGTATTTTCATGTTTGTGCCTATTCCACACTAGCATAAACTACCAGAATCCTCTTCTCCATTCTCTCCAAGCCCATAGGTAGACAGGACAGGGTGTCCCTATGTCTCTGTGTAGCTATTCATATCCTACCTTGATGTGCAGTCACTTTTGCTTTTGTTGTGATTCCCTCTCAGCACTTCCTTCATATACTCTTAGTCACCTCCAGTCATTTCTGTTTTTATTACCAATGCCCTCTGTTCACCAGGCTGGAGACCACTTTTGATCCTGTTAGAGTTAGTCACAAAATATGAGTCCATCGATGATCACTGAGGACCAGAGGGTCCTTGCCACTGTTGTTGATGACAATAATCTGACTGGGAACTCTTTCTTACAGAGAGATTATGCTGAAATGTTTTAGAATTATAAAAGCATTATAAATTATGTTATAGGCATCCCTCTGTATATCTTCCATCTTACTTAAGGAAAAATACATAGGAAATACCCTTCAAGATCCTTTTATTCCTCTTTAACTCTATTCCCACTTTCTCTCCAAATATAAGCACTAGCATACATCCATCATTCCTAGATTATATTGCTAGACTTGGGCTTTGTAGATTGTTTTTCATACTCTTACACCACACACACACACACACACACACACAATAGACTTCTTAGTTCAGGTCAGTTTTAGTTTTATAAAATTTCCAAGTAGAAAGTACCAAGTACCTCTGAATTTAGCTCACAATTGGATAATAATTTTTCATTTATCTTTCTGTGAAGGCTAGGATCTTTACATTGGCAGTTTTACAACTGGTAATTGAATTTGGGTAGGTTCTTTAGCAGTGTGCACAGTGTTGTCCTCCTGAGTATTGCCTTCACTAGGCATGGTGCTTGATACAAAATATCAGTTGAATTAATAGACATACAGACAAAGGCATTTGAAATGCTAGTATCAACAGTGGAAGCTCTTTGTGTCTTTCCACAAATAACAGCCTGGACCATTTAAGGTCTTTCTGTCAGAGAAAAAGAGAATGGGTTCAAGTGTAGCCAGCAGAAATATAGTCTTCAAACTCTGCTAGGTAAGGATGAGATTGTTAGACACTACCAGGAGTAATGTACTCAAGGCAGTAATGCTCAAAACTCAGATATTTGTAGGCAGGGACTGCCTCTGTTTACCACCTGAGAGCACTTTGGATAATGAACCATGAAAGCCTGCTATACAGCAGCACTATGCAATAAGTTTTCATTTGCTACCAGTCAGCTTCAGGGATCAAGGACAGTAAAACACGTAACCCAGTCATGCATGTTATTTTAAAGGCACATTTTAAAGTTATAAATATGGTACATTGAGTTAATGAGGTATGTTCTTTTGGTGACAAATATTTACATTCCACATATGCCTCTTGATGTCAAGACTGTAACTGTTTCATTTTCTTCCTTCTCTCAGGAGGCTGGGATGCAGATGGAAGAGGCCCTTGTGTCTGGGACACATTCACTCATCAGGGAGGAGAGCGAGTTTTTGAGAACCAGACTGGTGATGTAGCTTGTGGCAGCTACACTCTGTGGGAAGAAGATTTGAAATGTATCAAACAGCTTGGATTGACTCATTACCGTTTCTCTCTTTCCTGGTCACGTCTGTTACCTGATGGGACGACAGGTTTCATCAACCAGAAAGGCAAGTGTTTCTTAAAAATAGAAGGTTGCAGCTTTAATTCAAGGTTATTGCTGCAGTCTGGCATAATTAATCCAGCATGCTGTTCTGCAGGGTAGATTTGAGATCATAAAGTTTTCAGACTGATTATAGGATAACATTTTGAAATGGGTTTGCATTAGCTTTTTCAGTAATATTTTGATTTACCCGGGCTGTTGAGCTCCTCTTTGGAGGAAGATATGTGGGTATGAAGAAGGCTGGAATAAAGGTTTTATTTATGTAAAATGCTATCTCAGTGAAGGTGAATTTTCAAAAGCTGCTGGATCAAACTACTTTTTAAAGTTGTGTCACCCATGAGGAATTATAATGCCCTGAAGAAGCCAAAAGTGCTGGGGAATTTCAGCTGCCCTGAGCTCCCAGTGGCAGCCTAGGGCTTAGTCCCCATGTCTCTGGAGCTCACTTAGTTGAGGGGAAGTGAGAAACATCAGCTATATTGTACAATGTAATAGTCTGTCTTGATATCACGCATTGACTCAGTTTCTCCATGGGTAGAAAGGAATGCTATAAAAGTTTACACTTCAGAGAAGTATTAAAAGTTATCTGAAATGACTGTGCTTTTCATAGTAGTTGACATATGATAAAACACTTATTAAATGTTAACTATTCTTAAAACACATAAATAAGGGAAACATGATACTTAACTTGCACATTTTAACACATATTTTCTCCCATCCTCAAACCAATATGGAAGACAACATGATCGTATTTTATAGATGTGGATGTGCAAGTCCACACATTTGGTAAATAGATATGAAATCTAAACTGAAGATCTAGCTACACTTTACACAGATAGACTTGGAAACTTGGCCTAGGGACCAAATATGTCCCACCACCTGTTTTTGTAAATAAAGTTTTACTGGAACATAGCCATGACCATTCATTACACATCATCTATAGTTGCTTCTCTACTGCAATGGCAAAAGTGAGTAGTTGGGGTGGAGACCATCTGGCCTACAAAGCCCAAAATATTAACGATCTGATTCTTTACAGGAAAGGTTTGCCAACCCTATATTCTACAACATATGGCTCCTAAATACACACTCTTTATTATTACTTGGTCTGGAAAAGAGTTCTTATAACTCAGAAGTACTAGATGAAGCCAATAAAATGCAATGAGTGTAAAATGTAGGGAATATTTCCTAAACACAGGATGGGCAATTGTATGACCCAAGAGTGGCTCTTCCCCTATATCACCAAGAGCTTTCATGATGGCATGGGTTTTATATGAGTAAGCTATATAAATCCTTACATGCAAAAACCGATTATGCTAGTGCCTGCCTATGCTTGGGCATTTGTGGTGTTTGTCTCTAACAAGGCTGGATGATTCTTCCTTGTGAAATGTATCCACAACACAGAAGTGTACACGAAGATCTAGATTTTAAGGTTATGCTGCCCCCAGTAGGAACAACCCAAGAGAAGCAGGCCCATTACTGAATTCAGGAGATATTAGCCAAAATGAAGGCTGTTGGTTAAATGTAGACTTATTGCAAGTCATTAAGTAGTTTTAGTTTTGGCTTTGAACAAGACATGATGCATTGTTCAGGTCAAAGGTAAGTCCATAATTTTCTATCTTTCTCACTCAACACCTCTACATTCTTTTCTTTCTTTCTTTTTTTTGTACCTTGCTATTTTCAAGCTTTGACAATTGACTCTGAATGAGCTCAGTGTCTTGCTTCTTCCCTTGCACTGTTCACTAGTTTTGCTCTACTCTTTGTGCCTTTGCAGCTATTTGCTTTCTGCCTTGATCATCATCCTCCCAGCCCTCACTTGTTTATTATTCTCAACAAGGACATTTTGACACACACATTGACAGCTCTGCCTGTTTTTTCCTCTTTCTGCCCTCTATTATTTGCTATAAATTCTTATAAATACCACCACATCAACTTTTTTTTCTAAAACTTGGTCTAAGTCATAGCAGGCTGGGTCGTCTGCTAAAACATAGAAAGTCTAAACAAACATATCTCATTCTTTCAAGGCTCAATAAGAAGCTGCTTTCTTTCTATATCATTCTAGGTTATATTTAGTTTAGTTTGAACTCACTTCTGAAGCCATCTAAATTTATATTATCTATCAATCTATCTATCTATCGATCTATCTATCATCTAGATACCTATTTTTTATCTATCTATCTATCTATCTATCTATCTATCTATCTATCATCTAGATACCTATATGTCTGTCATTTATCTATCATCTGTCATCTCATGGCACTTTGAAAGGCTCATAGAGTATTTCTCACACTCTTTACTGTTAGTATTGTGAAGACTTTGCATTTAATTCCACTCAGAGTATATTGAGTATGACTTATGCCTAAAGAACTGTTCTGTGTACTCACAGCAGGGATAGAAGACAGTTCTTTGAATTGCTTACAGTGTAAAGGGCATATAATTATGTCTGCAGAGCCCTATAATCTAGTCTACTGCTTTTCAGAGAGGGAATCAGTAAATAGTTCCTTAATTTATTTAGGTCAATATCAATCATAAAAAACATTGAGTTCAGTGATGATCTCTTTTTATTGAGCATGTAGTATGTGCCAGTCACTGCGTCAAACATCAAACTTGCTTTTGCGATTTCATGTTCCTATTAGGCCCAGGAGTGAGAGGTCTCTCTATCAGGGACTACAGGCATATATCTGAGTGTAAAATTCCAAGATGACAAAGTCAGTTATGATGGAGTTTAACCTAGATTTGACATCAAAATCCTAGTGCTCAGTATTAAGTTCACCAAAAGCCATGAAAAACCACTTGAAGTCTGCTATAATTTTGTCTATCAATGAAGTAAAAGTTTCATGTTCCCAAGACCCTTTCCATTGAAGTTTCCATGGAGTTTTCAATGAGCTTCCATTTACATGGTAAAGAACAAAATGACAATAATCCTCAGAACTGTGACCACCACCCGGCTTATAAGCCAGCGTCACCATTCCCTCTCTGAAGCTTGAGGATCCCAAAGGCTCTTATTGAGGACTCTCTACATCTAAACTACCATTGTAAGTGGAAGAGAATGCCTGTGAAAATTTCTCTCATCCTCTTGGTTTATCATATCTGTTGACAATATTTATGTATTTTGCTTCAGATAAAACTGAACCAGATCTACTGTGGGTGTTAACTTACCATATGATGTATACCTTGCTTTTCATTTCTAAAACAGCCAAACCCTGATGACATTCTCTCTCAAAACTTTTACCTGTTCTGTTTGTTCTGAAAGGGCAAAAGTTTGTGTGTGTATGTGTGTGTGTGTGTGTTTGTATGTTTGTGTGTGTGCATGTGTGTGTTGTGTGTGTGCTTTGTGTGTGTATGTGTGTGTGCTTTTGTGTGTGTGTTTGTGTGTGTGCGCGCGCGTGCGCACATGCAGATGTATGTCCAGGCTTATAGAGGCTAGAAGAGAGCCTTTGGATGTCTTGGATGTTTTATTTTTCAGATAGTGTCTCCTTTTGGCCCACAACTTGCCTAGTAATCCTGGCTGGTTGGGCTAGCCACTGAACTTCATAGGTCTTCTGGTCTCTGTCTTATCAGCTATCATAGTATAAGGCTATTTATTCCAGCACACCAGCCTTTTAAAATATGGTTTCTGGAGACTGAACTCAGATCCGCAGACTTGCAAGGCCAAGCGTTGTACAGATTGAGCCATCTCTCCAACTTCTCCTACCCTTCACCAAAATTTGAATTAAAGACCTACGGACTTGTAGCAGTATATCAGATGTTTGAGAGTCAGATTAACATGTTCAGAAGTTTGTGGACCCAGTGTGAGTTAGTAATCCATGAGAACAGAGACAAAGAAACTGGAACAGGAAGCAGAGGTACAAAGGTTGCTGGAGTCAGTTGGGTGATCTGGGGGTGGTGAGGAAAGACTCATGCCAAGCACACATGGTGATCACTTGGCCACCACAGAGAGATTTGTGTGTGTGTGTGTGTGTGTGTGTTTGGTCTCAGCCATAGCTAATTAATTGTACAGACTTTTTCCTGAACCAAAGGGCACAGGAGGTGCTTACAAGAGGCAGGATTTCTGCAAGCAGTTGCTCATTCTTGTGCAGGGAACTGTTGAAGAGATTGAAATGGTTTAAACATGGAAAGGCTGGTGTGTCCCCCTCCTCTGAATTTAAATATTTTCTCAAAGAACATGTGAAAAAATTAAAAACTCTCTTACTGTCTTTGTCCAGGAACATTCTCTGTCTCTGTTTCTTTGTCTTTGTCTCTATATATGTCTCTGACTCTTTCTGTTTCTCTTGGTGTCTCTGCATCTTTCCTTATCTCTGTCTTTATTGTCTCTTATGCCTCTGCCTCTCTGGATCTCTCTCTCTCTCTCTCTCTCTCTCTCTCTCTCTCTCTCTCTCTCTCTGCATGCTTGACTACCTATTCCAAAGTTTGATTATGGGACATTTGGAACCTTGTAAAATTCTATGTTCTCAAACTGGCAGAATATTTTACAATGTAAGACTGTGGTGTAGCTTTTCTTTTTCAAATGTCAAGTTTTCAAGGTTTAACAAGAAAAGAATGAGTTGGCGACTGAAATCACATAGCTCTGTATTTTTTAGCTGTCTAAGTGCATTTTTATATCTGCCACAAATGTAGGTTTTATGGAATTGCTAGGAGACACAAGTCTTGGAAAGAAAGAAAAAAATGTGAATATACATGTAGAAATTCATGTTCACTTAAAGACTTCAAGTATAAGTATACTTAGTAGGAATGACTTAAATAAGTTGACTAACTCACATTTACCTTGTATTTCACATCAAGCCTAACTGCAGACTGAATAATGTCTCCTTAACTGCCAAACAAGTCCTTGTATTGAATTTTAGAGATTGTGAAAACATTAACTTAACTGGCAAGAGAAACTTTACAGATGTCATTAAGTTAAGGATATGGAGATGTTGTTATCTTGTATGATCTGTGTGGGACCACTGTAGTCACATAGATCATTAAAGGAAGGAAGATAGATGGTCAGAGTTGGGAATATAAGAACGGAAGCAGATTGAGAGAGAGAGAGAGAGAGAGATGAGGTAAAGACAAAGAAGAAACTGTAACAGAGGCATTCAGGAGACCCCTACCACCCAGAAAAGACAAGGAAGTGGATTGTAATTGAGAGATTGCCAGAAGACAGCAACTCTATTGCTATATTGACCTAACCCTCTTGAAAACTATTTGGATTTTTGGCCTCCAGAGCTGTGGGACAATTTATGTGTAATTTGTTACAGTAGCAGCAGTGGCAGAGAACTAAAACTGTACTTGGACCACTAAATAAACTGGCAGTGTTAGACTGGAGGTGTGAATCAAAGAGAGTTAGCACATATCTGACACAGGTTGGACATGTGATCAAACAATTCTGTTATAATTTCATAACTGGTTAATTTTCTGCCTGCTTGTCAGCCTTCCTGTCTTCTCCCTTCCCTCCTCCTCTTTCTCCTCTTTCTTCCTTCTTTCCTTCCTTGGTTGCTTGCTTTCTTCTTTCCTTCTCTTCCTTCTCTCCCTCCCTCCCTCCCTCCCTCCCTCCCTCCCTCCCTCCCTCCCTTCCTTCCTCTCTCCCTCCTTCCTTTCCTCATTCCTCCCTCCCTCCCTCCCTCCCTCTCTCCCTCCTTCCTTTCCTCCATTCCTCCCTCCCTCCCTCCCTCCCTCCCTCCCTCCCTCCCTCCTCCCTCCTCCGTCCCTCCTTCTCTCCTTCCTTCCTTATTTCTTTTCTTCCTTCCTTCCTTGGTTGGTTGGTTGCTTTCTTCTTTCCTTCTCTCCTTCCTTCTTTTCCTCCCTCCCTCCTATCCTCCTTCCCTCCCTCCTTCCCTCCATCCCTCCTTCCCTCCATCCCTTCTTCCTTCCTTTCTTCCTTCCTTCTCTACCCATGTCTGCCTTACTGGAAGCATTCTTTCTGAAAGTTCTAGTCATTTTTCTCTTATCAAAGAGTTTCCTTATTTCTTTGTTCTGTATCACCCTGTTCCATCCCCAGTCACTGCTGATGGGACAAAGGAAAAAGCCTATCTCCTATATTGAATAACTTCTGTGGCCTTGTTAAAAAACGATGGCCCTTCCCAGTTGTTTTTCTCTCCTCAAGGAAGTCTGGATTTGATCAACTGAGACAACT
The DNA here is from genome assembly GCA_021653895.1 of Mastomys natalensis. Taxonomy (NCBI): domain Eukaryota; kingdom Metazoa; phylum Chordata; class Mammalia; order Rodentia; family Muridae; genus Mastomys; species Mastomys natalensis. The sequence goes on along the minus strand of JAJTUV010000002.1, from coordinate 1,094,790 downwards.
GAGTTGTCTGGTAGATTGTACAGGTACTGTTGACAAATATGATGGCCTATGAGAGACCATGGTAAATGGGACACATAGAGGAAATTTGTTCCTAAATGGAGGAAAGGCGCTGATGTCTTAAGATGAGATAAGCCTACATATGAGAGTCCTCTGAGCCAAAGCATCTCAGCCTTCAAGTGCCTTGAATTTCAGTTGTAGTTAATTCTTGTCACTAGGTGTCTGATATATTCATAGTATTTCAAGTAGTATCTACTTTACCACACCAGCCCCATCACCCAACTGCCCTATGCTGCCTTTGCATGTGAATTAGTCTGGGAAGGTTCATGTTTTCTATATCTCAAATCTACTCCAAGTTTTCAAAGACCAACTAAACAGAAATGGGCTTAATTAAAACAGCAATATGGGACCTGGAGAGATGACTTGGTGGTTACATGCACTGGTTGCTGTTTCAGAGGACCTGGGTCCAATTCCCAGCACCCACGTGGCAGCTCACAACTCTTTGTAACTCCAGTTCCAGGGGACCTGACACCCTCACACAAACAAACACACATGCATGAAAAACACCAATGCACATAAAATAAAAAGAAATAAATCATTCAAACAGAAATGTGGTATCAACTATGAAAGAAACCTGTAGAAGTTTTACTTCTTCAAAGAGTCAATATTGCCCTAAGTATCTCAACAGACAGGACCCAAATGATCTTTCAATTCCAAGACCCTCAGATTTATAACAGACAGTCACTTGAGAACACGGAGGGTTAGTTTTCCCTGAACCTTACAAGTCTCATTCATAAAGGAAACTAAACACTTTAAACAATATGATTTTATCCAATTCTTATAATAGCCGCAAGGTGGCGATGTTAGCACCTCTCTTTCACAAATGAGGAGTGTAGGCATACAGAGGTCAAGGGATTCATCCATGTTCCTTTGACTAAGTAATATCGTGCTCTGTCCTTAGGATCTCATTCCTGCTGGGGATGCAACTCAATGGCAGAGGAATTTCCTATTGTTCATAAAACTTTTTAGATTTAATTGCTCCTTATTAACATACATACACACACACACACACACACACACACACACACACACACAAACACACACACATACCACTCTACCATCTCATGGAAAAGTTTTAAATGTTTTATTATATCATCAAATAAACTGTATAAAGCTGAAATAAGAAAGGTATTTCATTCTGGAATATTACATATAAATTATGCAGCAGAGCATGAATTCCTAAACACAGAAAATGTATTTAATGCCAACTCATGATTATCATGTTGCTTAAATTAAAGTTGATTGGCTACCCTTAAAGATTCTTCATAAAAGAATAATAAAAGAAGATCTGATATTATGACCAGGTCTGAGTAGGCAGAAGTTGAGGTTAATGAAAAGTTACATTTCTCTGGTTCAGGAACATTTGTAAACAGGAGAGATGATATGTTGTATGGGAGAAAACTCAGGCTCAGTGTGGGACTAAAAGTTGTCGATTAAATTTGACAACACCCGGCTCTCATGATACCAATTTTCATCTGTGTAATAAAATAGAATTGGTCCCTTCTTGGGCTTAATGGTAAAATTAAGCAAAAGTGAATGTCATCACACACATACACTTGTGTGTGTGTGTGTGTGTGTGTGTGAATTCACTGAAAGAAACTCATATGCAAGGCAAGATAATGAAAAAAGTTCACTAGGAGGAGCTTGAAGCTGACCAATACCAAGGTTAGTACAGTACATCGGCTTAGATATCCCAGTTACATACTGGGAAATGTGGATTTATATTGGCCCAGAGATGGGTTTGGAACACTCTTTTATGAAGAGAGGAAAGGGCAGTTTATAGAGAGAGGAAAGAAAAGCTTTATATATATTCGGAAATTGTATGAATTGATTTTTTCATTGTTACTCAAGTCAACCACCACTGACTCAAGTGCTTGAACCAACACAATCCTGTGTCCTCAGACCTCTGTCAACTGGAAAGGAGGGATCTTTAGGGCCGTGGTTTTGTCTAAGTTGTACAAGGTGGTCTCTGATTTGGTTCTTGTGTGCTGTTGACATGTGGTACTGAGGTCCTCAAGTCCTTGCTGGCAATCTTTTGAGGGCCACCTTTGTTTGCTTCTATTGGCTTGTGTCTATCTTTCTTCCCCTTCAAAGCCAGTGGCAACAAACCAGTCTCTCTCAGTCTACCACAGTCTCCACCTCTGATTTATTCTTACATAGTCTGGTTATCTTTTTTTTCTTACCTATACTCTTTTACTTCTAAAGACTTATGTGTTCTATTGAGTCCATTTGAAAAGTCTAAAAAGTCTAGAGAAACCTTCCCCTATCAAGGTCTTTACCTTAATTGCAGTTTCATAGTCTCCTTTGGCTCTGATAGGTCTCATAATCATTTAATCTGTGGCTATTTTTGAGAAGAGAAGGAGGTATTCTGCTAGAGTCACAAACAAATGAGTTCCCAAGCCATGGAGTTCTTGTACATGATTCATGTTATTTCATGTTACTTTTCAAATGAGTGAGCCATGGTTAAAAATACTCAGACAGGCCATCACTACCCTAGTGCATAATGTAGTCTCTGCTTACTCTGCTTTCTTCTCCCCATTCTCTCTCCTCTTCTGATGAGGTATGAACCCTGTACACTGAACTTTCAGTTCCCAGAAGGAGCACCTCTTTTAAGAGGGTAACTATATAAACACTGTCCAGACAGCATATCAAAATAAAACTCTGACCCACATGAGAAGCCGAGACAGCTAAACCACAACCTCTGTAGCTGTCTGCCCAGAATAGTCAGAGTTAGCTAACAACTTTCACTTTCTGTAGTTTTTGTTCCCAACAGAGGTTTGCATCCAACCCAGGCCTACTGGAGAAAGCTCAATATGCCCCACAAAACAATCACAGAAGACGTTCACTTCTACTCAGCTTTCTTCCAACTGCCTGTGCCAGCCACTCTAGTTACAGCATACCTGAAGCCTTCTGCTTTTGCTTTTCCTTTCTCCCGACTGTCCTTGAGTACTTGCCAAATTCTCATGATGGTGGTTGACTTCCATTCTATAGAAAAATGAGCAAATCCTCTGTTTTCTTCTTTGGATAGTCTTCGTGTCTGTATCTCCTTGGATGTTCTAGATATTTGCTTCTCTTTTTTTTTTTCCTTTTTAAGGAACACTTTGTTCTTATTGCCTTATAATTATCGTTTATATTCCTCTAACAATATCAATAATGTTAATTAATAAAATGATGGATGATTTGTATTGAACCCTTATTATGTGGTAAGTAATGATCTTAAAATGTTTAGTCTATCAACTGATTATACCCTAACAAAATAACTCACTGAAGTAGGTTTTAAGTGTTATCCATATTTTATAGATGAATAAAGATAATTCAGGGAGCTCTAGTAGCCCAAGATCAAGGACCTAGTAGGTGACAGAGTGGCCATAGACTTTATATTGACTGGCATCATAATTCAATATTGAATCCATTATGGAATAATGTTTTTAGAGGATGCTTGCAGAGGCCCTAAGTTTAGGGTGGGTATGGCTTATCGCTTATTGATTGATTTATTTGTTAGGCATACAGTGTTCTACCTGCCTGTGCCAGAAGATGGCACCAGATCTCATTACAGATGGTGGTGAGCTACCATGTGGTTGCTGGGTATTGAACTCAGCTCCTCTAGAAGAATAGCAGTTAAGTGCTCTTAACCACTGTGCCATCTCTCCAGCCTGGTTTATCTCATTTTAAAATAAAGTACTAAACATTATTTGTACTATATAGTCCTACCACGTTCACCTGTTTATACGTGCATCTGTATTATTTCTAGAGTTCTTAGTAGGTTCCTTAAGGTAGAGGGTCATGCTTAACTAAGTTTTTATGCCCATCATATGATTGCTTTTCTCTCAATATGCCCTTAAGCAATGAGCAAGGGGATGACAGAATGAGTGAAATAGTGCAGAAGTCTGTTTCTTATTCACAAAGTTAGTAAAGAAAGACATCTTCCCTGTTGGTCGGTATGCCTTTCTACTGCATTTACTGCATCTACATAGTGCAATTCTACACATGATTTTACACCATCTCAATAAAATTCTCTTAATCCAGGATAGCTTTTCTTCTCCAAGCACTGATTTCTTTTTTCTTGTAAACATAAAGCCAGGCACAGGACCACTATTTTCTCCATAAAGAGTCCCTTTCAAGACAAGAGTTGTTATATGAGAATAGTGCTGATATCTTTGTTCTGAGGCAGAGTCTCTTCACCTTAATACAATTCTTCTGAATTCTGCAACAGTTGTTCCCACTACACTCACCAGTTCATGCCATTGTGAAGCATCAACTTGCTTGATATTCCTGTAGATGGTCAGAATTGTAGTGTGAACTCCAACCAGGGAGGTGTACTGCATGAGGACTCTTGGTATCTTTTATCCACATTCTGAGATAGATACAGAACTTTTTAGATTCCTGAAAAAGGCTATCTCAGTGTTGGTGAAACTGGCCTACATGTACTTGACTCATATAGATCCTAATATTTGGGACCATGGGCATGTCCTACTACACTTGTCTTTTATGCTAAACTTTTGTGTGTACTCAATGGGTTTCTTTCCCTAGACTTGTAAGACGATTGGGCTTGGCAAGGAACTGAGGCATTAATTTGCTTTGCTTTCGTTCTTTATGTTTTAATACTACTGAGATCCGTTAACTGAACAGGTCTTTATTAATCACTGAACTTCTGATAGTATTCCAGGGTTTAAGAATTTAGAGCCAAATCACACATTCTACTTTACATAAAGGTTGTGTTCTTATGGAGTTAATTTCAACAAAACCCAAACCAGCATATTGTTAGGCGACAGTATCTTTCTCAAAAGAGTCTGTTTTGGAGCAACTATCTTCTCATCCTGCCAACATATCTCATCATCATTTTCTGATTATCCTGTCTTCTCTAGTGTTTTCCATGTTTATTCACAATGTTTCATTGATCCACTTGAATATATAATAAACTTGAGTTCGAATTAGACTCATTCTGATACCAGTTTCCTAAAACGTGTTGACAATATACTAAAAGTAACATTTTGTTTCTTACATTTTTTTTCTCCCAGGAATCAACTACTACAACAAAATCATAGATGATTTGTTAAGGAATGGCGTGACGCCCATAGTGGCCATCTATCACTTTGATTTGCCTCAGGCTTTAGAAGACCTAGGAGGTTGGTTGTCAGAAGCAATTGTTGAAGCCTTTGACAAATATGCTCAATTTTGCTTCAGCACCTTTGGAGACCGAGTAAAGAAGTGGATCACCATAAATGAGCCTAATATTCTTGCTCTTTTGGCCTATGACATGGGTATCTTTGCTCCTGGTGTGCCTCATGTTGGGATTGGGGGTTATCAAGCAGCTCATAATTTGATTAAGGCTCATGCCAGATCCTGGCACAGCTATGATTCTTTATTCCGAGAAGAACAGAAGGGCATTGTGTCCCTATCATTATTTTTTTGCTGGTTAGAACCAGCAGATCCTAACTCAGAGATTGACCAGGAAGCTACTAGGAGGGCCATCAATTTCCACTTGGATTTTTTTGCTAAACCTATATTTATTGATGGTGATTATCCAGATGTTGTCAAGTCCCAGGTTGCCTCCATGAGCAAAAAGCAAGGCTATCCATCATCGAGGCTTCCAGAATTCACAGATGAAGAGAAGAAAATGATCAAAGGCACTGCTGATTTCTTTGCTGTTCAATATTATACAACTCGCTTAGTCAGGCATCAGCAGAATAAGAAGGGAGAACTGAGCTTCTTTCAGGATGTGGAGATTGAATTTTTTCCCAATCCATCTTGGAAAAATGTGGGTTGGATCTATGTGGTGCCGTGGGGAATACGTAAACTGCTGAAGTATATTAAGGTAAATTAATGATTTGTTTGTGTCTATGTGTACTCAAGTACAGAAGACTACCAGAGAGTCAAATGTATTCATATGCATGGACACAAAAGGATTGATTTTAGGGGTTAGTATGCTCAGTTGTTGGCTGGGAAGAAAAGACTAAGATTTGAGTTAGTTAAAGTTAAGTAGCTGGCTTCTATACCAAAATTTGTTGATAAATTCTGTTGTGGCTATATGAACAGATTGGAGAGTTTTTCAAATTGATGTCACTGCTATGATTAGAAAACGCATTTAAAGGAAAGTGACGCATCGCTGTAATGATCATGCTCTGTCGCTAGAGTACTCTGTCCTGAGTTCGAATCTGCTGTCCTTGGGGGGGGGTGGCAAGAAAAGAAAGTGAACTGAAAGCTTTCTGGGTCTCCCCTATGCTGGCAGATGAAATTACAATTTCAAGGTACCAGTTTCTGGACCCCTCCTGTGGGGGATAGAAAATGTACCTGCTAGCAGGACCAAGGGGTTAAGGAGCAGTGACAATCAGCAGATGCTGATGGGAAGAAAGATATTTCTGTCTTCTCATTATGTTAAGAGTCATTTGACTGTCTTCATGGACATTTGCACAGTTTTGCTTTTCCATTGTTAGTCATAAAAGGTCAGTGTGTGGAAAATTAAGTTAATAGGGTCAGTGCAATTTGATGAAAACTAGTTTTGGGGTTGTAGCTTCCAGAAGATAGAGGGTAATGCACCTGATTTTATGAGCTATCTATTTTTTTTAACATCTGTTTGGAATGAAACTTCTGCTCTCTTGTTCTAGGATACATATAATAACCCTGTAATTTACATCACCGAGAATGGGTTTCCTCAGTGTGACCCCCATCTCTTGATGACACTCAGCGTTGGGAGTATTTCAGACAGACATTTCAGGAGCTATTCAAAGGTACCATTTGAAATGATAAAAGATCAATTGTGCAAACTTAATATAATTTTGCCATGTGCTTATTTGCATTCCACAAAGACCATTGATTTTGAAAGCTGAAATTCATGTAAATTAGTGTAAAGCCATGTAATTAGAAGAGGGGCGAGAGCAGGTATTTAGAGAAGAGGAAGGTGAGGATTAGGCCCAGCTTCCACTCTGCTTGAAACTGAGTCAAGGAAAAAAGCAGCTGTCTTCAGCGTTTCCTGAATCGTAGGTGAAGTAACAAGAATAGAATGGTGGGGAAATCATTAAATATCACAAAACGTCACACTGCTCAGCTATAGCAAATTCATTTGCATACTTTGATGTCCTAACTATCAAAAATGAATTGACAGGATTTGCAAGCATTCTCGTGTAGCATTTGAGCTATGACTAAGCAGCTTGGTTAGAAACAAAGATATGTGAATTGCCTTCACAGGATGATGATAATGATGATGATGATGCCAACTCTTCCAAAACAATTCTTTTAATATTTAATAACAAATAATGAGTCGTAATTATTAATTGATAACATGTATTATGAATTAGTCTGCTGCCTTGTCTTCTCTTCTTCAGATTTTCTAAAATACTGCTGTTTTACATTGTCACTGCCTCGGTTTTATTTCTTATTCTTATAAAGGAGTCACAGCTGGACGATCTAACACAAAATGAGACTGCAATTTCCTTTTTTCAATCTTAACAGCCATATTTGTTTATTGTCACTTTATTGAAATGTCCAGGAGTTATTCTTTAAAGAATTGCTCAGCAAACATCCAAAAGAATTCTAGAACATGATTCAAAGGGGTATATGTCTAAAACCTGACAGTTTTTGAATGATCCCTCGCTGAGGCCTGGAGTTTCTTGGCAGACAACATCAGATTCCTACAATCTAACCAAAGCAAAGGATTATTTTTTAAAATGACACTCAAAACCTCTGTGTGTGTGTGTGTGTGTTGTGTTTTGAGTGGTGTTTAGTGATGTGAAAATAAAGGGAAATCTCTGCTTTCTGAGATTTCACTGCACTCCTCTCTGTGAATGAGTCTGGTATATTGTCATCCTGCTGATGTGAGGTTTCTTGCTAAAGGAGAGGTAGACTTGTCAAGCAGATTTCTGGCTGGTTTTTTAGTTACTCACATTGTTATGACAAAATACCAGACAGACCTTTGAGAAGGAAGAGTTTTTTTAACTTACAATTTGGCTACGGTGTTGCAGGCTTCATTCCGTGTTTGTTTGATCTTGTGTTCTTGACCCAGATGTAGGGACAATGAGGTTGTATCATCGAGGAGTCTTGTCCTTTCCATGACCAACCAGAAATTGCTGGTGCTCTTAACTTTCTACAGATACTATTTCATCACAGGGTCCTTGGCCTATGGGGTGATTCCCCGACCCCATTTAAGCTCATGAGCCCCTAGAGGTGTGCCTCAGATGCCTTGATTAATCTAAAGAAGCCAAGTTAACAATGAAGATTATCCATCACAGGTGGATACAGGAAGCCTGAATGACTCCTTTAAAATTAGTCTATGCATGTTTGGGAAAATAGACAAAATAGGAATTAACCTTTTTCAATTTCAATTTGGTATACTTTTTATTGCTAATTATAGAAATGCATCTTGTTGTTTTTTGAAATGGTTTAGTGCTTGATGTAGTCCCTGAGATTTCTCACACTAAAGACTCAGTAATAGGCCCATAAATGTCTTCATTTAGAGGTGTGGCCTATAACAGAACATGAGAACAGAAACTGTGAGTTAATTTCGGTTTCTAAGGCACAGGAGAAAGTAACAAGGCTCACAAGCAAAATCCTATTCAGCAGCATGTTGACTTTTTGTCGTGTACTTATTGGATGGAAAATAAATAGGGTATACTCAAATGATGCCACCTCAATTTGGGATTTTTATAATTTATAAGAAGAGAATGATATTGTCTCAGTAAAAAGGGAACCTAGAATGTTGAATTTCCCAGACTGGTATCAGAAGAGAACCATGTCTCTCAATGAGTCCCTGTCTCAAGGCAGAACAATCAATACCATGGCATAGTCAGTCTGCCATGGGTCTTCCCTCCTTCAGACTTTCTTGGAATACTGCTGTGTAGAACACTGTGGCAGCCTCAGTGTTGCTCAGCTGTAACAAGTAGCTTGTGGGTGGCACTTAATTTTAACTTAACAATGGAGTTACAGAGACATGACCCATATATGTTGTGTACTGATTGTATTATATATTTAAAACATCATTTTAGCATGTTTTATCTTTTCATCTCACAACATATTGTGTATTTTCATTATAACTAATACATAATGCAGTTTTGTATTCTGATTGTCATCTTTATGAGACAAAGTCTCATATATCCCAGGCTGGCTTTAGAGTCATTGCTAGTTAAACTTGGTCATGAAATCCTGATACTCCTGCCTCCTTAGGCAAGTACTACCGTGCCAGGCCTACAGTACCCTCTTGCTTATGGACTTAAAAAAGATATGAATTTTTAAAGTGTTCAGAAATTTATTTATTGACACAATTTGATCTTAATATACATTTATTCCAGACAAATATACAAACATGAATGTATTTATATTAGGATGGATATCAGTGAAATATGTTTATTATGTTTATGTATCAGATGTCAGTAATTTATTCGGTGTGGGATTATTTTTTCAGTAACAAGTCCCTTCTGTGAGATGGTCATGGTCTCATTTTGCATGCTTAGCTGGAGGTCATCTTGGAAAACTGGATAAATAAGTATACCTGTCAACAAATAATGAGTTGTTTTAGATGAATTCACATGTTGAACTGAGCCAATCGCAGTCTCTCACTGGAGTTTGAACTTGAATGGATCCATGTTTTCTTAGGTTGAAGGTAGTAAGGAAGCAACTTCCTGGGTCATTTCTGGCTTTATTCTGCCTTATGACATTAGAAACAGGAGGGAGATACTGCATAGAAAGGGAAATGGAAACCCAAGGCAGGGAGAACTTGAGTCTTTTATTCCAGCTTTTCATGAAATCTGGATGCATTCATTTCCTTGAGAGACTTTAATTTTACTTCCATAAAAGTTATTACTAAGCACTTTCTTCTTAACTCCATTCTGATTGGAACAAAAAGAGATTTATTGACACCATTATGCCCCTTAAATCTCAAACAGTGATTTGGGTAATTAGTGCCTTCATACTGATGAGGAAACTAACTTGCAAGTAGTTCAAGTTACTTGCTTACATTAAATAAAAATAAAATAAGATAAATTAAAAAGCTACTAAGCAACTTTTCCTGTGACAGAGCAGAATGTGTTATTAATATCATTATTGAGGTTTTGTATTTTCTGAGACATAGTGAATTTTGTCCTCCTAGCAAAAAGCCTTTTTCTTAAGATTGCTGTTCAGGGTTTACCTAGGTCCTCTACAGCCGCTCTTCATGTCTCTGAAAGGATCAACTGGTTCCGATGACATTGGAGGAGTCTTAGGCCCACGTATTTGGCCTGTTACCTGAATAGTTGAGCAGGAGCTACTCGTTGACTCTCCGAGACTCCTTGGAGGCAGTGCTGATGATCACGGTTGGCAAGAACTTTCCTTTAAGAAGCATCTGGTGAAAAATTAAAAATAATAACAGTTCAAGGAAGACATTTGTAGGAAGCTCTGCAGATGAGAGCCCAACAACAAGCAAAGGTGTCAGATGGCCTTGTGATTCCTGTGAACCACCTGCCCACCCCAATATCAAGCATATGGACAGGCACAGAATGACACTATAGTTGCACCTATGATATCTGCCTGCAGGGTTTACAGAGCTCCCCAGGTAAAATCTCACAGCAATTTACTGAGTAAGGTAATGTTTCTGGCTCATTTTTGGGGAAGGAGAAAAAAAGAAAACAGAGAAAATGGGGAGAGGAAGAAGGAAGAAGAGAGGCAGGGAGAAGGAAAAGGAGAGGGACAGGGTCAGGGAGAGAGAAATTTATTATTATTGTATTTTAATTAACATAGGTACAGGCAAGAGTAAAGCTGCATTCCACTCTTGACAAAACTAGGCTTATATTTCAGCTTTGTAAATTCCTCAATGCAGGGACTTTGGCAAATAGCTTAACCTAGAGGTCCCTGATTTGTTTATGGGTAAGTGTGGGAATAATAGTTTCAGTGGCAGAGAACAAAGATTCCACCTAATAATTTACGGCATAAACCTCTCCAAGCAATTGTCAGGCACATTGGAGGTCCTTAGCTGGTGTTAATTATTGTTACAAAATGTGCATTTTAAAAATATTTTTATCACAGGTTATTCTTGCTATTTAAAGTCTAACCTACATGACTGGATAAACATGAGCTGAATAAAGACCAACAACAGCCATGGCAAAAGTGGATGAGAGAAAGATCACAAGGCTTCAACGGTACCCAAAGAGCCACAGTCAACGAATAGATACTGAGCTTAGAAGTAATCTTCTTCAGGAAAGAGTACATCAACAGATTATCTAATTCCAAATGATCAGCCATGAAAACATACATATGAGTAACATTATACATACTGCACAGGTCATACTTATGTATTTAGGATATATATATATATATATATATATATATATATATATATATAGCTCAACGATTAGTGAAAAAAGAAGCCATGAATTTTTAAATAGCAAAGATAGGTATATGGGAAAGTTTAGAGGGAAGAAAGGGAAGGGGGAAATGATTTATGTTATAATCTCAAAATTAAAAAAATAGCAAGAACGTAACATTATAGGGCCTGTGGGATGGCTCAGTTGGCAAAGGTACCTGTCATTACACCTCTAGACCTGAATTCAAACTCTTGGGCCCACATGGCAGAAGGGGAGAACTGACTCATACAGTTTGTCCTCTACCTCTGCCCCCTATAACAAATAGTATAATATTTTTAGAATAAGAAATATCATTTCAGCACCCACTATTGCCGTTTTTCCCCTGTGAAGAGATACCATGACCAAGGCAACTCTTAGAAAACATTTAATTGTGGCTGGCTTACAATTTTAGAGGTTCACTCCATTATCATCATGGCAGAGAGCCTGCTAGCCTGCAGGTAGCCATGGTGCTAGAGAACAAGAGTTCTTCATCTTGATCTGAAGGCAGCCAGGAGACTGTCTTCTGCAGGCAGCCAGAAGGAGGGCCTGTCTGGATCACACTGGTCAGACTTGAGCATATATGTGAGACCTCAGTGCCCTGTCACCATAGTAATACACTTCATCTAACAAGCTTACATCCCCTCCAATAAGGCCATACTTCCTAATAGTGCCTCTTCCTATGGTCCAAGCCTATTCAAAGCCCTGAACTGTTTGTAGCAGAGAAGTCTCTCATGCCTGCATGTTTTATCACTGTGTGAAGCATTGACCATTTGGTTATTTTCCTTCTTGAAATCAGTAGAAAGGCAAATTTCCTCTCATTATTTCCTTCTGACAGGGCACAAAATTAGGTGAAAAAACAAATTGTTTGCAAGAAAATTCATTTAGATGGATTTTTGTGTGTTTGGAGTTCAGTGAACTAGAAATACTTGTGTTTTATACAACATATGAGTCTTTATTCTATTCATAAGCTTAACCTCAGTGGTGAATGCTCAAAACCAGTGGGAGATTTTAAAATTCCCTGCACAAATGCGCATGGATGGAAACCTTCCATTCTCAGTGCTGTGGGTGGATATGAGGAAGAGGGGGTCCAGGGGACAGACTGTCCACGGCAAGGCTCCAGCACAAACTAATTCTTATGAAAGTGGTTATAGTCTTGGCTCGTGTTCTTCCTCATATTTGCTTAACTTTTTTCTGCATCCAGCTTGGATCTCCTTTTTCAGTTTGAGATTGTAGGTCCTCTCCATACTGTTTAATGACTTGATCTTGTGTGGTTGATAGGACAGGTAAATGTTTGAAGCTATGCAAAATCTTTTTGCAATCTGGATATGCCAGCTAAGCAGTTGTTAATTCTGATAAAAAAAATTCTTAAATAAGCATTAATAGATTTTTCAAATTTTATTTAATTTCTGAGATAGGGTCTCATAGAGTCAAAGTTGAATTTGAGTTTCTAATTGCACCCCTGGTACTGAGCTTATAGATGTGTGTTATTATGTATAACTCCCCCTCTTCCTACATGGGTATCATTATGCTTTGTTTTAATGCATCCCTATCCCCTACTGTCCTCCATCTCCCTCATCCCACTCTTGTTGCTGATTCCCTTCTTCCCTCAAAGCATCCTCCTGTTCACTTTCCTCACACAGATACGCTATTACTCTCTCTCATACCCCTCTCCATCTCCCTTTAGTCTTCTTCATTCCCCTCTTATTGTCTCCTATCTACCTTCATGTCTTCCATCCAGAATCTGAGGGTAAGCTAATATGTACTACTTTTCTTTATGAGTCTGGCTTATTTTGCTTAACATAATGATCCCCGATACCACCTATTTCCTGAAAATATCCTCATTTCATTCTTTATGGCCAGAGAAAGTTTCACCATATATACGTACCATACTTTCAACCCAGGTTGGTTGATTTCCCAAGCAGGCAAAGCACTAGTCATTTAATCACAAAGATGAGGTTATTAAGAACATGCATCTTCCAAGAGACAGTGACAAATGAACAAGATGATGCTTATAATGCCTGCATTGGTTCTCACCATATTACAAAAGGTTGTGCTAATGATGGCTAATTTTTTTTGGGGGGGGTGGGTGGGCATGATCCTCTGAAGGCTGAGCAGTGTTTTTCCTAATTATATATTTAGCCCCAAGCAGTGTGCCTATTATATAGTAGTGTGCTACACATGTTTGTTGAATTTGATTGTGTCTATGAGGGAAGGGTTAGTCCATAGATAATGAGAAATAAATGATGAAATGATTGGGATTCTTCCCCTAAAGAAATGTACTCTGCACAATAAAAATGCATTCTTCTAGAAAGTTTCCAAGCAGCCCAACTTTCCAGTTAGATCCATGCCTGAGCTAGCACAGCGGTGGATGATTGCAGAGAAGGTTTGTTAATGACCAGCTTTAGGCTTTTAATGACAAAACCCCTCAGCAAGATGTCATCGAAGTTATTGAAGACTTCACGGAAAGTGTTGAAGCTGATACATGGTAACAAGAAGGTTATAAATCTTGCAGTTGGATATACCACCAAGACAAGATGCTGAGCACAGAGTCCCCCTGCTGTTGTCTGTCAGTATTCTCCCTCCCCCGTCCTCTTCCCCTTCCCACCGAGAGCTCGTAGAGGGAAATACATCCATTTCCCAAAGTAGCTCAGACCTGGCAGCCACCTGCCTATGCCAATTTCAGATCACAGAGGCCCATTTAACTGGACAAAATGTGTTAAGCACCTGCATTTTTCTAAATGTGCACAAACGTCCTAAGGATTAAGGAAAGATCTGAAAAGTTAATACATTGACCTTTCAGAAGCACCAACCAATTAAAAATCCATTGTCAGCTCAGAACAGGGATTCCAGTACCTGAGTTGGATTCCCATACAATGGCTACTGTTTTATTACTTCTTGAATGAGAATGATGTCACTTTAGCCCCATGAAATAATCCATGTCATGGTGCACAGAGGGCTCATGGGAGATACATTTTCATGGTTTTCAGGGGCATGATAGTGGCATGTTAGATTGGCTTGATAATGTTGGCAAATCTGCTCTTGGCTTCCTTATATGGCTGCTGGCAAACAGGAGCCAGGTCAGGAGAGAAAATGGAAAGTCACAAATGGTATATATGATTTTCTCATGAGTGCTAATGTATAGTTAGGAATTTTGACAGATTTTAACAAATATACATAACAATTGTATACATTTATTGCTGTAACATTTTTTAAAATATGTATCCTTCCCGGAATGGCTCGACCAAATTAATTAGCGAATACATTATCATACAAATCTACCATCTTTTTTTGTGATGAGAAACTACCTTCTCAGTTTCCAGGGATGCCACACACTGTTATTGACCACAGTCATCACACTGCATAACAGAAGTCCCCTTCTTTTTGCTGAGTTTTTTACCCTTGACTAACCTCTTCCTAAACTTTCTCACTGCCTCATCCCTGGAAACAACAAGTTATGTTTCTCCTTTGATGAGATCAGTTGTGTTGGTCTGCATACGTAAGTGAGAGCATGTAATTGGCCTTTCTGTTCTTGCAGGGTCTCACTGAATGTCCTCAGTTTGATAGTTACACATCATATATATTTTAAAGTCAAGTAGTATTTCATTGTGCATATGGGCTGTGTCTTTCATTATATATTTTAGAAGATTCAATTTTTATTTATGTGTATGTCTTTGCCAGCATATATGTAACTGCACCATGTGTGTATAGTATACAAGGAAGCCAAAAGAGGAAGGGCATCAAATCTTTTGGAACTGTAATTACAGACATTTGTGAGTCACAAAATGGGTGCTGGGAACTCTACCTTGGTAATCTTTATGAGCATCAAGTGCTTTTAATGTGGGTCATTTTTCCAGCCCCTGCTTACACATTTGTTGAGGTGATTCCTCTTCTTGACTGTAGGGAATATTGCTTCAGTGACCACAGGAGAATGTGGAGCTTTTCCATATTCTGCTTGCATGTCCTTCTAATGGCTACCCAGAATTGGTATCCATTTCTGGATCTTATGGTAGTTTTGTTTATTCAACTTCAAAAATTATGAACAGAACTCTGCAGTGTTTGAGAAGAAGCATGGGGCCTAGTTGTGTTCTTTTGCTGTGCCTTGTGAAAATCATGGTTTTAACCTTCATCTGGGAACTAGGACAAAAATAACTGCTATCTGCTTAGCCTACAGTCAGGAACCAAAACCAAAGACCATTTATATCTGTGAACACACTGACATCTTAAAAACATTTCATGCTCTCCTATTTGACATAGGTACTTCAGAAGTATGTCATGAAGTTGGAGAAGTATAGAGAAGTATGTCATGAAGTGTATATGGTGTGTGAGTGCGCACACGTGCACATGTATATGCACACGCACATGGAGTATGTGGATATGTTTGTTTACATATCTATGGTGCTTATATGTATTTATGTATGCATGTAGATATATATATTTGTGTGTTGTTCTATGAGTGAACATGGATGTATGTGTGCTGATGTGTGAGGGTGTATGTATGTTTCTGCAGATGTGCATGCATGTCTATGCATTTGCTAACGCCAACCACATGTATCCAGTTTTTGGTTGTTGACCTTGGGTTTTGAGACAGCATCTCTCAGTGGGATGTGGGCTCACTGGTTCATCTAGACTGGGTGTTCTGTGAGTCTCAGGAGTCCAGTTGCCTTAGCCTCCGCAGCACTAGGATACAAGTGTGTGCCACCATACCTGGCTTTTTGTGTGGGTGCTAGGGATCAAATTCAGGTTCCATGCTTGTGCAGCAAGTACTTTGCTAATGAATCATCCCCAGACCCTTGTTTATACTTTAGTTGAGGTTATTCATTGCTCTGGTCAGGAGGTATAGTTTCTGTCCTAGTGTTTTCCAGTAGAAATGCAAGTAAATGATTTTTACTGGTATACTTGCAAAATCTATCACTGTCAGATACTATAATTTTATTTTCAAACACATTTTAAAATAATCTTAGAGAAGGTGTACTGCAACCAAAAGATACTTTGGTAGTGTCTAGTAATGTTCACACTTACATGTAGCATCCACACATACAAACACATACCTGCACACACACATATTCATATATATATTATATATATATATATATATATATATAATATATATGCTCATGTAGTTACAGACATACACACAAATACACATATCTACATGCATACATAAATATATATAGGCACCATAGATATGTAAACAAACATATCCACATACTCACATGTGTGTGCATGCACATGCACACACACACACACCAACACAGACACACACAGAGAGAGACACAGACATGAAATACGTCTTCAGACTTGTTGAGGTTCCCATGGACAAAGTCAGGTGTGCTGTTTGCTGACCCATCTTCTGAGACGCAGAAGGCCTGGTACATTGCCTCATGGAACAAGTGTTCTAGAACTGCCTATGAAAAGAGCAGCTGAATTGTCCATGACACACTTTACCAGAGCCAGCCGGACTCCCCAGTCTATGCTGTGCACTGATTGGTGAGCCTTTCTGTGGGTAGGAACCACAGCTTGAGACCAAAGTGAACTTTGGTTTTAATTAAGGTTTTTAATCTAGTTTCAGTTGCTTTGACATGGTAATTAAAGTTCTTCACCAGCCCAGAACCAGTGAATTTTAAAATTACTATTAAACATTTTTATTTTATTGTAGATCATATGTTACTTTTTTTTTTTTTTCATGAAAGTGCTTCTTTATTTTAAGTGAAATTTAGAGTTTTGAAGTCTGTGCACAACCTGTTTGTTTGCAGTCCTCATAGAGGCCAGAAGAGGGCATCAGATGCTCTAGAACTATAGAGTTACAGACTATTGTGAGCTACTTTAATATATGGATGCTGGGAATTGAACCCCATTCCTTTGGAAAAGCAACAAGTGTTCTTAATCCTTAGCAAACTCTCCAGCAAAACATTTGTCTATGTTGTCTATTGTTTCTGGTTTTTCAGGTGAGAGTGAATAAGCCTACTTTGGAGAGATGTGGGAGATTTCCTCTTAGTTTGGTTGACATTTGCTGCCTGGTAGCTGTGCTCAGGTGTGTTCTCTTGGGTCAATGTATGTTCATGGAGAGAACGGGAATAATGGATAGACAGGTGGTAACTATCTTGCCTAGGAAGCTTACCGAAATGTCTAGTGTCTAAAGAGAAGCATTCCTGAGAATGTACCAGCACCTGTAAGTCAGCCCCTGATGGAGTATGAAATAGGCTCCTGGGCTCATGGTGCTAGTTGATAGTGGTATGCAGTGTTGTTCTCAATGGCTCCGTGACCATCATCTCCATGGCTTTGTCTTTTTACAATTCCCATATTGCTAATGCTGCTTATCATTCCATAGGACCTGAGTGTTGTCTCTGTCACACTTTCACAGACCCTCCATCATGTATGTTGCTGGCTAACCATGTCCTCCATTTTCAGTTAGGCACCTGACACTGAGTAGAGGAAAATCAGCAGTATAACAAATAGACCCATCAACAACTGGGAACATACCTGCTTCCTGGGCTTCTTGCTTACCTGCAGCCTTGTCACAAATAGAAGCATATTGTATAAGACAGTTGTTTAGATGGAAGTTGAAAGACACTTTGATTCCTGAAGGTAATACTTATTATAAACCTTCAGAAGAATGAGGAAAATCATTCTCAGATGAAAATGAAAGTTATTAAAAGGAATGAGCATTTGTAGACAGAAGTGGTATACATAAACATTTTATTTTTCATTTTTGGAAGGTGAAATTCTGACCAGAAACATATTTTGAAATTTTGAGTTACATACTTATTATTCAGTAAGCAATCAGTAAATATTTGAATAGAAAGGGGATAGGGTCTAAATTAGTGGGAAAACTGAATAACTTTTGGGAATTTCAATAAAATATTAGAATGACAACACTATTGTATTTTATTAAAACTTTTAAGGATGTAGTAATTGTTTTGATTTCCACAAAATGTATTTCAAATACTTAGATTATACATAAGTATTAATTATATCCTTCTTTTCACTTTTTCTTTCATTGGTAACTAGGGACTTTGCACATTGAACAAGAGTTCCACCAGTGAGCTATCTCTCTAATTTCCTAAGTTTGATCCTGAAATGGTGACTTCTTAGTTTGCTCATACTTCTTACTCAGTTTATAACTCAGGACAGACTTCAATTTGTGACTCTCCTACTTCAGCTTCTCTAATAGCTGTGATGATAGGCTGAGGCAAAAGCCCAGGTAAGCTCCTATGAGAAGAATAAATTACTTAATTACATGCCAAACTTTTAGGTTATTTTTGTACAAATACGGTTACTTGGTTTGTGCCTCAATTTCTCCATTTGAATAGAAGAATTGAATTAGATACTTATTTTGAAAATTCTGCCCAAATTAGAACCCTGTGACACTCTAAATATTCTTCCCAAAGAAATATACCTTTATTAGGACTCTTGATAATTTTTTAAAGCAATGCAATTAAGCCTAACCATCCTACATCTGATAGAGGGCTAATATCCAGTATATACAAAGAACTCAAGAAATTAGACTCCAGACAACCAAATAACCCTATTAAAAATGGGGTACAGAGCTAAACAAAGAATTCTCAACTGAGGAAACTTGAATGGCTGAAAAACACCTAAAGAAATATTCAACATCCGTAGTTATCAGGGAAATGCAAATCAAAAACATACCCTGAGATTCCACCTCACATCAGTAAGAATGGCTAAGATCAAAAACTCAGGTGATAGCAGATACTGGTGAGGATGTGGAGAAAGAGGAACACTCCTCCATTGTCAGTGGGATTGCAAGATGATACAACCACTCTGAAAATCAGTCTGGCTATGCTCCGGTGTCATTCCCTTCCCCACATCCTGCCTTTTTGTGTTTATAACCCCTGTGTGAATAAGTAAATTACAATGTGATTTAAACAATTAAATTTAAAAAAAATGAGAAAAGAAAAAAAAAATTGGACATAGCATTACCTGAAGATCCAGCTATACCACTCCTTGGCATATACCCAAAAGATGCTCCAATATATAACAAGGACACATGCTCTACTATGTTCATAGCAGCCTTATTTATAATAGCAAGAAGCTGGAAAGAACCCAGATGTCCTTCAACAGAGGAAAGGATACAGAAAATGTGGTACATTTACACAATGTAGTATTACTCAGCTATTACAAACAATGAATTTTGAAATTCTTAGGCAAATGGATGGAACTAGAAAATATCATCCTGAGTGAGGTAACCCAATCACAAAAGAACATACATGGTATGCACTCACTGATAATTGGATATTAGCCCAAAAGCTCTCAATACCCAAGATACAACTCACAGACCACATGAAGCTGAAGAAGAAGGAAGACCAAGTGTGGGTGCTTTGGGCCTTCTTAGAAGGAGTAATAAAATACTTATGGAGCAAGTATGGAGACAAAGTCTGGAACAGAAACCGAAGGAGGGGCCATCTAGAGACTGTTCCACCTGAGTATATAACCCATGTGCAGTCACCAAAGGCAGATGCTGATGTGGATGCCAGGAAGTGTATTCTGACAGGAGCCTGATATAGCTGTCTCCTTAGAGGCTCTGCCAGAGCCTGACATATTCAGAGGCAGATGCTCACAGCTAACCATTGAACTGAACACAGGGTTCCCAATGGAGGAGTCAGAGAGAACACTGAAGGAGCTGAAGGGTTTATGGCCTCATGGAAAGAGCAACAATACCAACCAACTAGAGCTTCTAGGGTCTAAACCACCAGCCTGGTAGCAGATAGGGAGGGACCCATGGCTCCAGCTGTATATGTAGGGGAGGGTGGCCTTGTCAGGCATAGGTGGGAAAGAGTTCCTTGGTCCAGTGAAGGCTGGATGACCCAGTGTGGGGAATTCGAGGGCAGGGAGGTTGGAGTGGGTGGGTGGGGGCACATCTTCATAGAATCAGGAGGAGTGGGGATGGGATAAGGGGTTTCAGAGAGGGGAAAATGGGGAAAGGGTATAACATCTGAAATGTAAAAATTTTTGAAAATTATAAATATTAAGAAAAATTATAATTAATGATCTTCAAAAAATGTCATCATTCTTTGTATTCATCCATTTCAAATTTTAATGTCATTCTCATTTGAACATAAAATTAGGCCTTGCTTTTCAATGCACTGCCTCTATTGATACTGACTTAGGTTCCAGGTAATATGTTCTCCACCTTCAATCTTCATGTTGCCTCAATCACTTATACGAAAATGAATCTTGTTTTCCTCCATTACAAAGTTATCCTTCTAAGTTTGTAGAAGCAGTAGTTCGCCTTGCATTCAATCCATACAATCACTGCGAACAACATAGTTTCACAAAGGAAGTTGGATGGATGGCAGCAGAAAGCATCAGTGTCTAAATCCTGAAAACTCTACCTGAGTCACTGTATAGGGTGACATCATCTTTCTGACATCCTCAAGGCCATTGCCATCTACCTGTCAAGTTTTAAGACGGTTATGTATGATTTGTCAAACTTTGCTACTAGTGCCTAATTTAATTCAGCTAGGCAGTGCAGTTCTATTAACTTTCCTTAAATTTAATGTGTCCAGGAAACTTTTGTCCCTGGGCAAGATTCGGAATTAGAAGGAAGGATCAAGCTGCGGCAATCAGAACAACCATGCTGCCACCATTCTGTTCAAGCTTTGCATAGTGAAAGTATATTTTTCTATTCTGAATTTCAAACACAGTTCATTACAGCCAAGGCTGCTTTTGCCTCAAGTTATCATCTATGCACCTTTTTCTTCAATACAACGAACCTAGCCACATGGTTCTGTGGAACTAAATAGTCCATTTTAGAAGAGCAAATCACCCATAGAGCTTATCTGTAAATGTTATGAGAGGAGGTAGGGGAAGGATATTCATCTCCTTGGATAAGATTGTCTCCTTAACAGTAAAGTGTCCCTCATGGGCTAAAGAAATATCACATCCTGAAATTCCTTTATGCTATTCTGAAGTTCAAGTCCATTCAAAGGTCTTTGTTTAGGAAAAACCTTTACAACAGTCACTTGTAGAAGAATTTTAATCCAGTACCATGGCTGCTCTGGCAAGGGATCATATCCAAAGACCTAGGTCTATGTGATCTGACTGAAAGGTAGGCATGCCACACACCTTTAATTCCTCTGGCTATAATACAGACAGATCCCTAGCATACACCTTTAATCCCTCTGGCTAGAATACAGACAGACCCCTAGCACACACCTTTAATCACAAACAATGAAAGTAAATTTAGTTTGTAGAAGGAAGCATCCATGTTTGAAAGTGACATCTAATTCAGGAGCAGACAAAGTGATGAATCAGAGAAAGATTTGACAGAGTCAAAGATAGAATATGCCCAACTCTTAGGAAGACAGCACAGGAAAGAGGCTACTTAAAAGCAGTTCTGAGAAAGAGAAAGCAGAATTGAATAAATTCAGTCAGTGTACTTCATTCAGAGCAGTTAAGTTGAGTTTGTTTGTGAATTCTGTTCAGTTTGTGCAGGTTGTGCAGTGGGAGCCAGCAGAGGCAGTTGAGTCCAGAGAATGAGAAGGCATCAGAAGATTAGAACAGATTGCCAGAGTTAGTTTGAGGCCATGAAGAGCAATTCAGTGAGAAACCGAGAGAAGCCAATTTGAATCAGTGAGCTCACAGAGGAGTTTAGACTAGAATAGCTTAATTGAACCAATCAGTGAGAGTTCAGAAAGAGCAAGAGGTAAAGAGGCTGAAACATTCTAGGCCTAGGTTAGTAGACAGAGGCTGGAAGCTGAAACATTCAAGATTCAGGTTAGCAGAAGACTGGATTGTACATAGGCTAGAAGCTTCTAGGCCTAGTGTAAGAGATAGAACAGAGAAAGAAACACTCTGGGTTCAACCTAGGTCATGTATTTGCACAGCTGTGTATAGCTCTCATCTCACCTCTTCATCTGAGGAAATAAAAGTTACTTTTACAGACACTAACTAGAGGTAAGCAAAACCATTATGGATAGGGGAAGAGAAAGCATTTGAATCCTGAGGTATTCTATCAAACCTGGCAAGTAAAAGCAAATCAGAAGCCATAACAGTTTCAGGTGAAAAAAATGAATGATTCAAAAATTAGAAAGTACATAACAGGAATGGATAAGAGGAATAATATGTGTGAGCTAACTTCTCTGTTCTCATAATTGGAATCCATTTTTAAAAACAAATGTAAACTCAGCCCCAAATCTTAAGTAATTGTTATTGACCATGTTCTATGAGTAATAATTCAGTCAAATTTGTTTCACAGTTTAACGTGAACAGTAAGTAATATGAGAATTGGACCACCATATAAAGATGGATAAACAAGTCTGTTTTAGAGTATACATTAACCAGCAGATGAGTTTTAACTGGATGGTGGCTATATTGAGCTAGTTTCTGAAAATAATTTTCTCCTAAGATGTTCAGGTTATGATCCTTTATATTAACATTTCTCATTTTGACTACAAATACCTTCAAAATTATTTCATGAGGTTTGAGAGTAGCTCCATGGGTAAAGTGCTTGCTACATGACATGATCTGAGTTTAATTGACAAGTCCAATGTGAAAGGCATGCACATCTCTAACACTAGCCTTAGGTGGTAGCAGGATAGGGAAGAATCCCTGGGCATCTTGCTGACTAGCCAGTCTATCCAAGTGATGAGTTCCAGGGTCAATGATAGGCCTTGTCTGAAAAATAAGGTAATGAGAGATGGAGGAAAGACTCTAGTTGCTGACCCTTGTATCATACACACCACATGTACACCCATAAGAGCACCCTTACTCCAGTCAAGAGCATTCCCTATAAACAGTATATAGACAGACATAGATAAGACACAGACACACACAGAGGCATGCACACACACACACACACACACACACACACACACACACACACACACACACACCTCTTCTTAGCCCACATGTACTGTCTTGCTAAATTTTTGGCTGCTGTGGATTATGGCTAAAAATATTCTTCAACTCTTTGACATAAATGGACAGCATGGCCCCCAAATTGTGTTCAGGCTGAGACCTCCACAAATAACATTTTTATAACAAAGATTTGCTTACTCGAGCCTATCCTTTGAAGACAGATTGGTGTTCAAAAGCTTTGGTACCCTATCATGCTGGGCAAGTTACTCTGTTTCCATGGACATCAGTAATCATCTCTCAAATCTCATTTTTGATGAGGATTGATGATATACTTCATATCTCAGATAAATGCTTAGCACATAAATACTCCAAATACTAACTTTTGCTCTGAATACTTTGTTACCCAGCCTCTATTAACTAAGATCTTAGAAAAACTGTGACTTCCTGCATAGTCATCAGGCACTGATAATTTATGCTCCTCCTGATGACCCTGAAATGCATTCTGAATAATTAGAGAAAGATTAAATTATAATCAGTTTAGCTGCAGTGTTAAGTGTATTTTAATTTATTCTCATTCTTTTAAAAATTTGTAATCCTTCTACATGTGGCAACAATTAACAAAAAATATTTGATTAGCTAGAACATGGCATTTCCTATCTGATGAATAAGGAGTTGTATATTGTTGGATCCAAGCTTTATTCTCAGAGAACTGAAGCCTTTGGTGGATGGGTACATTTAACATTGGTCTGTTATCCATTCTCAGAACCAATGTATTGACTTATTGTCTGTTAGGAATTCTACAATTAATCTTTGATATCGTTGAACAAGAGACGTTGAGTCTGCACAATGTCCTGTGTGCATCTTGCTTTGATCACAGGTCTTATTTCTGACCATCTCTTCTGATTGAAATCTGAGATGGAAGTAAGCCTTCCAGCCTAAAGGTTGTCTGTTTTCTTTCTGTGACTTTCTGAAGATAGGTATCTTACACTTAATCAGTCTGTCAGGCTTTCATCTACTTTTTCCCTTATGAAGGATGTTTCCGACTGTTTTCCTGAAGGGTTTATTCTGACATAATAGTAGTATAACTCTTACTGCTTGTTTTAGTTAGGGTTTCCATTGCTGTGAAGAGACACTATGACCAAGGTAACTCCTATAAAGGACAACATTTAATTGGATCTGCCTTACAGGTTTTGAAGTTCAGTCTTTATCATCATGGTGGGAAGCATGGTAGCTTCCAGACAGACATGGTGCTGGAGGGGCTGAGAGATCTACATATCATTCCAATGGTAACCAGGATAAAACTGGCTTCCAGGCAACTGGGAGAAGACTCTCAAAGTCCAGCCTAAAATAACCCACTTTCTCCAACAAGCCATGCCTTCTCCAACAAGGCCACACCTCCTAATAGTGCCACTGTCTGGGCCTAGCATATTCAAAGCACCACATTCTACTCCTTGGTCCCCATAGGCTTGTTGAAACACATGAGACTATGGAAGGCATACCTAGCCATAACATAATGTAAAAGTCTCATGGTCTGTAACAGTCTCAATAATGTTAAGTGTCTAAAGCTCAAAGTTTCTTCCAAGATTTATGCAATCTTTTAACTGTAATCCTCTATAAAATCAAAATAAAAAAATAGATCACTTACCTCCAACATCACAGGATAAAGTCTAAACTAGGGTTTTTTGAGACTTCTTTGTCAACTAATTAATCTGAATCTTTCCACTTTAGCCTCAGGCTGACTCTTTAGACAGAGCAAAAAGCAACCATGTTCTTCGCCAAAATATCACAAGACTCTTGGCCACATACTAATATTCTTCTCCTTTGAAAACTCTTGAGCCAGGCACCCCCAGTTGAAATCACCCTCAGCAACAATGTCTCCCAAATTCCTATTAGGATGACCCCCATTAAGCTCCACTTAAATCGTTCCACTGCTTTCCAAATCCAAAGTCCCCAAATCTTCATTCCTCCAAATAAAAATATGGGCAGACATTTACGTGTGCATAAGGTCTCCTAGCAGAACAAATTAAATTTTGTTAATATAAAATGTTAAACTTCATGGCTGTTCATAAAATTGAAGCTATATGCACTGTTTTTCCATACTGACATATTCGCCATAGAGATACCATATTAAACACAAATGTTGGTCAATCTTTGAAAAGTACTTTATGTCTTTTCTTTACCTATTATATTTCTAAGAACAGATTCTTATATAAATACATATAGGTATATTCCTTAATAATTTAATGTTTTACTTTATTGAATGGAAACTTGCTTTCTTTAAGATTTCTTCATTTTATGTTTTTTGTTAAATTTTATATTGCTAACAGAAGCAGGGTTAAACTTTCTTATTTCGATAATGATAAGTAGGGCAGCTCTGAATTGACAGCTTAACTATGCTGAGAGTTATTAATTTTGTAAGTTATTGAAGATGTGCCATTGTTGTATATTTAGATTCTTGGTAAAAAGAAGTACTAGATAGCAATGTGCTGTGGCTGGCGATGTAGCTCAGTTGGTAGAATGCTTGCCCAGCACAGGAAAGGAAGAGGGAGAATAACACAGGGTCTATACCACAATTGTTGACATGGGCCCAGGGAGATTAACTGTCAGTCAAACAAGTAGCTTTCACATTGTACTCCATGGTGTATTGTGTTCCATAATACCTTTGGGGACCCTGTTAGGATGCATAGAGGGAATATGAGAAAGCAGGGCCCCAGGGCACCTCAGTTCTTATTGGTTGTATATATTAGGAATTCAGAAAAAAATTCATTTAAAGTAAGATTCTTGCTAAAAAAAGAAAAAGTAGAAAAACACTGAGTAATTGGGACCTCATTACCAGAGAAGAAGAATATCATGGATCCTTTGGGGAAATGAAGATGAACTTCTGTTCTATTTAACTTAAAAAATGAGTTATTTAAACACACACACACACACACACACACACACACACACACAGAGAGAGAGAGAGAGAGAGAGAGAGAGAAGAGAGAGAGAGAGAGAAAGAGAGAGAGAGAAATACAGGTACCCATGAACTCTGGCCCATATTTTATTCATGTCAATATTTTACAATTAATAAGTTATTATTGACCTGTGCTTTTGTGCCTTCGTGAATCTCTTTCCTTTCCTCTGTATGTACTAAGGGGTAACCTTAATCCAGGAGTTGATTCTATATTGTGCTGTTACATAAATGGTAACACTATGCACACTCAATTTTCTGAATTATGTTTTTTGAGGTCTGTCCATGCTAGTACTTAGAACTTCAGTGGATTCTTTCTAAGGGATGTTTAGTTTTCTAATGTGTGAACAGATCATATTTACTCATTTACTGCTGATGAATATTTGAGGTCCTTTTATTTCTTCACTTTTATGCACAGGATTATACTTCATATCTTATGTAGCTCATTTGCTTAAAAGGTATGCTTTACATAGGAATTATGAACCAGGCCTACTTCTTATTCACATGATAGATATCCTTGTGCTACAGTGGAGCCCTCATTCTCAGAAATAGCACACAATATTTTCTAGAAAAAGATTATAGAGATTATGAAAATATGTAAAAATTTTCTATCAAGGATACTTTGTAGAGTTGTATCGGGTAAACTCTACATAGCCATAAGCTCATGTTCTGCATGTAGGTGACTATGCAGTGTGAAAATGAAAAGAACAGAGTTTTGCTGTATTAGTCTGCCCTTAGCTTAGAGGATAAGCTAAAGCAAAGATATATACTATGTCCTGGAGATGCAGTTCAGTGGGTAGAATGCTCATCCAGCATACAGTAAGCTGCGGGTTCCATCCCCAGAACCACATATTTCAGGCACAGTGACACAGACCTTTAATATCAGTCCTAAGGAGGTAAAGGCTGGAGGGTCAGAAATTCAAGGTTATTCTTATCTATGTAGTGAATTGGAGGTCAGCCTTGGATATGAGACTCTGTCTCAAAAAGTTCTCATTTCTCATAGGCAGATTTTTCCAGTTAATGCAGGGCCTAAGGAAAATTTTACATCTTCCAATAGGCGAAGTCAAGGCCTTGTGGACCATGGGCGAGGCCATAGAGAATTAAATAGAAATATCATTTATCAATTTTGGCCCATTATAGAATACTAACTTAAAGCCTCTTCAAGGTAGACATGGACAATAGAGGCCTTTTTCTGGCCTCATGTGATAATGTAACAGGATATAACCAAGAAAAGGAAGAATCTCATGGAAGGTATTTTTACCCTTAGTCTAGGAAACTGAACTGCATCCTGCTCAAGTAATGATCTGTGGTCCTTTTCTAGGGGCTAATGCTTCAAGCCCAGCCTTACTAAAAAGCAATCATTTACATATTCCCACAAGGCAATTTTTCCTAGGAGAAAAGCATTCCTACTGCAGGTAATCGGATGCTTTTTCTGTTGATTATGGAAATTTAGTGGGTGTACTAGGTAATTTTTTTATTGCTGTGATAAAACACCATGATTGAGGGCAACTTACCAAATGAAGATTTTACTTATGCTTACAGTTTCAGAGGGATGAGAGTCTTACCATCACAGCAAGGGAGTATGGCAGCAAGCAGGGATTTTGACTGGAGCATTTTGACTCAATGACCCAAGGGTTCACAAGGACATAGACTGTTTCCTCACCCATAACAAAAACTTACTGCATGTTTGTTGACATTGTGAAAGCATGGTGGACACTATTGATGAATACAGAGAACGCCCCTGACTTGATCTGATCCCAAACTTAGAGATAAAATTTGGATGGACAGAAGAGAAAAATACAGGAGGAATGTGTGTGTGTGTGTGTGTGTGTGTGTGTGTGTGTGTGTGTTACCTGAAGGCAAAGATCTATACGGTTGTTTAAAAGGTTTCCCAAATTAATATATGGTATTGGCACTTTTTAATATCTGGAATCTCGTCTTCAATTCCAGGACTCATTGAGCCCTACTATTAGTAATCACATTTGAAATCATAGTGAAGAAACAGTATGTTGGATCCTAAGTGATCTCCGGTGGAGGTGAAACTGGCAGGCTAGCTTGTTACAGTTGTGTAAGAAGAACAGAAAGAAGATCCAAAAGATTCATTTGTATTTTCTGAAGGATAAAATACAGGTGAGTGGGAGCCCATTATACCAAGTCATGTTTTGGTTTAATGTAAGACAAAGCTTTCTAAACATTAGAGAGACAGAAGAAGAGAAGAAACATCCTTAGGAGGTCATTAGGTATCTGTCAATAGATGGCGTGGAAGCAGATGTCAGACACCCATCTGTCAAAGATGCTGTAGCAAGGATGTCTGGCCCACAGGGGAGGGTCATTCCACAAGTGTGTGCAATCACTTAATATTTATTGAGTACCCACAGCATGCTTGCTTCTGTGGGGGATATGGAAATGTATAAGGCACAGCTGCTGTCTGGATGCGATTACCTCTGGATTCTAATTTTAATGAATATTTGGATGCTTCAGCCAAGGTCCTGATTAAATAATCACAGATTCTAAATTGGAACAGTGTGGAGCAATGGGGGTCTCTTCATACTCATCACAAAAGCAGTAGTCATTGACTTGAGGTCCAGCAGGATGGTTATAGTATAGGCTCCTATATGCGTGCTTCCTGCTTTTATCATCTAGTCTAAGTTCTAGCTTAGTTTTTGTGACATGAGAGATCACAACATATAAAACCTTGGTTGCTTTGTTTTACCTTTCTTCTGTTTTTGATAAGAGTTTTTATGATTTCTGAGCTTGCAATGATGTGAGCTAGCTTTGTTTAGTGAAAGTCTGTCAAGGTAAATATTTTTGCATCAGAATTGAACCTCTTTTCTAATTCCCACTGATGACAGAGACATGAATTATAAAGTAGAGACTTTATGGAATTAGAAGTAAGCTCACTTAATTCTTTAAAGTCAAGCCTGTACCAATCAATCATAAAGTGTTTGACATGGAAACCCACTTCAGAAGATTAATAAACAAATATCATGCTGGAACACATCAATTTGGATGCTGCATTATGATTCTAAACATTTGTCTAAATTGAACGTTCTAGGCATATGCATGATTGTGAATGTAGATGGACATAGGTGCTTTGTAGATGCTTGTTAGAATCCCACTGATCCTGTAGTGCCTCCTGCTGGTGACTGGTCCAAGCACAATCACAGTACCCTGAAGGAATACATTGCACTCTTAGACTACTTAGCTATTTGGACTCTGAGTGGTCTCTAGCCTTACATATTTAATAGTTGCTTTTATTAATATATCAAAACATAAATTATTCACCTTGTCTTTTTTTTTTTTTACTTTTTAAAACTATATTTGTTCACTCCCTTACTTTTTTTTTTAATTAGGGAGGCACATGTAACACAGCACCAGAGGTTAGAGCACCGCTTACTGAGTTGGGTTCTCCTCTTCCACATGTAGTTCCTGCATGTCAAACTCAGGTTGGCAGCCTTGGCAGCAAGCATCTTTACCCACTGACCTGTAGCACTGGCTCCTTGAGTGGTTTGTAAAGTTTTTCTGTGTAGTGTGAGTTCTTCTGGAAAATGTGTCTTTGTGTATGACTTGTTTTCATTTGTTGCCCTTGCAATTAATCGAGCTAAGAATCTTGCTCTTCAGATAGACTTGAGATGGTTTTGTTCTGAAGGAGAAAAATACTGTTAAAAAGCTTTCGATGGTGTCAGCTTTGCCAAGCAATTGCTTTGCTGTTGTTAAGGCTGATAAATTACCAAGGTCCAAAATGTCCATTATGGCATGTAAATGTGTGTGTGTGTGTGTGTGTGTGTGTGTGTGTGCACATGGGTATGTGGGTCTGGTGCTCATGCACATATATTTGCATGTGGTTGTCTCAAGTTGATACTGGGTGTTTTTCTCCAGTGACTTTATATTTACTTATTGAGCAGGCTCTCACTGAACCTGGAACTCACTGATCCTAGCTAGTTTAATTAGCCAGCTTGCCCTTGGATGCCCTGTTTGCCTCCTGAGTACTGGAATCATAGGTAGCTGCTACACCTGCCTGCCTTTTATGTGGGTTTTGTGAAGCTTACTATGATCCTCACACTTGTGTAACACATGGTTTATCCACTGAGCCACCTCTCCAGATTGAAAAAAAAATTAAAAGGTTATTATCTGAGAAAGCAATACATTCGGCAAATTAAAAATATTAAAGTGGAAACTTGCATGATCTGGGGAGAAAACATCACCATCCTATGGCTCCCTTTTAAATCTTTTGTTTTTTCTTCCAGGTAAAGCAAAGACTTGAAGCACTGCTTCTTAATTTTAGCTTCACACTGAAATCACCTGGGGAGATTTAAACACTACTGACACCTGAGTTCCATCCTCAGGGATGTTAATTTATATGTCTGACGCACTGTCTGGGCATCGGAGGGCTTTACAAGTTCCCAGGGGATTCTAATGTGCAGATAACGCTGAGGATCACTGGTCTAAGGACTTTGATCAGCTAGTATTAAAGAGAAAGCTGAAAACCTTGCATGTGGTTATTTGCGCAGGGTTGTTGGTCTGGAACATAGACTACTTGTCAGTCTGAAAGTTGGAACAAAGGAGCCAGCTTCTAAGAGAAACTTCAAGTCGGCACTCTCACTTCTATTGGGCTGTTATTACATGGTAGATAACCCCTTGAGAAAGATTTTTAAGGTTGTTATTTTTTTTTTAACAGCCAGTAAAATGCTTCTAGATCATTTGTGAACTGACTTATTTGAGAGTACATTTCTATGGCACTCTATGTGAAGAACAACTTGTGTGACTCTCAAATTCTTCTGTCACTTTTCTCTCAGGAGCACACACACACACACACACACACACACACACACACCACATAACAAAACCGAATGAGATTAAAAACAGATTAAGAAAATGAAGTGTTCTCTATAAAGAACTACCTCCCTTCTCTACTATTCATCTTATTCTTCTATATTTCTTCATCCTATTTCTTATTCTAACTAAGCATGGGTTTGTTTCTCTTGGACCTTAGCATTGGGGGAGCATCACAGGAGGAAATGTTTGTAGAAAGAGAACATTTTCATGCTTCTCTGTTAGTGAGCAAGCAGCTGTGTAGATGCTTAGGAGAATACATCTTATAGGATGACTCTTTTCTTTTCAATGTCAGTAAGGCCTTAAAAATTCATACAATTTAATCTGTATTAATAAGACCTATCTCTGCTGTCCCATTGTCTCCAAAGAAGGTCTCCTTATATAATTATAATATACTAATGTATGTTTTATTTATATATGTAATTAACAAATATAATATTGTATTTCCTGACTCTTACCTGGAAAGCAGTTATATCTCTGACCATGGATGGAGACATGGCTTTCTGGTAAAGAATAAAGCCATATTATTGTTCTTTTCTTTTATTGTTTTTTTTTTTTTTTTTTTGATAGATGGAAGGAACAATGTTCCAACCCAACTCTTTATTTTTAATTCCATAGCATATATATACATATATGTATTTATATATATACATATATAATCTTCTCAAACAGCATAAAATTACAATGTGATTACATTTTAGTTTTTCTTCTAGTAAATGACTATGAAAAACAGTGTATTCCCCAATAACTTTATAAGAAATAGCATTATATATTGCAGGTAAAAAGAAATTATTCCCAAGAACATTACATTCGTAACTAAGCCACTTGTGATAGATTAACAAAATGTGAGCAAACAAGGTTAAGCCAAGTGAACCTGACAATCACCCAAAAAATGTTCTTCTAGGAGTTGTTTCTGAAACTTTAAAACAACAGTATAAATTCTGTTTCTTTTCATTATAAATTGGGATAGTGCCCCTCTGGCCATTGTCTACCATCACCCGGACAGTGTACTGATGTTCCTCCATAACAAACTCTATCTTCTCTGTGATGCTCCTGTCTTCTCTGAATTCATTTGTTCGAAAGCATAGGAACCAGAAAGCTGAGAGGAGACCACAGCAAGCTCTCATAACAAGTCAACCTAATTCTTCATGAGTTCCACTGTGAATGTAGGTTCTCTGTAGTGTGTGCTTTGAAATATTCTGTATGGATAGAGGAACTGCAAGAACTAAATGCTTGTGGTCACACTAACAATTTGAAACCATTACAGTTCGTTGGAATTTTGTTTTTAATACTCAGATTCTGCTGAAGTCCTTAGGATACATGCAGTTCCAGAAAGAAAATATAGTCAAAGAATGTGATGTCTAAAAGCATTATCTTCTAGAAATTAGTCTTTTTTTGTACCTTAACAGTTGCAAGGATAACAACTTTGCTATATTTTTATTAATATTAAATGTTCTCTTTTTAAAACAAACATATACAAAGCATACCTTTGATTAATTCAATATGATGCATTTATTTGC
Source organism: Mastomys natalensis (assembly GCA_021653895.1). Taxonomy (NCBI): domain Eukaryota; kingdom Metazoa; phylum Chordata; class Mammalia; order Rodentia; family Muridae; genus Mastomys; species Mastomys natalensis. Next base: position 1,062,301 of record JAJTUV010000002.1, on the reverse strand, counting down.
ATGTCTGGTTTTGTAGTTTTTATTTATATCAATCACTAAGAAGACTAAATAGTTTATATGAATTCCTTTTGTTGGGCGTATGCTCATATCCTGTGATTATTTCTGCATGAATTCTATGTTTGGCATATTTTTAAAGAAAATGATAAATATGATAATAAATAAATGCCTCATTTTCCAGCACTCTCCAGGAAGTTACTTAGAGACAAAATGATTCTTATGAATGGGGTGATATTTCTTTGATTAATGTTTTTAAACACTGATATACTTACTGAGATATTGAATGCAGTTTTTACATATTGTTGTGTCCTTTGTGTTTGTATGTATGTACATGTTCATATATTTATATGCACATCTACGTAGAAGTGTGCATGCACATGTGTATTTGTGTAGGTGCGTAGACATGAGGTTGACATTGAGTGTCTTCCTGAATTCCTCTCTTTCCCTCATTTTTGATTTTGTTTTGACTTGAGGATCAAATCAAGGCCTTGAAAATGCCAAGCAAGCACCTTACCTAAGCTGCCAGCAAGCCTTCTGTGGCTGTTGTGTTGGTGGTGGTCTTTTGTTTTTGTTTTTGAGGCATGGTCTCTCACAGAACCTGGAGCTCACCAGTCAGGCTAGAGAAGTTAGACAGAAAGTTCTCGAGATCCTCTTACATTCACTCTCCCATGCTAGAATTACAGGAGTGTGGTGCCCTGGTATCACACCCGTTTTAAGTGAAAGTATGATGATAGAGAGAAACACAATATTTACTCCACTGAACTAAAGCACATGTTGCTTTATGCTTCCTTCAACATAGGTAAAATTTAACCTTTTCTTCTGTGTCCCCAGAAAAGGTAAGCACTTGCTCTGTGTTTCTGAGTTTGTTAACCTTATCTTCGGTTGAAAATATGTTTCTGGATTTGCTTGGGATACATTGAAGGTGTATTTATAAGCCAAATAGGTAAATAGGGAGTTTGAAAATTAACATTAAGTTACTTTTTAGTTTCCATGAAGCATTTAGTAAACTATTAGGATATTTAAGTTATATATGTAAATTCTTGGTTTTTGAAATGACTGTTTTAAAGCTTCATTATTTCACATTTTTTTTATGAAAATCCTTTACTTCCTTGATATCTTTTCTCTTTTTCCTTATGTTGTGATAGCCTCAGCCTTGTGTTTTGATCCTAGTTCCCAGTGGTAGCTCAGCCTTGATTTTGATTCTGTTCCAGTGGACTAGCCCCAGCTTGTATTTAGCCAGTTTCACCTTTCCGGATTTAGTCTCAGAGGAGCTTGTTTGTACCAGTGTCCGACTTTAAAGGCTGTCCAATTGAAACCTGTAAAAGTAAAGGCTATAGCCGAGATTGGCAGTGATAGGGAGGCAGAGAAAAAGGCTTAGAGGATAGCAGTGAGGGAATTATATAAAGGAGGCAGAGAAAAAGCAGAGAGAGAGAGAACAGGAATAAAGAGGAGGCAGAAGCAGAAGGAAGCGGAAAGAGGAAACAAGAAGCGGAGGAGCCGGAACCGAAGAGGACAAGCAGCAGCCGGATGGCAAGTTATAAGGGATCTCATGCCGGGGATTATAGTGGTTATGGTAAATCTGTCCATTTGGGTGTATTTCATACCATTGTGTAAGTTTCTTTCTTTACTGGTCTCATTCGGGTAGGATTTTACAGCAACAAATTTTGGTGTTTAAATTAAGTTCCTTTCCATCCTTATCTTACTACACCCTTCTCTCTTTCACTTTTATGTTTCTCTACTGCTGCAAAATGGGTGAGCTATTAGGAGCAAGACACTTTAGTCTGGCTTTGAGTAGTCGTATAAGATGAGAATTGTGTTATATACTATTAATCTTAAGAAATAAAAATGATTGTAACTTTATAAAGGAAACCACCCAATTTTAAATGAAGTATTTTTGCACTAGAAGAAACCATGGAAACCACCGAGTCCATCCTTCTTGTTTTAGGGATTAGAAACGATTACACACTCCTTCTGTCATAGGTAAACTGTTCCATACTCAGGTATCTGCTTCATGCATCCTACCTATTTCCTCCATTAATTTTAGCCAACGTTAGATAGACTGTAAGGCATAGTAAAGATCACAAGTTTTGGGTTAGACAGATGTGTTTGACCAATCCCATTTTTCCTGTCTTAGATTATGGGCAGGTCACTTTACTCTGACAAATTTTGGTGCTAAAGAAGGCTAATTATGTTCACCCCATAAAGTTATCATGAGGGTTGAATTATGGGTTATACTTAGTTCAGTACTTGGACACAAAGTAGGCCTTTAAGTAGTGGGACTTGGTTTTATGGGTACCTTTTTATTTGCTTATTTCTCTATTTAGATTGTGAATTCCTTGAGCTATCAGTTCTTTCTTCATCTCTACACACTCTGTCCTAATATATCATATGATGGAAGTACTAAGTCTCTAAGTAATTTAGGAATCATAGCTCTCCCTTGTTTTTCATTTGTACCTTCTCACATAACTGAACTTAAGTCAACACAATTATCTTTTATTGCCTCCATGTTCCCCTCCCTATTTTACCTTCTTAAAACAGCCAAGACAATCCTCTTACATATGATAATCATAGCATAACATGAAAGTATTGTGCTTGGGACTCGAAGCTACGCATTCTACATGGAGTAAGGGTCTATGGCTGAGCAGTGAAGAGTATATTCTGCTCTCCCAGAGAACCTGCATTCTGTTCCCAGCATCTACTTGGATGTCTTACAGTTACCTGTAACTCCAGCTCCAACGGATCAAACTTACTCTTCTGGCCTTTGCAGTACCTGCAGTCACATTCACTTACCACAGATAGTCACACATTCACAAACATCATTTAAAAAAGAAAATCTTATAAATAGATCATTTCCTGTTGGCGTTTCTCTCTCTTTGCATTTCCATAACTGCCCTCCCAGTGTTTCCCAAACACTCCAGGCATATAATGCCTAGAGGGAGGGTAGAGTAAGGAATTGCTAGCCTATCCATTCCTTGTGGTATGTGCATTGCAAGTTATATCTTAGCAAACCATTATTCTTTCTAATGAGTATTTCAAGTCTCATCTAAAACAAATATAAAACATGCTTAAAGTAAAAGGAACATAAGTAAATTTTACAACAGAAGTTATAATGTGTATTATATTATGTGTGATATATTACATATTATATATTTATCATATGTTATATGTCGAGACTGATGAGTTACAAAAGTGCCAATCTCAAGAGATCTTTAAAGAATTTAACCTGAACTAGAAAATCAGTCAAATTATTCACAAGAAAAATGGAATAGGGTAGTGTTGAGTTCCCTCGGTCACTAATCTGACTAGACTATTTTCTTTCTTGATTTTACTATCTCTAAGCTAATGTGTTTTTGACTCCCATTATATTGAAGTGGGTTTCTTTGCTGTGGAGCACTACTGGCTTTAATTCCCTCCTTTACATCTTCCAAAATTTTCAGTGACCTCATCCTAGAGATGGCTTTGGTGTCACATCTTAGTATTTTCTACACAGTCTGCTCCATATGAACACTACCTGTTTTTTTTTAAGGGACAACTCTGACTGAATGTAGTTTAAGGCAAGTATGGATAACTGAGAGACAACCATGTGTACAATCTCCAAGAATTAGCCTAACATAATTCTTGTGATTGGGTGTAATATTTACTTCAGAGTTACCTTTCAGCTAGGGTGAAAAGAAAAATCCTATACTGTTCATAATTATCTTTATTCTCTGAAAGGAGGAAAACCTGTTCTCCAGGAGGAAATGATGATAATAATAATAGGCATGTATGTATACACACACATACATATAATATAATAATTATATATATGTATATAATAAAACCTCTTGATATGTATATATAACATTTCATGGACTTATTACAAGCTTACTGTGCACCATATAAAGATGAAAACTCAAATAAACTATTATTAAGATCATATGTGGCCTATGCTTGATCCTAGTGTTCTATAGTAAGAAAATGGAGACCCCCTTAAAGCAACTGCAGTGAAGTTAGAAGCATACCCAAGTGTTTTGTTCTTGAAAAGCCATAGAAATTTGTATGCTCTTTGATATTAGGAGTATTATGGGCTAGGACCCAAAACAACCAAGTATAGAATAAAGTGAGGACTTTTGAGCACGTAGTGACAGTTGGGATGGTCTTAGGGCACTGTTATGGTGAGGTGGAAATAACTTTAGTCTTAACAAGAATCCTGGGCCCTGTTTTCAACCAGACTGTGTGACAAATCATCCAAGCCTCTGCCATTATCTGGGAAATGTGGGTTAGATCAGTTTCTGTATGCTGCAAGATGTTTTGACTTAGAGCTACTAAGTCTCTTCTGGGTTCATAATTAGAGGGAAGGGTGATGGTTTGCCTTGAAATTGCCCTTGATATCCAGTACTGCTGCTATAGTTAGAAGGTTGTAAATGAAAGGGATGAGTCCTGAATTCCAGATTGTCCATTGGAATTGCCCCTTGGAAGCTGTGGCCAACCATGGCCATGATCAATAGGCTTGTCTATTTGGAAAATAAAGAATCACTAGCTTTCTTAAATATATAATTTCTTGTAGAATGGTTACATCCAGCAACGTACAAGGCACTGATATAAGAACTAAATGTCAGCCAACTAAAATATGGCATGAAACACAATTGCCAAGGGCACAGAATATTGATGTCCTTTAGGTGGCATATTTGTCTTTTTGAAGAAACCAACCGACAGAAAGTACAAGTAAAGCTTAAAATACACCAGATGGCTCTGGCATGGCGAGGCCTAAACAGCTTTGTGATGTTGCAGTCTGCTGAACCCAACTAATATTTAACTAATGGTTGCTTTTTCTCGCAGAAGAACTGCATAGATGTCTCAGTTCCTGGGATAGTCTGGGAATACATCTAAAAACTTCTCATGCACTCTTGTTTGCTAAATCCTGTTGTATCTTGGGAAAGGGTGAGCTGACAGAAATTTTCCCTCTTCTGTTTGTTCTCCCCCTCTTATACACAGGGGTAGTTCTCTTCTCTTACCTCTTCTGATATCATCATTTGTTCCCCTTTCCCCAGATCTGCCACCATCAGACTGTGTGATTATCTCTCTGGGTATTCTGGGTTAACAACAGAGGTTTTTTTCTGAGGACCTGTATTCCCATAGCTGTAGTTGTCTCTTGGCCTAAATGTTGGGAGAAGGCATAGAGAAATTAGCTGGAACTGGATTAAGGGAAGATCAGGGTCAGGGGTCATGGCGACTTCTTCCCAAATGGAATAATTTATCTTTGCTTTGTCTTTGTTGGGTTCAGCCCTGGCTGATTAGGAATGCTCACAGTAGTCTGGGACTCTCTTTTTGCAGACTTTGACTATTTTCTCCCCTCCAGGGAACATGGGATTCTCTAGAGTAAAATGAATTATCTATTTGGCTAATTAGCTAGGACATAAAAATATTCCCAGGAGGATCATCCCCTCTGAGGATGCTCTAAAGCATCCTTATTTTTGTAGAGTCTATCTCTGCTCATTTTCTATCCTGCTCATCCTAAAGCATATCCTCACAAGGGAGGTAGAACTGTCAAGTAGGCAAAATCTCTTTCCATTTTTTTAAACTTTCTCTTTCTTTCCTGAATGTTCCTCCTGACTTCCACTTTCCACCTTATATTTTCCATCTTGACCAGTTGCCCAATTCAGAAGGTTAGTGTACCACTCAGCAAACATATGTTAGAATGATCTCTCCTGTGTACTCTCCACCAGTGACATAGTTTGTGGCCAGTGTGTATACTAGTAGCTACATGTAATGTTGAAAATTTAACTTGGCTTTTTGTTTTTTCCTTTTCTAGTGACCTCTCACTTCTGACATCATCATACATTTTCTTTTGAATATTCAACTTGTCCCTACTTCATTCACTTTATTTCTGAATGACTCTATATTTTGCCTCAGAGACAAGCTGTCATTAATTCCCATCAAATAAAACATCTCATTATTGAGATACCCCAGAGCATAGAGGGCATATCACTCTGAGATAAAGAGATATGTTTCTATAAAGAGACAGTTCTCTTATGAGAGAGACTATAGAATGTCATATGTCTTTCTTTTGGAAGTGAAAAAAGAAGTTTCTCACCAGAAGAGAGGGAGAGAGGAGGGAGGGATGGAAGGAAAGAGAGAGAGAGGGACAGAGAGAGAGAGAGACAGAGAAAGAGAGAGAAAGAGAGAGAAGGAGGAAGAGGGAGAGGAGGAGAAGGAGGAGGAGGAGGAGGAAGAGGAAGAAATCATGAAACAATACACACCCTTCAAAGTCATGGTCCTGGTGAGTCATGACCCATTTTTTCCCAAGTAGGTTCTACCCAGTCACAGATAATCTAGCTCTGAACATCAGTGGATTTACCCATTGATGCTGTCCTTGTTCATATGACCCCAGTACCACAAGATAGTGACAGACTTTTAGGACATGAATCTTTTGTGGATATATGTTATAGACAGTTAATAGTAAATATAGCTAGATTTTTAAAAATTGTATACTATGCTATATTATTTGTGCCCATTATAGCTAGGCAACGTTGTAGATAAATGAAGATCATTTATTTCCCACTCTTGAGGCTTCAGAGAACATCACTAGTATCAGTTTAGCTTGTGTGAAGATCTTATGGTAGATGGCCCTATAGCTCTAGGAGTGTGGACTTAAGGAAGAACTTATATCAAGAAGCCAAAGACACCTCTGATGACCTCAGTTTCTCCACTAAGCCTCACCTCTTGTAGAAGACTAGCTTCTTCTTTCTCCACCTCTCCCTCCCTCCTTTGTGTTCCCCATCCACTCCCTATTCTCTTTCTTCTACTCCCTCTGTTTCTCCTCATCTCCTTTCCTATGATCCTTGTTGTTATGGCAAGCAGCACCTATTGTCACTGAGACTGTGTTGGGACTAGGAGTCAGTTCCTAGAGAGATTCAGAATGTCTGTGCTAGGCAGTGAAAGTGCCTGCAGAACAAAGGGAATCCAACCATGCTTTGAACCAGTTAACCTACAGCCTCCTATATGGTGGCTTAGAAGCATGAAAAAGGGGAGGCGTGGTTAGCTGGATGTTCTCAGGTCGGTAGGTTTCACATTCTTCCTTCCTTCCAAAGCACCCTGTGCTTGGCTAGCTACACAGCAAACACTTAATAAATACTTGTAGATTAGTTATTTTACACTTGTTTAATGCCTTCCTTTGAAGTGCCTCTAGTTGAGATTGCTTCCACAAATCACATAATGTGAGATAAAATGCCCTATATACCTGTCAGTTTTCTCTGAGACTGTTGTCTAAGTGTTATATGTACTCAGTTCATGGACTGGGTGTTCAGTTGCTGGAAAAATAGAAATCACCCCATTAGTCATGCCTCTGAAAATTTCACATTCTATATTCCAGGTTCTGTGGTGGGTGATATTTAAAGCGTTATGTATTTATTTTTTGGGCCATCTATTATATCACTATGACTGTATATTGCTTGTGGACATTTTGTGATCTAAGATCTAAGGAAAATGATGATCCATTTGTTATCACTTCCAAGGAAGCCAAAAAGACTGTACAGTGAGAAACACAGCTTAATTAGCACATTGATGATTTGTATTACCCAGTGTGAAATAGCCACTGGGATTAGAGGAAGGATCCAAAGAAAAGGCAGCTTTTGGGATTTTCAGTTTCTTTCTTTTTTTTTTTCCTTACTCCAAATTCACAACCCTATTTCTATGTCTGTAGTCTAAAAACCCCACCAAATTCCATCACTCTCTCAGACTACCACATTCTACAGGACCAGGTCAGGGAATTCAGTCATGTAATGATTCATCTCCTGAAACAAATATCCTCTGCTTTCCTATGCATACAGGTTTACACTTGGTTTGTATAGTGTCAATGCCCTTAGACAGTGCTTAGTACCTTCACTGTATGTTTGTTGAAAAGATTCCAATTAAAACCAAATGCACAGAGAAGACTGCAATGTAGCTGTTGTTAGACTGCTTGGCAAGGCCCCAGGTTTGAATCTCCACACACATAAAACCAAGTGTTATGGTTCTGCTTGCCTGTTATCTCAGTACTTGTGAGGTAAAGGCAGAGGGATCAAGAGTTCCCAGTCACCTTTGTCTATACAGGGAATTCAAGGCCAATCTGGGTTACATGAGACATTTTCCCACAAACCAAAATAGATGAATACATAAGTAAATAATAAAACCCACTTAGAAAACTTTCATAATTACTTGTATTTTATCTAACATATAATCTGTCTATATCTATCTATCTATCTATCTATCTATCTATCTATCTATCTATCTATTAATCTATCCATCACCTATTTCCCCCCTCCTTCCCTCCATCCATCCATCTATGTGTATATCTATCTGTCATGTATCTACATACAGAATATTTGTTAAGATATGTCTTGCCTCAAATAATTATTCAACCTACAGGACATCCTGTGATCCTCTGTGAGTATCATATCAGATTCATCTTACTCAGTTACAAAGAAATGAACAGAAATGGGTTTAAGTCACAATAGAGTTTATTTGATCAAGTAGCAGAAAGGTCACTCTACATTAGTGGAATTGAAACGCTCACAGGGTTTGATTTCTTCTCTGTTCTTGCCTATGCACATCTGTGGGCTATCATCTATATGCAATCTGTCTCCTTGTATTCACTAGCAGATCCCAAGCTTGTACACACTAGGTTCAAGACCAGAGAAAAGAATACAAGTTTTCGAGATAATGGTTGGCTTAGCTCTGAACAGGTAAATCAAATCAGGAGCTCATATTTGCTCCAATCAGTGTAGCTTTAGTTCGGCAAGATGAAAGTTGTTGTCTGAATCCACAGCGGGGATTGGGAAGGAAGCCTGGCTCATACAAACTGGTGCTTATATTCAGATAATGACTTCTCAGAAATTGAAGTTGTTGGTAGGAGTTAGATGCAAGGAAAATAGGCAAAACCCAAAAATAAGTTTACAAGATGATTCCAGGTAACATTGTGGCAGTAACAGTATGGACAGAAGGTATTATAGAACCTGCAGTAGTCAATAGACTGTGTGAACTACAACTTGATAAGGATGCTACATTTTAGAAAAGCAGTGTTAGTCTTTGGAATCCAGTTGAAATGGTAAATACAGTTCAACACCATTCTAAAGCTTTTCTATCAGACAAGGATATTTCTTAATTATACATGGGATAAAAATGTAAAATGTTAATATTTGAAACAAAGATTTTGGCAGAACTGGGGTTTGAATGAAAATCCTCATACATGCTTGGTAAGTACTTTACCATTGAGATGCATAGACCCCAGCCCTCTATTTACCTTTTACCTTGGGACAGAGCTTCATTCAATTGCTGAGTCTGGCCTTAAATTCACTTTTTAGTGTATACAGGACCTGCCCATCTGATTTTCCTCCTAGAACTTTGAACTGTTACCACCAGTTCCTGAATATGATTTAAAGATTTAGAAAATCCTCAAGCAAGTAAATAATTTTCTTTTTTTCTCTGTATAGAAATAGTCTATAAAGGTTATCTGATAAATTATTGTGAATTTAATTCTTGAACATGAAAATATAAATCAGGTTATTTAATCAAAATCTTTCATAGAGGCATATGTTAATGAAGAAAGTTTTCACAGGGATTCATTCATAATTTAAGCTGTGTTCTGAGAAAACCATATTTTTAAGTCCCTCCATAAACTATCACTCGAATTGTACTATCACTACACAACCCCAATAGTTAGAGAGTAATGAGTTTTATACAGGATTTCCTAGATCCTTGTAGTCCTGACTGTCTGTCATTCTTTTCTGTGACTGCTTCCTATGAGTGCTCATGCGCAGACTTCTTCACACTTGATCCATGTGGCCTCATGATGTCTTTTTAACTAGCTTTAGTTTACATAGTGGCTTTCACTATACTTTGCCTGGAGAGATACCAAGTTATGAAATAGTTCTTGGGAACTTCTAAATCCATCCATCTACTGACATGTGTTCAATCTTTGTGATAGTCCACTGTGGCAGTGTGACTGGTTGCACACTATTGCTGCTGTTTCTTCCATCTACCATCCACTTTGTTCCATTTAGACCATCTTTCCTCTGTTCTATTTGTCTCACTGGTGAAAGTTCTACAATACTATTACTCTGACATCAGACTAAAAATTGTCACCAAGTTGCCTAATATGGGATTATTGAAGGAGGCATTTGAGTCTTACCAATATTATAGAAGACAATGGTGAAGATGTTGAAGAGAGAACAGTACATACTGCAATCCAAATTGTAAGATGATCTCTTGCCTCTCTTAACTATGAGAGGTCTACTGGGGTGACTGGAGGTAGTGACATTCATTTTATGGGTCACAAACTGTATGCTCTTAAATAAAGCAGCTTGTGTGCAGAAGTAGCTGCCTTTACCACTAGAACATCTTCTTGATATTCACAATAGTTCCTAAAAACTTTTAGCATTAACAATGGTTGCTGAAAACTTAGGATCCTGCTTCTCACTTCCTATCACATAAGCCCCCATTGGGACAAATGTTAAAGGTCTAAAAACTGTTGTGGTAATAACTGTTATGTCAAATAAATTTAACCATTCCCTCTTTCTCTTAATTTAATGATAACCAGTGGTTCTCAACCATATTAATGCTGTGATCATTTAATACAGTACTTCATGTTGTGGTGATCCCAGCCATATAATTATTTTTGTTGCTACTACATAACTGTAATTTGCTACTGTTGTGAATTATAATGTAAATATCTGATATGCAGGATATCTGATATGTGACCCCTGGGAAAGGGGTTATGACCCATAACTTCAGAACCACTTTTGTAAACATTAATTTCTGTTTATAACCTACATGCTAAGTGCTCGACTAACTTGTAAAGATTCAAATAATAGTGGGGATGAATTGGTCTTTCCAATATGCCTTCAATTGATTATCATAGTATGAGTACGAGTTTTAAGAGTATCACTGCAAAATGAATATCATCTTTACTAATTCAAAATGTAAGCATACAGAAGTTTAATAAGTTCTGGAAGGCTTTGTAGCCATCAAATTTGGGAGTCAGACTCATGGTATTATCACTGCTACTACTGAAATCCTTTCTTTTCCTTCCTTCCCTCCTCTGCCTTTTGTTTCCCACCACCCTCTTCTCTCACTGTCAATTTATATAATATATTTTGATCTTACCCACCATTCATCTCTCTCATTTCCCTTGCTCTTCCCCTTGGACTCTCCATCCTTCTGTCACTTCATCCTTCTACTCTCATGTCTTTTCAAATGACCCAATCAGTTTAATTAGTTTTTTTCAATGCTCATGGGTTGGAAGTTATTTGTTAGTGTATGGGTAACTTGACACTGGCTACATCACTAAAGAAAATGACTTTCCCTCCAGTAGCAACCCTTGACTCGCAATAGCTCCTCAAAGAAGAGTGGGGCCTAATGAGCCCTCTTCATCTTGTGATGGAATGTTGAGAGGCCCCATATGGTGCAGGTCCTGTGCAGGCACTATAGCTGCTATGAGTTCATGAGGACAAAGGTCATGCAGAATCCAAAAGACAGAGTGCCATAGCACTTCTACCTCATATATAACTCTTAAGTTACTGTGACATTTCTTCAAAACTATGAATAACAAACACAAGCCTTACCTTTAAGGAGCCCCCCACCTCGAGAATTTGTTAGTAAGTGGTTAAACAAAATCACAGACTTATATTGTTATAGTGTAATCTCAGAATGCCTTAAAGAGGTACTGAAAGGTTATAAAATCCTATTCATTTACTAAGGATAGTTTCCCAGAGGAAGTCTCTCAAATCTGAGTATGTTTCCTATTTCAGACTCCCTACATGCAGTGCCTAAGCAAAGGATTCAGAACGTACAGTGAGTAAACTGGCTGTGTATACAAGCTGAAAACCTGAGACTGGTTCTAAAAGATACTGTGGGGAGATGGGGCAGGCCTTCTAAGTAGAAGAGCTTTGGGTGGTGTTTTTACTTTGATAAAAAGAGAAGTAGCTTCAGTGTATATGCTTTTATGTGGAGGTCCTTGATCCACTTGAACTTGAGCTTTGTATAAGGAGATAAGAATGGATCGATTTGCATTCTTCTACATGCTGATCTCCAGTTGAACCAGCACCATTTGCTGTTTTTTCCACCGAATGGTTTTAGCTCCTTTGTCAAAGATCAAGTGACCATAGGTGTGTGGGTTCATTTCTGGGTCTTCAATTCTATTCCATTGATCTTCCTGCCTGTCTCTGTACTAATACCATGCAGTTTTTATCACTATTGGTCCGTAGTACAGCTTGAGGTCAGGGATGGTAATTTCCCCAGAAGTTTTTTATTGTTGAGAATAGTTTTTGCTATCCTGGGTTTTTTGTTATTCCAAATGAATTTGCACATTACTCTTTCTATCTCTATGAAGAATTGAGTTGGGATTTTGATGAGGATTGCATTGAATCTGTAGATTGCTTTCAGTAAGTTGGCCATTTTTACTATATTAATCCTGCCAATCTGTGAGCATGGGAGATCTTTCCATCTTCTGAGATCTTCTTAAATTTCTTTCTTCAGAGACATGAAGTTCTTGTCATATAGATCTGTCACTTGCTTGGTTAGATTCACACTGAGGTATTTTATATTATTTGTGACTATTGTGAAGGGTGTCATTTCCCTAATTTCTTTCTCAGTCTGTTTATCTTTCAAGTAGAGGGAAACTACTGATTTGTTTGAATTAATTTTATATCCAGCCACTTTGCTGAAGTTGTTTATCAGGTTTAAGAGTTCTCTGGTGGAAGTTTTGGGGTCACTTAAGTATACTGTCATATCATCTGCAAACAGTGATATTTTGACTTCTTCCTTTCCTATTTGTATTCCTTTGACTTTCTTTTGTTGTCTAATTGCTCTGGCTAGGACTTTGAGTACTATATTGAATAGGTAGGGAGAGAGTGGGCAGCCTTGCCTAGTCCCCGATTTTAGTGGGATTGCTTCAAATTTCTCTCCATTTAGTTTGATGTTGACTACTGGTTTGCTGTATATTGCTTTTACTATGTTTAGATATGGGCCTTGAATTCCTGATCTTTCCAGGACTTTTACCATGAAGGGGTGTTGAATTTTGTCAAATGCTTTCTCAGCATCTACTGAGATTATCATGTGGTTTTTTTCTTTGAGTTTGTTTATATAGTGGACTACCTTGATGGATTTCCGTATATTGAACCATCTCTGCATTCCTGGGATAAAGACTACTTGATCATGATGGATGCTTGTTTTGATGTGTTCTTGACTTCTGTTTGCAAGAATTTTATTGAGTATTTTTTCACCGATATTCATAAGGGTGATTGGTTTGAAGTTCTCTTTCTTTGTTGTGTCTTTGTCTGGTTTAGGTATGAGCATAATTGTGGCTTCATAGAAGGAATTGGGTAGTGTTCCTTTTGTTTCAATTTTGTGGAATAGTTTGAGGAGAATTGGTATTAGGTCTTCCTTGAAGGTCTAATAGAATTCAGCACTGAAATAATCTGGTCCTGAGCTGTTTTTGGTTGGGAGACTTTTAATGACTGCTGCTATTTCTGTAGGGGTTATGGGACTGTTTAGACACTGAAACTAATAGAAGAGAAATTGAGAAAGAATCTAGAATACTTGGGCACAGGGGCAAAGTTTCTGAATAGAACACCAATGGCTTATGACCTAAGATCAAGAATTGACAAATAGGACCTCATAAAATTATAAAGCTTCTGTAAAGCAAAGGACACTGTCAATAGGACAAAACAGCAACCAACAGATTGGGAACAGATATGAATCCTACAACTTATGGAGGGCTAATATCTAATACATACAAAGAACTCAAGAAATTGGAATTCAGACACTCAAATAACCCTTTTAAAAATGGGGTACAGAATTAAACAATGAATTTTCAACTGAGGAAATCCAAATGGCTGAGAAGTACCTAAAGAAATGTTCAACATCCTTAGTCATCAGGGAAATGCAAATCAAAACAACCCTGAGATTTCACCTCACACCAGCCAGAATGGCTAAGGTCAAAAACTCAGGTGATAGCAGATGCTGGTGAGGATTTGGAGAAAGAGGAACACTCCTCCATTGTTGGTGGGATTACAAGCTGATACAACCACTCTGGAAATCAGTCTGGTGGTTCCTCAAAAAAATTGGATATAGTATCACCTGAAAATCCAGCTATCCCACTCCTAGGCATATACCCAAATGATACTCCAACATATAACAAGAAAACATGCTCCACTATATTCATAGCAGCTTTATTTATAATAGCCAGAAGCTGGAAAGAACCCAGATGTCTTTCAACAGAGGAATGGATATAAAAAATGTGGTATGTTTACACAATGGAGTATTACTCAGCTATTAAAAACAATGAATTCATGAAATTCTTAGGCAAATGGATGGAACTAGAAAATATCATCCTGGGTGAGGTAACCCAATCACAAAAGAACACACATGGTATGCACTCACTGATAATTGGATATTAGCCTCAAAGCTTCCAATACCCATGATACAACTCACAGACCACATGAAGCTCATGAAGAAGGAAGATCAAAGTTGTGAGTGCTTCGGTCCTTCTTAGAAGGTGTAACAAAATACTCATGGGAGCAAATATACAGACAAAGTGTGGAACGGAAACTGAATGAGGGGCCTTCCGGATACTGCTCCACCTGGGTATATAACCCATGTGCAGTCACCAAAGGCAACACTGTTGTGAATGCCAGGCAGTGAATGCTGATAGGAGCCTCATATAGCTGTTTCCTTAGAGGCTCTGCTAGAGCCTGACATATACAGAGGAAGATGTGCAAAGCTAACCATTGAACTGATCAAGGAGTTAGATAGGAGACTGAAGAGGCTGAATGGGTTTGCAGCCCCATGGAGAGAGCAACAATATCAACCAACCAGAGCTCCCAGGGTCTAAATCATCAGCTTGGGAACATACATGGAGGGACCCATGGCTCCAGCTATATATGTAAGGGAGGATAGCATTGTCGGGCATAAGTGGGAGAGGAAGTTCTTGATCCCATGAAGGCTGGATTCTCCAGTGTGGGGAAATTCGAGGGTGGGGAGGTGGGAGTGGATTGGTGGATGAAGACACACCTCATAGAAGCAGGAGGAGGGTAGTTAGGATAAGGGTGTCTTTGGGGGGAAATGGGAAAAGAGATAACATCTGAAATGTAAATAAATAAAATATCCAATAAAAAAATAAGTTAATAAAAAAGAAAAAAAGAGAAGTAATTAGAAGTAAGATAAAGATGGGCTCAGGAACAGTGATCCAGTTCTTGACTCCTTTCCCATGCCCCAGGGGAGGAGAATGCTTAGCTTTTACTGAATGTTTTTTCATAGGCTTCAACTTTCTCCCTGAAGAATTATGTCTCAAGAAGTAGCCTCAATCAACATTTCTTTCCTGTTACAATTTCCATGACCAATATAGGTGCCACCAAGGGAAGGAGATAAAAGTTTAAGGTGAGGTAAGAGAATCAGGAGTGGAGAAGGTAGTTGTTGGGTTACCTGTATGAAGACACATATTAGTTTGTAAGATAACTAAAAACGTATTAAGTTTAAAGAGGAGATTGAACAGAAATACTCTACATGTTTGTCAAATCTCCTCCCAGAAGACATGGGCTATTACATGAAAATCTCAGTTCCAGGAGTGGAATACTTCCCTATAAATTGTTGGTCAGAGAAGCCCTGAAGGCACCTCCAAAAAACAGAATATTGCTCTTGTTTGTTCCCCATAACAAGATGGTAAGACCTTACTTTTGATGACACCACTCATTTTGAATATGTGTCATTGAGAAATCAATTGCAATTGACCAGGAAAGTCTTTCCCTGCTGCTAGCTTAAATAGTGCTAAATGGTGCTATGCAGGCTGGTAGGAGAGAAAAAAAAAATCAATGGTCTCACGTGATGCTAGACTCTGCATGCTGCGATACTGGCTTATTTGGCAAAATGTGTCCACTGGTGGAATAGCGGTATGATGGTGCTTGGGCTAATTGATT
This sequence comes from Mastomys natalensis, assembly GCA_021653895.1. Classification (NCBI taxonomy): domain Eukaryota; kingdom Metazoa; phylum Chordata; class Mammalia; order Rodentia; family Muridae; genus Mastomys; species Mastomys natalensis. Next base: position 1,046,375 of record JAJTUV010000002.1, on the reverse strand, counting down.
TCTGATTGGACATCATGAGCTGTTGGGAGAACTTACTTTTGTTATTCTGCTACATAGACATTCTGTTTAATTGCCTTTTAAATATTTATGCCCATAGTTTATGTTACTCTCAGTTTGGCCAGAGATTTTTATTTTCATTTGATCAACATGCTGATCATGAGTAACTGTGAGTACTTAGCTGTAAATGAATCATCTTAGTCAATTTTATCCCATCAGGGCTCAAAGGCTATCATGAAAGAGGATGTGAAAAAGAATATAGGATTTTCAGTGTGTCTGGTTTTATGTGAAGGTCCTTTATCCACTTGGACTTAAGCTTTGTACAAGGAGATAAGAATGGATCGATTTGCATTCTTCTGCATGTTGTCCTCCAGTTGAACCAGCACCATTTGTTGAAAATGCTGTCCTTGTTCCAATGGATGGTTTTAGCTCCTTTGTCAAAGATCAATTGACCATAGGTGTGTGGGTTCATTTCTGCGTCTTCAACTCTATTCCACTGATCTTCTGCCTGTCTCTGTACCAATACCAGGCAGTTTTTTTTTTATCATTATTGCTCTGTAGTACAGCTTGAGGTCAGGGATGGCGATTCCTCCAGAAGTTCTTTTATTGTTGAGAATAGGTTTTGCTATCCTGTTTTTTTTTGTTATTTCAAATAAATTTGAGAATTTCTCTTTCTAACTCTGTAAAGAATTGAGTTGGTATTTTAATGGGAATTGCATTGAATCTGTAGATTGCTTTTGGCAAATGGCCATTTTTACTATATTAATCCTGCTGATCCATAAGCATGGGCGATCTTTCCATTTCTTGAGATCTTCAATTTTCTTCTTCAGAGACTTGAAGTTCTTGTCATACAGATCTTTCACTTCCTGGTTAGATTCACACCGAGGTATTTTATATTATTTGTGACTATTGCGAAGGGTGTCCTTTCCCTAATTTCTTTTTCAGCCTGTTTATCTTTCACATAGAGGAAGGCTACTGATTTGTTTGATTTGATTTTATAACCTCCCACTTTGCTGAAGTTGTTTATCAGGTTTAGGAGTTCTCTGGTGGAAGTTCTGGGTCACTTATGTATACTATCATATCATCTGCAAATAGTGATATTTTGACTTCTTCCTTTCCTATTTGTATTCCTTTGACTTTCTTTTGTTGTCTAATTGCTCTGGCTAGGACTTTGAGTTCTATATTGAATAGGTAGGGAGAGAGTGGGCAGCCTTGCCTAGTCCCCGATTTTAGTGAGATTGCTTCAAATTTCTCTCCATTTAGTTTGATGTTGACTATGGTTTGCTGTATATTGCTTTTACTATGTTTAGATATGGGCTTTGAATTCCTGATCTTTCCAAGACTTTTACCATGAAGGGGTGTTGAATTATGTCAAATGCTTTCTCAGCATCTACTGAGATGATCATGTGGTTTTTTTCTTTGAGTTTGTTTATATAGTGGATTACATTGATGGATTTCCGAATAGTGGGGAAGACCCTCAAATACCTTTGCACAGGGGAAAAGTTCCTGAAGAGAACACCAATGGCTTACGCTCTAAGATCAAGAATTGACAAATGGGACTTATAAAATTGCAGAGTTTCTGTAAGGCAAAGGACACTGTCAATAGGACAAAATGGTAACCAACAGATAGGGAAAAGATCTTTACCAATCCCACATCTGATAGAGGACTAATATCAAGTGTACACAAAGAACTCAAGAAATTAGACTCTAGACAACCAAATAACCCTATTAAAAATGGGGTACGGAGCTAAACAAAGAATTCTCAACTGAGGAAATGCGAATGGCCAAGAATCACCTAAAGAAATGTTCAGCATCCTTAGTCATCAGGGAAATGCAAATCAAAACAACCCTGAGATTCCACCTCACACAAGTCAGAATGGCTAAGATCAAAAACTCAGGTGATAGTAGATGCTGGTGAGGATGTGGAGAAAGAGGAACACTCCTCCATTGTCGGTGGGATTGCAAGCTGATACAACCACTCTGGAAAACAGTCTGGTGGTTCCTCAAAAAATTGGATATATCACTACCTGAGGACCAAGCTATACCACTTCTGGGCATATACCCAGAAGATGCTCTAACATATAACAAGGACATATGCTCCACTATGTTCATAGCAACTTTATTTATAATAGCCAGAAACTGGAAAGAACCCAGATGTCCTTTAACAGAGGAATGGATACAAAAAATGTGATACATTTACACAATGGAATATTACTCAGCTATTAAAAACAATGAATTTGGTAAATTCTTATGTAAATGGATGGAACTAGAAAATATCATCTGAGTGAAGTAACCCAATGACAAAAGAACACACATGGTATTCACTCACTGATTATTGGATTTTAGCCCAGAAGCTTGAAATACCCAAGTTTCAACTCACAGACCACATAAAGCTCATGAAGAATGAAGACCACGTGGTGGTGGTGGGGGCTTCAGTCCTTCTCAGAAGGAGTAACATAATACTCAAGGGAGCAAATATGGATACAAAATGCAGGACAGAAACTGAAGGAGGGGCCATCTGCAGACCATTCCACCTGAGTATCCATCCCATGTGCAGTCACAAAGGTAGATGTTGATGTGGATATCAGAGGTACATGCTGACAGGAGCCTGATATAGCTGTCTCTTAGAGTCTGACATATTCAGAGGCAGATGCTCACAGCTAACCATTAAACTTATCATGGGGTTCCCAAAGAGAGTTAAGTGAACATGAAGGAGTTGAAAGGATTAGCAGCCCCATGAGGAGACAAAATACCAACCAACCAGAGCCCCCAGAGTCTTAAACCACCAGCCTGGGAGCGCTTAGGGAGGGACCCATGGCTCCAGCTATATATGCAAGGTGTTATAGGTGGGAGAAGAGATCCTTGGTCCCATGAAGGCTGAACGTAATGGGGGGGATTCGAGGGTGGGGAGGTGAGGTGCAGGTGGGTGGTGTAGGTGGGGGGACACCCCCATAGAAGAAGGAGGAGTGGGGATGGGATAAGGAGTTCCTGGGAGGGAGGGGGAAAATGTGGTAAGGGGAGAACATCTGAAATGTAAATAAAATTTCCAATAAAAAAAGAATATTTCATGGAATGTGAAAAAAAAAGAATATAGGACTAGAAGATGAACTGAAGAGTTAGGAAGTCATTACTTATAGACGTAGTATGAAGATTATATACATCAACTCATAGAGTTGTTTGGTGGTTTAGTCTCTAGGAGCTCTGGAGCGGTCTGGTTGGTTGATATTGTTGTTCTTCCTATGAGGTATCCAAGAATTTTCTTCTTTGTTTAGTTATGGTGGCACGAGAACACTTCTTTAAAGACTTAGATACTCCAGTTCTCTCTTATTTTCTCTTAGCTTACCTATTGCAGCATTTGCCTTTACTTCTGTAATAAAATAGGTTTTTCTAGAACACCAATAACCTCTCAAGCTTCTTAATAAATCGTAATTCCTAAATCCTCATTGTACTTTATCTATTTACATCAATGAATACTCCTTCTGTTCCGTTTTTTAAAAGTTGAAACATAGCCATTCCTTGGACTCCAAGGCTTACTTTGTTATCTCTTTTTACTTTTGCCGTATTACAGATGTTTCTTCTCAGCTTCTTCATGGCATTTTCTTCATTGTCCTAACCTATAACCTCCAAAAAGACCAGGACTCTATCTCATGAGATGCTCTACATTACGTATTACTTCCTGGATGATGGTATCATAGCTTTCATGAGCTCTATGGAACAGACAGCACACATTTGTATTGCCACTGCAATTCTTCTCTGAATTCCAGATTTGTCTGTTTTACTGTCTATCAAACTTCTATGTGAGAAGCCAGACCCTCACTCTAATAAATTCAAGAGTGAAAATGAAACAAGCTTTTATTTTCTACAAAATAGGTGTCAATTTGGCTAAACTGATTTTTAAAGTCCCAGATCATGGAAAATTCTTGCTCTCTTTTTGTTCCCTGTATGCTGGGACTCTGGAGAGTTACAGTTTTCATTCTCAACTAATACAGCTCCTCCCTAAGGTCCTCATCTTGATGCTTAAGAACACAAAGGCTCATCTAATATAAATCCTAAGGCCTCAGAGTCCCTACTTTTATGATTATGGACTCAGTAAATAGCTGACTGCCTTTAACTTTTGTATCCTGAAATTAATGAAGACAACTTAAGTAGGCAGTCAATTGCTACCTAGACAAGACAGACTTAAAGCCCTTTATCTGTGATGAGCTTTTAATGTACCTCATACTGAAAACTGACCATGATAGGTTATTTCTTTTATTTCCATTTGGATATTGTAATTGGTTGCATTTAAATGTCAGCTTGCTACAACTTAGAATCATCTGATCCGTGATCCTCAACTGAAGGATTATCTTGACTGCCTAAGTTGATGTGCAAAGGCCTACTTCAAGCATGGGTGACACCTTTTGGTAGCAGCTGAGATAAAAAGGGACACAAGTGAAGGAATATCATTACCCTCTGCTAGCTTGACCTTCCCACTCTTCACTGAGTTAATATACCCTATTGCTGCTGCTTATCCATTTGGTGATATCAGAACCAGAGTTTCTAAAATGGCTTGAGAACTAATTCCTTCCCAGGAACCACCCTTCAGGTCTTTGTTTCCAGATTAGGGTTGTTGAAACACCCAACGTTGTGGACTGGGCACTCTACAGTTTTAGGCAGCCATTGCTGGACTACTCTGCTGAGGCGTTTAGCTACTTGAACTAAGTAGCTACTGGGTTCTTGGCCAATCAAGTGTTAGATATCTGATATTGGAATATTTTAACCATATTGTATAAGTCAGTTGAAGAATCTATTTAAAACACACAGACACACACACAAACATAAACACACAACCCTATGCACCTATTCCTCTAGAGAAGTGCTGACTAATATCAAATCTTTATAGATATTTTAAATGTAAGTGTAAACTTTAGGAATATGAAGAGTTATAGTCATCTTCTCCATCCAATAAGTGACAAAAATTCTAAGGATCCCCATTGTCCTCATTCTATTACAGAAGTCTGCCTCATTGTCATCTACAAAAATGGCTCCTAAGTAATATGTCTGCTTTTTGCTTGCTTCCTAGTTATGTACATTTCACACCAGCAAAGTACAGGCCCTGTCATTTCTCTTCTTAAAAATAAAAAATCCTAAAGCCTTTGCACCTTACTCAGAGTAGGATTTGTAGGAATCCACATTCTTGCTGCAGCCTAAAAGACCTTTGCATTATCTAGTCTCTGTTGTTTATTCTCTACATCTATCTATCTATCTATCTATCTATCTATCTATCTATCTATCTATCTATCTTCTATCTATCTTCTATCATATCTATCTATCTATCTATCTATCTATCTATCTATCTATCTATCTATCTTCTATTTCTCTATCATATCTATCTATCATCTATCTATCTATCTATCTATCTATTAATTTATGTCCATCTATCTATTAATCTATTAATTTATATCTTATCTATCTATCTATCTATCTATCTATCTATCTATCTATGTCATCTGCTAATTCAATCTAGTCTGGCCATTCTTTTGTCCACATATAAATGCTTTCACGCAAGAGCCTTGTGCTTGTGATTCATTCTTCCTGGGATATTTTCTATTTCTTCTTTTCAAAATTATACATTCATATATGTTCCTTTTATAACCATTATCTCAGATGAATTTGTTGGCTAAGCTTTCCTTGATCATTATATCAACTATCATCTAACAATCTATTGTGCCCTTGACTTATTTTCCATTATCAGTTTGTTCACCCCTGTTGTAAACATACCAATATTGGTTTATTGCCAATTATCTCCAAGGACCTCTGTGGTTCATTGAAAGATCCCTATTGCCAAGGCATTTCTTTGGACTTATGGTTCTTGGACAATATTTGTTGAGTTGGTGAATGAATAATGAATGAATGAATGAATGAATGATTAAATGAAGAATCATATGGTATAATTGAGACAAAACAAAGAAACTCACTTCCAAGTTTCAGATGGCTGGTTTTAACTGAATGAAAAAATTAAATCCCTATCAGAAAAGCCAAGACTTCACTCAACTTTGACACAATAGTTTTGACTGCTTCCATTTTTGTTAAGAATAACCATGGAGCTGTACAAATGAAGAGAAGCCCTGTGGGTATTTGGCACTGTACAGTCAGTTCTTTTTTGCTAATGGGGCTATTTTTGCATTCCATATTTTTACTCCCACACGCTCAGGTCCTGGAAGCTACAAGACCAGACTATGTAACTAAAATCCTTTTGTTCTAAAACTATATGCACCATTTCCCCTTCCATTCCTACTCTATATGCCTTTTTGTATTTTCTCTCTTTGGCTCATCTGCGTTGCTCATTGACTTGTAACTCGCAGATGAAGCTACTGTGGTCCATGATTTGCAGGACTGATTTTGACTATGTCTCTCACATGTGACTTATTGGCGGCTGTAGAGGCTCTTAATTCAGGAGTATAACCCAGGTAGTGCTGTTGATATGTGTACTATTCAGAGTAAGATTGTACTGGAGACTACAGTCTTTCATTTGTACAGATATGTGGAATTTAGAGCCATGAAAGACATTAAAATGGCTTTGTTGCTGTTAGTACAGCAGAGCTGCTGAGGTGATTGTGTAATTAGTCTGTGAAGCTCTTGAGAGAGAACAAAGGGACTGGGCTTTGTCTAAAAATGCTTCTCACCATAATTTTAAGTACCCTTTGCTTAAGAATTTAGCTTTATTTTTGTCTAAATCAATATAGTTTAAACTTGTTTCAATCTGATTGTGTGTGTGTTCATGTGTGTGTGTGTGTGTGTGTGTGTGTGTGTGTTGTATTGGGTTTTGCTCTGTTTTTTAATATAGGGTTGAAGAAAGAAAAGTTGAAGGACTCTTGTGGTAAGTAAATTTCCAGTAAAAGCATAACAAAGCAAAGCAAAGCAAAACAAAACAAAAAAACAAAACAAAACAAAACAAAACAAAACACCCCTTCCTTGGAAGAAGAAAGTTATTTGGACCTGAAACGAACCTGTCTTAAACATGATGAATACCATACTTTTCTAAGTTTTGTTACAGAATTGATTTCTTTCCATATGCTTCTGGTGGTTTAATTTGATTGGCACCATAAAATATTGCTCTTTCATGTGGGAAGTTGTTCTTATTGCACAGAACTATAGGCATAAATTTTATTTGTGTTAATAATGTTGAATAAACTGCATTTAGGTCCAGGGTTATTTCTGGCTGCTGTGCTCCTACCTCATTTGATTGTCCAGTTTTCAGACATGGATTTAAATCTTCCTGCAGCTGGGAATTCACCATTCATGTTACATTTGCTTCTGTTTTCAGAAGCATGAAAATGGCCAAGCTAAAGCAGGAAAGCTATTTCAAGGTTTTCTTCTGCTTTTCAAATACAAAATTAATTCCACAGTGACCTGGCTATGAGAAGTTACTTCATTCATTCCCATAGTCTGTTGGAATGATAGTTTAGAAATATACACTTCCGGCTTTTCATTCAACTACTGCATATACCAGGTAGAGAAGGCTATAATGTCTCGGTTTTGCTTTTAGACAAAATTCATCTTTACTCTTTTATATATGTTTATACATATACAGAGAAGCTTATAATAACAACTAATAAAAGAAAAGTCTATAAATTAGAGAGAAAGCAACAAGGGATACACAGAAAGGGTTAGAGGGAGAAAGAGGAAGAGGAAAATGATATAATTATAAGCTTCCTAAATAATAGAAGTATCAATAAGAATGATATTAAACTATAAAGTTGTTAGGTTGGATTTTTTTTTCTTTTCCTTCCCTTTTTCTTAAAAACAAGGTCAGGTTATGTAGCTCTCAATGGCCTGGAATTCATTATATAGCCTTAAACTCACAGAAACCTGCCTGTCTCTGCCCCTTAAGTGCTGGTATTAAAGGTATTATGCCTAGCTCAAGGTTGGCTTTTATCATATAATAAATTTATTATTTTCAATATTAATGCTAAAACAGCCCTCTTGGGGACATAAGGTACCTTAACCTTGAGTGAACTTATCTGTTTAGACATAAGTAATCAATCAAGTACATTTATTCTTCATTTGCAAACATTAACAACATACTTCTGTATAATTTTCTCATTTTGATGACTAAATGCCAGACAAGAAGCAACCTAAATGAGGTAGGGCTTATTTGGCTTACGTTTCTAGATGACACAGTCCATCATGCCAGAAGACATAACAGCAGAAAGAGGGCATGGCTGGTACATTGCTTCTTTAGTCACGAACCTGAAAACCAGCAGAAACTATGGCTGAACTTAAATCTCAGGGCCTATGTTCCGGGGAGCCACTACCTTAAGTTTGGCTTCAAAAGTTCCACACCTTCAGAAATAGTACCACTAGCTGCGTACAAGTCTTCGAACACACAAGCCCATGGGGACATTTTCCATGCAACCACAACCATATTTCCTCATTTAAGATTGTTTGTGGCACACAAGGCAGACAGTAAGTAATCTCAATGTGGTATAGGACTCTCAACCTCATGAATAAGTACTGTTATCCTCATTTCTCAGGTGAGGAAACTTAGACCAGAATGACTTGTTGAATCCGTATGGCTTATAAGTACAAGTTTTGGTATTTGAACGAAGCATCCCAGGATCACTGTCTATCCTAGGATATACCAGAAAGTGAGAACCAGCTGTAGGAAGTTAGCTTCTCCCTGTAACTTTACTTTCAGAGGCTCCAATTAGCATACTGAATGATCTCATTTACTAAATGGGCTCTGAGTAATTGGCTGCTGGGGTTGGGGTGAATAGTGTCCCCAGGAGAGCTGTTTCACAGCTTGACACACTGGGCAGTCAGGCCTTCCCTGGTCCTTTCTCTCTGGGATTGCACAGACCAGCACACTAATGCTGTTGGAAAATAGCCTCTAATTTGAAAACTCAAAATGGATGAACTGTCTGGCTCTGTCTTTCGAACATAGCAGGAAGAGCCCAGAAAAGGGTGTCCAGATTGGTCTCCCATGGGAGCACTCAAGCTGGATGTGAGGCAGAGTAAATGGTCCTCAACATTCACACCAGAATTAAACAGTTGGGTCCTCTCTCTGGTTGTTTTTCTTCACTTCACAGCATTTGAAGGAAGGGCCTTTCAAAAAGGAACCTCATGTTCTATCCAATCACGCCATTCACTCAGCCTAACTACTAAGTGGTTTGAGTCTGTGTAATTTTCCCCATGAAGGAAACTGTAGTACGCACTTTCTCATTTTTCCCTTGGTGTCCTATTGTTCAATGATCAGCATCTTTTTTTTTTTTTTTTTTTTTACAGTTTATTTATTATGTAAACAGTGTTCTGCCGGCATGTATGCCTGCAGGCCAGAAGAGGGCACCAGATCTCATTATAGGTGATTCTGAGCAACCATGTAGTTGCTGAGAGTTGAACTCCGGACCTTTAGGAAGAGCACTCAGTGCTCTTAACCTCTGAGTTATCTCTTTAGTCCGTGATCAGCATCTTAAATTGCTGTATTAGGTCATTGCAATTGTGTTTGGATATGGTTGAGTATAGGCTTTTGTAGTAGGATCTGACGACTTTTTGAATTTCCTCAGTTTCTGTTATGTCTCCCTTTTCATTTCTGATTTTGTTAATTTGGATACTGTCTCTGTGCTCTTTAGATAGTTCGGCTAAGGGTTTATTTATCTTGTTGATTTTCTCAAAGAACCAGCTCTTAGTTTTGTTGAGTCTTTGTATAGTTCTATTTGTTAATTTTAGCCCAAGTTTGACTATGTCCTGCCATTTACTCCTCTTGAGTGTATGTGCTTCTTTTTTTTTCTAGATGTGCTAAGTTGCTAGTATAGGATCTCTCTAATTTCTTTATGAAGGTACTCAGTGCTATGAATTTTCCTCTTAGTACTGCTTTCATTGTGTCCCATAAGTTTGGGTATACTGTTGCTTTCTTTTTCATCAAATTCTAGAAAGTCTTAATTTCTTTCATTATTTTTTACCTGACCAAGTTATCCTTGAGTAAAGTGTTATTCAGTTTCCATGAGTATGTGGGCATTCTGTATTTTTCTTGTTATTGAAGACCAGCCTTAGTCCATGGTGATCTGATAGGATGCATGGGATTATTTTAATCTCTCGTATCTGTTGAGGCTTGTTCTGTGTCTGATTATATGGTCAATATTGGTACCTTGAGGTGCTGAGAAGAAGATATATTCTTTTGTTTTATGGTGAAATGTTATGTAGATATCTGCTAAATCCATTTGTTTCATAACTTCTGCTAGTTTCACTGTGTCTCTGTTTAGTTTTTGTTTTGATGATCTTTCCCTTGATGAGAGAGAGGTGTTGAAGTCTCCAACTATTATTGTGTGTGGATCAATTTGTATTTTGAGCTTTAGTAATGTTTACATTACAAATGTGGGTGTCCTTTCATTTGTGGCATCAATGTTCAGAATTAAGAGTTCATTTTGGTGGATTTTTCCTTTGGTGAGTATGAAGTGACCTTCTCCATATCTTTTGATTACTTTTGGTTGAAAATTTGTATTATTGGATATTAGAATGGTTACTCCAGCTTGTTTTTTGGTATAATTTGCTTGGAAATTTTTTTCTAGCCTTATAGTTTGAGGTAGTGTTTGTCTTTGTCACTGAGGTGTGGTTCCTGTATGCAAAAAAATACTGGGTCCTGTTTATGTATCCAGTCTGTTAGCCTATGTGTCTTTATTAGGGAATTGAGGCCATTGATGTTGAGAGATATTAAAGATCAATGATTGTTGATTCCTGTTATTTTTGTTGTTAGTGGTGGCATTATGTTTGTGTGATTCTCTTCTTTTGAATTTGTTGTGAGATGATTAATTTCTTTGTTTTTTTGAGTGCAGTTTTCCTCCTTGTGTTGGAGATTTCCTTCTATTATCTTCTGTAAGGCTGGATTAGTGGAAAGATATTGTTTAAATTTTGTTTTGTTATAGAATATCTTGGTTTCTCTATCTATGGTGATTGAGAGTTTTGCTGTGTATAGTAGTCTAGGCTGGCACTTGTGTTCTCTTAGGGTTTGTATGACATGTGCCCAGGATCTTCTGGCCTTTAGAGTCTCTGTTCAGAAGTTTGGTGTAATTCTGATAAGTCTGCCTATATATGTTACTTGTCCTTTTCCCCTTACTGCTTTTTAATGTTCTTTCTTTGTTCTGTGCATTTAGTGTTTTGATTATTATGTGAATTGAGAAATTTCTTTTCTGGTCCAATCTATGTGGTGTTCTTCAGGCTTCTACTTTTATGACCATATTTTTCTTTAAGTTAGGGAAGTTTTCTTCTATGATTTTGTTGAAGATATTTCCTGGCCCTTTGAGCTGGGAATCTTCACTCCTTTCTATTCCTATTATTCTTAGGTTTGGTCTTTTCTCTGTGTCCTGAATTTCCTGGATGTTTTGGGTTAGGAGTTTTTGCACATTGTATTTTCTTTGACTGTTGTGTCAATATCTTCTATGGTATCATCTATTTCTGAGATTCTCTTTTCTATCTCTTGTATTTTGTTGATGATGCTTACATCTGAAACTCCTGATTCTTTCCTAGGTTTTCCATCTCCAGGGTTGCCTTCCTTTGTGATATTTTTATTGTTTCTATTTCCATTTTTAAATCCTGGACAATTTTGTTCAATTCTGTCACCTATTTTATTGTGTTTTCCTGTATTTCTTTAAGGGATTTATGTGTTTCCTCTTTAAGGGCTTCTACCTGTTTACTTGTGTTCTGTATTTTTTTAAGGGAGTTATTTTTGTCCTCCTTAATATCCTCTATCATCTTCATGAGATGGGATTTTAGTTTGGAATCTTGCTTCTCATGTGTATCCAGGGCTTGCTGTGGTGGGAGAACGGGGTTTTGATGTTGCTAAGTGCAATTGGTTTCTGTTGCTTATGTTCTTGCACTTGCCTCTTGCCATTTGGTTATCTCAGGTCTTAACTGGCCTTGCTGTCTCTCATGGATCCGTCCCTCCTGTGAGCCTGGTTATGATGGGCCTCCTTGAGTCAGGCTGTCTTTGGGAGTGTGGTTATGAAGGGCCTCCTGGGAGTCAAGGTGTCTCTGTGTGTGAGAGGGGTCTGGAACACCTGGTAGGGTAGGGTGGATAGGGCCCTCTTCCATTGGGCCCCTTGGGGATCCCAGTTAAGCCAGGTTTTAGTGCAGGGGGGGATGGCATGTCTCACCTATGAACCTGGTTGTGAAAGACCTCCAGGAAGTCAAACTGTCTCTGGGTGTGGGAGGGGGTCTGGGGCACCAGCTATGCCCCAGGCCAAGTTCACATTATATGTTATTTTGTTTTTTTTGTCTGTTTTTTTTTTTTTTTTTTAAGACAGGGTTTCTCTGTGTAAGCCTGGCTGTCCTGGAACTCACTCTGTAGACCTGGCTGGCCTCGAACTCAGAAATCTACCTGCCTCTGCCTCCCAAGTGCTGGGATTAAAGGCATTTGCCACCACTGCCCAGCTACATTAGATGTTTTTAAGATGATTAATTTTGTATCACCTTGACTAGACAATGAAGTTCTTAGATATGTGGTTAGATACACTGAGTGTGTGGGTGAGGATGTTTCTGGATAAAATTACTATGGGGATTATAGATTGAGTGAAGTGTATTGCTTTTCCAGTTCTGGAGAGAATTAGCATTCATCTAATTTATTGAAGAGAGGAATGCATTTCAAAAGGAATACGTGAAGGGACCAGTAAAGGTTAAGCAGCTGTCGTTGGTCAGGAGCATTGACTTTTCCTAGATTCAGACTTGGACTTAGTACTTGCCCACATAATTGAGTTTTAAGTTTATATACCACAAACCTCAGAAATGTTTGCCCTCTCTAAACACTTGAGCCAATTACTTAAAACCAACATCCCCATGACGTCCATCTCTTCAGGGCTACTCCAGTATCACATGCTACCAAATTGCAGAGATGTTGGTGGCTTGTTCAACCCTAGCTGATACATCTATAGCCCAATTCCAATGCTTATGGCTCAGTGAATGTCCAGGAATAGGTGGGGATGGAAGAGGGCAGAAAGAATGTAGGAGTTAGAGAATCAGGACATCTGCTGTGAAATAGTGACTTCTGGATAAGATAGGGAAGCTGCACCCATGAAATCTTAACATGCTGTCTAATCAAGACTGAACGCTCAGTGTCCCAGTATAGAGAATGCCAGATCAGTGAGGTGGGAGTGGGTGGGTGGGTGGATGGGTAGAAGCAGGGGGAGGGGGTAGAGGATAGGGGATTTGCAGAGAGGGAACTGAAAAGGGGGATAACATTTGAAATGTAAATACATAAAATATCCAATTAAAAAAAAAAAAAAAACAAGACTTGTACAATGACAGCCACCAGTTGACACAGCAACCTGGATAGAAGAAATCTCACACAGTCCTATACACAGATGAAGAACTAAAAGCAAATAATAACTTTGAGAAAGGAATAGTCAGTATTTTTCATGGATGAAACCCCTGATAATATATCCATCCCCAAATGATCAACTCTAAATGCATATACATATAAGCAAAACTAAATAGACTCAGCACATTGGATATATATATATATATATATATGCACACACATGTGGTATATATATATATATATATATATATATATATATATGCACACACACACATGTGGTATAAATATATGTAAATATATATGCATTAATAATAATTAATGAAGATCCAATTAGTTTTAGGAGGAGTGGACAAGATGAGAGAATTTGAAGGGGGAGAGAGAGAAAATGATGTAAATTCATATAGTAAATTCTCAAAAAAATTAAATAGACTAAGAAGCATTCTTTGGTATTCTTTTTCCCCAAAACTTTTTCTAAACAAGGAGTTTCTTGTTTTGCCCTTGTAGGACACAGTGTTTTCATCAGATCACTGCACTACAGCTGCTCCTTGATATGTCTCTTCTTTCATAGAGGAGCCCTTGAAGATAGGAAGGGTTATCACCCTATTTGTTCCTATATTCCCTGTAGCTTGGGAGAAAAGCAATAGATATTGATTGAATGCAAGACTAACTTTTATACTTAATGAAAATAGGGTGAGATAGCTGTCCTTCAAGCATTCTCTTCAAATTGCTAATCCACTCCATTCTGCAAGAGGAGACTATGCTAGAGTTTCTCTCCAAATGCAAGGCCTTGGGCAAATGGAATGGCTTCACAGTGCCTCAGGTATCTCATTGGGTAAAATGGAAACAGTAATAGGATCTATATTATAGGGCTGTAGGAAAGAGCAAGTGCTTCGTGCATGGGAAACTTCAAACTGAGCTTGGCATCCTGTAAACGCCTTGAAATGGGAATTTTGCTATTTTATTAGCTCCAAAGGGGAGCTAAAAAATTCATCCCACTGCTCATTTGGAAAGCTGCTCTCAGATGTAATCAGTAACAGGGAGAGGAGGTCTGTGGGTTTCACTACTGCAGTTAAGTGACTCACCATTGAGTATATGCATTGCAATTGAAACCATGGCTGTGCTTATTTAGAGAAAGGGTGGAATGTAAAGACCTGAAGTCTCCTACCATGAGCCAGAGGAAACTAAAGTTCTGCAGACCCTCCTCTCCATTTGCTGGATGCTACTCTGTATGTCTGGTTCTCTCTGTATGTCAAAGAGAAATACAGCCCGTTGCACTTTCTCTAATCTCTTTCCCTTTTCTGCTCATTCCTCATGGGTTCCCATTTGTGTCTTTTTAAATACACCAACCAAAACCGCATCATGGATATATGATAGTTAGTGAGTTGAATAGAAATAGACTGTACTTGGCCATACTGTTGTCAGTCAGTGTTCCGTATCAGGCATTGGTACAGAGTTCCAGTGTCATTCTGTGTCCTATGTCCTATTGCAATGGAGTCATCAGAAGTCTTTCAAAGCCTACAGGAAACAGACTAATTTCTCTTTTACCTCCTCAGCAGGATAAAATCATTCAGTGACTCTCAAGGATCCTTTAGGCTCAACCAACTTAAATTAGGCTAAACCATTGCTAAAATACAGATTGGGATTTCTGGACATTGTTTGAGCAGAAAGATACACAACTTTCAAATTTCACCTAGATGATTAGTTTGGAGAAGGGAGTGAGGGAAGGAGAGAGGGAAAGAGAAAAAGAGGGAAGGAGGGGGCAGAGAGGGTGACAGGGAGGGAGTAGTGGAGGGAAGGAGTGAGGGAGTGAGGGTAGGTAGGGAGGTTGGAAAACATACACATTGGGGGAAGAGAGAGAGAGAGAGAGAGAGAGAGAGAGAGAGAGAGAGAGAGAGAGAGAGAGATTGCAGTGTGGTAGACATGTAATGATCATACATTCCATGCCAGCCACTAAGCTATGATAACAGTCTTGGACATGAATGCTTTGTTTACTCTCAGACTAGAGCAGAAATAGAAATTAGAACCCTGAGAGGTGTCATACTGCTTGGAGCAATGATGATGACACAATATTCTTCTAACCTTGATATACTACACACCGTCACTTATATGACTAGCTGGAGAACTCAAGCAATTTGCACGTTTCCATTCAGCCTGCCTATTCCTTTCAAGATTCTGTCCTAGACTTCAGAGGATGGTTAAGTCTGTGTATGCCCTGTATCTTCTATAGCCCATGTTTTTGTGTATCCTCAAGCCAGTTTTTGCTGAATCCATCTTCCCAATGAGAACACTGATTCCTGATACTGCACACATAGCCTGGAGTTTAGCACACAATAGTCTCTTAGTGGATATTTATTGAGGAAATCATGAACCTCGTGTTTCTCAAAAATTTGGAACAGATGTAGAATTCTAGGACCCAATTGTCAAGAAAAGTCATTCCTCACTAGGGTTATTATTGATAACTGAGGTCCACTCTTAGTTCATATCAAATCCTCCTGGCTTTGCAGAGCTGCATAGGAACTGTTTCTTTGAATTTTGGGTAGACTGGTGAGCTTTGTATACAAAATGTTGGTGTTCCCAAAATTTAGGTGGAACAATATTTTATGGCTCTCACCTTGTAGTCTACAAGTTTTATTTTCTGAATAAGTATTGATCACAGTTTTAAAAACACTGCAAGCCCACATAATTAAAAAGAATGAGACCAGTCATCAGTGGGCAGTGCTTGTCTGAGTAGCAGAGAAGCCAAAGTCTTCAGGTGTCTGTGATTTTATAATTGTATTTGCTTGGGAAGCTTATTAAAGTCTTGCAGGTGCAATGTTTCATCACAGAGTAGTGAACCCTTGAAAGATATGCATAATAAACAGAGTTTGAAATATGTTTTTATTCCCGGCCATAGGGTCCTGTCTGGAGCTTTCCTGGATCTTTGGGTCAGTTCACTGTTGAAAGATGGGCTTGCAAGGATCCACCTCTCGGAGCAGCTGTCAGAAGCCCTATCAGAATGAATCTGCAGTTGCATGATTATTTATTTTATGTGGCTCTCGGAAATAAGCCCAGCCTTCCTCCAGAGCTGAAATGTGCTGAGCGAAGTCTCTTCCCTGAACAGCTTGTGCCCACATCACCAAGCAATGTCCTTCCTTGTCCTTAAAAAGCAGACTGGCGAGACTCGTGCATTAGCCAGGATGGCCAGTCTGAGTGAGGTGTTGCCCACCTGGGCTTGAACTTGGTGCCAGCACTATGAAAACTGAAAACATACACAGGTGCATTTTAAAGAAGTGTCAGTGTTCTTTCTTCTCTGCTCTTCGTTGCTCATCTTCCTGTGCCTCTTAGCTCTAAGCAATTACAGTGGCTGCTGTACCTAGGCACTCTGAGTATTATAGTGGCCGTATGGTGAGCTTGTTCTTCCTTTGTTAGTGACAGAGGTGGCATTGAAATCTCTGACAATGGCATCTTAAGGAGAATCAGCTATGATTTATTTGGCATTTGTTGTATACATATAGGGATGCTGGTAACTGAAGAGAGACTTGATCTAGGAATTAAAGGATTCCAATTCCAATTCCCAACATGCAAAGTGTATTTATCTGAGTGGAGGAATAGTAAGTTCTACATCTTCTCCTGATTCTTCTGAAAAGTTGAACTTGGAAATGAATTCTGTCACTTTGGTCAAAAAGTCATTATCCTTTTTAATAATGGCTTTCGCTATGCTCTTTTATTACTGATGGGATGTCCAATATAATATCGACTTAACAGCCATTCATTCTAAGCATTGTAAATTGAGCTCAGGGATATGGGATCCAGGTCCTTCCTGACTTTCTGGGAAACAGAGTCTGGAGTACAAGATAGACTTTGAACAAGTAATCTTACTTATATAACAAAATGGAAGCTAATTGTATCAAAGGAGAAGTAAAAGAAAAAAGTTAAGAAGTATTAAGATCACCCATCCATTCTGCATGTGACTGGAGATATAATTTGAAAGACATAAATCACTTAGGGTAAGCTACTTATTTTTGTTTGTGCCAATTTTAAGGGTTGTCATGATTTTAACATTTACTATGATATCAATATTACTTTTCTACAATGGTGGAATCTAGAACTTAACCTTTTAAATGAATGTGGGAATATCTGACTAATATTTCTATATAGGGGTACAAAATGCTTTCTTTAAATGCTATCATCTTTAAAGACTACTTAAGGTGTGGTAGTTGGATGGGGAGCTAATTTTTATCTGCAGATAAATCAATACTTGTACTATATAATTACAGCAATTGTAAAGTATGTAGTTTAGGTAAGAGATAAGAGCATATGATAAAAGTTGCTTTCTTGAGGGGCTCTACTTTGGACTCCAAAGGACAAAGTGTTAACATCCAAGTTTAATACTTGAGGAGTATTAAAGGAGAGGGCAGTGACCCTCCACAGCATGAAGAAATGTTAGAATTATCATGGGAAAACATTCATGAGTAATTCCAAGAACTACTTCCAAGGGAAACACAGAGGTCCTTTAAGATATACTGAGAATCAGAGATGATGTATAGTAGTAGATACTGAGGTAGTCAGAAAGCTTTGTGAAATAAAAAACAAAGTGGGAAACTCCAGGGAAGCACCAGTATACTCTGGAACGAATAGGTAGACAGATAGAATAGACACATTGGGACTGGAATCAGAGATTGGTTGCCATGGAAGACAGTATAAATGAGATAAGGTAGATTCACTTTGAGGAGATCTGAAGTCAGTGGTTACTGGGTATAAACACTGGGTTGTTCAGCCTGGAGATGCTGAGATTCTAAGATTATGATGGGGGTGATGAAACCAGAGGGTTTTGAGATCATGTCAAGATAATCCTTCATTCCTTCATTCCCCATTTCTCTATATTTATCTTTCCTTTTTCCCATTTTGTCCTCTCATCTTTTTTTTTTTTTGGTTTCGGACAGGTTTCTCTGTGTACCGGGCTGTCCTGAATCATCTGTAGACCAGGCTGGCTCGAATCAAATCCGCTGCTCTGCTCCAATGCTGGATAAAGGCGTGCGCACAGCCCGACTGTCCTCCTCATTCTTTTCTGCTTTCCATTCATCTCCTCTCACATTTTTTCACAAGGTCAATCATCATCTTCCTTGGAGAGTGAAGAACTATTCATATTAGTATTACATATTAAAGATAAAAGTCTCGTTTAATCACAAGAATCACCCATCTGCTTATTAAGATGAATAACAAAAATAGAATGCACAAGCAAGACCTTTATCTAATAAATTTTACAAAATTGTAGTATGGAATGATGTGAAAGAGAGTGGTTCATTATGAATACCTTAAATTTGAGCATCAGAAAAGATCTGTTATGGGGATGGCTTTGGAAAAAGAGTGGAATGGCTGCAATGTCACAAAAGAATAACATGTGCAAGTAAACATCAACATAAAGGCCACCAGGTGTACATGTGTTCAGTACATTCTAGGAAGACCAAGAAAGCTAATGTTTGTGGAGAGTGTCAAAGAAAAGATAGGCTGATGAAAGAACAATCAGAATCCACAATGGAGGTCTGAAAGATCAGAGAAAGTGTTTTGCTCTTAAGGAAATGATGTTTCAAGGTATTTGTCTACTTCCATCTATGTTGTGCTCTGTATACCATTTGACACTGTACTTTCCACAGTAGCTCTGATTCTTTATGCCTCTTTCAGTCCTTGTGCTTCACGCTTGTAACTTTTCATGTCCTTCTTGGTGCAGATCATAGGCTGTGGAGTTGGAGCCTCAGCTTCAATTGTTAGAATTTTGTCAGCCTCATGCTCACATTTCTTTTGTTTGTTTTTGTTTTTGCTTTTTTTTCTTTTTGGTCTTATTCTCTTATGTCTCTTAATAGCCATGATTTCAATTATCATCTCTGTGTGAAAATTCTAAAATTAAAATCAACATCTCCCACTGCTCCTTGATCTTATATTTGGATGTCAAGAAAAGCACTGTAAGGTCATTATAACCAAGCTTCACACGTCTTCCCTGCTTCTTCGCCAAAACTTGTCTCTGTCTCCAGTATTTCCTCATCCAGAGATTGACACAATTATCAGTGAAGTTGTTCTCTGTTTTTATATGTCCTATATATCACAAATTATCAGCATACTGGTAAATCTTGTTGCTTTAATTTGAGTACATATCAAACCAATTCACTTCTCTTTGTTTTTATTTACATCCCTTTCATTGTCTCCACCTGACTGACTATCATCACCTCCACCTGCTTACTCCAACTTCGTTCTTGCCAGTTCATTCCATCCATGCCCAGATCTGTTCTTCATATGCTTAGATCTATTCTTCACAGTGGCCACAGTAAACTTTTAGATGTGCAAATTGTATATAATTACTCCCCTTCTTAAAATTCTTCAATGATTTTCTATATCTGTTGGAGTATAGCTAAGAAAAAGTATTACAGTTTTGATGAGGAACTAGTCTTGAGTCTTCCTTGTGATAGTTCCCTGCTATTCTTTTTGATGCCATCGATCAATCCCTCTTTTAATCTTTCTTACAGGGGCTCTCCCATATCTGAGTTTTCACATGTGCTATTCTTTCTCTTGGATTGCTCTTGTCTTCGTTCATCTAGAATGGTGAATATCTGTCACTCATCTGGCTGCCCAACATTGGTTGAATGCACTTGCTCCATTCAAGAGACATCCAGACTTCTCTCCAAGAGAAGAGTTTTGTCTTCCAAGGTGCAAGCTGAGAAATCTCTTGTTTCATTGGGCCAAAGTGTTATGTGATCACCAGTTGGATTCAGTCATGTAAGAGTTTAATTCAAAGGTGAACATCTGGATAAAGGTAGAGTCCTTTATGTTGGCGAGGATGGAAGCAGGTCCCAGTTCTTGACAATGGTAGTGGCTGTAATCTCTAGCTCTAATACAGCTGATGAGGTAGAAATAAAGTTGTATTTTGGAAGCAATAGGAACTGTGGCACTCCATTTCTATTGGGCCATTAACAGTTGTGGTGGTTTTTGTGTAGTTGACTGGCTCCACAGTATATATTTGAGCACTAGCCACTATTTCCTAGTGCATCCTTTATATTTCTCTATCAGTATATAAACCTCATCAGTTTTTAAAGCTTCTGTTGCTGTTACGTAGTACCTGACAAAAATAAACTTAAGGGAAGAAGGATTTATTTTGGCTCACAGTTGGATGGGATATAAATTCATCATGGTGACAGAAAGCCCATGCTGACTAGAGATTAATTGAATCTCAATATATCAGGGCACATAAGTACAGAAAGTAGGTGGGACGATAAACTTGAAATCCCACTCCTACTTCCTCCAGGTAGCCCCATCTTCTAAATCACCAGGGACACCAGTCTGTGTGGGGAACATTTCACATTCAAACAATAACAACTGGTGCAATCAGTCAAAGTCAGAGTCTGTTAAGAAAAAATTACATTGGCTGAGGGCACTATGTAACTCCAACTCATTGTTGGATCCATGGGCTCTATTTCATTAAACAAAGTGGTCCATTAGCTGTGCCCCATATGTTCTGATGAAAGTAGATTTCTAATTGTGCAGTCTCCACATGTAGGCTTTGCTGCTATTGCCCTCTTGAGTTCCTGTCTCAACTCACTTCCTTGCTGCATGAATCTTAGCAAGGTTACTTAACCTTCCTGGACATCAGGTCCCTTTCTGTAATATAGAGATGATGATAATATCTATTAGGTTCATTGCAACAAAGAAAGGATTTGATGCATAATGAACTTTTGATATGGTATTAAAATACTCAGTAAATGTTATAGTTGTTTCGTATGTCCCCTCTACTTTTCAGAGACTATGGTTAAATGGACATGTGGTAATAATTTGATGACTACTTGCCTTATAGGCTGCAATTGTGACTTTAAAAAAAAAAAGAATATAAAATATCACCATATACTATGTTCCTTGCTTTTTGCTTGAAACACATTTCATAAACATAGGCTAGGTGTTGCCCATCTGTCCTAGAAATGTCTAGTAGAATACTCCTAACTCATCCATTATTCTCTCAACTAGGGGAGCTGCAGTACCACCCAGTATTCTGGAAGCATCACTCAAAGTTCCATGTCAGTACTGACTTCTTCTCCTGACCCACAGCTGACCCATTCCCACAGAGCATAACCCTGTCCCAGATGCTGTGCTTTCCCTTGGCACCCGATTTCACTGCTTCTCAGCACTGAGCACTTTGTGCTGACTCTACGTCCTCTGAAAGCTGTTGGAAACCAGATGGAGGAAGAGATGGAACAGATTTTCACTCCTCACCCTCCCAGACTTGGAGAGCAATAAAAGCCACAATTACAACCACTAAGTAGTGTGTGCTAGGCTTTACTAGGGACTGAGCATTCTTCCCAGAGCTATCTGTATTAATTTATTTAATGCTCACCATTAGCCTATGAAGATATGCTAATACCTCCATTTTACAGGAAAGGAAACAAAATCTCAGAGGAAAAGAAGTCAGGGAAAAGGTTAGAGAAAGGGATGGGAGGAAAGAATGAGCCTTTTTGATGAACCTCTAGCTGAGAAGAACATTGGTTTCTGTAATAGCAACTTCTTGGCCAGAAGAGAAGTAACTGCATAATTAATACAGATTGAGAAATTGTGGAAGGGGATACAGACATATACCTAGTCTCAGATTAACTTTACAATTATGAATTTTTATATGATCCCATGATCCCTTTCAATTGCTTGCTATTTGCAGCATACCCCCTCCCCAAGTGTAATAGAAAGAGTAGGAATACTAGGTAATTAAGAAGTCTGTGGAGCTCATTTCTGGCTAATTGGCATTTTCCTATAAAATATTTAAAAATTAACTCTCATATTCAAAGGCTTTCTTTTCAGAGAGTTATGATCATGTGGCTCTTTTCACCACGAGTTTCTATCTGCAGGTGGGGTCTCCTATGTTGAGATGATTTGCGTATTTTCATAGATGCTATCCAGGTACACATGTTAAACTGGGGAGAGGGGAGGAGAGTCTTATTGTGTATCTTTCTTTGTTTAGATCATCCCAATGCCTTTATTTTTCCAAAGAAGAGGAAGCAGCCAGTATGCCAGGTCTCCTGCAGGATGCTACCCAGCTAACGCTCTTCTTCAATTGTAATGAACGTGTACTGTTCAACCAAACTCACAGAATCACATTTTCAAAGTTAGTGTGTGGGCAATTGCCAGAAAATCGGCTTCATACTGTGTCCCCAGAAGGCTTTCTCTCTCTCTGGCTTTGACAGCCTTTGAGAGAGATACTTGTAAGCCCCCAGCAAGACCAGGTGGGTGGTTTGGGACTCTGAGCCCAGTTGGCAACCATTCTGAAAGAGTTTCCTGTGGCTATGCTAGCAAATTACCATAAACCTGGTGACTTAAAGACAACAGAAATATATTCTCTTACAGTTCAAAAGCCAGAATTCCAAAATTAAGATTTCAGCAGGATCAGAATTCTCTTTCAGAGGTTAGGGAAGAGGATTTGCTCTATGATTGTCAATGGACTTCTGGTAGCTGCTAGCAATCCTTGGTATTTCTGGGCTTGTGAGTATTTTACTTCAACTTCCATCTTTCTTTTCTCTGCGTCTTCTTTTTGGTGTTGCTTCCCCCTTTATCTTCTGCTACAAGGACATTTGACATTTAGGGCTCACTGTTATCCAGGACCATTATCTTGAGATTTGTAATTATATTTTCTAAGACTCCTTTTTCCGGATTATATCACATGCATAGCTTTGGCTCCCCCTTTGTAGGTTCCTGCATGGTGACTGGGAATATTTCTTTTGATTGAATGAAAATGAAGGTGGATGTCAACTAAACAGTAGGCTGAAATGTATTCAGGTACAACTGAGTATTTAGCATCTCTATGGTATTTCAGTGGTGATTCATGTTTTGAAGGAGTTGCCTTGTAGAAATTACTCTTCTTTTAGCCTAAGCTTCCTTAGGTGGAGTCTTTCACACGTCTAGGCTCCAAGCATTCTAACATACATAACATTGAAGGTATACTAAGCACACTGTAATAGATACTGCTACATGTCATCAACTGGTGAGTCTAGTTAGATATAACAATCACCCTGTATGGTGATCATTAATCTTTATTTTCTCTCTCTCTCTCTCTCTCTCTCTCTCTCTCTCTCTCTCTCTCTCTCTCTCTCCTCTTTTTTTTTCCTCTCTTAGTTATGTTTTTTTTTTCATTATTATTCTAAAGAATGACTATGGAAGGGAAAACCCAGAAACTCAGTATTTTCTTAGTGTTACACTGGTGTTCATGGTCTTTCATGACCTTTACAACAAACTTGAAGGTAAATTTCAATGTCTCCACTAACGTATGAGAAATGAGTTTCCTTTCAAATAGCAATGTGTCTCTTACTCAGATAATACACTTCAGCCTACTAAAAGCATCCAACGTTGTTTTTCTGTCCTCATCTCAGTAAATTTGGCTATTGTGTATTCTGATGGCACTTCTAACAACTGAGATCTTTGTGAGTTGGTGTATGTTACTAATTGGTTTCTTTTTGTTAGTAATTTTCTATACCTGTCTGACTATATTTGATTATTGAGTATGATTGCATTTAAATATTTATGATAGCAATTAGACATTTGGAATACTGGTGGCACCATTTAAAAGTATTTGAGTGTGCATCTTGATGTGCTTGGGATACTGTCAATGTAGATTCACATATGAGTCAGATTTAATTTTTAATGAATAATTAGAGACCGTATTTCAAAATAACTAGTTTAAGTCCTGCCCTGTCACTGTAATCCCTAATAATGGGTGTCTTCTTATTGCTGAGAAGAGACACCATGACCATGGCAGCTGTTATAAAGGAAAATATTTAACTGAGGTTGGCGTAGAGTACAAGATTTAGTCCATTATCATCATGGCAGGAAGCATGGTGGCTTGGAGGCAGACATGGTGATGGAAAGGAGCTGAGAGTTCTACATCTGGATCAACAGGCAGCAGGAAGAGTAGAGCGGGTGAGCCACTGGACATGACTTGAGTTTCTGAAACCTCAAAGCCCATCCCCAGTGACATACTATCTCCAATAAGGCCACGATTATTGCAACAAGGCCACACATCAAAATCCTTTCAAATAATGTCACTCCCTATGATTCTATGGGGGCCATTTTCATTCACACAGGGGTCATAGTTTTCTATGTGAGAGTGCATGCTAGGCTGACTCCAGATCTTCAGAAAACCCAATGGAACAATTTTCAGATTTCCTAACATTGAATCTTTCTGTTGGACAAAAGTACCTGCCAGATACTAGGATAGTGATTCCTACTTGTTTCTTGTTTCCATTTGTTTGGAATATTTAAGGTGTATTTTGTTTCTTCATCTACCTAGCTGGTCTGTGTCTTTTGATTTGAGGGTTGAGGATACTAATATTTAGAATTATTAATGAAAGCCATTTGTAGATTCCAGTCTTTTTGATTATTTTCTAGTTTTTCTTAGTTGTAGCAGGTTTTTCATTAAACTATAGCTTCATTTGTTTTTGTTCAACAGTCTCTTGGCCATGCTTAATCTTATCTTCAGTTTAAAGTATCTTCCAGTATTCTGTTTAGTGGGTTCTTGTGTGTGTGTGTTTGATTTGTTTGTTTGTGTTTGGATCATGCAAAATTTATTTTTCTCTCTCAACTATGGCAAATATTTTTGCTGCATACAATATTCTAGCTTGGCTGTTATTGTCTTTTACAATTTGGAATACTTTGTTCTAGATTCTTCTGGCTTTCAGAGTTTCCACTGACAAATTTCCTTTGTGTGTGACTCAAATTTTTTCCCTTTGGCACCTGTAAATATTTTACATTGTTCTGTATATATAGTTATATAGTGTTTTAAATATAATATGTCATGAAGTGGTCTTTGCTTGGTTGTATCTAGTTATTGTTTGCTTCTTATATTGGTTTGAGTATGTCTTCTATTAGTTTGGGAAGCGTTCTTCTATAATTTTGGTGAAAACTAGTCTATGGCATTTATGTTGGATTATTCTCTCATCTATTCTTATAATTCAAGCATTTGATATTTTGATGGTTTCCCATATTTAATGTATGTCTCTTTTCTGTGCTTTAATTTCTTTCATTTTTTTTATTTGCTTTCTTTGCTTACTTCAGCATTGCTTGCTTCCTCTATTTTATCACTGAATTCTGATATTCTATCTTGTTCTGGATTCTTTCTACTTGTAAGGCATTCCCCTGAGTTTTCTAATGGGGATACTAGGGATTTTGGATTCTGTCTTCATTACAGTTTACAGTTTTATTTCTTTATTAACTCAATTTTCAAATCCTTTCAATTGTCTTTTGAAATTTCTTTCAGCTGTGTATCTGTATTTTCTTAGATACCACTGAAGCAATTTGTGTTATGTTCTTGGAGTTTAGCAAAGTATTTGCCAATGCCTTTCTCAAACTCTTTCTTAAATCTTCCACACAACCCAGCTATACCACACCTTGGCATATTCCCAAAGAACTGAGCCTCCTACTTTTTGAATACCTGTTCAGCAATTTTCATTGCTGCCCTATTCAAAATAGCCAGGAAATCAAAACAACTCAAATGTCCCTCAAAAGATGAATGTATAATGAAAATGTGATACATATATGCAATGAAATACTATCCAGCTTTAAAGAAAAAATGAAATTTGCAGTAAATGGATAGGCATATAAAAAGATTATACTAAGTGAGGTAACCCAGAACCAAAAATCAAACAAAAAATAAAATGCTGTATGTTCTTTCTAATATGTGGTTCCCAGCCCCCAATCCTCAGATGTGAGTAGCCACAGAAAACAAGAAGGTATAAAGGGACCATTGGTAAGGTTGAGGGCTTCAGATAAGAAAAAAAGGATATAGGTTTTATGAAACAATAAATAGAAAATTTAGGAGGGGTCTCTGTGCATGCTGTTTTTTATGTCAGCTTGACACAACCAAGTCACTGAGAGAAGGGCTCCTAAATTGAGAAAATGACTCTATATGATTGGGTTGCAGACCAGCTTATAGTTTATTTTCTAAATTAGTGATTAATATGAAGAGAGACCATCCTGTTGTGGGTGGTACCACCTCAGGACTGATGGTCCTACGTTCTATACAAAAGCAGGCTGGCAAGCGATGAGAAGCAATCCAGTAAGCACCACTCCTTCATAGACTCTGCATCAGCTTCTACCTCCAGGTTTCGTTTCTCCTGGTTTGTGTTTCTACCTTGGTATCCTTTACTGGACTCTTAACTTTGACTTAGCAATCAAAATCAACTCCCCAAGTTCTTCTGGTCAAGGTGTTTCACCACAACAATAGAGATTTAACTAAGACAGACTCCAACTAGGGAAGAAGGAAAGGTACACTTATCTTCAGGACTAATTATCAATGTTTATAATGTAGTTTGGGATTATGGTGGTTTAGTAAAGTGGCATGTTCTCCACACAGATCTATGACTACAGTAACCATGGGTAGTTGACTAGGTTTGCAGTAGCAGACTTTCCTTTTCTCTTATTGATCAGGTCTTAGGACCAATTGAACTGTTTTTATGCCAAAAGAATACGTGCTGTTGCATCCTCAGAGTTATTGTCTCATGCTGGTTTTTGTGACAGTTCATAGGCATTCTAACTAGGTAAGAATTATTATTTTCTTCCCTCTCTTGGAAGCTTTCATGGCACCTTCTGGTTCCATGAAAGCTGGTCCTCTGTGAGAAGGCTTTCAGGTTAGGTTCAGCTCAAATTCTCTAAGCCCAGTGTCTGAACTCTATGTAGTCTGCAGTAATGAGAGCTTTCTTCCTACTCATTGTGGTGGTACTCAGTAGCCTACAAAGTATGGGGAGTCTCTTGAAACACCCTGATGAGAAACTGAAAAGATGCCTTCTCATGCCTGGTGCTGAGATTTTTGTTAAATAGTCTGTGGATCTCTGGAGGGAGCATTGTCAGCCCAGATGGGTTATTTTCATATAAAATATATCTGTTTGTACATACAGAAGTATATGTATTATCAATAATTTTGGGTAATAATGATTCTTTGTAAATTTTTCAGACATCCTTACTGTTATCTTACTCACTTTCTACACTCTCCTGCTTCTCTCTCCTCTGTTGTAATTCAAGCACCCTATTCCCCCTCAGATCATTTGTTCCATGCTACTGTCCACTCAGTTCTCTCTGACTTTCCTGGCTTCTGCAGTTACTCCTGGTTATATGCTCACATCTGAAAACTTGGAGTGAGGGACTGAACATGGATGAGAGAGAACATGATATGTCTGTCTTTCTACATCAGGGTTACCTCACTTGATATCATCTTTTATAGTTCAATTCATTTACTTAAAATTTTCACTTTTCATAGATGAATAGCATTATGGAATAATGCGTATTTACTACATTTCTGTTATGCCTTTATCACTGAAGGACATCTAGGTTACTTCCTAATGGTCATGGCTGAGCAAGTATGTGAGGGTTATCTAGCTTAAAGTTTGCCTTCATTCTTTTTAGTTTGGCTGTTTTTCTGGACATAGTATATATAGTACACATAGACATACACACCAACACAAGAACATACACATACATACACACAAACACACACAATATATATGGAGAGAGAGAGAGAGAGAGAGAGAGAGAGAGAGAGAGAGAGAGAGATGATTTTGAATGCACAACTTTGCAGAGTACAGTGCTAATGTGGTCTTCTTATAGCTACAAGAGCTAACTGGAAGCAAGCCGTAAACCTTTCATCCCTGTCTCTTTCCATAGTCATGTAGTCCCATATTACACTCTGACTTTACAAAGGGTACCATTTTTATCCTTGCGTGCTGTGTAGCTGTCCAAACTCCTATTGGTCTGTGTTGACTTTGTCTCCAACTCTGGTTAAAGAAAGAAAGAAAATTCTCAGAAGTGCTTTTTTCCGCTGCCAAGATCTGGGACCTCATAAATCATGGTGACAAGAAATGTGATGATGGTCTCTTTCCGTTCCCAAGGAGATTGGAAGAGGAAAGGCGTGCAGGTTCCGGTGTGGTTTTGTAATTTTTCCCAGTGATGGCCTGGTGAGAAGGATTCCAACAGGCTAGCTCCTGAACCTAACTAGGTAATTCTCCACTTGAGTGTTCCTGCAGTGAAAATGCAGAGACATCTACCAGTGTCACCCGGGCAGTTTAGTGCTTGCTGCTGCACTCCTGGCAGTTAACAATGAAATTGTCAAGACTTCCTTTTGTTCCCTTCCAAGCAGGCAGGGCCTCGTTTTTATCCCCTGGGTTAGCACATGAATCAGCCCTTCTGTATATGATCAGTGAGGACTGTGCATGTTTGCTTAAACAGTCTGGCTTTGTACCTGACAGGCTTTCTTGTTGGGCAGTAGTAGTTCTACAAGTGGGAAAGAAAACATGCATGTTCTCATGTAGCCCCAGGCTGAATTGCCAAGCAAAGGAGATTGAGATTACTGTTTTCAACATGAGTAGTGGGCTTTCATAGCTTTGAGACAGTGATGTCTCATTTTGTACTTAATTTGGATTCTTAAAAAAAAATCAAAAGAAAGGGTATTTTCCAAATTATACTTGGCAAATAACAACAGATAAGAGAGCTTGGCTTAATTCTTGTACTACACTATTTATAAAAACACTTAAATCAAAACACTTTGCTTGTCTCTTAAATCAACTATACCTAGGGTTACACAACACCTAGCCTGTCAGGGATATTTTGTCTGCATAATATCTGACTCTATAAATAAATTTCTTAAGAGTTAGAGACCTACCGATATAAAGTAGAGAAGGAGCACAGTGTTTCTTAATAAACTTGAAAAAACTAGACTGATAATAAAGAAAAAATGAGAGTAGAGCTTCATTTGATAAATATTTAGCTATAGGACTCATTGTTGGTAAAAAAAATTCCCAGTGCAATTAAAATCTGATTCATTATATGAATGTTCATTTTCTCCTTGTATATTGAGAGATGTGGTC
This sequence comes from Mastomys natalensis, assembly GCA_021653895.1. Lineage (NCBI taxonomy): Eukaryota > Metazoa > Chordata > Mammalia > Rodentia > Muridae > Mastomys > Mastomys natalensis. Next base: position 1,017,239 of record JAJTUV010000002.1, on the reverse strand, counting down.
ATCTTGTTAAGCAAACCAGCCTTTTCTCGTGATTTCTGCATGGAGAGATCTTAGTAGATCACCGCCCAAGTTTGCTTACTGTGGTTTTCAAACATAAAGTACTCAAGGGAAGAGACACAATTCCAGAATTCTGAGAAACTTAAAATAGTAATTAAAAATATAAACTCAATTCTCCATCTCAAACAATGAAAATCACTGTGAAATATTTTAGAGATTTCTCCACACTTTGGTCTCCTAGCATGAAGAGAAATGGTAAGCTTAGAGAACTCACATAAGATATAATATAGAGAACATTGTACTTATTTATATGTACAATTTTTGGACCAAATGACCAATGTTTCCACTATTTCTACTATGTCACTCTACCACTTTCCCCTCCTAACTCAATGTTTTTTGCTAATTATTTATTTATTTATTTATTTATTTATTTATTTATTTATTGTACGTAGGTGTTTTGACTGTGTGTATGTCTGTGTGAGGATGTCAAATCCTGGAGTTACAGACAAGTTTGAACTGTCATGTGGGTTTTAGGAATCATACCCGAGTCCTCTGGAAGAACATTCAGTGCTCTTAATTGCTAAGCCATCTGTCCAGTTCCATCAACATTCTATATTTTAAGCCACTGAGTTCATTTAATGCTGCCTGTATGTGAGCAGTTGTAAGACTCCTACTGGAGCATGGATAGACATCCAGAGGCCACATACCTGAAGAAAACTAACACTGTCCCCTAGAAATCATGAATTGCAAATAGCTTTTCAGCTAAGGGTGGGATATCATGAGCCTCTCTCTCCATTCCATGCTGAGATTCTTGTCTAGCTTGATGTTGTGCAAGTCTTGAGTATATAGTCATATATTTGGTTCTTAAAGTTCTCAAGTGCCCTGAGTCTAGATGGATGGTATAAACAATGAAATATAGAATATATGTTGAATCTCTCTAAAATTAATGTGGATGTCTTAGCTCTTAAAGTGATGGTACTATGAGATGAGGATCTTGGGATATGATTAGGTAAAGAAGGAGTCATCATCAGTGAAGCTAGTGACCATATATGAAGAGACAGGATGGAGCTCACTTGCCTTTCCTGCCACATGAGGATATAGCAAGAAGGTATCATAATAAACCTTGACATAGAACATGCTGAGATCGCCCATCGCCTTCATTTAGGATGTCTTACTTCTTTGAACTATGAAAAATGGTTGACCATTTTTTATAATCTAGCCTGTCTTTGGTATTGTGCTACAGTGATCAATTAACAGGGGTTGCTATGGCATTTTAAAGCTTTCCATACTTGGCTGTGGACATGCTAAAGCTGTGTACTCATATTTTTCAGTTTGGCATTTGTGATTTTATAGCTATAAGACATGTACCCATTTGCTCATGGGAATATAAGGGACAAAGACATTTTCAGATTTCATGGGCATGCTACTATCTTCTTGTCCAACTGACCAATGGCTTTACCCAACTTTTAGAGTCTATACTCTGATGGTGATTCTGTTTGTAACTGGATACACTTCTGGGTACTAGGAAGGGGTGTGTGTGTGTGTGTGTGTGTGTTGTGTCTGTGTGTCTGTGTGTCTGTGTGTCTGTGTGTCTGTGTGTGGGTGTGGGTGTCTGTGTTGGAAAAGGCACTGGAAAAACCACATTAAAAGAAGGGACAAATGTCAAAATGACTGATCACATTATTAGAATAATAAGTAAACTCTTAATTTTTGGATAGTGTGCAAGATCATCTGCAGTTCATTAAGTAAACCAACTTGATTTGAATCTGTACCCATCCTCCTGTGTGAGACTTCGAGTGCTGGGGTTCTGGGCATTCTGTCACCCATGCCTGTCCATGACTTAATTTCTGAACTGAAGCTCCTGCTCAGGTTAAGCAGGAAAAAAACCTGGAAAGACGGATTATTTTATGTGACAAAAACTCCTTTATGCTCTGACATGGGACCAGCTAGTGAACACGTGCATTAGGTCCCATGTTATCTTTAATTTACTTCAGGGTAGTGTCTCTATGGTTAAAAAATTATAAGGAAGAATTTTGTCTCTTCCCACTGAGATACCTAGCAGAGCAGGAGAAAGAGGCACCAGCAACTTTGGTTATTTTGGTTCTCAGAACTTTCCAAGAAATGCTAATGTCTCTTTTTACAAACAACATTTCAGCTATCCATGTTGATGAAGTCAACCTTCAAGTATACTGTGCATGGTCACTTCTGGATAACTTTGAGTGGAACAATGGATACAGCAGACGGTTTGGCCTCTTCCATGTTGATTTTGAAGATCCTGCTAGACCCCGAACTCCATACAGATCAGCCAAGGAATATGCCAAGGTCATCAGAAACAACGGCCTGGAAGGCACTATGTAGGGAAGGCAGTTGGGAAATGTCCCCTCTGTGCTGGAAGGACTGAGGGATGCTTTGGTCATATTGTCTCAGACAGCCTCAAGTTGCCTCTGTTCTCAATGATCTGTGATTATGAAGCCTGAAACCTAGGACTATATCTGGTGAGAAGCTCTACATGCTAACTGCATTTTATCAGAAAGAATCTTAGACAATGAAATAGAGAATCACAGAAATTGATTTTCATTAAAAATTTTAGATTGATTTGAAAACTTCAGTTTAAATTCTTAGAACAATTTCCTGGATAAGTAATGATGAGTTTATAAAGATAATACACTGTCGATTTGCAACTCTAACAACAGAAACCTTAGAAGTGTAGATTACTGTTACAAGGGTAGATGTGTGTACCTGCTTACTTTGATACGTAGCTATGTTGCTCAGAAGAAGATCTCTGTTAGTGTTTGATCCATAAAATTTCCAGTATTAATCTAGCACAAAGTAGCAAAGCTAAAAGCCAGAGTATGCATTCTGTACAACGGAGGAACTGATAATATATTTAATGAAATTTATATGTTAATATGTTTATGATCTGTTTTTCAATGATTGGTTTTACATATATATATATATGTATTTTGGAAATAATGAATTATTAATGAATTTTGGAAAATAATAAAAAATAAAATGAATTAAGCTTTGAAGGGAAGAAAGATATTTTTCTTTGCTTTGTTTACCAGCATCAGGGATGGAACACAATGCCTTGTGTCTGTTAGGCAAGGACTCTACCACTGAGTGACACCCACAACTCCAGAAGTGTTAGTGTTGATATTTCAGAAAATCCAAGATTCTTGTTACACAGTAACACAAAATTCAAAACGAAGTGAGAATCAGGGCGTGATCATCAGCTTTATATGTTTATAAAAGTTATGTATTGATTTTAAAACATTTTATTGACAATTTTACGCATGTACACAATGTGCCAGGAGTCTATGGACAGTTTGCTTTCCTTCCCACATACTTTCACCACACAGTCTCCCACTTTTGTGTCCATTCTTCTTCTAAAACAAAACAAAACAAACAAAACAACTACATCAAAATCACCTAGCCTAATTTGCATTTCTGCGGGAATATTGCCTGGTGGTGGTGGCTTAATCATGTGCAGGTAACCATAGCTACAGTGATATCCTGAGTGCAATTCCCATGTCCAGAAGACAGCATTTCATAGCACTGCACCCCATCCTGTGGCTCTTGCATTCTTTCCCCTTCCTCTTCTGTGATGTTCCCTGAACCTTGGGTTGTTTGTATTTCTATGATTTCTATTTTAAATTTTCATGAAATAATCACACACTTTGAATGGCCAAAATGAGGGTAAGCAAAGGAAAGACAGGAGAAATTTACTACTTTGGAAGCTAAGAATGTTTGAGATGCCCTTGGGGTTGATTGTAGTTGGAGGTTTGCCGAGATTCTTTAGTGAGAGTCAGTGGTAGGTACAGGACTCCTTTGGAGGTTCCATTTCTCCCTCCAGAACATTTTTCCTATATGCATCTCTGTCATTTAGGCAGTATTATCACCTCTTCTTTGAAGACTGAGAAACTGAGGCAGTATACTCAAGTTTCATATGTACTTATTAACTGGTCCTAAGATATCTCGCATCAGGTCTTTATTCAACACACTACAAATTAGGATTTGCTAGGGGATCCTTTCTGCATTGTCTGGATAGAAAAAGCAACAAGAATACACATGGAGAGATCCATGGCTCCAGCTGCATTTATAGCAGAGGATGGCTTTGTCTGGCATTAAAGGGAGGGGAGGCTCTTGGTCCTGTGAAGGTTTGATGCCCCAGTGTAGGGGAATGATAGGGGGGTGGGGCGAGAGTGGGTGTGTAAGTAGACATCCCCTCATGGATGCAGGAGTGGGATAGGGGATTCTTCGAGAGGCAACAAGGAAATGGGATAATATTTGAAGTATAAATAAACAAAATAACTAATAAAAATAAATAAAAAGAAAAAACAAAAACAAAAAGAAAAAGCAACACAGGTGTTTAAGTTGATGATCTAGCAGGAAACAGGGAGGGTTTTCTGTCTTCTCATTCTGCTTTCTCAAAGAAACTGTGTATAGACTTGGCATCCAAGGAGGGCCTTTTCCGTGAGTAGATGCAATGTCATTTTTCCTCTTATAAACTGTGGTCAATTTCTGGATCGTTTTCATGTTCATTATAAGGGAATTATTTACAGCGGAGAACACAATCTCAGTAACTTTGGACAGAGTGAGAAAGAATCGGTCATAGTAGTTCAATAAACATGAATGCACTGGGGAAAATTATATTAAGATTAAAATGGTATACATGGGGAATTCTATTACATCTTTGCCACTGGTTTGTTATTTTTATTGTTCAATGAGACATTATCTCACAATTTGTGTTCATTTAAGAAGCACATTTCCAAAGCTTATTTCATTCCTTTCCAATCCAGCCTGTCTTTTTCATTTTTACCATGCATCTTGTTTACAATTTACACACCCTCCTATATTATCTTGCACGGCAACTGAGTTTTTCTTTTAATTAGGATGCTGCTTTGAGTATTGCTTATCCTATGGGGCAAATTCACAAGTTTTACAACAATACAAATGAGCACTGTGTTTTCCTTAACCAAACCAGAAAATTAATATTCCATTGTACATAAAACAGTCTATCACATTTGGTCTACCCGGTGAAATCAACAGTTGTGTTGCTTGTGCCCAAGCTTCTTCCCTGAGCTCTGGCCCTTTGCAATAGTCTTCTGGCTTTTTCAGGACAACTCTTCATTTCAAAGGTGTACTGCACAAAGTGGGACTCCCCAATTAGTCATATAATTTAGCATAACTTATCCTGGGGTTAAGATGAAAATACCAACAAACAAATAACAGTAACAAGTAAACATAAAAGTCTTCATGGACTTTCGACTCCCTCTGCCAAATTCTCACAGCCCCTACAGTATTTCAATTATTATTGTACTTAATGGTTTGTCTTAGCATTTAAGAACAAGATGGGTTGTATTTTGCCTGTCAAGGAATCAGACTTTGAATTCTTTAAATGGAAAAGCAAGAGTTGTTAATTATACTTAGCCCCGATAGACACTGTTTTCAAAACATATAAGGCCACCCAAGGGTGGTAATGGTCATGTTCTATGTCTGTTTTAAACAAAGGGAGACCTGCAGATCTTAGTGATAGAGTAGACAGACATACTCAGATGTCTTTATTTCTCCCTTGATTGTTTTACATTTCCAGTTTTCTTTTCCTTGTTATGTGGATACATGATATTTACATCCTGCTAGTCACATTTGAGAAAATTATTTTTTTTTCTTAAAAGGTACTTTGTGTTTTAAAATGTACAGTTGGTAGGTTGCTAAAAATACACACAAAATGAGAGGCTGCTACCCTCTGATAGGCAGAGTGTTTGTGGTTCCCTAACTCCTGAGAAGGGAGGGGTTTTCACCTGAGTCCTTTACTGCCTGAAAAGATGGAAGTAATTTCTCATTAAAGCCTCAAACCAGCAAATTGGCAACCTCAGTGTTTGTCATGTTTTTATGTCTTTGGAATTTGTGTTTGGCCTGTAGCTTTTAATTATTTTTACGAACTTGAGAATAATGAATACATTTGTAATATATTGAAAAAAATTCTCCAATGCTGACTGACCAAAAAGAAAAAAAAAAACAGATTTATATGATAATCCTTAAACACCAATTCTATTACTCTGGGCTGGTCAAAAAGAAAATAGAATGCTGAGCATTATTACTGAGAGCTCAGAATGTAAATCAAAGCTGATGGAATTAATACTGTTTAATTACTAGCAGCGCACCTCACCTGGAGAACACGTATTCATTGCTCAGCATAATATTTTAGGCTGGAGTTGTCTTGGGAGGGATGTGGTGCAGAGATGATAGCATAATGAACCTTAAAGAATGGTGTTATAGGGAACAGTCATGCCTTATATTGGTCTTTAGGTATGGGGGACAGCTGAGTGCAGAGAGGCAGTAGGTGGGATGGATAGGTGAGGCCAAAGTGCCCATTTAAGGTTTCAGGGAAGGCCACTTCCCAACTGTGAAAGGAGAAGGAAGTGAGGTTTTAACATAGCACTTTATCAGCATCTATTAATCATATAAGATAGTGAGTTGCATTGTGACATTCTGAATCATGAATAAAAAGCAGCACACTTTGGTACCGCCCCTTAATTACACTCTTGTAATACCTCTGTGAGGGCTATTTCTAAAGTAAGGAGATTGGCCGTTCACATAGCTGAGCGCTGATCAGTGCTTTGTGCTTGCTGTTTTGTCTGCATGGCTATTGGTAACCTGTATCAAGGAAACAGCAATGCCAACACCAAGAGTGTGGGTTCTTGAGGCATGTTTCTCTAAATCTAACATTATTCTAAAAATTAAAATTTAAAAATTTTCTAGCCAAGTGACATGTATTCACTTCCTGACATGCCACATGCCTCAGTTTCCCCATGAGCAAAATGACGATATAGCTATCAAATCAGCAAGTACATACACAGCATGCATAGAACACTTCCTAGAACACAGCAAGAGTGTGTTAGCATGGGTTATCATATTTCGACCCCTGAATTTCTCCACATCAAAGCTCTGGCAATTCATCAAGTCTGTTTAAGTTCCCTTTCATGGGAGCAGCTCTGTTTCACACAAAAAAATTTTTCTGCATGGCTGTCTGCTAATGTGGGACTTATCACCCTAACTATCTATTACTCTAATTTCACTGACAGCACTGACAGCCGTTTTTCATCAGACCTCAATTCTTTGCTGGACTGAAGAAGTGATGCTGATTTTTATTTGTTTGTTGGCTTGTTTTCTAGTAGGTAGAGTATGACACTTGTGAGCTCTTTCAGAATTGGAGTACGCTGAGAAGATTCCATTTTGTACATCATCATTCTGGTTGGAGGTGTTCTGTGACTCAATCAGTATATGTTTATTAAACTCACCTACACAGCATTTTGAAGATGCACAGTGCAGTGACTCTGAAGATTACCTGGACTTGTGCGGCTTGATTGAGACTTGAGAAAATAAGAAACGTCAAGTGAATTTTCTAAAGGCTAATTGTTCAGATACAGAGGAGGGAATAATTTTGAACAGCTGGGATGGTCACAGGTAGTTTGATGGGCAAATGAACATCGTGTAGGCTGGGTGTGGCAGTGAATGCTTGCAATACTAGAATACAGGATGTATAGGCAACAGTCCAGAAATTCAAGGCTACATAATGACTTTGAATGCAGCCTGGGGCACTTAAGAGCCTGTCATGTACAATTTGTATTGCCCAAATCCTCTTCGATGTATGGATTTCCACTGATGCTTGGATGACCTATTAAAGGTCAAACACTTAAATAAAGCTGGCCCTAAATCTTCCAGCATCCATCAGATGTCTTGCTTGAGCTTGCTGTGACATACTGTCATATTGTCACAATTGCTGTGAGTTCCTATGTGCAATGACCCTGATTTGTCCAGAAATGACATTTCCTTGTAGTCACTCATCACCTCTGGTTCCTACAATGAACCAATATATTTGAATTATTGAAGATGGAGCAATAAATGTGTTTCTAATCTGAGTCTTTCAACCCTACTTGCTAGTTTTGTGGTGCTAGAAGGTTCTATGCACGCTACAGGAGGAGAAATATAATCATCAATATTGCCTAGCCTTGAACCCTGTGGGTTACAGTAATGACTAGCCTGAGAAGATATGTCCATTTGTACAATAAATGATAGAAATGTCATGAGAGTAACCAACTACTTTCTGATTGGATTTAAGACCTGCATCATAAATTTAACCTCATGCGTGGTACCTTTATTATGTCCAAAGATCTATGGGAAGGACTACTACTCCTATTCTGTCAAATAAGTATATTTCATTGAGCCCCCAATAGCTTACTGTTATATCAGAAGAACAGAGCATCTCTCAACCATCATCGGAACAGATTCTAGCAACTAGCATTCTAGCCTAGCAACTAGCTGATGGGAAGAGAATAAGAGGCTATGGTCTGCTAAGCCCTGACCTGGGCACTTATAGCACACACCCTCATGACAAAACTCAGGTGTTTTCAGATATTAAAAAAAAAAAACCAAACTTTAATGGTCAATATACCTGTTGGATAATGAAGGTTGGATAAAATCAGCAATGACTCTGTGAAGGAACAATGGCAAAATGGAGAAAAAGTGACCAACATTTACTTTGCTCTAATCAGGAACATAACCTACAGCAGGGATTTTTGAACACTGATCATAGCTTTTGAGACTAATTACTTTCTCTGGTTTAGAGTAACTATTTACTTTTAATTATATGATTTATTCTTCCTAGCTTTTCTTCCCTTTAGGGCTGGGAGTTAAACACAGGTCCTCATAGATGCTATGCTAGTGCTTACCATGGGGTTACTTCCCCAATGCTCTATTTCCTTTTCTAAGATGTCCCAAGTCGTTTGTTCTCACCAAGGATGGTCTTCATTAATCACCATATTACCTTGCACCATCATGAGTTGGGTTTGTTTAGCTTTCACCTCTGAGTGAGAGCATGTGATACCTTACTTTTTGTGCCTGGCTTATTTCTCTTTACATAATGTCCTTCAGGTCCATTTATATGTTGCTCTAACTGGTAGAAATTTATCAGTAATTCATTTCTACCATGTGTTCCAAAAGATACAGCTTATCTTTTATAATCTTTTCTACAATAATGCATTAATTTTACTCATTTACTATTGATGGGTACTCAGGTTGAAAGGACAGACTAAATGTGTTTACTTTAGATAAATACCCTGTACTGGAATTGCTGTCTATTTGTTTTAATGTTAAGGCATTTTCATAACATTATCAAAATGCTTGCACTAATCTACATTCACACCAACAGTGTTCAAGCGTTCCTTTTTGTCCACCTCTATGCCAATGGTTGCTGTTTATTGTTTTCCCTTTTTGATGATAGCCATTCTATCAGGAGTGTGTGATGAACATGTAATGCTTTTAATCTTGTGTTTACTTGTCCAGTGGTGACTAACTTCAGCTTTAATTTACTTTGTATTTTCTCTACCTAGGGTGATATTCGATTTCTGTAAGTAATTTATCAATGTATAAAGTCATTGATGCAATCTATATTATGTAGTCAGGTTTTAATTTATAGTTGAAACTTCAGGTGTGGATAGCTTTCTGTAATCCTGGCATAGTTCCCATATGACATTCTATAGTGATCTTTATCCAGATATATGAATTATGGCAATAAGAAGATAAATAACTTAAACCAACTACAGAGACATGTAGTAGTGCATCTCGTATGGAAACCCATTCAACTTTTTTCCCTCTTTTTTGAGTATTAAGCACATACTTTTTTTTTTTCCTGGCAAGATCTGGAAGCATCAAGCCTAGTGCCCAGGGCTGCTGATTCCTAGAAACATTCAGACAGCTGCCCTGACATATAGTTTAACCACAGACCCTTTCATATAAGTTCCTCCATGTCTCTGAAACTTCAGTCAATTTTCCATACCTTCCTGCAGGCCATTTCATAGAATGTTAGATGCATAGTTTCTTTCTTTTTAAAGACAGCCACCATCTATACTAAACACTCTCTTTGCTCACATACTCACACAGTTGTTTTGGAATCTTGTCTCCTACAAATTTGGTACTCTTCCTAGAAATGAATCACCACACTAAAACTTTCCCCATGATTCAAGTTTTGTATTTCAGCTTCCAGTTGAAAGATATGATGGTTAGAAAGTCCATCTAATCCAGAGTTTTACTTTAGCTCCGTATTTTATAGAACGTGTGACCTCAGCCACTTATATTTTTGATGTTAACATTTTACTATCTATTTCATGATATTAAAATAAAACTATCGACATGGCTATTTTAAAAAAAAATTAGGATGACATATGAAAAGGAACTAAGCCTATAGTCCACTAAATGATAATAGTAGTAGTTACTATTACTTTCTACTGGTGTTAGTTAAAGTCTCAAACATAAAGAAAGCAACCTTAGATAATCAGTCCTTGCTCCATAACTCTCTTACTTTCCCATCCCTTTCCTCTGAACAAAAGCAATTGCTTTACATGAGTGGCATGTATTGGACTGTCCCACAAAGCAGCCACACCCTCACGCTGTGCTGGCACATTTCATATGGACTGCAGTTCCAAATGCATGGTAATTCAACTGTTACTTTTCCAGATCTATCCTGCTCAGGGAATGCAGGGCTGTTTTCTAGAAGAGTGACCACTTTTCAAAAGCAATTGCTTGCCACGAGATTGGTTAAGAACCGCTCTTCATCAAACATGATTCTGTGGTGAGCTCTCTGTGCATCTTGTGGGTTCAGTTTCCATTTTCAGCGGAACTGAAACATTTTATTTACCATGCATATAAAGAAGAACAGTGATGAAATTTTTTCTGCATTCTACTCTGCAAATGGCTTCCTCTCTTTTTGCCTCCCTGTAAATGACAATATAAATTTCATATTAAACTGTGAATTGATTTGCATTGAAAACAGAACCAGTGAAAGGTTTGGCAGCAAATAAACATTTTCTTTGCCCTCTGTGTTTCATTTTTGTACAGTAGAACGCATCCCTGAAAACCTTCCAGATTCACTACGTTCTGATCACTTTGTCTATTATAATTCTGCCCGATGGCAAACTTCTCCTTATTGACTCTAAATTACATTTAATCCTGTTAGGATCACTTTTTATTGAAAGGCATGTATTGTGATGGCATTGACGGGAATCCAGCAACCAAATAGTCTGACCAGAGGAAAATAAACTCTTGGAGCTTTCTAATGCTTGTCATTTTCATGCCGGGCCCAGCTGTGGAGCCTCTTGAAGGATGGAGAGGATTGGGGTGCTCAGTGTAGATAATGGTATGCTCCTGGGCCGTGTGGAGAGCTCTCTACCACAAGAAAATAATCTTTTGAGCCCAGTGGACTAAGAACCAAAGACCATTTTGAGTTAAGACAGTATAATTCTATTAGTGAAAAGCCCTTGCAGGGGAAATTGCCTGTGTTAAAATCTGTGCACAAATTAAAATAACAGGGCTAAAGGGGAAAATAACTCTATAAAAGGCTTTATGGCTCCAGTGGATAATAATATCCTGCCACATTAGAATCTGGGGAACCTAAAGATATAGTTTTTGAAAAATAGTATATTGGTATTTTTTTCCAATTTTGGTTTGTGCAATAGATCCGTTCTTGAGGGTTTATTTGATAAATCTGTATGCTGCACCAACACATACTATTATCAAGAAAATGCTGAAAATAAAAAGTCTGCATGTCTTGTTTATGTATTGACACCTCACAAAACTGATGTCATCTAAAAAATTCCAGTATTCCTAAGTGTATTAAATGAGTACATTCCCTGCAACTTTTATGGAATGTTGGTGGCAAGTCCTGTTAATATTGCTGTTTTGATACAGTGTGTAAAAGCCATTTAAATGCATACCTTAATTTGCAATAGATCATTACAAAGGGGTGAGTAGTTAAAAATAAGCTGCCAGTGATAACAGTGTTCATTTTCTAGGGTGACAGAATTATGAAGTCTCAAGGACTGTGAGCTGTTAAATAAAGAATGTCACATATCACAGAACTATCCATGAGTCTTTCATTCATTGGACGTTGGTCGTGAGCTGGAAGCTTTTGCTACATATCTAATTTCATGATAAAGACAATGTGAGCAGTGGGCTGTCAAGTATCTAAAACTGTACCATGTAAGTAAATAAAGACACAGTTCATAATTCTGTTAAAGGATGATGGCAGCATTTACTCTAGAATTAAACAATAATGAAACAGATGATGATTTGAAATCTCACCATGGACCATTGGCTGAAGGTTCAGTACCAGAGCATTTCTTTTCCAATAGCATAATCAAGACAGAAGCCAACAGGGCTAATATCTTCTGCCTGTCTTCCAGTAATTTTTACTTTGTTTGTTTGGTTTTTGCTTTTTTTTTTTTTTTTGGCTTTCCTTTCTTCTCTTCCTCCTCTCTCTTTTTTTCCTCTATCAATTATCTTTTCTTCCCAATTCTTTTCCTCCCCTTCCATGCCTCTACTCTCCCTTCATCCTTCAATGGGATTTTATTGAGATAAATACCTTTTTTTGGCCTAGGCATGGTGCAGACACTGTCATTATTCTGTGACCAAGTGTCTTCATGTCATTCTCAAGTCAGGTTGTAACAATGCAGGACTACCCAGTAGAAAGTTCAAATTTATATTTAGGGCACCCATGAGGGGAAATTCTCTCATTCTCCCTCGAAAAATTAAGTTGAAATGCATGAATAAAGTGGTTCACTGGGAACTACTAGCATGCTTCTTCATTTAAAAAAAAAGAAAAGAAAAGAAAAATGAAGAAACACACACACACACACACAGAGAGAGAGAGAGAGGAGAGAGAGAGAGAGAGAGAGAGAGAGAGAGAGAGAGAGAGAGAGAGAGAAACAATGAATCATGAGCAACCCTAGCATCCAATATAGGTCCTATGCATACCAGAATAGCTAGGAATATAGCCCAAGACATTTGTAGATGGTCATCTTGTGTGGCAATGTCAAATGTTAGGCTAACTGTGCTAAAACATAGAAACCCAGATGGCTGTACAGAAAAAGAAGGGAACACATTGCCTTTGACACCCCATCTCTCTAGATGAGGTCAGCTTGGGATTAGAGGAATTTTTCTCCATGAAGAAAAGGTAAGCAAGAAGCTGCCTCAGCTCCTACCACTACCATGAACACTTAGAATTCTCACTGTTGAGGACTCATGGATCCTTCCCACATAGTGAACCCAGCTAAGATGTTCTCTGCTGTGCATAAGCTAAGCTGCCCCAATGAATATTAACCTATGTCACCAGCAGCCATGCTCTGTCCCTGCTACTATGTGTGCTGTTCTGAGTATGAGTATGTCCTGTTTTCATGAGGCTCTGCTTCCCTGCACATGTTATGAGCCATCCCTGGACAGAGATTCCACTGCCCCTTTACCATTAGTGCCAAGCACTCTATGCTCTCATCTTATATTCTGTTGTGTACTTTCTTATGAAGAGAATCATTGCTGACTTCTGATTGCTTGGGACCCAGAGCCTTAAACTACTAGAACCATCACACATCTGGTAGGACTACGTTTTAAAGTCTTATGCACAAGGACAAAATCACTGGGGAGTTTATCCTTTGGCACACCAGAAAAGTAGGACACTCCTCTAGATGCACAGCTGATGTTGCATTGCATTTTCAGTTATGGACAGACTGCTAAATGCTGTGTGCATACTTTAACGGAATGAGAAGGTACAGTAACTTGCAGTCTAGGACATCAATGCCTTGGCTGGCCTGAATTATTCCACCTTTCAGGTCCAATGATCACAGGCTGTAAGTACCTGCAATGCAGTTGTACTGTCCCCTTGGAGCTGGTAAGGTCACTGGCCTTTGTGAAGTGGAGACACTATTGTGTTTTTTTCTTATAGAAAGTTCAATGTATCTGGTAGAAACTTCCATTACTAAGCCCTGCTATTGCTACACCTGCCATTAGAAGCTGAATTACTTCCATATTTTATTATTCCAGGGTCCAGTTCTGCCTAGTGTAGTGTATTACTAGAGCTTGCAATGCTGTCTATCCTGTTAGTTCACAGCTTTGAGTTAAATCTATGACTTGGCTCCCAAGGTCCAAGGCTTTGGATTATCTTTTCTTCCTGAGACTCATGCTGATGCTCTGAGCTACTAGAGTGTATGTGTGAGCACTCAACCTTGGCCTAGCTGTTGAACTATGTATATATCCACTAGTGTTGTTAGAAGTGAAATTGCACTAATGTCAAAGATGCTATCATATCTGGTGAGATTCTAAGCTCAGGAATCTGTCTCTGCAGCTTTTGCAGCACACTGTTCTCCAAGCACAGAATCATGATGGAGCAGATCCTCCTCATCAGATGAAGCATCTTCATCACAGTAAATTCAACTATCGCAAGAAATCCTCAGTATCAGACTTGCTGATGTGATGTTGACTGCTTATGTTCCCTCATCAAAGAAGGAAGTAGGGGTGATCGATGAACCTGAGATTCAGATACTTTTTCCTATACATCCTTCTAAGCCAAATGTAATTCTGTGAAACTTCACATGGTCTCATTCTCTTGAAGTCAGAATATACAGAGTATGAAAGGGCAGCTTCTGGGAGACTCCATCTATGCAGCTACAGGAAAACTGCCATCCAGGTTGGGTTAAAAAAAATTGAGAGTATGGCTACTCAGGGATCCTGTATGATCCTATAAGTTACCATTCATTCATGCAGTATAAGTAAGACCAATAAATTATAAACAAACAAACCAGACTTTGATATGATTGAACTTTTTTGTTTGTTTGTTTGTTTTTTTTGTTTGTTTTGTTTTTTCAAGACAGGGTTTCTCTGTGTAGCCCTGACTGTCCTGGAACTCACTCTGTAGACCAGGCTGGCCTCGAACTCAGAAATCCGCCTGCCTCTGCCTCACAAGTGCTTGGATTAAAGGCGTGCGTCACCACTGCCCGGAGATATGATTAAACTTTCATCTGTGCTTCACATCCAATCTGAAGTGACGGTGGAGTAGATATTTATTTATACTTCCTCAGAAAATGCTAATGCAATAATATCCCTTCCAAACACCCTCCATGGATGCAATAGCCACTGTGATCCCTAGTGAACCATTAAATACAATAAGAGAGCATCCCTTCAATAAGGCTTTTCATTGAGGAGAAAATAAGCGCTGAATCTGGAAGCCCTTGCCACTATAATTATGAAGCTACAATTACTAGTTCTGTAGCCTGGATCACCAAGCGTCTGTGTATACATAGTCATTGTAATGTTTATTACAACTGAAGAGGCCTTAGGAAAACTCCCTACCACTCCCACATAGAAGCTGAGTACCTACACTTTACAAATACTATTGGCTTTATTTATTAACTTGACACAGCCTAGGGTCATCTGAGGGAAAAGCATTGACTGAGGAATTTCCAAGGTCAGATTAGCTTTTGCATATGTCTATGGGGGAGTATCTTGATTGCTAATTGAAGTAGGAGGGTCTTATTACACTGTGGATAGTATCACTCCCCCTGAAAGTGATCCTGGACTGTTAAGAAAGCTAGCTAGCAAGCATCATCTTCCATGGTTCCTGCTGTACTTTCTTAGCTGTGGTTTAGTTTCTTGGTCAAAGCTAATCTGTAAGGAAGAACCAGTAAGCCCTTCTTCAAGGTCCTTTTGAAATCCTGAATTGACTCTCTCAGTGATGAACTGAAACTTGAACCTGAAATAAACCCTTTCTTCCCCTATTTTATTTTGGTCAGAGTGTTTTATCATAAAGAGTGTTTATCATAAAGAAAAATAGAACACTGAACAACTGGCAACATATATGTGTCTGCAGGTAAAAATCTTGCCCTGTGGGATCCACTTAGGAAAATGAAAAGAGAGATATAGTATCCTATTGTGCAGTCAATAATGCAGGGGCATAGGATGGTAAGAAAAGCAAGTGATGATATTTGTATGGCCCAACCAAAAGAACACAGTAACCCAGTAACTATCAGCAAACAAATGGAAATGTACAGATTACATGAAAGAGAATTCAAAATAATTATATAAAAAAAAAAAAGATAAAACCTCAGTGAGACATTGGCCACTCTGACATTTGGGATTGTTTTCCTCTGCAGGGTTCTTTTAGTGATTGCCTACTCCGGACCTTGAGAGTGCCCTATTTTACCTTGTAACGAACTCTATGTATTTTTCACACAGAAAAAGAAAACTCAGCAAGGGGAGTTAACAAAACAAAGGAGAGAAGGAACAAATAACATCTAATGAAATAACTGAGAGATTCTTGTATTGGGAGGCATGTAACTATTTAGATCCAGGTAGCTGGAAGGTCTCCATTATTAATTTAGCTGAAATAGGCCTTTTCCAAGTCACATTGCAATCAAATTATCCAAAGGCCAAGAAAAAATTTTAAGTCAACAGGACCATTGAGCGACATCAGAGAATTTCTATCATTCTATGAGTGGATCTCTCAATGGAAACTTTGCAGTAATAAGAGAATGGTATGCTACACTCGAATATTAAAGAAGAATTCCTAGAGACTGTAGCCAAGCATGGAGTACCTTGTAATTTCCAGCAAAACTGTCTTTCAGAAAAGAAAAAGAGTGAAGTCACGGACATGTAACCAAGAGAATTCATTACCAATAACCCTGCCTTGTTAAAATGACTTTAGAAATATTTTTTCCATCAGAAATGAATGATAATCATCACCATGAAAATACCCTAAAATATAAAATTCACAGATAAAGGTAAACATTCAGTGAAATTATAAAGAAAGGCAAATTCTTCTTCTTTTTTAAAGATAAATTTACAGCAAGTTTTAATTAAATACTGACCAGGATGTAGTTTGGTCAGGAACACACTTATGAAATTTCCAGCAAGTGGCTGAATAGTGAATTATTATATTGTCAAAAAAATACAGATTTCTACTGGCCTTGATAAAAACGGTATGATCATACCTGAAATTATTATTATTATTATTAATTTTTTTTTTTTTTTTGGTTTTTCGAGACAGGGTTTCTCTGTGTAGCCCTGGCTGTCCTGGTACTCACTCTGTAGACCAGGCTGGCCTCGAACTCAAAATCCACCTGCCTCTGCCTCCCAAGTGCTGGATTAAAGGCGTGCGCCACCACCGCCCGGCCCTGAAATTATTAGAAATAGAATTTCTCCATAACCTAGGAATAATTCTTAGATGTACGCAAAGGAAACAAAATGATTATCCTCTTTTGATACTTGTATAGACATGCTCATTGCAGCTTTAATCACAATATCTAAAATAAGAAAATATCTACATGTTCTTGAAGCATAGCTGGATAAAGAAACTGTGGTATATACACACAAAAGAATATTACCTAAGTCTAAAATATAGTGCTTTGTCCTTTGTCATAATATAGAGTAGTCTTGATAATACTATATCATATGAAATAAGAGACCAATGATAAATATTGCATAACCTTACTGATGTATGGAACATAATAAAACAACAAATATTCAGACATTGAGAACAATGTAGTGGTTAGTAGTGTAAGGAGGACAGGAAATGAAGAAATGTAGATCAGAGAACTTAAAGCAGCCGATGCATAGGGTGAGAGAATCTGGAGAGATCTTGGGATTCATATTAATCTTGTTAAGTAATTGCTCTTACTTGTACCTGATACAGGTAACTATATGAAATGGGAAAGATTCCAGTTTACTACATTGATTGTAACCATGATCATTAATTTTATGCATGCACTTGACTGAAGCATGGGCCACCCATGTAGTATATCTGTGGGGTGGTTTTAAATGAGACTAGCATTCAAATTTGAAGACCAAGTAAGACACTTCCCTGCTTCAATATGGGTGAGAATCATTCAGTCTATTGGTAGGAGGAAAGAGTATGTCTCACTGCATGACTGTCTTTGAGCTAGCTGGTCTTCTACATTCAGACTCTGTCTCAAACTTCAGCTTAAATCTTTGTTGCAGGTGATCAAACATTTGATAGGGACTAAATATGTACTATCAGTTTCAACTTTCTTTTTCCAGACTTCTCATTCTCTATAATCATGTGAATCAATTACTTTTACAGACAATTTATCCTCTCTTCTCCCACCCCCAGCCTCCATGTCTCTCTTCCTCTTCTATAAATCCTGTTTCTCTGACAATCACTGACTAATATGATCATATGAACATCTTTTAACTACTTCTGTGTTGCCTATAAATAACATCGTGCTGTTGAGTTCTACAATAGACAACAATTATAGAATATAAATAGATTTATATTGTAGGTCATATAAGGTCTAAAGTAAGCATGATGGGTAAAACTTTCCTGGCTGTCTTAAACTTATTTTATACTTTTGATTATTTTTTTTTTTAAATTTCAAAATCCATCTGGTGTTGGAGGAGACACCATTATCTTGTCAGAGCTTAGGGCCTCTAAAGTCTTAATAGAGAACATGTGGGGAAGAAGTAATTAGGCAGTGACATTGAACAAGTAATTAGAAGTGTGATGACTGCTGTAAAGGAGAGAGCCAGTATGCTCTGGAGCATATGACGGTGAGTCTGAACCTCCTTTTACTTTTGCTGCATGAAATCCAAGACATGTACATTCTAAATAGCTATGGAAGAAGGGCATCAAAAGAACTTCGGTTACCATTTGAGACTGGGGGATGAATAGCAAGAGGTCGTTACTTCTGATGCCCATAAATGGACAAAGTTATTGATGAAGAAACCCCAAAAGAAGTGAAAAATGATAAATCTTGAGGAAGCATTTGGATGGGATAACAAAGTGTTTACTCCAACACTTTGAGGAGTCATACGAATTTGATTTAAAAAAAAATATCTTTTGGATTTGCTACTTTTCTCATAACTATGATAACAATACCTAACAGAGGCAACTTAAGGAAGGAAAAGAAGCTTTGTCTTAGCTCATTCTTTGAGGGTAATCATGGCAAAAATCATCATGCCAACAGGAGTGAGGCAGCAGGTCTCAGTGAGTTCACAGACAGGAGGAAGAAGATGGGTACCTGTGATGTGTCCTTCTACCATTTTATTCTATCCCTCAGGCCAAGTGATGATGCCACTCAGGGTGAGTCTTTCCACCTCAGCTAATCCAAACTAGAAACTCCCTTCCGACACGCACAGAGCTCCTAGATATGTCTAGAACCTGTTAAGTTGATAATCAGCATTAGCTAAATCATCTTCAAAGATCAGGGCGGAAGGGAGAAGCTGCAGTTAGTTCATCTGTCTTACACGATCAGTTTAAACCCTGCCTTTAATGGCTTTGAGCTCTTCTGGACATAAGGACTACGTTTGGATTGCTTTGTGGTTTTACTAGGAGAAACAATAAGGGTATCTGTAGAAAGTTTGAAAGGAATACACATCAGTGACCGAATTATTAGGCCACAGTGTTTAGTAACTCTCCACTTCACAGTCATCAGAAACATATGCAAAGCTCAGAAATATGTAGACCAGTGGATCAATTTAACTTTCTGATTAATTCTTGGCTGGAGGTATTAGGATTCACATTCTTAGGTTTCAGATACTGCTGCTGTTACTGCACACTGAACCCTAGTGTGTGCCAATCACATGACCTCATTGGTATTGAAAGCAGAAGACCCGAGCATATCATTTGGCTTCACTGAGCAAAGCTTCAGTTACCTTAGTCTTGTCATTAAGTTTCTTCAGCTGATTCCCCCTTCTTAAAGGTAGAATGTGTGCTAACAAAGACACAAGAAATAAATATGATTATATATCTGAAAGTGCTTTAACCAAAAGACATACCTCAGGCATTGAGACTCTTTTCTTTTTAAATCTTCCATCATGATCAGATATCTCGTGCTTAGTGAATAATTGCCTTGTGACTGGGGAAGGTATTCAGAGTGTCCAAGAGCAAAGCTGTGACCTCCAGCAGTGATGGATTCACGAAGTATGTAATAATACATGTTCCAATGCTTCAAAGCAGTACAAGTTGAACAACTAGGTTGAGCCCCATGCTGCGGTGCTTCTATGACTCTTCTCATTTCTCCAATTGGCAGTCTGTCTGTCCTTGTATTTGAAAATCAGAAATTTAACTTTTCTCACAATGTTATCATTCTGGTTGAATAGGTAAAGTCTCATGATCAAATGCTATTGAAGTTTTAAGAGTGACCATGTCAGGAAAGAATGGTGTCATTTAAACACTAAATGCTACAAAAGGAAGGGAAAAAGCAAGTAACAAGATATTTTCATGATGTGAAATAACTTATCCCTCTCTGTGAGTATTAAAGATCCCAACTCTAGAAGCTGGGGAGGTGGGCTGGTAAAATGCCTGTAGTACAAGCATAGAGAACAGAGTTTTGATCCCCAGGATGCACACAGCGGGTAGGTGTCATCATGCATAATAACCCTACCATGGAGAGGGGACATTTAGATTCCTGGATGTCTGCCATTCTAGTTAATCAATGAGTTCTGGGTTCTGCGAGAGATAATGACTCCATGTACAAAACCCAAACAGGAGCAAAAATCAATAGAGCATGACATATGACATCATCCTCTGGCTTCCACATACCCAATTACACATGTTTCATAAACTCATCTCCATTCATAGGTGCACAAATATGCACACATACACTCTACACACATATTATACACACATATACTACATATACATGTTTCACACACACATATTATACACTCATACACCAAATACACACAGTTCCCAATTCTATTTTTTTCTGATATAGTTAGCAACCTAACAATATCTCTTATCCAAATTTTCTTTAGAAAAATTAAATCTTAAGTTAGAACACATTTCATTTTCATCAGCTAAAAATTGTGCCCGTACTCCTTTGACTGTCAAGTTGCCCAGTGTGCTTTATCTTTAGTCTCACTGAGCACTGCTGCAGCTGAGCTGCTCCGGAGAGATGGACAACTGTGAGTCCTGGTGGGAATGTGAGCATCTATGTGTCCTGAAAGAAAATCTTCGAGATGTATTGGGAGAACAGCAGAATTGAGAACCCCTTCCATGGGGTAACCAGTAATCTTTTATTTGACCATTAGACTGTTCATAGAATGTATTACTTTTACATGGTGACAGAAAATCATTGAGAAAGGTCCCTCTTGTCCACAGATATCACAGAAAACATCTGTGTGTCTGTTGTCCTGAGGCTGATTCTTCCAAGCCCTAGGTTCCTGCCAGTGGCTTGCAAGGTAGGCTACAATTTTACATGAATTATGGGTTTTCCCTCAAGCTTTGCTGGACATGTTTACTTGTGTTTTAATAATTTTAGCTGGAAGATTTCCCATGGGCGGATGATTTGTTCTGTAGCATTTGAAGGGGAGATAATAGATGAGTAAAAACATATAAAGAGTCCAAGTCTAAAGACTAAGACAAGATCATGGAGGTTAGTCCTTAGCTTGCCAAAGAATGAGCCATAAGCAACTAAAAGACACAAACCAAAGTTAACAGTCTGGACTCCATTTCAAGACACAGGGTTCACTTCCTTTTTACAGTACTTTCTGGCATTCAGCAAATATCTTCTCAGGACTCAGTTTCCTTCTTTGCAAATTAGCATAAAATATTTTTCTTGGTCACATATGAATAGTGAATATTACATGTAGTGTAGGATGAGCTATTGACATCAACTAGGATGTGTGCTCCTGTACAGAAGACAGCAAGATTGCTCTCCATTATTAAAAAGCCTGACATCAAGCTCTTACTATGTTCAGGACCCTAGAGATGTCTGTCTTCGCTATGTTGTTCTATCGCATTGTGTTTGCCTTCACACACATGTGTACAGGATCACCTGAATGCAAGTTTCCCATACTGTTTCTTAGAAGTGTAAATTAATTTGGGTCACCTCCTTATTCACCTGTCATACTTTCTTAAAATGTTTGCAAATTTAACCAGAATATTCTGCTATAAAGAAGGTGGAACGAGGGGGCTGGAGAGAAGACTCAGTAGCAAAGTTTGTATATTGATCTCAGAGAGGAGTACTGGGGTTGAGTTCTTAGTACCTATGGCAGGCAGCTCACAACCACCAGCTTCCAGGGATTTCATGCCTCCTTTGGCCTCCTCAGAGACCACATTCATTTGCACATATACTCTTCACACTATGTACAGACAGGTTGTAAATCTTTTAAAATCATCTCTAAAATGAAGAAAATATTGTGTAAAATTTCTTTCCAGATCTTCCATGTCATTCTGTGTCCTGGGGATATGATTGATTAGAAGTTAACACTGAGAAAGCTTTTTTAAATGCAAGATGAAATCTATGCAGAGATCCATGACTGTACTATAACAGTTTGTCCTCTTGAAGTTTGGATCTAATTTTTGATTTAGGCACTTTTTTCCACCATGAAATATTGTGTGTTATGATGTAGCAGCTAATAAGACCTGATATAGTGACTTTAAATTGAATTTCATTAGAAAAATAAGAGCATAAAATGTCTTCCTAATAGTCTTAATTAGAGAAAATGGAAGATCATAGTATTTCTATCTTGATGCGCTAACCTAGATAATTGGGGTAATATGAAATCCAGGGTGAGAAAAATAGGGAGTCTTGGAGCCAGGGAAGATAACTCCTGAGTGTCCAGTTCCTTGAGTGTTTTTGGATCAAAAGATTCACCAGATGACAGGCATAGACTTGATGTAATTATTCTCTTTCATGTGGACAAGTCAGCATTGTCCAACTCTGCCCTTGATTTGCAGCGACTGCTTACTGCAGAAAGGCATTGTTCTGAGCCTCACTGCTTCATAACAAGGGCCACTTGTCCCCCTGATGAGGGCATTGTATGAAAACAGCACATTCATCCTTGGGCTCAGGCTAATCTCTCTGCTTTCATCCCCTGTCTCCAGTTTCTCAGAGCTCTGCCTGGGCATTTTAAATCAAATGTCCTTAACCTTGATATTCATATATTCTGCTTCCCTGAAATCTCTGTTCATACCTCATGATGAAAGTCTTATCTTTCTCTTTTATATTTCAGTCTTGTCAGGGAGGGAAATTAAGCTAGATTCTCTAATTGGTAACCACATGGGGCATGCGCATGATGATGACTGTGGCAGGATTCAATAGCTACCCAGCACTCAGGAACAGAAGGTCGCCATTTTGTAAAACCAGAGAAAATGCTATTGGGCATTATGCAGAATTGTCAATCAGGATAGAATGGACACTAATTGCTTCTCCCACAGCTGTTAGTATTTCTTTTCAGTAGCCAAGCAACCCTTAAGACAGGAAACAAACTCTGCAAGACATCTGAAGGTTTTACAAACCTAAGCACAAGCTTCCAAGGTGACATCAGTGGTGAGTCCTCTATTGGTTAACATAGAGAAAAGGTTTATATGATCTGAAGAGAAACAATAGTATGGTTAACATAAATAAAAAATTTAACAGTTCCAGAGCAATAAAAAATTTAGACAATCAATCTGATCTAATTAAAAGAATATAGTTATCAGATAAATAAAATTATCATATGTCTATGATTTGGGAGAGTATTTTGTTCTGATATTATAGATTTGCTCTTAGGCAGTATACACTGGAGGAAATGTGGCCACATCCACACAGGAAAATATTTCAGTGGAGAGTGGAAACAAATGGTTTGAACTTCTTTCTATATTTGTTACTATCACAAAATAGAGAAAACCTGTAAGAGAAATTTACACAAGTAAATAACCAAAGCAAAGGAAAACTAAAGCATCCAGATAAAATGGTTAAAGGACTTGAATAACACTTTTCTTTAAAAAAGACACATAAATAGTTGACAAGTATGCTCAAACAAAGATAGTCAAACAAAAAGCACAAGTAACAACTACAGGAAAACATCATCATTAACCAATTAGAAAATGAAAATTTTCAAACAACAGTAGAATATTATCTTATGTCCATTAAGATGGTCTGAATTAAAATAATGACAGGTCACCAGGCATGGCAGTTCATGACTATAAACCTTACATTTAGAGGACAAAGCAGGAGCGTTGCTGTACATTTGAGAGCAGCCTGGGCTAAATAAGGAGGCTATGTTCCTCCTTATAAATAATAATAACAATAATCACAATCAAACCATAATAAAGGACAAAGTCCAGTACTAATAAAAACACAGGAAACTGTGTACTACTGTGTATAAGAATGGAAACTTGTGCAGTCCTGAAAATAGGATGGAGGTTCCTTTGAACTATCATATGATCTCATGATCCTGCTTCTGGCTATATATGCACAGCAAGATGAAACCAGTAGCCAGAAGAAATACACTTATCTCCACATTAATTGTGATAACATTAACAACAGCACAAATATAGAATTAACCAAAGTTACGTAGAAAGAGAAAGAAATTATGGTAAGCAATGAAATATTGAGCCATGGACAAGATGAGAATTATGCCATTAGGAAACATCCTGGATGAAATTAAGTCACTTGAAATATGTGAAATATTGACCAATGAAAGCAACAGAAATAGAATAAAATGGTGGCTACTATGGAAGATGGAGAAAAGTTGTTGGATAAGGACAATTTTTCACTTTAAGATAAAACAATCTCTGAGGAGCTACCCTATGACACGGTGACTACACATAACTTTATTTTCAAAGTTACCTACAAATGGTAGATCTTAATTTTTTTGTATCTGTGATGGTTTGAATGACAATAACCACTGTAGGTTCATATATTTTATTGGCTAGTAACTAGGGAGTGAATTGTTTGATAAGGATTAGAAGGATTAGGAGATGTGGCCTTGTTGAAGGGAATGTGTTACTGGCCATGGGCTTTGGGCCTTCAAAAGCCCACACTTGGCCCAGGGTATCTTTCTCTGTCTGCTGCTTGTGGATCAGAATGTAACGATCTCAGAGACTGCTCCAGCACTTTTCTTGTCTGCTTCCAAGCATAATGATCATGGACTAAGGCTCTAAAATAGTAAGAAGCCCCGATTAAATGTTTTATTTTACAAGAGTTCTCTTGATCTTGATTTTTCATTATAGCAATAGAACATTAACTAAAATATTATCTTACATAGAAAAAAGGAACTAAGTAAAAATTAGATGTAAGTAACTTCAATGTGGTATATATACGTGTGTGTATGTGTGTGTGTACATATATTCCACAATTAAGTTACTTACATATATACATATATATGTGCCTACATAACATATATAATATATATGTACATATATATATATATATGTACATATATATACATATATATATACACAATCATCAAACAGTATTACTCAGATTTATAATTGTTTGTCAATAATACTATAATAAATGTGAAAATATAAAGATGAAGGAAATACAAAAATTACTAATATTTAAAATAAAGGTTTAAAGAAATATATGACTATAATCCATAAATAAATATAACTATATTGAGAATGCATGCTCCAAATATTTGTACTAGTGGGAGTGTACATGAGTTATTTGTTGATATACAGTTATTACTGTAAAATTGCAAAGTTATCAGTCCACATTAATCAGAATTTTAGGTATGATTTATCTATGCTTTTCCTATTCCAGGTTCTTTTAAGCTGAGGATAAGGTGGGAATAATGTGGCCTGAGATGGAACTGAAGGACCAGCTGGGAGGACTTGTCTCAAGCTGACTGTCCTGGTTGATCATAGAACTCAGTTCTTATAATGGGTTGGTTTGACGGCCTTGGTTTCTTGATGATGTTTGAAAGCTTCTCTCCTCGTCTTGCCCTGCTGTAGGTGGCTCACAACATAGACATGTCTTTCTACAGAGCAGGTGAATGGGGGGGGGAAATACATCAAAGTTAAAAGGCAAACTCATTTTGTGATCTATCTTTAGAAGAGGCTTTCTGTCCCTTTGCTGTATTCCATGTAGGGAGACTGAGAAAGTAAGACTTTTGAATAGCACAGCAGGGCATAGAGTGAAACTCTAAACAGGCCCACAGTTAAGGGGTGTGGGTATTTAAGATCATGGGTGCAAAGACATAAAGATCTTCAAACAATATTTTAGAAGGTACTTATCATGGAAGACATACTCAAAAATAGGGTGCTCACATAGGCAATTTCTTTTCTCCAAATTTTCCAATTATAAATGTGTTGGACTATCCTGAGCCCTGGAATGTTCTTGAATTTTCTTCCTTTTAAGAAATAGTCTTTAAGGTAAGAAAGATAGCTCAATGTAAAGTGCTTTAGGGTCCACATTAAAAAGCCAGGCATGTGGGACATGCTTTTAATCCCAGCTCTGGGAATATGGAGACTGACAGATCCCCAGGGGTTTACTAATCAGGTAGCCTATGCCATTTGATGTGTCTCAGGCCTGGTCAGAGACCCTGACTCAAAAGACAAGGTGACAACACTTGAGAATTGACGCACCAAAAGTTTTCTTTGGTCTCCATCCATGGATATACTCATGTACACACCACTAATCTATACTGGGACCAGAGCCAATAGACATATGTAAACAACAACATCATCAACAACAAAAGTCTATGAACATAGAGACCATGTTGAAGACTAAACATAACTAGGTTATGTGCAAGATTCACCTATATACTACAGTCTTCCAGCACTCACTCAGTCATTGGACCATGACCTAATTTAGGTCAAAACAAAACAAACAAAAAAAAGAACCTCAGCAATCAACACCACCATATGACAGAGTCAGCATGTCTGACTCACTGAAACAGATAATACAGTTGCCTCAGGAAAAAGAATGGTCGAGATTGAAGACACAGAATGTAACACAGACTCATCGAGGCTTTTCCAAGGTAAATTCTTCCAGATGAAAGCATATGCTTCAGCCTTGGCTCAAGAACAAGACAGGCTGGATGAATGTAATTGGAAATGTATTCACTATCTCTGTTTCCAAGATAAAAATGCCAAATATTAATATGCTACAATTTTAAAAAATGGTGTTTGATTTTGTTTGGATACAAACTTTCTTGATATAGATTTTCTCTCTCCCCTTTGTTGTAATAATCTCCCGGTACTATTCTATGGAACACGTAGGCCAAATGAGTGAACTCACAGGTTGTTCTATTTTGTGGAACCCTTATCTCTAGTTCTGAAGGCCATTGTTTAGTCTATTGATGTATACTTTCCTCCATAGTTACCTCCATGTCCAGTTCTGTCTAACTCGCTTTAAACGACTCCATCTACTAGGGCAGTCCTCTATGTTTTGGTGACATGGATTTTATAGAACTCAAGTTGTCTTAAAGAAAACTGATTTATTTTAGGCGCTGATCTTAAATATGGTATTTTCACACAGGAGTACTTAAGCAAGATTTATCGAATGAATGAAGATTGAAAAAAAAAAACACCTCAGAATTCTTTGAGCCATTTGCGATTATGGACACAGAGATGGGAAGTCAATGTCTGTATAATGAATCAATGCATTGCAGGGTTGGGGTGGGTTGGAAGGCAACAGTGTAATCCGTTAGCTTGAGGTTGTCATAAATCTGGGTATGTCCTCATGAGCAATCAAACTAAGTTTATCACCGTTATAAATTAAGAAGATTAAACTAAAATTGTGCTTCTGAGATTCAGATTTGTATTAAAGTCTGTCACTTTAAAAATAACCCTGGTGGATCTAGTTGATGTCTTTGCACTAGATGACTTGATATACCCATGGCTTTCATCTGTGCATAATAGAATATTATCTGGTTACAACACATAATTCAATTAACACTATCCTTTACATTTTCCCATCCTTTGTTGAAATGCTTGAATATATTCTTCTTTTATCCTTGCCTCTTCATTTTCAATCTTGAAAACCACTGTCATTAATCAGTATCTTTTGAGGTTATCACTTCACTTTGGCTATGGCCATTCCTTTCTTATCAGTACCCACAATTCATCATCAGGCTGCTCTTCTTCATGTTATGTATTGCCATCAATATTCTATCCTTATATATTTTTAATCTCAGCCAGGAAGGTTGTATCATCTTTATTTCTGGTCAGATAGAATAAATGTTCCACTGGATATGTAAATGATCCTGTAAACTAGATGAATCCAGGACGTTTTGCTTTCAGGGTTGAAAAAATAAGATCTTTATCCTTAAATCAGACAGTTCAGAAACAAATGAAATGTTACATGCTGGCATATTTTTAAATGCTATTTCCTTTTTACCTCTCTATGAATTAAGAAAAAGATGACATCTGTGACTTGTGATTTGCTCTAGAAAATGAAGTGCTTTCATTCCTTACAAAAGAGAAATCCAAGGAGCAGTGGGGCTTTTGGTGTGTTCTGTCTCTAGAGCTGCTAGGTCATCAGCATTAACCTCAACTAGTTTGGGATGGAGGCAGATAGATGCCAACCTCACGTCAAGGCAGCCAAGGAATTAAAATTCCTCAACATTTTAACTAGAAGGGATCTAATTATACTAGAAGGGATCTAATACTGGATCCAACCCTCTATTTGTATAGTTGGGGAATCCAGGATTCAAGAGTGTTAAATGAGAGTGAAAGATGTCACAATTCTCAGTAGTAAACTCTCTTTGAGATTGGATCTTCAGATCTCTATCTCAGGGCTCTTTCCACTTCATTCTGTGGTCATATTATCTCTTTTGGAAGTTTTTTATTGGATATTTTATTTATTTACATTTCAAATGTTATCCCTTTTCCCGGTTTCCCTTCTGCAAACACCTTATCCCACCCCCCCTCCCCTGCTTCGATTAGGGTGCTCCCCTACTCACCCACCCATTCTCACCTCACCACCTTGGCATTCCCGTACACTGGGGCATTGAGTCTTCAGAGGACCAAAGGACTCTCCTCTTATTGATACCAGATAAGGCCTCTGCTACATATGCAGCTGGAGCCTTGGTTCCCACCATGTGTACTCTTTGGTTGGTGGTTTAGTCCTTGGGAGCTCTGGGGAGTCTGGTTGGTTGATATTGCTGTTCTTTCTGTGGGGTTGCAAACACCTTCAGCTCCTTCAGTCTTTTCTCTTACTCTTCCTTTGGGGTCACTGTGCTCAGTCCAATGGTTGACTGCGAGCTTCCACCTCTGTATTTGTCAGGCTCTGGCAGAGGTCTCAGGAGACAGCTATATCAGGCTCCTGTCAACAAGCACTTCTTGACATCAGCAATAATGCCTAGGTTTGGTGTCTGTATATGGGATGTCTTTTGGAAATTTTGACGACTTATTAAGAGTGTGCTTTATGAGTGAATCACAGCATTGGGTCACATATCTATTAAGACCTCAAGTGAAAATATGATAGGTAAGGCTAGTAGATTTTTGTATGATGAATCAAGAGGATACTTATTTACAAATAAAGGCCAAAAAAAAAAAAAAAAACAAACAAAACAACAAAAACAAAAAAGGCCTTATATTTTTTTCTTTTTTTTACAAATAAGTTGATCTTGAGTACGGCCCTTTTCAGCCCATACTCCAATAGTCTCCAATAAGTCTCAGTTGGTTGGTGGCATTAAGGCATAAGGTCTACAAGAGAGTAAAACCATAGACAGGAGAGACAATGCCTGAGAGCCGTTTGTCCTCAGCGTTGTTACTCAGGAGCCTGATATCTCAGCAATAATTCTTACTGAAGGTATTTAAGGTGATTTTAAATGTTTAAGAAACAAACCCAAATTATTTGCACATAGATACATCTGAATTGCACCTGGTATTTTCTTTCTGGGGATTTTTTACATTAGATTAGGAAAAGTCTGAGAGAAATTCAGATAATTAACGAAATAAAACCCAAAAACTCTGAAGGTCAGCAGCAATAGCAATCACTCTAGCTTTGAGGAGAAAAATCATAGCAAAATCCTCAGATTACAACAAATGCTGTAACTTCTGTTATGGTGAGGCTCACAGCACAACTGAGTCCTCCAGTTAGGATTTCCCATGTGTGTGATTACTGTTTACAGTGAACAGTTCTTGCATTATGTACTACACCTCAAACCCTGTTTATTACAAGCACCTACATGTTTTCCAGTATGGCTGTCTTACCTGGCATTGCTATGGTGACCTCCATCCTGACATCTTTCCTGTTATAAGGTCACATTGATCAATACTTAGGAAGTTTTGACCATATTTGACCATTCCCATATCTGGGTGTCTGTAAATAACCATAGATGAAGTGATTATGAACAAACAGATCTTTAACTATATCCTCTACTTCAAGTTCAGATTAAGTGTGTTCCCAAAAAACTTCTGCATTCATTAGAAATAAACTAACCAATCAATAAGTACATAAATAAGTAAATACAAAATACAAAAATAAACACAGAGAGTTGTGAAAGATAAATTGAAGAAGGACTGCACACCATCATCCATTTAGTAGGTGGGAAGATTGGAACCCCACACCTTCCTTCCACTTAGGAGACGTTTCTCTTTGTTCTGCTCTGGTGCCTGAGTTCGTCCAGGTGTGTCCACTGTGTTTTACTTTTAAGGCTCTGAAAGAGAGTTCAGGATTTTTAAATTCTTCCTATTTTTTTCAAGTAGGAGATTGCCTTGATGACAAATCTTCCTCAAAGCAAAATTTTCGTTTTATCTGCAGATGTATGATTTCTCAGTGGGTTACAAAGAGCTTAATGCAGAATTTCAGATTCTCTTCATAGACCGGTACCCACTCGCTCAGTCATGGCCCTTTCCCCTCCTGGGTGTGTAGCAGGCATTCTTTGTTGAGGAAATTTTTGCTCTTCTCAGGATTTTCCCCTTATCTTGCTCTAAGAGTTATGATTTGTTGGGCTGGCTCCAGGTCTCTCTGCACATATGTAGCAGAAGTGCGTGTTGGTCTTCCTGTGGGTCCTGAACAACTGGAACAGAACTATCCCCAAATCTGTTAGCTGTATATGGGATATTTTCTTTTAGATAGGCTGCCTTGTTCTGGCCTCAGTGGGAAAGGGTGTGCCTAGCTTCACAGAGACTTGATGTGGCAGGGTGGGGAGATACCCAGGAACCTGCCACTTGCTCAGAGAAGAAGAGAGGGGGATTGGGGAGGAGAATTTGGGAGGGATGACTGGTAGTGGGTAAAGTGATTAAGTAAAATAATAATATTTTTTTAAAAAATTGTGATTTGTTATATGGAGTATATTCTGCTATTTTATTTTATTATTTTATTTCTTGTTTGTTTGTCTCTGACTGGTTACTTATTTCTAGTGTTAGCCTGTCTTACAGATGAACAACTTGTATATCCTTCATCAACTTTCCAGTTTCCAGGAGTTTCCCAAACAAATTGTATGTAACACCACATACTCATATAATTACCTAGAAGTATAGGAAAGACTGCATTACAATATCACACTTAGCCCTTTGAGGAAATGTACAAATACTCATAGGAAATGGTTTGCAGTTAGTAGGCAATACAGTGAAATCCAGTTCTTGTTTTAAAATGTTATGCCCAGAAGAGATCTTTGAAATTTTATAAACAGATGGATTCTTTTTGCTTGATTCACTAATGTTTTACAATTAACTAATTAACAGGTTTATTGCCAAAATTAGCAATAAAAAGTGTTCAGGAGCGTTGACCAAAGCA
This sequence comes from Mastomys natalensis, assembly GCA_021653895.1. Taxonomy (NCBI): domain Eukaryota; kingdom Metazoa; phylum Chordata; class Mammalia; order Rodentia; family Muridae; genus Mastomys; species Mastomys natalensis. The sequence continues at coordinate 985,998 of JAJTUV010000002.1, read as the reverse complement.
GTCTTTTGTAATTACATAGATACCAAAACAATCTGTGTGTAGTTTGAGGCTAAACGTTGCTCACATCAGAATTCTGCCTGCTGTTTTCAAATAAAAGTTGACAAATATGAAAATGAACCCTGTAGATTTCCATTCTCCTTTCATATACACAGGCTTCTGCCTTAATTAATAATAATACAGGTACCACAAACTAGAGGGAGAAGCACTGGATGTACCCAGATTGCTTTCAAGTATGCAAAATTGCTTAGAAACCATGCTTCTGAAGGGCTATTAGGAAGTGCTTTTATGTAAAGTCCATCTGCTGTTCTCTGGCCACAGAGACCTTAAGTGACCTGTGCAACCTGATTTCCTACTGTTTCTACCTTGAGCAGGTCATGGCCCACCTGGGAAGCTATCACCCCACTGCTGATGTTGATCTTTCCCCCACAGCTTCTCCAAACACTCCAACACGCTTCTGGCATTCTCGAATCCTTGCTCTTCACATGGCAAGTCTTATTGAGCCTCTTTATTTGGCATGAGCTGTTTTACTGCTGGGAAATCCCTCAGGCTCTTAGAGGAGGTCACATGAACATTTCCAGGGAGTTCATTTGCTGATTACTATAGGTGGATCTAGGTGTAGGAGGCATATTGCTCAACTTCGGATCTTTCCTCACTGGCTTTCCAGTAAAGAGGAATAGGCTTTGAATTTTGAGATTCTTTTTTTCCTAGGCTTGGGGCTGGGAATGAGGCCATCTACATCTGAGCCTACCCTTCAGTATGGTGTATATATCCAGTGAAGCTCCACTGGAGAAAACTAACTTTTCCTTTGCAAGTGGATGTCAATTGGAAATAGCTCCTTGGTTAGAGATGGGAGCCTGTGTCCACTTTCCCCTCTTAGCAGTGGGACTCTATCTGTCTTGAACTTGTGAAGGCATTGTGTTTGAATCCCTACAAACCAAGCAGGCATGAAAGTCACCTGTAATCTCACTCCACTGGAGGTAGAGGCAGATAGTAGCTTCTGAATGGGTTGACTAGCTATGTTAGCTGGAACAGGTGAATTCATAAGAGACTGTACCTCAATAAAAAAAGGTGAACAATAATGGAAAAAAAACAGACTCCATGGTAACTTTGGGGCTTCACAGGCATGCACAAACAGCAGTATGTGCTCCTGCATGTACCACACACACAAAAGTGTACACACATACACATACACATAATATAATTCAGATGAAAAAATTTCAAGGTTCAATGAATAACAAGTTGGAATAAAGAAGAAAAGAAAGGAAAGAATTAAGAAAAGATTGAAGGTAGATATGAAGAGAAATGGATAGAAAGTCAGAATTTTTCTTATTTCCTTATATTTCCTCACCAGTTCTGCCCCAAACCTTCCATTGTTTAGTCTGCATTCCTGGGTGAATTTCTCAGATCTTAGAAAAATTTCAATTTGTTTTAAACTATTTACTCCTTTTTTTTTAGCCTTGCTTTATCTTCTCCTGTGTGTGTGTGTGTGTGTGTTGTGTGTGGTGTGTGTTGTGAAAATGAGTCTCATTAATTAGGTTACAAACTTCCTGGGTCAGAGGTTGGCAAACCCTTCACTACTGAGACGGACTGAACAAAGTAATAAGTCCTATCTGAAGACACCTTTCTTGTTGCAAGGCTCCACTGACCACCCAGTTGGTCTAGGAATTCCCTCACAGCTTCTTTGTCACCAAGCCCTTGATAAGCACTGTGTGAATGATGAATCAATTAAGCATTTCTTGTGCCTAACAAGATTAAATACTGTTCTTATGACTTTATTGATTTATTAAATTAATTAGTTTTTTATTTATACCCTACCATGTTCCAAAACACACACACATGCACAATTAGATCAAAATCAATTGTGAATTCTTAACCCCGTGTCATGGTGTGAACAGTGAATTAAACTGCAGCACCTGCATTTTTTTCTAAGTTCTAAGGGGCAGCTATGTTGAGGTTTTCATCCTCAGGGTCTCCTTTGATAACTTTGTGGAGGTTGATGACCCTCAACTGGGCTTCTAAAGCACCCATGCATATGTTCCCCACAAAGGCAATCTAGATATCTCAACAGATTGGTATGGCAATTTTATGACCCCCTATTTCTACCTATTATGAAGAACTTGGAAGGCATTCAGTGTGATTCCTGCATCCTGGATGGTCACATACACAGGACTAGGGATATGGAATAATGCCTGAGATCCACCCTCTGGACTCTACCAGAGATTTACAACCTACGGAAAATGTGCCTATAGCAAATGCCTCTTCTGTATCTTGAATGGGAGAAATGGGGAATACTAGAGGGCAAGTCTCCATCACATGGTCTGGTCAGTATCCCAGCCTTACTGTCACCCTCATTCCTTCCACCATTTACCTTCTCTCAGCCACATGTTATCTTACACCATTGGTGCTGAAAAGAATCTTTCTCTTCACTAATTTCTGCCAACTGAATATGTCTTTGGGAGCACCAGTTCTGTGTTAAGATTCAGCTGACAGATTAGCTGAATCCTTTGCACCCCAAAAGCAGTTTGACAAAACTCACTTCATGGTCTTCGTCCCCATGCCATGTCATGAGCACCAACCATGAGTCAGAGAAATGGAGTCAGGAGTGCATTGTGTGAGCAGGGAATCTACTCACTCTCTTTTCTTGTATCTCTCCTTAAAGCAGGATGTCTAGCCAGTCACTGTATTTGAGTGAACACATCTTTACAGATTTCTTGTGTATTAATTTGTCAAATATTAATGGCTATCGTCGACCTTCATGCTAATGATTGTAAGCCACGTGCATGTCCATGGACAGGAATTTTCAAAATACAACTGTAAGATGTACTTGATCATTCCAGAAGCTGAAGATATGGTTCTTTCAGTGTCATTCAAATCTTTTTTTAAGAATTCAATTCTTTTGCTTTTTTAATTCTTTGTAGTTAATTTTTGCATTATACAGTTCTTTGACATTGTATTAGCTATACTACTTAATTTTATACACAATGTATGGAGAGTTAAGTACACAGCTTCTTACTGATAACGGAAATACTGATAATGGCAGGGTTGGTTTTTTTTTGTTGTTGTTGAAACTCCTTGTGTATTATTAGAATGGAGAACATTATTTTACCCAGATTCCTCAGGGAGCTGAGAAGACACTATTCAAACAACATTAGGGAAAAAATACAAACTTTATTAACCATCACCATTTTTATTAGACAATAACCTGTTGCTCTATTTTCATGGAAAAAATGGTATATATGGAGCAATATTACTCATAAAGAATGGAATTTGGTATGTACATGAGAACTAATGCAGTTGCATGACCATAACTTAACAATGGAGGAACCAGAGCCAGCCTTACTGAGAGTCAGGAGCCAGAGCAACTCCAAGAAGTCAGGAGAAACTGTTTTCTTTTCTCTCTCTTCCAAATTGATGTGTATATGCACAGTGGGGATATTCTTACACTGATGCCTACTTAAAGAAATAACTGCAGTCATGTTTGTTTGCTTGATTTATTCATTGTGTTGCTTGACATTCTCCATTCGTCTCTGAAATGGATGTATCAACAACCCATACTAATGCATAGGGCATTTTAAATGCTCAGGAGCCTTTAAAAATGTCAGTTCTTTGTACATTTAGTTTTGATAAAAATACATAGATATGAGTCACCAAATTAATTTTGATTTATTAAAATTAATTCATGAGGAGCTGGAGAGGTTGCTTAGGGTAAAAATCACTAGCTGCTCTTCCAGAGGATCTGGGTTCAGTTCCCAACACCCACAAGACAGCTCGCAACTGCACACAACTCCAGTTCCAGGGGTCTGACACCTTTTCACAGACATATATACAGCAAAAACAACAATGTACTTAAAAATAAATAAAATAAAAAACTTAAAAATGAATACATGGAGATCTGGGTATCTGATATCTAACCTGAATGAAAAGCTCTTGTTCCACTCCCATGTTGTGTCTGTCTCCCATCCCGTCTCTCTCCCCTATACACTTCTCTGGGTTACCAGTACTCTGTCTCGAACTTACTCTGGATGATTCCTCTATGTGAACCTCAAACTATGTATTCCTTTCTTCTACTCATTTAGGATCACTGTGCAAAAACACAGTATAAAATACATACATACATACATACATACATACATACATACATAATACATATATATGCATTCACATGTAATCTATTTATGATAACATAATTTTGATGAGTACATGCATATCCTTCTGTGAGAGATATGATTAGCTATTTTTTAAAATCATTTTTGGTTCATCGTTCTATGTTTGGATTCTGTGTGGTTATTTATTTTCTGTTATTCTATACATTTGAACACACCTATTTAACAACAATAACTCCATCTTCCTCCCAGAAATTTGAAGACTAAATACTTAACTTTCAACATTCCATTTCACAATTCAATCCTCTTGTTCTGTAGCCATCAAAAACACTTCTGGTTTTCTCCAATAACCAAAAGTTCTTTTAGAGGTGGCTGGAGAGATACTTGGTATTAGAAGACACTTCTTGCTCCTGTAGAGGAACTGACTTACCCTAGTTTGTTTCCCAACACAAATGGGACACTCATAAACACCTGTTTATACTAGCTCCAAGGCAATCCCGTGATGCTAGGCTCAGTGGCCACCTGCCTTCACATGGACATATGCACGTGTAGACAAACATTCACATAATAAAAAAAAAAAAAAACTGTTAATTTACTTTGAATTGTCTATACTGATTTGCATTTGCCCATGTTTTTCAGTCACTATTAGTCATTATTCTGACTTGGATTTCTTATTTGGGATCACTTTCCTTTTGCCTAAATGTATTTCATTTTTTGCATGCACTCTCAGGAGGGTGTGTGCTACCTTGATCCAGTCCCAGTGGTTTTTCTGAAAATGTCTTTACCTTGTCCTTAACAATAGTTCAACTTTTAATTGTCCTCATTACACTGGTAGCACTCTTCTAATATCACGCAGATTTGTTGCTGCTCAAATCATCCCTTTGTGGATCATCTGTCTTTTAAGAAACCTGTTTTGAATTTTCTTGTGATTATCAAAGTATAACTGTTGTTTCATTTAGTATTCTTGGAACTTCTTCCAGTTCTGAGTACTGATTTTTGCCAACCAGTGTTTTCAATCTTTCTAATATTGAGGCTCTTGAATAAGTTCCTCATGTTGTGATAACTCCAACCATAAAACTATTTTTGTGGCTGTTTCATAGCTGCCATTTTGCTACTGTTATGAATCATAATGTAAATATCTGTGTTTTTCCATTAGTTTAGGTGATCTCCGTGGACTGGTCTTTTGGCCATTGAAGGGGTAGTGAACCACAGGTTGAAAACTGCTGCTATAAACAACCCCTAAGAAATTTTAACTTTAAAAAAAAAATGTTCAAACATTATTTTTGTGTCTTGTAATGGTTTGAAGAAGAAGTGACCTCATATGTTTAAACACTTCATCTTGAGCTAGTGGCGCTGTTTGTGGGTGGGGTAATTAGGAGGATATAGTGTTGCTGGAGGAAATACATCATGGGACAGGTATTGAGAGTTTAGAGACTCACTTCTGGCTTTCTCTCTGCTTACTTGTATGGATGTAAATGGGATCTTTCAGCCTCCTGTTGTGGCACTTATATCAGTGCCTCCCCCACAATTATGAGCTCCTCTTCTAGAACCCTGGCTAACATAAACTATTTTTCATATATTGTTTTTGGTCCTGGTATTCTATCACAATAACAAAAAGTTGCTGCTACAATCCCATGCTCTACAATCTCAGGACAGAAGCAATGCTTTGCACATTCTAGGCCTATAAACAAGATAGCTGAATCTCCCTGCTAATTAGGTTGTGACTAGAGGACAGAGTATAAACAAAAGGATTTTGTTGGAAAAAAAAACACCTGTACTGTTCAGATGTGGCAGACTCAATTGGTACTCTGGGTATCAACTTACTGTGGTCCCAGGAATTATCACTGAAGTCAAAGCACCTACACATCCACTGGCCATTGTAAATGGCCTGAACACTCTCAGCCAGATGTTTGGAAGGAGAAAGACTATAAGATTAATGATAAAGATTGGAGACAGAAGGATGCGAGTGAACACTAGGAGTAGGTGCTGCATGTAAAGATCTTTGAAACAACATTTCCATCACAGAGAATCTGCTTGAAAGAAATAAAAATGATTCATTTGGTTGACTTAACAGCCATTATTTCATGGATACCTGGCCCTGACAGGATAGACATGGATGGCAAACACAAGTAACAACTGGACTCCCCTTATGTGTCCATGTTCAACAGGGCTGCCACAACTGTAGCTAGGGGTAAGTGTTCTGGTGATCAATAGTGCATTATTGATAAGAGTCTGATACTAATCTATTTAATGAAGACTTACAACTTAGCTTGTAAGGTGACAACTTACTTTCCTTTCCTGCATCTCCAAGGGCCTCTGGCCTTGATGAGCACCTCTACTTACTACACAATTTCCCTCCCTCATGCAAATAATTTTAAATTAATAAAAGACTCTTTGGTTTATTGAAAATCTATATTGATTATATTTGACCATGTGTCAGAGTCATTCCTCTTCATTACTCGACCTCAGATGTTTTCCTTGGGATCAGTTGCGATCACCCATTTTACAGCAAAGAGAACACAAGTGGGTCTAAAGACAAGAGGTCCACAGATGGATACCATGGTGGAGACCTTATATATTGTTTATGCTTCTGAGGTCATCTGAAGCACAGGAGCTGTCTTTTGTTCCACTAACCCACCACTTTGACATTTCCAGAGAACAAGAACATCACCAAACCATGCATGGTCTATTTTCCAGATTTATGTCTCTGTTAGCCTAACAGTCTTTTTTATAGAATGTTTGACTGTAGACAGCTATCTTGCCCAAACATAAACTCCTCCTGGCATGGCTGATACTCATGGATGAAAGCAGACAAATAAACAGCCAGACATTTTGTTCTAGCAATTGACAACCCTACTGGATGATTCTACTTCCAGAGTTCCCTGTGAGAATGGTGATGGTATTCATCAACCTTTTCTACATGTTAGTTTCTTCCTTTGTTCAACCCTATGGCATGCCTTTCTCTTTCTCAGGTTCTAATTCCATGCATGAATAAGCATTTTGCCCATTAAACTACATACTGAAGTCTGCTTTCTACAGAATCAATCTGTGACTTTTATAGAAATGTAATCTATTCTAGAACAATAAGGCTACATTGTAAGCATGAAAATGGCAATGTAGAGACTCCAGAAACTTAATGTTTTGTTGGAAAAAAAAAGATATCAACCACAGAAAATCTATACTCAGGTTAAAAATCACATTACATCTTTTCTCATATGTTCTAGAAGACAATGTGAAAGGCATGGGGTTATACAAGAAAGAAGTAAATTATTCCTGAAAATAGACCTTTAAGTTAGTTACATCTCAACTAGAGCAGAAGTCTATTAACATTTTTGAAACCTGTCAAAAAAGCCAACCAACCAATAACAAATTTTTTAGAAACTAAACTATAAATAAGAAACATTAGATGTCCATTTTTTTATAAGTGAAATATTGGCTATAAAAGCTGCAAAGACCATAAGGATAAAAACCTTCTCACATCCATCCCATATCCAGGCAAGGATGATGATTGGAAAAGACTTAGTGCACAGAAAATGGATCCAGGAGGCATGAAGTCATTGTCCAAGATTCTTCCAATGAGGGGGATTCTTTGAGTAAAGAGCATCAGTGATGCTTCCTCAGTAGTTGTCCACAAATTATATGCTGTAAGTGTCTTTCTAAATGTCCTTTTTTTCTCATTATATTGTTCAGAATGGTAACATAGAAAGTACTTTGTTCTTGATTGATTACAGTACCTATTAACTTTGGGTCATAGGTCCCTGGGATCAAGGTAAACTATGCCTCAAGATACTGAGGCTTATGTCACTTGGAATGCCTGAATGCCAACCTGAAGCCAGTAACTAGATGGTACTTACTAATGGTGTTCAGTACCTTCTATGTATGGAACAATTCATTTGATAGCTCAAAGACAAGCAGATGTGGAGATAAATTCAACATATTTTTTTCTTCTGTGAACCCCCATCTTTCTTTCCCCACCCAAGAACTCTGTATACTACTTGTGGAAGCTGGTGATCTGTACATCTTTTTATTTCTCCTTTTGTTTTTCATTTTTTTTATTCGATATTTTATTTACATTTTAGATGTTATCTCCTTACCCCATTACCCCCCACCCAGGAACTCCCACCCCATCACCCCTCCTCCTGCTTCTTTGCGGATGTGCCCCTACTTAGCCCCCCAGTCCCACCTCCCCACCCTCGAATTTTCCCCCACATGGTGTCCAGTCAAGAAATTCTTAGGCAAATGGATGGAACTAGAAAATATCATACTGAGTGAGGTAACCCAATTAAAAACGAACACACATGGTATTCACTCACTGATCATAGGATATTAGCCCAGAAGCTTGAAATACCCAAGATTCAACTCACAAACCACATGAAACTCATGAAGAAGGAAGACTAAATGGGGGGTGCTTCAGTCCTTCTTAGAAATAGTAACAAAATACTCACGGGAGCAAATATGGAGACAAAGTGTAGGACAGAAACTGATCTGTACATCTTATTATTTTTTTCTTTTTTAATTTTATGTTTTTGCTTATTCACTTTATAACCCGTCCCAGTCACCCCCTCCCACAATCCTTCCCCATCTCTTGTTTTCTGAGTACCCCCTCCTCCTGTATCCCCCACCCTGCCACTTTAAGTCTCTGAGAGGCTAGGTGCTTCCTCTCCCATTGAGGCCAGATGAGGCACCCAGCTAGAAGACCATACTCCATATACAGGCTGCATGTTTGGGATAGCCTCCACTCCAGATGTTTGAGACCTGCATGAAAACCAAGCTGCACATTTACAACACATGTGCAGGGAGGCCTAGGTCCAGCCCATGGAGGTAGATCTGTGTAGACTAGGTATGCTCCACGGTTGGTGATTCAGTCTCTGAGAGCTCCAAGGGTTCAGGTTGGTTTACTCTGTTGATCTTCCTGTGCAGTTCCTATCTCCTTAGGCCCACAATCCTTCCCCCTATTCTTCTATAAGAGTCCTCAAGCTCCATCCACTGTTTGGCTCTGGATGTCTGTATCTGTCTGAGTCAGCTGCTGGTTAGAGCCTCTCAGAGGACAGCTTGCCCCTGTCTGTTCTCAGGCTGGAGGTTTAGATCCTGGGAGCTCTGGTTGAATCTTTTGATACTCGTTCTAAAAAGGACAAAAGCATTCTCACTCTAGCCGGTTGTGGTGGCGCATGCCGGTAGGATTTGCTAAAGGAGGCAGAGGCAGGAGGATCACGAGTTCGAGGCCAGCCTGGGATCTGTACATCTTAAAAGAGAACATGTCTCTATGATTTGCCAGGCTCATGTTGAACTTTGTGTAGATGATAAACATACTTATTTTGGCAATGTACTACATGTAGACTAATCTCTTCTGAATAAAGCCTGTGTCTATGCCAGATGCCAGTCTTCTAGTCTCTGTCAGCTACCCTCTCTCCAATTTTCCATCACATTCTCTTTAGAATACAGTCTGGGTCATTTCTCTGTTTCTACATTCACTTTGGTTACATTTCCATGATGTCTCCAATTTGCTGTTTAACTGGCCCATTGTATGTTTAATGTTAATCTATTTTTCATGTATGGAAGAACAACTGAGGCCTTATACAAATCTACACAAGCTAATATAGCTACCCCTTCACTCCATTTCCATTCTCAAACCTCTCTGGGATGCTTTAAACATATGCTAAATCTGTACTCTTAAAATAGTTTTTATTTGATATAACATCACTGGATAATTACTGTTGCACTATTAAACCTTTCTATTTCTTCACATCGCCATACTATCCCTTCTGTGATTTTGTTTTGTCATATTTTAGTTATGGTCTTCTGATTGATCTTGGTGCTTTCTGGGAATCTAGAGACCTATGCTGTCAGGTACCTCCAAGCTGCACCTGCTTTTGTTTGGGCTGTTTGAGTGACAGCTTAGAACCACTTTTTCATATTGGGACATTTATTTTTATATTCCTACTTTTCCTTCCTTCTTTCCTTCTTCTTCCTTTCCTCCCTCCCCTCTCTCCTTTAACCTTTCTTTCTTTCTTTCTTTTTCTTTCTTTCTTTCTTTCTTTTCCTTTTTTCTTCTTTCTTTCTTTCTTTCTTTCTTTCTTTCTTTCTTTCTGTCTCTCTTCTTTCTTTCTTTGTTTCTTTCCTTCTATTATTATCATTTTATATCATCATTATGATTATTATGAAATAGATCTCATTTTGAAGCCTGGGGTTAGCCTTGAATTCACTATCTAGGCAGCCTTGAGCTATCTTCCTACCTCAGCATCTCAAGTGCTGGAATTACAGGTACGAAACCACAAGCCCAGAATACATGGGGTTTTTATTTTATTTTTTTTTTATTTTCTGAACTATCAAAATAGAAGGGTGAATTTGGACTGCAATCCTCTGTAATAATGCCTAATGGCCAAAGTGAGCAGATGTGCTATTTTTCTCTATTCTTTCAGTACAGGAACAATGAATACTTTCTTTCCTTTTTTCTTCTCTGAAATACGTGCTTGCGTCTATGGACTGTGGGGCTACTTTTATGAAGGCTATCTCAGTAGGCTCCTTCTTTGTGAAGTAACCGGATTTAAACTTTAGTGCCTGCACCTTTTAAAGCCTCATATTGGAAGCTGCAGAAACCCAGGGTCTATGTGAAACCTCTCCATGTAATCTTGACTTGGCATCTTCTAGGTACAGTGCTCCTTCTCTCATTTTATCTTTTGCCTCTGAATTACTTCCTTTTGTGCCAGCTCAGCAACACGTTTTAGAAGATTGAACATATATGTTTTATCCAACACTTTAGTTCTTTCCATCAGGAATTTGCTCAGAATGATCTAATCTGTCATCCTGCTGAAAAAAAAAACTCACTTTAGTCACATTTTAGAATGTGACATAGGTCTTTGGTCAAACAGCATGCTCACCAAAGTTAAAGGTATCTGTTACCGGATTCTACTGTGATAATTTTCAAAATTATAACTCAGGCACAGAGATGGTATCCTAGTTAAATATTTGAGAATATTTTTTGTTATGAAATAGTGATACCAAGTTTCACAAAGATGTTGACTAAAATATTCTGGTATATTCAGTCTCTTGGGGTAAAGGACTATATTAAACCTAGGGAAAATTAAGTGAAAAATTTGAAAAAAAAATTGTAAGAATCTAGGAGGACTTTGACCTCCAATTCCTTTGCAGATATTTCACATTATTATTTTACTTTAAAGAAATTAAAATTGAAAGTAATGCATTTCATTTATAATTTACATAAGAAAGATGGCAATGCAGTCAACTCAGGAAATTTTCTGAAAAGAAAGATATTTAATAAGCTAAAGATCAACCAGTTAATATAACTTAATGATTTTAAAATTCTTTTGACAAATTTAAAAGAGTGTATTTTTGTTTGTTTCCTTTTCTTTTCTTTTCTCACTTCTTGCTCTTCCTCCTCCTCCTCCTCCTCCTCCTCCTCCTCCTCCTCTCTCCTCCTCCTCCTCTTCCTCCTCCTCCTCCTTTTTTTCAAAAAATTGACTTATGAATGGAGCATTCCTTAGGTTCAGGCATTGGCTCAGAAAGTTTCTCCCAGCAAAGGTGCAGACAATAGAAGTGAGGAGCTAAAGAATTTCATTGCCTACAGCTTTCAGAATTTATCTAATTTAGATATAGTTTGGCTGTTTGGCAGCCTGTAATTGGCTGGTTTAGCTACTGTAACTGGTTCATGTCTAGCTAGTCTGTATATTATTAGCTTGTAGTGCAGAAATGGAGTCAGCCTTAGACCAAATGTAATTTAACAGTAAATATGTACCATGCTTATCATTCCTCAACAAAAACATATTTTTAATAAACCAGGTCTGAAAATAGAAAGAAATAGTATTTTTAACCCCAAAAGCAAAATAACTAATATAATAAGCTTTTGGTTCATATTTTTTTTTGTTGTTTCTACTTCTAGCTTCATGAGAACAGCATCCTCCTACTAGAATCTTATTTTTATGCATTCTGGCCTTTGGTCAGTCTTGTCCAGAGTTGAGTACTTTATTTAACACAGATAGTTTATGTCTTTAGGGCACATGTATCCCTCTAGGTATTATGCTAGCTTAACCCAGCTATATCTAGCATTAAACTATCAGTATTGTAGAATTGCTTTTAGAACATCTAGAATAAACAATCTACTTTTCCTAATCTACTATGGGAGGAATTTGAATAGTTTTTTTCTCTTCCTAGTCAAACCAAATTTAGTGAATTATCCCCTATCATTATCCAGGAGTAAAGCTGGATCGACTTGATTTTCCACCATGTATGATCACCTTAGTATTAGCTTCATGATGATAGTGCTGTGGGTTACTTGTCTGTGTTCTTCAATATCTCTGCATATTGACCCCAAAGATCAAGGGTCTGTATTAATTAAACTGAAGAGCCCATCTTCTAGTTCAGAACTTCACTGAGGCATTCCTACCCATAATTCACTGTAATGACCATCTACCAGAGTAACTTTTCTCATCTCAGTTCATATAGAACTTTCATAGTCTTTATTCCTGCACTTCTTATAGGCAAGAGAAATTTTGGGTCAATGATTTTGTGGGTTATTTGATATAATGGTCACACAATGAGTGGCCCATCTTGAGACCCATCCCATGGGCAAGAGCCAATCCTTGACACTACTAATGATACTCTATTATGCTTTCAGTTAACAGTCTAGCATGTTAGGAACCTTTGAGAGGTTCCACCCAGCAGCTGACCAAAACAGATGGAGATATCCACAGCCAAACATTTGACAGAGCTCAGGAAGTCTTGTGAAAGAAGTAGAGGAGGGATTGAGAAATCTGGAGGGGATAGGGACTCTAGGAGAAGATGAACACAGGGGCACCCAGAGACTGAACCATCAAACAAAGAGCATATAAGGGCTGGAGCTAAGCCCCCTGTATATATGTATCAAATGTGCAGCTTGGTCTTCAGGCAAGTCCCCTAACAACTGGAGAAGGGCTATCCCTGAATCTGGTGCCTGCATGTGGATTCTGTTTCCCTACTGGGCTGCCTTAACAAGGTGTCAGTGGGAGAGGATGTACCTAGTTGTGCAGTGACTTGAGGAGCCAGGGCATGTGTGGTACTCACTTCTCAGAGGTGAAGAGGAAGGGCTAAAAGGAAGGACCTATGAGGCAATCATGTTGTAAAGTAAATAGATAAATTAATGGAGAAAAAAGAAAACCAAGGAAAGAAAATAATAAGAAACAAAGGAATTTCATGGTCTCATACAATTCTAAAATGTTTGATATTTAAAAAGAGACAATTACCAACAATAACTGCTAAAATTATTAAATACTAGCTTAAATAAAAATGATTTCCCGCCTCTCAAGCCAATAAGAAGTGTTCCTCAGTGAATTCTGTTTCAGGTTCCTGCCTTGAGTTCCTGCTTTGACTTCCCTTGTAGGCTTAAATTTTTCAAAATCTACTTTAATAAGGGGTCCTAAATGTTTTATCCTCCCTTCTAGCTCACCACCCACCAGATGTAGTAGAAAGGAAAGGTTAATAGAGCAAAGACAGATGTGGACCTGTTTAGAAGTAGTTCTTTTGGGCTACTCCAATCTTCTTTGTCAGGATATCAATAGTTCAGTTCATACAAATCAGCAGTGGTAACTCAATCACTTACAAAAAATATTCACAAATCAACAATGAGAGTTTGATCCAGAAGAGACTGTGAGGCTCTGGAAATCAGCCTGACTGCATGGAAACAGCAAGAAGCCACCAGAATATCTCAAGAAGTTCTTTGGTGCCTTTTTCTATGAAGTCATGACAAAGGATGATCAGTGAAGAAGGCAAAGTGAACCAGTGCTACAGTGTCATCAGCACATACTAGTATCAGCAAAGCCCAACAAAGACCAGCAAAGAGTGACAAGGAGAACGAATGTCAGAACATCATCCACTGTTTATTGGGTTATACTTATAGATGATCATAAATGCTGCTGTAGAAGGAACAAGCCTGTGACACTGTCTTTTCAAATGTAATTTGTAAGTCTGACCAAAATGTCATATTCTTACCACTGAATCACTTCCATTTCATTTGCTAAAAGAAAAAAAAAAGTCTTTACATGTGAAATTTATCACAGACTTATTTTTAAGATTAAAATTATGAATTACTTGAATGGCCAAAAAAATGTTAAACTATTATTATACAGGCATATCAATTGAATATCATGAAGCCCTTAAGATTATGTCCTTAAGATTATGTCTGGAAAGATTTATAATAATACGTAACAGTTCTCTTTTGCTTATGTTGGTTTATATGGTGCAAAACCTGCAAGGAAGGCTCAAGTGTATGTCATTTCTTTAGGATGGCAAGTAGAGCAAGTACATAGACAGCAAGGAGCTAACAATAAAAGCCAACACAAGAACAAGTTTTGTTCTATCTCTGGATAGATAAAAATGAACACTAATATGATCTTTCAAGAAACATCTTTTTCAATTATTGAAGTTGGAAGTGTTTATCTACTGGCCCTGACCTCTTGTCGATCAATATTGGCATCATGGACACATCTCAAATTTAGACATGGAATTACCAGGGGGAGATTCTTAGTCTGTAGAATTAGTTACTTTCAGTTGTAAAGGAAGTCTACCTAGGGCACTCTCTAAACTGCACCAGCTTGAAGCCCATCAGGAATCTTGGGAGCTGGGGAAACAACCTCCTCAAAGTTAGCTATGAGTTGAAACTCATACAAAGCTTGCTCATTTCAGTGTTTGAATACTGTGAAAAGAAAATAAGAGTTACAGTTGCATGCTCAATTGAATGTTGATCAATTCATGCTTCAGGAGTCTATTGAATCATGAGTCTGTTCCAGGTCCTATAAAATCAAAAACTGTGATCTCCCTTCTCCTTTGGGAACACCCTTTTTAGGGGAAAAGAAGGGATTTTCAGCTCAGTTGGTTTGACTAACAATAAACCATTAATAAACAAAATAAATACACTAATTAGGACTATATTGTAGATGAAAAATCAACAACTTAACGATGCTTGGGAAAGAAATTGAAGTACAGGAAAATTTCACCACTGGAGAGCTCTGGGTAGGACAACTAATTTTATAGGTTTGTTATTGTTGTTTGTATGTTTGCTCTTTAGTTTCCCATGTTTTCTGTAATGGACCAAGATTTCTCTTAAAACAGAAAAAAACCTGGTGAAATGATCATTGGAAATATTTGAAAGATAATAAAATCATTTCTCATTCCTCATGTAGTTATTGGTTTAGATCCTAGTCTATACTTGGCCTTTTTTCTGGGAATCATTTCTACTTACTTTTCAGTGCCTTCCTGAAAGTAGATATAAGGGTTTTTGCCTTCCCCGACTTCTCTCTTTGTATGAAAGGAAAATCCCTGGAAACAAAGTTCCAACAGTATGCCCTTAGTAAGAACTTGATGAACGTATGTTCCTGAAATGTAACTTATCCCATTTGCCACATGCTAACAGGACTAGCCATTCATGAAGTTGACTCTTTTGGGAGTTTCATGTCTGAGCTTTTACGTGGTGGATTTCAAAGTAGAGGCCACTATTGCTATGTAGTATAGCCAGTTATTGTTTAAATTTATAATAAACTGTGCATAGACTTACACTTTCAGTTTCCAAGGTGCCTATTTATTACTGAGATTGGCAACTCAACATTGTTTTCCAGTCCCTGTGACAAGGTGTCACCAGAAACACAAATCTGTAAGAAACTGCAGCTTACCATCTGCTTCACACTCAGGGTCTCTGAATGGCCCCTAAAGGTGGTGGCTGTTTGCAGGGCTTGGACTTTTGAATTACATTAAGTCCTAATCTGAATTTTCCTTTTGGCTGACCTCTAAAGAATGGCAGAGGAGAAATCAAATGCCCAACAAAGGAACCTTGTGGGACAGTAGGTGCTCCCGTCCCTGATGCCAGTGTGACCAATTCAGCAATTGTGTCTTTCCTGAGGATAAAATGAACATCGTGTCAATGAAGCTAAAATCAGAGAATGATGATCTGAGAATCAGCAAGAAAGAAGAAGCTGACCTTGGAGAGGTTTAAGAACGCCTTCCGAATAGCTATCCTGAACATAATTAAAGGCATTTTAACATTATAAGCCTTAAAGAATGCAAACCATCACTGCTGCACACTGGGGAGTTAAAGATATTGCTTTTATAGCTGGGGAGCTTATGGTCAGAAGCGATATGAAATATTAGAAATGTGACAGTTTTATAATAATTTTATTCTTGCTCATTGTGATCATTTCATTTGGAGCTTTTTACCTTGGAATGTGTTGAATTGCATTAAGCCTCCTTCACTCCATCCTTGTCCTGTAATATTAGAGGCTGTGGTTATAAGTTGAGGAATTAGAGAGTGTTATAGTCACAAGCAAACAGGTAATGGTGTGTATGATACTTAGTTTCATGAATTAGACATTCACAGTGAATTTGTCTCCCAGTTAATAGAGCGTAGAGTGAAATATTATCTCTTCTTTATTCTTATTTGTGTCTTTTATCCCATTCTCTTTCTGAGATGATTTTTATTTTTTAAAAGAAAGCATAATTCTTTCTGTTAAATATTTTGTATACTATGTTTTATCTTTGCCCATATTCTCTCAAATATTATATGTATTCTTTCTATTGAACCACCAACCACTACTTTTTTTGGAGTTGAAGTTAGAGGTCATCTTATTTACCTATTTAAATGAGGTTAACTTATTTCAGATATGTTAACATAAAGTCATCGGGCTTAGGAACTATCTAGAACTAGAGCATAATCCAATAAGCACAAACAGATAGCTAGACACAGTGCTGGTGACAGCCAAGAGCACTGAGCACTCTACACATGATGGCTCTTCTAAGCTTTAGAATGATAATAGGTCTGATCTTCTTATTCTTGTTATACTCATTTCATGGAAGAATGAACCAAGTCACTCTCTGTCTAGGTATCTTATTCAAGGTTACTTGTGGTAGTGTGGTTTTTATGTGAAATGTTCCACATAGGCTCATGCATTTGAGTGTATGATTTTCATCTTGTAGAACTGTTTGGGAAGGTTGTAGAATTTTTACATGTTAGAGGGTTGATGGAGGAAGAAGTACCTGATAAAGTATGGACCTTGGGGTTTTATAGCCAACATCATTTCCTGTTCTCTGATTTCTGACTGGATATTTTGTGTCCCTCTGATCCCACATTCCTTCTTCTATGCCTTCTCTACCGTGATGTGCTGAATGACATCAGAATAGGAAGCTATAATAATTAATTTCTTCCATAAGTTCTTTAGGTCATGTATTTTGTCACAGCAATGTGTAAACTGATTAAGATAAGTGGAATGATTTTCTTGATCCTAGTACTCTATAAACTCTGGTGAATCTTGAAGTCTGAGCTTGGTTAACATTTTTCTTTTCTTTTTTCTTTTCTTGGGGAACTCATTGACATTTTGACCTTTTAAATTATAAGTAAATAACATGGTATTTCTTTAGACATGCAGTTGATTAATAAAAGGCTTGTTGGTCATGTTATGGGGGGCTGTAGCACATCATTTGCTGATGGCTGGGAGATTGCTTCACTTTGTATTGACAACATTTGTAGTTCTTTTCAATAATGGAAAGCTGGTTTAATGCATTTATCTCCAAGCTATGACTGATTAAATCTCAAACTTTGGACTGGTTGTGAACTAACTATGTTAGGCTACCTGTGGTGGTTTGAATGAAAATGGCCCCCATTGACTCATAGGGAGTGGCACTATTGGGAGGTGTGGCCTTGCTGGAGTAGGTGTGGCCTTGTTAGAGGAAGTGTGTGTCTGTAGGCAGCCGTGGTTATGACCAGCACCTGACAATGTAAGCAGCTGGCTTCCAGAGTGGCCAGCTCAGGAACTGGTAAACTGTAGGCAGCCGTGGTTATGACCAGCACCTGACAATGTAAGCAGCTGGCCAGCAAACAAGTCCTTTGAGCATGCGTCGGCCTCGTGCCCCTTCTGAGTGGGCTTATGCTAATAAGGTGTTGGCAGCTTAACCTATCCTGGGAGGACACATCACCCAGCCCGCCTAGGGCAGTTATATAAGCAGCTCCTTTCTGCTGCTTGGGGTCCAGGCCTTTCCCTTCCCTTCCTGGTCCAGGTCCCCCGTCCAGTTCCCCATTCCTATGTCAAGAGCCGTTCCTGGATTAAAGCCAACTGAGAAGGATCCTACCGTGTCGCGTCTTACTTCGCGGCCAAGGCGGACGCGACATATGGTGGCCCGCACGGGGAAACTGAGGACTTCACCTTCGTTGGATTCAGAACTCAGCAGCTAGGAACGGCGGTACAGGTATATTTATTGTCACAGAAAGTGCCCAGTGAGTAGGGCCGTCACAAGGTCCGCGGTAAAGCGGCGTCACAGAAAGTGCCCAGTGAGTAGGGCCGTCACAAGGTCCGCGGTAAAGCGGCGTCACAGAAAGTGCCCAGTGAGTAGGGCCGTCACAAGGTCCGCGGTAAAAGCGGCGTCACAGAAAGTGCCCAGTGAGTAGGGCCGTCACAAGGTCCGCGGTAAAGCGGCGTCATAGAAAGTGCCCAGTGAGTAGGGCCGTCACAAGGTCCGCGGTAAAGCGGCGTCACAGAAAGTGCCCAGTGAGTAGGGCCGTCACAAGGTCCGCGGTAAAGCGGCGTCACAGAAAGTGCCCAGTGAGTAGGGCCGTCACAAGGTCCGCGGTAAAGCGGCGTCACAGAAAGTGCCCAGTGAGTAGGGCCGTCACAAGGTCCGCGGTAAAGCGGCGTCACAGAAAGTGCCCAGTGAGTAGGGCCATCACAAGGTCCGCGGAAAAGCGGCGTCATAAGGTCCGTGGTCATAGGTCCATGGTAAAGTGGCAATTGAATCACGAGAAACCTTAGAAGTATCATGTTTGTGTTTGTTGTAGACCAGGTGTGGGTCGGTCTGGGTGTCGTAATTATGTTTTTCCTAGTATGTAGTCTTTGTTTCTGTTTAAATTGTCATTGTCCAAGACATAAGTGTAAAAAAAATAATAAAGGACGAAAAAGGGCCTCCAACATCTATCCTAGCACAAAAGATTTAGAGACAGAGAGTTCCTCCAGCTCCGATAGCTCAGTTGAGGAGGAAGGAGGGAACTTAGGCAAGATGGAGGAGGAAGAAAAGTTAGAAAAGATGGAGGAGGATCAAGAGAACCTATCAGTTGAAAGGGAGTCTGTGACCCTCTCTAGGCGGAGGAAAGGCAAACATGGGGCGGAGAAGCTTAAATCACCTGCTTGGAGACGCCCACAGCTCCGCCCCTAGGCCCGCCTCCATATGCGGAGGTTCCTCGGACCGGTCCACCCCCAGGGACTCCAGGGACTCAATCGTTCTGCCCCGAGACTTGGAAGGAAGTGCGTATAGCCTTCCCAGTTTATCTTGACTGGAAATCCATTTACAGTACTGCGTTGGATACCGGGTAACTTTATACCTTTGTGGGCCGCGACATGCACCTGGCCAGTGCCTATGCCGGTCCATTCTAACTCCCCGGTCCTTCCTACCTTTTCTCTACCTTTTGTGTTTGTATGCTTTGCAAAAATCAAAACTCTGCGCTTTGTATTAGCCAATGTATCTGCTTGGTTGGATCCCCTTGCAGATAGTAAAGTTGACGCAGAGGTTTTGAGAAACGTGCTTGTTCAGGTAAGTTTGGGGTCGTCACAAGGTTCGGGGGACGCCTCGAACCGGACTGATGACTCCCTAAACATCACCATGCTATTTATGATTTACAATGCCACCATATCTTTGCCAAAGAACTCTACTAAATGCAGAGTGCTGGAAAGGCAGGAATAACACTGCCTTTATTGTCAGACTACCTACCTCTGTACCGGTAACGGTGGAGGTTGACCTTAATACCTGTTTAGATATAAACCTATTCAGCTTTCTTGCGTCTCCTCTCTCAGGACTGTATATTATTTCTTTGGTATATAACTCTTCTCAGTCTCTCAATCAGAGTCGTCTCCTGTCTGAGTACCTGAAAGGAAACCGGTCGAAAGAAGACGAGTACCTATCCAGGAGGCTCCTATTGCAGATCGCTACCCTGAATGGCACCCGCCTGGATCCCTCTACTTTGGAGGGGCTCACCACTTGGGTCAAGGGTGCCCTCAATTTTCTTTAAAAGAATGAGCGGGAGTATTTATTCTGGGGAGCTGTTGTTCTCCTAGGATGTGGTTTCTGCCTTTGGTTTCTGTGTCATTTGTGCCATGACCATGCAGGACATAAGGTTGTTGTTTACCAGGCGCTGACTGCCATGAAGGAAGGCACTCCCCCAGGTATTTGGCTGGCCTCCCTTAGGGAGGCATAGTGGGGAGCCTTCTGGACCCGGTAATGGCCATCCAGGCATAATCCCTAGATCCTGACCATCTTGACCATTGCCAAAGGTGTACACTCATGAGGCTCCTACAGCATCACCTCAATGTTTCTGAAGCGGGGAGTACGAGGAGCGCCTCGACTAGAGATGTTCTCAATCCTGAGATAGATTCTCTGAAAGCATGTCCGAGTGCATAGAGGTTTTGTGCCAAATGTACCTCTCCCTGAAAAAAGGCACGAAGGCGGGTATGGCAGAAATATAAACTTTCCCATCACAATGCCTTCACTTTGCACAAGGGCTCGGACCTCTGTTTTCCACCGCTGACTTGCTGCGCTAGCGGCGACTCTATAGGTGTGCTTTATCGCCTCACGCCAACCACCTAATGAATGAGTTCAAGCATGCTTGGGTGTGGGATGCCTAAGGTCTGAAGGGTCCAGAGGTAACCTAATTCAAATTTAATAAATAAATAAGGGGGAGATGTAGGCAGCCGTGGTTATGACCAGCACCTGACAATGTAAGCAGCTGGCTTCCAGAGTGGCCAGCTCAGGAACTGGTAAACTGTAGGCAGCCGTGGTTATGACCAGCACCTGACAATGTAAGCAGCTGGCCAGCAAACAAGTCCTTTGAGCATGCGTCGGCCTCGTGCCCCTTCTGAGTGGGCTTATGCTAATAAGGTGTTGGCAGCTTAACCTATCCTGGGAGGACACATCACCCAGCCCGCCTAGGGCAGTTATATAAGCAGCTCCTTTCTGCTGCTTGGGGTCCAGGCCTTTCCCTTCCCTTCCTGGTCCAGGTCCCCCGTCCAGTTCCCCATTCCTATGTCAAGAGCCGTTCCTGGATTAAAGCCAACTGAGAAGGATCCTACCGTGTCGCGTCTTACTTGCGGGCCAAGGCGGACGCGACATGTGTCTCTGGGGCTGAGCTTTAGGGTTTCAAAAGTTCAAGCCTGGCCCAATGTCAGTCATTCTTCCTGCTGCCTTCCAATTCCGATATAGAACTCTCAGTTATTATGTCTCTATCACCTGTGTGCCACTATGCTTCCTATCATAATGATAATGGACTAATCCTTTTAAGCTGCAAGTCAGTTCCAATGAAATGTTTTCCTACATAAAAGTTGGTGTGGTCATGGTTTCTCTTCACTGCCATAGAAACC
Source organism: Mastomys natalensis (assembly GCA_021653895.1). Taxonomy (NCBI): domain Eukaryota; kingdom Metazoa; phylum Chordata; class Mammalia; order Rodentia; family Muridae; genus Mastomys; species Mastomys natalensis. The sequence continues at coordinate 964,520 of JAJTUV010000002.1, read as the reverse complement.
CAACTAAGACAAAAGTACCAGGACAGTGGTGTTACTGTAGTAAGTAAGACTGTGTTTTTGCTTGGAGAAATGTAGGCTTTAGATTTGAAAAGCAGTTAAACACTTAAGAGGAGCTTAATCGTCCATACTAATAAGTCATGGAGACAGTGGTACTGAGGGTAATTTGAACTGTGGATGCCAATTTCACGAGGTTTCAGAGGAGAATATTGATACATGGCTTAGAGATCATTCTTGTGATTTTTTGGCTATGGATGTGACTGCTTTTGACCTAGGCAGAATTTGTCAAGCCATTTTGCTATTATTCTTTGTTCCCTCCTCTCCTGTGATTTTCCTGAGCCTTGGGGAATGGGTCTTAGTTAGAGCTGAGCACTCAGCCATCACATCATATCAGGTCTTTGACCAGTTATGAATTTCTGCACTAACAGCTGCCCAATGTAAATAGAGAGAATCTATACATATTTTTTTACATACTCCTAGGTCATTCTTTTTGACTTTCTGAGTCAGAAAGGAAATAATTCTAAATTCTCTTATTCTTATTTTGCCCTTCTAGAAACAGAGGTAGCCAGATTTTAAGTTCTTTCACAACTGGTTAAACAGGAGCCATGACTACTTTTGTCCATGTGGTGTGAAGTGGAATCTGCCAAGTCTCATTGGACAGTTAGTCTAATAGCTTGCATCACTGAGACCATGGTAGCTTTAATCATATTTATAACCTGACCTTTTGGATGAGACTGAGAGGATGTGTTAGCAGCAGATGTGAGACAGTTTCTAAGCAGTGTTGGTTGTGCATGCTTTTAATTCCAATACTCAGGAAGTAGATGCAGGTGGATCTCTAATTTTGGGGCCAGCCCAGACTACGTAGTGAGTTTCAGTCCAGTCAGAGTTGCATAATGGAATCTTGTCTCAAAATAAAATAAATAATGTTACTAAACATTAATTTCTAAAATTTGGCAAAATTAAAGGCCAGCTAATATTTCAAAAAGAATGTATAATAGTTAATGTATATAAAGGACTTGGCTTCTTTTCACAAATATATAACTTGGAGATGTTTTGATATGTCCTAAAGTGGTTATAGTGAATTGACCAAATTCTTGACTAATGTTTCATTTCCCACGGAGTAGTTACTTCATTCAACAGAAAGATGCCACATATGCCATAGTTTTCCACTGTGCTTGCTGTCACATTTTCAGAATCAATTTGAAGCCATGGCTAAAAGCAAAACCAACACTTTATGTAGTTTGGCCAAGATAATAAGATATCTGCTTTCTGTAATGTTGATTCTTGGGAATATTGAAAATTGATTCATAGCCCCTGCTATCACTCTGTTTTATTTTTATTTATACTAGAATGCAGCACTTTGGAATGCAACATGAGACAGCAGGCATTTTCAGACTGTGATTTATATTAAATTGATAAGATGTCAAGCGTGTCTTCAGCTCAGAATCTGACATATTATAGAACTGAGTGAAATAATAGTTACGGCCATTTTGTTTAAATAAATGCATCCTACCATACTCTCTCTGTCATAAAATGTGGTTATTTGACAAAATGTAGGCAATAATAAGTATATTTAGTAGAAAATTTTGGTACTAATACGGCCACAGGAAAATTATAGAAAATAAAGAAAAGATCTTGAAATGGCCCATGCCTAACCATTGGTATTGAGCTGTTAGCCTACTGTCTTCTGCTTGGTAGAGTTCACTTTTTAACAGCATTTCTTGTTTGCTTGCCTTCTTTTGCTGTTAGAGCCTCATCATAGTTTCCAATACTGGTTCCTGGGACTTACTGATTACCTATTGTGGATACTTGTAAAGGACCAGACAAACCAAGAACATACTGCTTTTTTATTTTCTCTGTTTTGTGTTTTACATGTCTGAGATGATGCAATACCTGGAGTTATATCATCCTTCTTCAACCATGAGGATGAATTAAGGACCTTTATGTTGCTGAGTATCTGTAGGAATCTTAATTGCATTCACACCCTTTTTGTTTGAAACAAATAAAGCTTTATATGAGTTTTCTATTCTACAGTTATTCTGCTTCTTGAAACCAAAATCACCCTTTTTTATCTGGCAGAGCTTAATAACACCGAAACTTTCCTTTCAGAATATAGCTTTATTAGGGCAGGGATCAAGTATTCATATCAAATTACAGTATCTCAAATATGATAGAAGTTTATTTCTGCCTTACATTCAGTCTCATTGCTTTGATGGCTGCTGATAGGATATGTCTTGTAAGCATGTAAGCAGAGTCCCTCCAGTGCATTGATTTGTTATAAGATGTGTGGTGGTTTAAATAAGAATGCTTCCCCGACCCATAGGCTCAGATATTTGAAAGTCTAGCCATAGTTGTGAAATGTGTGAGTAGGATTAGGTTGGTTTTGTTGGAGGAAGTGTGTCACCGGGATTGGTATTTGAGATTTCACAAGCCCATGTCAGGCACAAGGTCTCTAGTCATTTTGCCTACCAATTAAGATGTAGCTCTCAGTTACTGCTCAAGTGCATGCCTGTGTTCTGCCATACTTCCTGCCAGGATGATAACAGAATAAACCTCTGAACTGTTAACAAGCCCCCATTTAAATGTTTTCTTGCCTTAGAGTTGCCTTGGTCATAATGGCTCTTTCAAATGATAGGGCTGTCATCATCTTTACAGTTCAAAATCGCTCCCTACTGCATCTGGGACCCAAATAACAAGGGAGCAAAGACAATAAGAAGGCACATTGCTTTAAAAGGCACAGCCTAGAAGTCATACGTACTTTTGGCTTAACATTATATTTGTTGAAATATAAACACCTGAAAACAGAATCTAGAATGGACAAGCACTGATTCTTACTCTGTATTATGCACATTATTAAAAAGGACAATAGGTATACACAGATTTAAGACAGTGTGGTAGTTTAATATGCTTGACCCATAGGAAGTAGCAGTATTAGGAGATGTGGCCTTATTGGAAAAAGTGTGTCACCGTGGGGACAGGCTTGAGAGCTCCATCTGGAAGACAGTCTTCTCCTGGCTGTCTTTGGATCAAAATATGGAACTCTTGACTCCTCTATCATCATGTCTGTATGGATGCTGCCATGCTTTCTGTCATGATCATAATGTACTAAACCTCTAAAGCTGTAAGCCAGTCCCAATTAAATGTCCTTAATAAGAGTTTCCTTGGTCATGGTGTCTCTTCATAGCAATGGAAGAACTAAGACGCAGATAAAAATTGAGCTTTTGTTCCATACAGGTCATCTTTGAATTATCTCATTCACTTTTTATAATAGCCATACCATGTAAATACAAGATCATCTCCACTTTGTATATGGAGATAGCAAATTCATAGAGTTTATCTATATTGTACAAGATCAAGTATAACATTGAAACCAGAGTTCATTTCTTGATGCTTTACTCTCTATGATCTGTGTGGCTCAGGACCAGCCACTTGAGCCCCAGCTGTTCTATCCTGACATTACATCCAAGGTCACCTTTAATCTGTCTTCAAAGTTTGCTGGGGAATCCAGAGGGCTTACTTGTTTTCTCTTTGCTCACCTCTTGTTCACATTTTCTGTTTCTGTTTCTGCTTCCACCATCCCCTTTAGAGTCTTAGCTCAAAGATGATTTACTCATTCATCTCTAGTCTTATTGCTTCTAGTGCCAGTTATTAATCAATTGTTTTCCCTTTGATTTTTATTCCTCTGTGATTCTGGGGCTCTGTAGTCACCTTTCTGCTTTGTTTCTCTCCCCTAATACATACCAAGGGGAGGCAGTATAATGACAATGTGAGCACCACTGAAGGTATTCTCTCCTGTTTTCTTTGTTCAAATTCACCTCCTGTCAGTCTCACCCACGGAATGATTCTTTACTCTAGCAGATGACTCCATTTTTTTCCAACACTCACAGGACTAGCCTCATCAAGTACCATTGACACAGCAGTTCCAACTATGCAAGACCTGGCTCTTTGTCTCCTGAAGCCTGAATTTAACCTTATTGGATCTTTCTGCTTTGTTTAATGCTAACAACTTTCTCTCTTGGATTTCCCAGACTAGGTGGCAGCATCTAACCCATCTCTTGTATTTCCCAGGCTTAGGGGTGCAATTTCTCCCTTGATAAGAGTCCATAGCTCCTCATTTACACTCATCCCCTCCTTAATCTCAATTCTTCCAGAGGACAGCAGAAGACAGAAATGACTAGTTAGCATTGCTTTCTTTTGTTCCTGGTCAGCTAGACATTCACTTAGCTCTGTTTTTCTTTGGGAGTCGTGTGTTGCCATTTCTTGAGCAATCAAGAAACTTCACAGACATTTGAGTGAGAGCAACATGCTAACTCTATATCTTTGGCTGCTCCATAGGAGGTACAATCTAGAGAGCACAATAGAGAACTGTTCAATGGTTGCATCCATTCCTTATTTCTGGAAATGAACTTGGTAGTTGGTTAACTGAATTGTTATCACACTTATGCCCTGTAAGCTTAGAAGCTCTTCAAATGTGAAAAGTTCTCTATTCTCAAGTTTCAGTCATAAAACAACACAGTCAGTGGAGTGGGAAACTGAAATTAGGTACACCAAGTGATTTGGCCAAGCTTTCAAATTGGACTGCAGCAAAAATAAGAAAACTAGATTCTTGCATTGCTGTCTCCTGAGCCCCCTACCCCGACTCTACCCCAGACAAGAGAGGGCAGAGTGACCCTTGAGGCTAAGGTTCTTTCTCCTCTCTGATCATTTTTATTAGAAAGTCTAACCCTTTATTTGCCTGACCTGCCAGGCTGGCATTTTCTACAGGCATAAAATTCACTTCAGAGAAGGAAATAGAAGTAAGATCAAAGTCTCATATAATTTCCTTTCTCCAGGGAGAGAAATCCTCTTCTATCAGGCTGCTCCTCAGAAGTGTTCCAAACTATGCTACCCTGTTGGTCCCCAGTTCTGGAGGGTGTCCCACGATGATCTCCCGGCTGAGGACAGAGTGAGAGCAGAAGGGTCCTCTGCCTGCTTCTCCACTGTCCGTTGATCTTCAGCCAGCCTGGTGTGAGAGGTCTGGGCCAAAGAGTATGAGTGCAAGTGGGGAGGAGAGATTGCCTGCTCCCGCTACTGCCTCTGCTCGAGTCTCTGCTGTCACAGCTCAGTCACTCCCAGGTGATGCACCTGTCTCTCCTCACTGAGCCGGCCTGGATAGGGCCAATAGAAGCCTGCTAGCAGGCAAGGAAGCAGCTTGGTGCCCCAGGAAGTTTCCGGGAGAGCAGATCTCTCCCCAAGTGTTACATCTCTTGAGACAGAAACTCTCGGACACCAGGATGATTCTCGAACACACCCCTTTTACTTCTCCTGAATAGAGCCCTTATATACAGTTTCAGGGTGGGTTAGGGTCTGACAGCAGATAACGCCTATTGGCTTGGTCAGAGAGCTTAGAGATACCTCATCTACATGTGGGAGAGCCTGAGGCACTGTTCCTCATGACTGATGGTCATAGACCTCCCTTTGGGAGAGGCTGTGGAGGGCCGAAGCTGAATGAGAAGAACCAGGGCCTGGGGGCAGTGCCAAACACCTGCCGTCCTGATAAAGGTCCAGGGTTCAAGACTTGCTCAATCAGGCACCCAGCTGCTTCCCACAGCCCATAGCCCCACACTACCCTTGTTGCCTGTGGGCTAGAAACAGAGGCAGGGACTTGGTGTTTCCTCCAGTAGTCACTAATAATCTTGGGGATGGCTTAGCAGTCACATGGAGGGGTGACTATGAGCCATAGAGGCTCCTACCAAAGATATGGAGCAACCTATGAAGGTTACATTGAATCAGACCCTATATGAATTTGGGTTGAAATCATTATTTGGATGCGGGCAAGCAAAGGACCATATTTGAGCATCACCGGAGACAATATTCCCTTGAGTGTGACTGACACTGTGAGGTACTGCCATAATTGACTGATGGCATGCATCTCAAGCCTACTGCTTGAGTCATGTTATTTTTTATTGTATGTTGTGCTTTTACAATGGTAGATGTACAATGGGAGAGATTGATTGATATGATAAATTGTTTTGAGATTTAGTGATATTTAATATTTTGAGTAACTACATCTTGTTGGAGTGATTTGACTCTTCAAGGATATGCCGTACATGTTTAAAATGGGATGTCTGGGTCTGCCACAGCATAATTGACTGTGAAATAAGCCCGTTCGAAAGGACAATTACTCCTAGGACCTCAAATGCAAGTCAAGTCTCCCGTGGAAGTAAGAGGGAGAGCCCTGCTTGGTTCTAGTTAGGAATGAAAATGACAGCTGTTCTCTACCTTACAAAAGACCAGTGACTGCATTATAAAATCATCAGCCAGCCTGAGAGTACAGACATAGCTCCTGTGATCAGTCAAAAATGTCTCAAAGTACACTTGAATATTGAATTGAATGAGTAATTACTCCATTCCTCTACTTGTTCATTCATTTGTTCATCCCTTCATTTGTTAATCCATCCTGGAGGGATTATCTTATAAAATAAGCACTGATAACCTACTCTGTGTCAGACAAATACAAAGATACTGGAAATACACAAAAAGTATATTCTTTAGGCATGTGATTATGTAGGAGAGGAGAAGAGAGAGAGAGGGGAAAGGAGGGGAGGGAAGAGAAGTGGCAACAAGAGAGGAGAGCTGAGGGGAGGGCATTAGAGAGGAGGAGGACTTTTATTAAAGGTATACTATACTATACTATACTATACTATACTATACTATACTATACTATACTATACTATAACTATACTATACTATACTGTGGACTATACTGGCACTAGAAGTAATGAGACTAGAGATGAATTACTAAATCATCTTTGAGCTGAGACTCTAAAGGGGATGGTGGAAGCAGAAACAGAAACAGTAATTGTACATCCAAGAATTTTTACCCCTTTCACAAAGGATAAAACTGAGGCACGAGTCAGTGAAGGCAGTAAGGAGGATTCTGTGTTTCCAGCTCATGTGGAATGCATGTGTCTTTCTTACCCTGATTCCATGCTGGAGATAAGCTTAGCAAAGATGTAACCAAAAACTGACCCAGACTTGATTTTTACCCATTTCCAGATCTCAAGAGAATCCACCTTTCAATGTCAATTGGGCCATACATTTTTATTTTTAATGAAGAAACTACCCTTCATTTCTTTTCCTAAACCAGTTAAGGATCCTGAAAGCTGCTTTTTTGTTGTTGTTGTTTGCTTTTTTTTTTTTTTTTTTTTTTTTTTTGAGAAAGGAACATACTTAAGAGTTACATATAATTAGACACACATTTACAATGACAGTTGGTCAATATCCAAACTTGAGACACTGTATTGAAGAACCCCCAGTAGAAATGTAAGCCATTCCTTGACTTAAAATTGCAGCTGATGATTAAAACACCACATTAATTCAGGAAATCTCTTGAATGACTCTATGATCAGCCTAGCACAGTGTAAGATGACAACTGTAGGTTGATCTTCTGAGTCTAGGGATACCTTTTCTTTAGCAGTGTTTTATTGCTCCATACTTATAAATACTCTTATCAGTCACAGACAGTTTTCTTAAGATACACAGGTATGCAAATGACCACACCACACCACCCTCTTCCCCTGACCCACCCCATACAAACATATAGTAAAGATACAAAGTTTTTTTTTTTTTTTTAACCAATAACGTCTTTGATTTACACTTTGCTTATCATATGAGTTAAATATTGTTTTTGCAAGTTTATTTTGGTTTTCCTGACTAAGGATTTTAATTTTTTCCTACACATGACTGCTGAGTAAACCATCTTAAACCATCACTTTTCTCCTCTACTTTAATATTGCAATAGCTTTTCTGGATATTGTGTCTTGAATGAATCAGACCTTTACCCTTCTGCCTTTCAAGCTAGAGAGGTTAAAAATCTGAAAACTATATTAATCTTTCACTTCCCACAATCTTTTGTAGATGAGGCTCTTGGTGTGAAGTGTTCCACTCCTGTAGAATGGAAGCTGGGTCTCTGACCTTCTTGAGGAAGGCATGTGTGTGTGGGTGTTTGCCTTGCTAGGTTCTCTTGTTCACCATTTTCTTCTTTCTGCAATGCCTTCTTGACTTTGGCACAATTTCAAGACTCCTAGATACCATTGTTTGGCTGGTAGTTTGGTTTGGAATTTATTCCAAAGTTGGTTATGGAGGAACAATCTAGGATCTTTTTATTAACCAGCAATAGGAAGACAATAAGTGCTCACTTCCCTACTATATATTTTATTTTCTGATTGAAATACCTAGTTTCTTTTTTGATTGAACTCTGATTCATACTGAAATCTTAAAGACAACCTGAGTTCTCTCTCAGCTTCAGCTCATTAAAAATAATCTTAATAACTTCAAACCTACCATTTCAAATTTTTGCTCAATGAGGCCCTATCTTGGTGGTTTCAGTCACTGTCTCATTCTCTCTGTTTGAAATGTCCTTTTGTTCTTCCTTCAAGTCATTTGCTTTGTTTGACCATAATTTCAGAGGAAATCAAGACATTTGTACCTTAGGTGCATTCATTCCTTGTACTTTAATTATGCAATAACTTGAGATACCTGCACAAAAGTCAGCTCCTTTCTTCAGAGGGTCACTGTTAACCTAGGGTGGGAGATGAGTGAGTGAAGACACAAACTCTCAAGAGGCAACACATTGTCCCTCAACACATTGACCCTTCCCTCGATGGCTGGCACAGTGTTAGTGTTAATCAATATCTGTGAATGTGGTTTGATGTGACATGGGTGGGTGAAATTATAAATAGGGAAATTCACAGGGCAGCACTTGATGCCATGAAAGGGCACTGTCAGTTCCACTTTGTGGATTCAAAGTCCACATTGCATTTCACTTGCTCTAAGAGTTAGTTACCACTTTGATCCCTTCTGAAAGCCTCTGTGATTTCTATGGAAGGAAAATATGCTGATTCCTCCTTTCTTCATACAACTCAACACTTTGCATTAATGTCCCTCAGATGACACCCTCTAACCCGAGTTTCATCTGAACATTTAAAAACTGGACTTGATTAACTGTAGGATTAGCACCTCTATACCTAAAGGAAAAATATGAATGAACAAGAATTTTAAGTAGCATTAATGTTTGGTGAAATTAAGTTCATACTTTAAAAGGTTTCAATTGAACTTGTATTAAAGCAAACAAGCAAGCAAAAAGACACCCAACAAGGAAGAAACCATTTTATTTCCCCAGCTTTTCTGTCTCAGACCATGGTACATGTCAGAGCCAGCCACTATCAAGCACATGTACAATTCAGAGTGATTTACAGGCTCATTTCTTTATGGTTTCCACCTGTGTAGATTAAGGCGCTGGAGTATCCAGAACGTGCTCTTCTCAATCATTTTGTTTATTAATTATTGCACAGCCTATTCCTTGCCCTGCAATGGATGTCAATCCAGTATCCTCTGTATTACATAGGATCTCTCTACCTGCTCCCATCACACCTAATTGGATCAGGTTGGCTCTTACTTTTCTGATAAGACTGTCTCATTCTCAGTTCTCTCCTCTCCTCTGCTTTCAACTTGGCATAACTCCTGGGGATGGCATATATCTCTAACTCAAGTTTTAATTTTGACATCAAACTTAGTTCATTTCCCCATGGTTCTGTCCAAAGTCCAGGAGCTTAGAGTTTGCCTTCCTGCTCAGTATCCTTCTAGTACTTAAAGCTGGTCATTACTTTTCAATTTAGAAATACAAAAAGAGAGACCAAATGGGGATAGTGTGTATTCCAAAGGGACACATTGAAGCCTAAATCCCTACTGTTTGGTCCCCTTATTGAGAAATAGTGTCTTGGTATGAAAGGAATCAAGTTAAAATGGACTACACTGAATGTTCTTGGTTCCTAATCTAATACGACTGACTTATTTACAATAAGAGAGAGGAGAAGCAAGAAAGTGGTATCATAGAGGTACAGAGATGACATTGGGTCATGAGGTAAGAATGAAGTCCTTATTCAAATAGAAAAGCATGTTGGGCAACAAAGAGAAGCTCTGGTGTGATACCCATAGGTTTGCACAGGAGTTTGGTTCTGTTGTCACCTTGTCTTTGGATTTTTAGCTTGAAGAATGGTAAAGGAGGAATTTCTTCTGTCTTGAGCACTGGATTTATATAGGTTGCACCTGCTATCCTAAAAATGTAATGCAGAATCTTAAACAAGATGTGGCCTATGTCTGGCCATTGAAGTTAAGAGAAACAAAGCTATTAGTGTAGTGTGTACCTCTATTTCACAGGTGAGGGTGCTGAGACTAGACACTAAGGGACTTGATCAAAGCAACTCAGCTATCAGGAAAAAGCTCATTTTTGGTTCTTTAGACTAAAACCCATACACTTTGTATTCTACTCTGTATGCCTGAATTTTGGAAAAGAAGTCTTTGAGATATAATTCATTTTAACTGTGTCATTGTTTATATTTAGGTCTTGCACACTGATTTCAGGACTGAACCAAGTACTTTAACTTAGATTAGCTGAGGCAAATAGGTGTCTGGCTAGCTGTGTCACATAGGTGAGGGGACTCACTTTCTCCTCACCCTATCTCCACCAACATCAGTGGAGTCCAAATGACCATTCTCCCTCAACAGAGTCATACCACCAGCCTCCTATTGGGGAAGTCTTGCCCTCCCAAGCCATCCTCTTCTCTGATTGGGCAGACTACCTAAACATTTGCCTCCCCCAGTAATACTTTATCCAGAGCCTCAACAGAACACAAAGACTGCTAACCTGGGACCACAATGTCTTCCAAGTCCTCTGACCTCATTTCTTCTCTCTCCTACCCTTATTAATTATCCTACAGCTTCACATTTTTGTTTTCCCCACACCCTCTGCTTCAATCTATCAAGCATAGTCCCATGTCTTGCTTTTGTACCAGCTCTTTCTATACTTCAGCTCTTTCATATACTTAAACATTCAGGTGGCAGTTCAGATAATTTCTCTTCAGGATGACTTGAAGTCAAAGCATCCATTGTGTTTCCTCTACTGAGGTTTTAGGTTTTATTTTCACCATAGACTTGGTTAATATTTCTAAATGAAGTCCTTTTTTATTGTTCGTTTCTCTTACAAGTCCTGGACATTCAGCAGGAAGAAAGTATTGAGTGTATTTTTTTTTCCTGTGTTGAATTTCAAACACACAATTCAGTGTTTGGTCCAGAATTAATGCTAAGTAAGGATTAGGTGAATGAACACCAACTTAGAAGTAACAGCCAAGCTTTCCAGATATTGTTGTGTATCAGGTGCTTGTCTAAGTGAACACCAATGGTACCATTCACTGCATCCCAATGAATTAGAAACAATTTCAACCCTCATGATACAGATAAGACACTGAGGAAAAAATGACATTATAAGACTTACTTCAGGTTAGAAAGAGGGATTGTCACAGAGGTAGGATTCAAACCGAGGGTGTCCAGATGATTGGCTTGTCCTCTGACACTATACTCTCTGTTCATAGATTGTTACACAAAATAAAGTAATCTATTTTTGTTGTAGCAGACAGTGACAATGTCAGAAAGCAAGTGTGTAATGTGAAGGCAATGCTCCTTTCTGTTTATGAGAAATGACCATCTCACTTATCAGATGAATCCATGGCTTCGTACATAGAGTCAGGAAGTGGCCCCACGCTTTGCAGTATCACTGGATTCAAAGGTTTTCTTCTGGCAACATTTACTTGGGTCCTTTCTGGATTGGGGGACATAATCCAGAGAAGTCAATTGGTCCCAGGATAGTAAGAGTTCTTAGAAACAAAGGGTCATGACAGCATTGTTGAATACTTCTCCTCCTCCTCGTATGCCTCTGGTTAATTTCTACTCCTGTATTAGCAGAGCTGGCTGGGACACAGGCCCCATTTAGCAAAACGATGAAACACAAACGTTTATTGAAACTGTGTTTCGAATCAACAGGGTTTTCCTCAGATTGAGTTGCCGCCAATTATCCTCCATGCAATTATGGTGATCCCAGAAGCAAGCAGATGGGGAAGAGTTTTGTTTTCAAATGGAGGAGAAACCAATATGTAGGAAGAAAAGGCAGCTTGTTCATTTGAACAGACTCCAGGTGGCTGGTTGCCAACAGGCAGAGAGCTGGGGAGGCAGGGCTGGCCCTGGATCAGTTTGACTGCCCACAGACCAGAACAGCCACTGAGACAAGGTTGGGCTCTGTTCATCTCCTCTGCCCTCCGCCAGTCTGTCTGTGGGAGTGGAGGCAGAGTGAGCAACAGCCCAAGAGGCCCTCCTAGGTCAGAGTTCTGATTTAGATGCCACTGTATCTAGAGTCCTGTATTTTGTTATTGTTTAAGAGCAACATATTGGTATGTTTTGTAAGAGAAGAAAACTCAAGAAGAAATAAAATCTTAAACCATATGGCCAACCTCCTCTGTGTGGCCTTGATCATTTTGTAATTTTGCAAAACCTAAAAGATATTTTAGTTTCTTAAAAATTATATTATACCAAATTTCTTTTTAGTCTTTACTTTTGAGGTGACCATTCACAAAGAAACAGAGAACAGTACTGTGGTTGGCATAATTAATCTACCTTGGGCTTTTAGTCATAATTAAATTATGTACCTAGCGTTCAAAGAAACATTAAATAGATACCAGGTAGCAAAAACTTCTAACCTTACAATTTTGAAGGCAGAAATAAGATCATGAATTCATGTCCAGCATGTGCTTGTCTAATGCTTGGGGACATAGTATAATGATGGGGTGCTTGCCTACATGATAGAGATCCTCAGTTTGACTACCAGCAGTAAAAATAAAAACACCTATTAGTGAAGTTCTAAGAATATCAGTCTTTAGGAAGGGATTTGTTCATCTTTTGACAATATGGCAACATTATAGGATTGAAATAAATTCAAAGTGCAGAAAAGGTAGGAATGATATTCACTTTTCCTCAGTAAATTAATTGTTATGGGAAAGATATAATTAAATGAGGAAATTTTCTATGCAAAATATCAGCCTATCATAAGTAGTGATTTGGCAGCTTCACTCAGAAAAATTAACCATTTCCACCAGATAATAATAAGTTAAAATAGTTGTATAACTTCAGACTCAATCCATATGTGTGTGTGTGTGTATGTATGTGTGTGTTTGTGTGTGTGAGGTGCACATAATGTCAATAGGACAGAGAGGTCAATTCTCTGAGATTTTAGTTCATTTCTCCTGATTAAGGAAATACTCTCAGATTCTGCAATGAAATTTGCTCATAGATCTTAAAGCATACTTTTGTAGTTAGATGGGGGAATGCCCAGGTAGATTGTAGGCTTCTTAAAAAGTTGATTGACTCTGTGTTCACCAATACAAGATTTTTCAGAGCTTAGCTGTTGATGTCATATATGGTCACAATTATGTACTTCTTTCCAGAAGGGTACAATACAGACATGCCATGCTACACAAACCAAATCTGGCCATACAACAAGATGTATGTTATATGTTCTAACTGGGAGGGGAAGAAATCCCAGGAAACCATTCATTGGCACAAAAGCACTTTGGAAATGCTACAAAAAGACAATGATATTGCTCTTGGTTTAATAGGTGATCTGTCCCATGAAATAAAGCTGCAGGGCTACGTTTGTCTTGGTTAATAATGTCAGGGGAATGAGGAGGCTTAGCTGTAATAACAGTAATAACTGTGTCATGTAACTGCAGAGGCAGAATTTCCATCTGCAGCCTCATAGTATATGACCTTTGTTAAGCTTCTACCTGTTGATTTTTTTTCCAAAGCAAAATTGGCTTGTCTGTTCTGTCTAGGCAATGGAAGCTCAAATAGTTCATTTCCTCGCCCCAGGTTGAGTCACAGTGTTGTTGGGGAGTGATTTAGTGTCCCAGATATCCCTTTAAATTCCATTAGATTTTCAGAAAAAGAAAGTTGGACATTAGCAAACACATTGTTCCTGTGACACTAAATTGGGAACATAAAAGCTATACTTAAAAATTTTTCTTGTCATTTATTCCTTCTCATCTTTTAAAGCAATTCATATAACTCCAAATCACACCTGTATTTTCCATGTATGATCCTTTATTGACCTCTCGTGATAGAGTTAGCCACAGCATACTCTTCAAATATACTTGCTTGTTAGATTTGCCAAATGATTTTCAGTGAGTTCACTGCCACATGTTTCCTGTACTGTTGACTTATGACTTCTTGGCAGAGACAAAGTATTCCTTATTTTTGGATCACTATCTACAGAGGCTGGTTAATGCCTACTATTTATAAAAGTGCCTGACATAGTTTGTATTTCTATTGCAATTCTCCACTTGACTCATGTAGTGCCATAGTTGGGTGGAATAGTGGAAGATAGAAGAACAGATTGACATAGTTAGAGAGTGCTTAATCTGACGGTTTAGTAACTCATTAGTGATGCATGGGGCATCAAAGTTCTTGTTTTCTAATTAGTATTTTTGAGTTTGGACCAACCCAGGTGATGCTGGATGGGAATACATTTTTGTCATCATTCCTTATCTACTATCACTGTTAAGTTTTTTATCTCATTTTCCATTACCTTATATGTTTTGCTTCCCTCTATCTCATGACTATTTTCTTTTATCCCCTTTCTCTTGTTTTCCTCCAGTTTGCAGCTTTATTCCTGCTGGTATCCCATGTTTTCTATGATTGCTTAGATTTAGCCATGTTGAGCTATTCTCTGGAAGTCCTTAACAACAATTTGCAATTATCTCTCAGAATTTGTGAGAAAATCTAATAATCAAACTCTAAGGTATCCTAGATGACCATATTGGGCGATGTAGAGATGCTTGATGGACTTACTAATTATGTTTGGTCCTGTCTTCAGTGGTTTTCTTCTACAATGAATTCACCCTATCTTTCAAGGCTCATCATAATCACAATTTTACACCACAATCTCTCTAAAGGATTCTATTTATTGAAAACATAGTGCTGCCCATCCATATCTCCCACTAATCAAATACTGCTCATAGAATCAGCTGTATCATCATAGGCAATTTTTGACTTGTTTTCCTCACCTACACATACAAAAGATACATTATAATGCCTATGATTTGTAATAGTGCATAGAAACCTCACTGGGATCTCTGGCTTCAAAAATATGATGCTATTGGAATAATGTCCAATGACATGCACAATTATGTAGTGTTCCCCAAAGGTTTTTTTGTGCATGTATATCCCTTTTTTCTATATTTATGTTGCAATTTTCTGCATTCATGTCTCCTTTCTGTATAAAGTAAACAGAGTAAAGTTCTGTAGTCTTGCTTTATATAAGAATTGAATGGTAATCAAAGAAATAAAATAGTTAGCTATTATGTACCTTAAGGGTACTGATAATGATGGTGCTGATATTGATGACTTGGGTGGTGATGGTAGTGATGACAGTAGCAATGATGATGATGCTATTGGTGATGATGATGATGGTTTTGGTGGTGGTAGTTGGGATGATGCTGATAGTCATAGTGTCAGTGTCAATGATGACCAGTCATCATTTTTGCAGTGAGAATCTTCCAGTGTCATATGCTTTTGTGAATTTTGTTTCAATCAGTGAACTTCTTGTTGCCAAGACCTTGATATGTTCTTCACTTTCTTAAGTTTGTCATCAACTCCTGAGATGTTTCAAGTCACTCATTACTATTCTGATATGACAGTGAACGCTGCAGGAGGAGGATCTGCCAAAAACTCCAGCCAAAATATGACAATGACAATCCAATTCTTATGCTGATTTTAACCACAAAATATCTACAACATCATGGGCCACTGCACAGAGAAAAAGAAGAAAGCCAGTGAAAGATAGCAAACAGCAGAGCCCCAGCAGGGATGGCAATGGTGTGAAGGATCTGAATATGGTGCCTTCAATCATTTCTCCAAGACATCATGTTGATGGAGTTTCCATGTCACCAGAAAAAATTCACCCTATTCTAATATCAGACACTTAAACCTTTGCTCCAAAGTAGGTCAAATTTACTCAAGCAGAGCCATAGTTAATGTGTAAATTTCTCCCTAGGGTATCCTTCATTTTGGAATGAATGACTTATCATCGTGGAGAAATTTCAGTCATTCATGAATAGGCAGGTTTGGGAGGTTTGGAATGGGAGGGGCTGGCAGGAATTTTCTAAGCATTATTACAAGAAAATATAATGCATAATGATTGAATATACTCCCCTTTGTTCATTTTGAGTTGCCTTTACTCTTTGTTTCCAACTTGGTCTGTCACCTGTAAAAGTGCAAAGTAGTCCTTGGTCTCTGGGCTCTTTCAGTCCTTAGTTATGGGAACCATTTTACCAAGAACCTCAACACTCTTGTCACTGATTAATATTATTATTACATAGGGAAAACTGAAAATTCTCTTTCCTTCTCTTGCATTCTTTCTCCCTTCTACTCTGCGCCTCTATCACTGACTATGTTCATCTGTCATCTTATATAATAGCTGCTGTGATAACTTTGTTTATGTATCTCTAGAAGCTGAGAAGTTAGGTCATTATCCACTTCCTTTTGAATACTTTAGACTAGAAAGGGATTGCAGTTAATCTGAAATACCCCTGACAGATGAGTAATTTGAGTACATTGTCCTCCAGTTAGTTGCTTATTTTCTTAGGTTAACAGAAAAATTGTTTGAGAATTTTAAACATGAATATAGTATATTTTGATTGATCTTCTTCTTCTTCTTCTTCTTCTTCTTCTTCTTCTTCTTCTTCTTCTTCTTCTTCTTTTTCCTCCTCCTCCTCCTCCTCTTCCTCCTCCTCCTTCTCCTCCTCCTCCTTTCCTCTCTCTCTCTCTCTCTCTCTCTCTCTCTCTCTCTCTCTCTCGTCATCTCTTCCTGTACTATATGTCAGCACTCTCCGCTTCCCACTTATTGTGTTCTTTCTTAAAAAACACTGAGCCTAGTTAATGCTTCCAGCATGCATATGGTTGTAGGGTCACCCACTGGAACAGGGGGAAAATATCAAAGGTATCATCTAAAGAGCTTGACTCTTCCTTCTTTCAGTAGCAATCAGTTGCCCATAGATTCCCCAGGTCCTCAGGCTTCTTGTTCATATCCATCTATAATACTTTGGCTGGCTTGATCCTATGCAGGTCCTGTGGATGTTGTCACAGATATTGTGAATTCATGTATGCAACATCTCTTTCATAGCTGGAAAACATGTGGTACAGCAATCTTTCACTACCTTTGGCTCTTATTTTCTGTCTACTTCTGTTTCCTTAATGATCCCTCAGTTCTTGGAGAAGCAAGTGAAATATACATGCTCCACTTAGGGATGATCTTTCACAATCTCTTATTTTTTATATTTTGATCATGTAAGAATCTCTCTATTCATTACTGTATTATAAAAAGCCTCTTTGATAGGCCCATGGAACTTTAAAAAGATTGGTGAAACATGCTGTTGCTGAAACAAAGAATGATGCTGACCTGTGAGCTTGCTGAGTGCCCTGACAAGGGTGATTAGGGAGCTGTATTGGACATATATTCATGACCCACCTTTGCTTGCCTGTATCTCAGATGGGACAAGCTGTCTTGCCTCAAGTTTTTAGACCTTGTGGGACAGAGAATCAAAAAGAGAAATCATAGTGTCTCTTATATTTTTCTTAAAGGTAACCAGCTATTAGGACTCAATCAGGTACTGGTCTAGAAATCAATCCAATATTGGAAATAACAATTAACATTTGGAAGGCTGCATCTGGACATTTTCAGAGACATATTTGGAAGTTACTGTGGTTCACTATGATGTTATGATAGCAAGAGATAAAGTTGAGACAGGATCTGGATTTCAAACAAAGGTTAGTGCATGTTTTAAGGCTCTTTTAATTGTCAAGCTAAACTTGGTTTTGTCTCTTTTACAGTATTTATTGTAAGTTGCATTGACTGTATAATTTCCAATTGTGTTAGTGTGTTGAAACCTGGCATGTCTGTTATGGGGTTCTATCAACCAGCTTTTGTCTTACTGCCCTGAGTATTAGGAAACCTTGATTTTCTGAAAAAAAAAAAAAAAAAAAAAAAAGGCTTGAAAGTGCTGGAAGAAGTGAGTTAGGCATTAAGCAGAAGCAAGAGGGTAGCAGGTTTGATTATTGCTGGTATAACAACTTTAATTTCATTAATTACTAGTACCACTGCTTCTGCAATAGCATTGACACAAGAGTTAAGACAAGTATTTTTGTTAACCATCTAGCAAAAAAATGTTACTAATGTATTGAGTATACAAAAGGATTTATATAGGTATATAGAACAATAATGATGCTCTATAACTTATTCAAATTATCTGAAGGAGGTTCAGGGTTCAAGAGTTAGCAGCCATCCCAAGTGTCATGACAAATATCACTGGAGTAGTGTTACCTGTAAAATTTACAATGATTGTTATTATAATTAGAAAAAAGTTTAAAGACACCTGTAGGATATTTGGCATAATCCTAACACCTCTTTAGGTGTGTTAACTTTGCATAGTGAGATTATGAATTTAAAGAATGCTGCTCTGTTGAGCTTTGATGCTGCAGATAATGCTGATATAATTATCCATGTCCTGAAGAAAGTATTTCCATTTTACTCAAACCTCAGGAATGGCATAAATAGCTTGATTAGGCTAGCCCATCTTGTCCTGAGAATACTTTTATTCCTGCCCATTGTGTTAAAGCTTGTCTCTAACTACATCAACAGGCTGACAGCCAAAGTACATGACTTGAAACTGAAAATGGACCCCAGACAGAGTTATTAATTTAACAGGCTGGCAAGCCAAGGACAGGTAAGATTCTGCATAGAGCCTTACCAACCTAAGACATAAGTGCATTGCTTATGATAATACATATTCCACAATGGGTAAGGAAGGCATTCTTGTCAGAATGACTTAAGACAGGCTCAGTCTGGTTTATGCAATAAAAAGGAGGGGATGTGGAGAGATTTTGGGCTGCCTAGCAGGAATCTGTCATTAGCCAAGGACAAGGAAATGAACTGCAGGCAGAAATCTGACATTGAGCTGGAACAAAGAAGTAATTTCAGGCACAATCTAAATCCTAGGCTAGAACAAAGAAGAAATTTCAGGCAGGAATCTAAATCTTAGGCTAGAACAAAGAAGTAATTAAGGTAGAAATCTAAATCTTAAGATAGAACAAAAAAGTAGGCTTCAGGCATGAAAATGACTTTGGGCTAGGATAGGTATGCTCAGATATTTTGATCATCCTGATAAGCCCTTAGAAATAGTCACACAGGAGTGATCACAGGACTCTGTTTATTGTTGCAAATGTTCTTTGATTATCTGGGTTTACTGCCTTCCTTGTTCCTGGATTATTTGCATCTATTGTATTGCTAGTTCCTCAACCTAGAACTGACCTTAATATTTGCATGTAATTTAAACAGTATAAAGGCAAAAAGGAAGAGGAAGAATGGGATAGGGGACTAATGGGTGGGGGGAATGGGGAAGGGGGATGGCAACTGAAATGTAAATAAATAAAATACCTTAGATCAAGAATGGATGTTCTACTAATCTATAAGTAAAGACAATTATTTAGGAGCAGTTTTATACTATGTCCATTTAGCAGAACAATGATAGCATGTTCTCCTGTAGGACCTATAAATTACCTAGCCATGGGTTTTTGGCCCTGTTAGCAACTCCAGACCTGAGTTATACCTTAGGGATCAGGCTTTAAATCTAATCAGAAAGGTGTTGGATATTCCTGTAATATTCATGCACTATTGCACAGTGAGTATCTCTTTCCAGGCCAGCTAATACTGTAGCTGGCAAGTTTAGTTGTATTGATTCTTTAGGTAGTCATGTGAATGGGGATGGCTCCCGTAGACTTATGTATTTGAATACTTGCTCCTTAGGGACTGCACTATCAGGAGGTATGGTTGTGTTGGAGAAAGTGTGTCACTGTGGAGATGGGCTTTGAAGTGTCATATGCTTAAACTAGGCCTAGTATGGCAGTCTCCTTCTGCTGCCTGCAGATCCAGATATAGAACTCTCACCTCTTTCTCCACCATCATGTCTGGCTACATTCCACCATGCTTCTTGCCATGATGATAATGGACATAAACCTATGAAACTATAAGCCAGCCCCAATTAAATGTTTTCTTTTATAAAAGTTGCCATGGACATAGTGGCTCTTTGCAGCAATAACAACCTAACTAAAACACTTTTCTCCTTCCCAGAAGCTTATATAGCTGCTATATGCCTTCTAGCCCAGCAACATTAGGAGCAAGGATGAAGCTTTTAGGTCAGCATCAGCTTGATATCTTCACACACTATGACTCAAAAACATAATGCCTTCAGCAAGAAAATTTGCTATCAACTTCTGACAGGGAACTAAGAGCAATGACTGCAGCCTGTATTGTTTTAGGTGTCTATGGAAACCTACTGACCAACAATACGAAGGGAAGTAACCTTTACATGACACTGAATTTTATGTCTGATAGCCTATGGCATCTCAGAGAGACATTGTCCCTCATATAGATTGACTTTATATAAACTCTTTTTAAATTTGTGCATGTATGTACTTTAGGTAAGTTTCCATCCATCTGGTTTTTCAAAAGTCTTTAGTTTTAGTTATCCTTCCTTAATACCCACCCACTTGACTCCTTTTGTCCCAGTATTTTTATTTCCCCTTCATTTCCCTTGTGTTCTGCGATGACCCTTTCTTGAAATCCTTTCATACTGACATTTGGATTTTCTGGCTTCTCTAAATACTCCAATTTAAAGATACATATCTAAGATATGCCCATCAAATCCCTCTTGTCAGAGCTCAGGGGATTATGAGGAATAGGAGGCAGAAGGAGTTGGGGAGGCAGAGGGGCAGAAGACACCAGGAGAACCTCTAAAACAACCACGTAAAGCTCATTGGAAATCACAGAGAGTGAACCACAATCACAGGGCCTATACAGTTCTGCAGTAGGTCCTCTGATACACACTATAGCTTTTAGTTTAGTACTTTTATGAGACTCCTCATGAGTGAAGGAGTAGGTGTCTGATTCTTCTACCTGCTCTTGGGGCTCTTTTATTTTTTGGTTGGCTTGGCTTCTTCTTTGACTTCGGTATGATGTTTTTCATTTTATCTTATTGTATTTTGTTTTGTTATGATTTGTTGATATTATTTTTTAGAAAATTGTTCTTTTCTAATGAGTGACAGAAAGGGAGTGAGTCCAGATGGGAGAGAAGGTCAGGAAGTACTTGGAAGAGTAGAGGGAGGAGAAACTGTATCCATATTGTATTGTATGACAAAAGAATCTATGGTTAATAAAAGTTGGATACACATATTAGGCAGAATATGTACTGTTCTTTTGTTGGATAAATGTTTATTTTACTTTTATTTCTGTATGTATTTGACTATGTCTATGTAAGTGTCTGTAAAAGTCATAAGAGAGTGTCTGATACCCTGGAGTTAGAACTACAAGCAGTTATGTATCACCCACCCATTATAGATGCTGGAAATTCCATAACATTTTCTGCAAAAATTTCATAACCAAAGAGTCATCTCTTAGTCCTGGAAGTGCTTATTTTGAAGGCTGTGGAGTCATTAGAAAGGGAGTCCTGTCTGCCAGGAGTGTATCACAAGGGCAGGTCTATGAGCATTATACCCGTGCCCAGTGCTTGGTTCTAGACTACCTACTGATCTGCTGGAAGAGAAAAGCCTCCACTAAGAGCTCTTGTTTCCATGAGCTGAACCATGACTTCCATAATGTGATGAACCAATAGAAATGGTGAGCAAATTAAACCTTTCTTCCTTAAATTGTTTCTGTCAGGTATTATGTTTCAGGAAGAGAAATCTATGCAAAGTTTTAATTTTGTCTATTAGTTACCTTGGTAACTCTAAATAATATGGTTAGACTTTTATTTAGTACCATATTAACTTTAGTAAGTTAAGAGAATCTTGTTTGTAATGATATTGGTAGAAGATTGCCTGTGCTATAGTCATTTTAGAGAAAGACTGATTCTAATCTTTAGACTGTAGGTCACTATATCCATGAAAAGTGCCTGTGATGGGAATAGCAATAAAAACTTTGAGAATGAGATAGATTGGAAACCAATATCTTAGAAGGTTTGGTAGAGTTGAAAACTGATAAACTCAGGACAAAACAAAAATTGACATGATAAACAGTAATTGAGAAAATCGCTCAGTTAAAAAAGAAACAGTATCCAACAATTAGCCGAATTAGCACCTCTATTGATTCTGGGAAGTATTTTCTTGCATTTAACCTACTCAGATCAATTAGCTTGGCATCTGCCTGCAACTTCATATATCAATATAACTGTTTTCTCCCCAGCTAACTGCTACTTAGGAGATAATGGGAGGGGTGGGCCATTTTACAAGACAATAACATGGTTCTTGGAGAAATAAATTGAGACACTGAAGAAATCAGATTTATTTCCAAAGAAAATGGAACATCTCTTCCATGGTGCCGCATACACCGGTAGTTAAACAATTATGGTTATTTTTGGACACAGAGTTAATTACTTTGAAAAGTCTGCCATTGACAAATACTACCCTTAAACCCCCAGAAATAACAAGGCCGTCACTCAGAACAGCTAAAATGGCCACATTTGACATTTCTTATTGCAGGAATTATACACTTCCTGCAAATTTACTTGATCTTTCTAATCTTAATTGAGCCTTAACAGGCAGGCTTCAGAATTTTCCCAGAGGTGGGGACTGAGCACCCCACTATTTTCCTTGTTAGGTCCTGTGAATATTCTGTAAGTGACTGTTCCCCTCCATTAGCTGTCAAGTACCTTTCTCTCAATGTTAAACCCCTTGATTTTCAATTATATTTAGAAGCTTAGCTGGCTCTGGATGTCAGCGAATGCCTTCATAATGACCAATTTCTGATCAAAAACTTGCTTTGCTTTCTTCAAGTTCTAGCTTTCTGCTTGAAGTATAAGATCACAAATAATAAAGACTGCAGGAAGTCCAGGTGTTACCGATGCCAGATTTACACAGTCAGAGAAAAATGTCTCTGAGTAATATTCAATGTCAATTGAAATCCTGGCAAAATGTAGTTAGGTGTAAAAGGGTAGACAAGACAAATAATCTGAGAATTTAAACAGATCTGAAATTGCTGCAATGGGTCAGTGGAAGAAAAGAGAAACAGATCTGAAAAAAGCATACTGCGTATCTCAGGGTTGGGTGTTTATTTCCTTGATGTCCTTTGTTCAATATCTCCTCCACAGGCTGTTAAAATCAAACTTTAGTACTAGAGAGATGGTTTAATGTTTAAGAGTACTGAGAATTCTTACAAGTTTGTTTCCACATCTGGTGTCTTACAAATGCCCATCCAATTATAGGGGAATCTGTTGCCCTCTTCTGGGCTCTGTGGACACCTGCACTTCTGTGGGCATAGCCTCCACATAACACACACACACATGCACCTGCACACGCACATATATCAAAATTAAAAATATCTTTTAAAAACTTTAAATAATTCTTTCATATTTAATATTAATTAATTAAATAATTAATTAATTTTACATTCTGATTGCAGCTTCCTCTCCCTTGTCTCCTTCTGGGTCCCTCCCTCTCACCTCTTTTGGTAATTTGAATATACTTGGCCCATAGCAAATGGCAGTATTGGGAGGTGTGGCCTTATTGAAGGAGATATAGCCTTGTTAGAGGAAGTGTGTCACTCTAGGGGTGGGCTTTGAGGCTCCTATGCTTAGGCTCCACTGAATGTAGAATGACAATCTCCATCTGGCTGTCTTCAGTTCAAGATAGAACCAACAACATTGACAAATCTTCAAACAACTCTCAGCTCTTCCTCAAGCACAACGCCATGTTTCCCATGATGATGATAATGTACTGAACTTCTGAAACTGTAAGCTAGGACCACCTAAATGTTTGCTTCTATAAGAGTTGCCTTAGTCATGATATCTTTCCAAAGCAATGAAACCATAACTAAGACAACTCTCCTATCTCCATCTCTCCTCCCTTACTCCTTAGAGAAGAAGAGACCTTCCATGGATATTAACCCCCATTGACACGTAAAGTTGCAGTAGAAGTAGACACCTCTTATATGATTGAGGCTAAATAAAGTAGCCCAGTTAGGGGAAAGGTCAGGCAGCAGAGTCAAAGACAACCCCTGCTCCTGCTATTAAAGGACCCACATGAAGACCAAGCTACACATCTGTTATATATATAACAAACCATAAGTAGAGACCATAGGTCTGGCCCATGCTTGTTCTCTGGATGGTGGTTCAATCTCTTTTTATCCCTTTGGGCTGAGATTACTTTATTCTGTAAGTGTTTTTATGGTGTCTTTGTCTTTTCTGGCTCCTGGAATCTTTCTTCCTCCTCTTCCACATGACTCCTTGAGCTCTGCTTAATGTTTTGCTGTGGGTCTCTGCATCTGCTCCTATCAGCTGTCACTCAAATGACAATTATGCCAGGCTCCTGTCTGGAAGTGTAGTAGAATATCATTAACAGTGTCTGGGGGTTGGGTGTCTCTCATGACATGGGTCTCAAGTTGGGCCTGCCATTAATTGACAAAACTTTACATAATTAAAGGGATTTAATGAAGTTTCAGATCATATCCCTTCCCATTTTCACATATTATTTAATCTTTCATCTCCACATTTTTTTTTCTTTTTGCTTTGTATATTTGTAAAAAGGGTTATAGTGGGTTTAGTTTTACTTTTGCCTGAGAGTGACAAAATAACGGTCTCTATGGCATGAATGTATCCCCTCTATCCAGGAATCCAGTCATTTTGTTGTGAAGAGGGGAAGACTTGATTAGCCTCAAGAAGAGGATTCATGCAGTGTGCCCAAGTCTTGTTCTTGGACCTCCATCAATGTAAGGCTATACAAGAAGTCCTTTAAATGATGCTGGCATCTTGAACTCTGACTCTCTAAATTCCAGAACTATGAGAGATCAACTGCTTTTTTGTAAACTTCTGAGGCAAAAGTATTGGTAAAGCAGCACTAATATGACTACGTCAGGGCACATACAAACTTTAATCAGTTTGGAGAAAAAAACCTTTTTATACACTTGTAACACTGTCTTTCCTAAGTGATTCCTGGTCACTCACAGAAACAGTCAGTGGGGATGAGAAAGATAAGTTTAAGGAATGATCTGCTCATACAGGTAGAAGTGAGAAATGAAAGACCATAGTGGAGGTTACGTGCATGCTGGGGTTAGGAGAGGACCCACATCAGCATCTGTGGTCTCTGGTGTGACAGGCAGCCAAGGCAACACTACAAAGCAATAAAATCATAATGAACTATTGATAGAACCAACAACATAGACAAATCTTCAAATAATTAAGTGGAACAAAAGAGTTAATACTCTGTGATTCCATTCATATTAAATTCTAAGAAAAATAAAATTCATGGATAAGGACAGAAATCAGTGGTTGCCTGGGGCTGTGGTTGGGGCTGACAGCAAAGATGAATTTAGTAGCATCTTGTGGAGTGAGGCATTTACTTTCTTGATTATGGTAGAGGTTATGTAGATGTATATATTTTTATTAAAATTTTTTGATCAGAGTTAGTGCAAATGATTTGACTGTGCACAAATAAATCTTATTATACAAGTTATGAGGTCATTTTGGATAAGTGGTTCAGAGAGAAGAAACTAGTCACATGAGATACCAGAATCCCAGTCTTCCCCAGGCTGAGTATCTCCCATGGATTTCTCATATAGGATGCAAGGTAAACAATAGTCTAAGGTAGGCTTTTCATGTCAGTGGTCCTCACCCTGAGTAAAATACTCAGGAGATAATTCAGCAGAATCTTCATGAGGGCAAGACCATTAAAGAACCCCCCCCCTTGCAGGAAAAGTATTAACATTAGGTAGGAAAGTATATCTTCATTGAAAAACTTGCTAATGATTTAGTTGGTCATGTAAAGCAAATTGATTAAGTGTAACTAGCTATAGGAAAGAATAGCGTAACTTGGCAAAACATCACTCAGAGTGGAATCCCTTGATTTCTTTCAATGCGCACAGAAAAGAAAACTCAGACCCTGAAGTTTGTACCCATGTTGAATAGCAAACTTCTAATATGAACCTCTTGCTCTTGTGTGGCCTTCTTGTAATGGACTATCCCTATATTTTTCCATTTAATTATTGGTTTTGGATACTTGATGAATGAGGCTATAAAATACACAAGATCTTCCTCTCTAGGGGATATATTTCAAGAACCCCAAAGATTATGAGTTCAACCTCCTACCTATATCGATGTTAGATAGGATGTTGTGAAGGAGGGATCCTTCACAAAATGCATCCCTCATAGTGACATGATGCCAACACTTTCTGCATAAAAATTTGTTTTATATTTTATTTGCATGTAGTCACCAAGTTAAAAGAATTCAATCAATGGTTCAAGTGTCACATCATATATAATTTTAATGCCAAATAATAATAAACTTCTTTTTTTTAAACATCATGTCAAGCCTCCAAGTTTAGAGGGATAAAATGCAAATACAGTTTTTGCATCATTGGAAAGACTGACCTTAGCTAGATCACTTCAGCAGTTCTGGAAAATGGTAATATAATGGTCATGTTTGGAGAAACCTGGGATTTCCTTGGTTTTCATTAGGCACCCTCAGATTGCTATTTAGTTCGTGATCAGTTGTGGTTTTCTGTCACATTAGTGCCTCTTCACAGTTCTCTGACCATGCAGATGCTTGAGCTCATCCTCACGAGATTATCTGACAAACTAAGTTTCTATATTTATTAGAATTGTATTTAATTTATGATAAATACATTTTGGAAGTAATAATCAAATGGGCTTTAGATGTTTATTATTGTTATTATTGTTATTATTATTATTATTTAACTTTTTATTGAGCTATGTGAATTTCACACCATGTACCCCAATCCCACTCATCTCCTCATCCTTTCACTCCTGCCCTCAGCCCTTGCAATCTCTCTCCCCAGAAGAAAAAACAAAACCTTGGGGAAGCCGTAGTATGTCACAGTGTGTCCCATAGTTGGTTCACACTCCTTTCCTTGGAAATGTTCATCGCAATGAGTCATTTTTTCCAGGCTTCTGGCTTCTACTACACTGTCAATACTGTACCCTCACTAGGACTCCTCTTCAATATCCTGTTGTTGCTTTGTGTCACAGAAACCCTGAAGCTTTGGATCTGCAAGACTTGCCCTTTCACATACTTCAGGAGATCATATGAGATGGAGTAGAGGTTGGGGTGGGCCTCCTCAAAGTCCTGGAACTGGCCCGTGGAGGCTAGACTGCTCAGATCGCCAGCTCTCCCACACCCATACAACCAGGATGGAATCTCCAGCACTGCCCAGCTCACTTATCTAGTGCTGCAGCAGACAAGGTGCTGGGCCAACTCTCACACATTTGGTGCTGGCTTACCTGCAACCCCAGCAACCCTGGCCAGCTCTACTGTGCTACTCTGGTGAGGTGCAAGGCCCACAGCAGGTGAGGAGGAGGGCTAACTCTCCTGTTCTCATGACTCTGGGGCAAGCTCTCCTGCCTGCTGCAGGTGGTGGTGGTGCAGCTAGGGGTGACTTTTGGTTTTTAAACTTGTTCAGTTATTTCTAAGTACCCATTTAACCAACACTTACAATTTTTTGGCTTACATATTTCATGTGTTATCTATATTATGAGACAATGTTTTAGATATAACTTCTTAGAAACTTTAAAAGATTCCTGCCTCCATATGTGTTTCAAAGATGTGGAGATAAAAATATTAAGGAATATGTACACTAATTTGGTGACAGTCACAGTTAGGAATTCCTGCCTATGAAGTTTCATTCACCTACAGGAATCAACTGCCTTTCTATGGACCCATTGTAGGTTAACTTCTTACTTTTCTTTCCATTGGATGGTTCTGATATGGCGGATATGGCAGGTATAAAATGAAAAATACTGTGTCTTCCCTTACTTGCAAGGGTGCAATCAAGACATCTAACAGATGCCATAATCTATGTATAGTATTTAACACATACACACATATATGGACACACACACAAATATATATGGCCATTTTTTTGGTACATACATGCCAATGATGCATTTTGATAAATAAATTAGTTATTGTTAAGATATCAGTAATAAGAAGTAGTAATAAGCTAGGATAATTAAAACTGTATTGTAATAAAGTATACTCTTGTACTATGGGGCTTATTTGATAAGGGTCACTTGAAGAAAATATTTGAGATAGCAGAATAGCGGATCTGATAACTGAAAGACTGCTAAGCCAACTTACAGGCAGGCAACACATAGAGCATAGATATACAGGGCAAAGGTCCGGGTGAGACAGAGCTTGATGACTTGCCATTTCGTCATATTACTCAAAACAAGAGACTTTGGTGGTACCCAGAGCTACATGCATTTTCAAACATGAACTGTATGTGGACATTTTGTTTAGTACCTCACAAATGTGGCTCACATTTGGCCCTGGGAAACTCAAATCCTGAAAGGTCACACTATGATAAGAGGGAATCTGTTAAAAAAAATTCAATTCCATTCCCTCTAGCTGGGGGCTTGAACCGTATAAATTCTTAACAAGGTAGATATGTAACTATTGAACAAACTGAGGACTTAAGAAGACTTCATTTCTTCTATTTCCCTGAAAGTCAATAGACTTACAATAGAGGTTTGTCTAGTTCAATACTGCTTTAAACCTAGTGATCATATATTCATTTAGTTTTTGTTTGTGCACCCAGAATTGTAAACAGCCAACATGACTGACAAGGAAACACCCAGAAGAGGCAGGAAGTCAGGTGTATCCTCTGTACCAGAGGCTCCATTTTCACATCCCCTTTTTGACACAAAGTGCTGTCAAAATGTTGTTAAGTAAAGTCTTAATTACTGATTTCTGTCTTTATGTTCCCAAAGTTTCAGAATGCAATATAAGGCAAAAAGAGATTATTTTCAACTCTGTGAATTCAAGTATTTTAACTGTCAACAAGACTAGATGATATTAATTTGGGTACTCAAAAATATTTATTGAGCAATTACTGAGTACTCTATAGAAGTTATCAATTGCTTCTTAATAAATTATTCCCAAACTTAGTGCCTTATGGTAACACATGTTCAGTATTAGAGTTTCAGTAGATTATTTTTCTAGGAATACATTAATTGAGTTCCCTGATTTGACATATCTCACAAGACAAGAATATAGTAAACATATGCTTCAGTTTACAGTCTTAGTGAGGATCAGACGTCAAGAGAAATTGCATTTAAGTCATTCACATAGATGCTGGCAGACCTGAGAATATCCATTCCCAAGCCTATTCACATGATGCTGTGGAGCTCACTCCTAGTGGACGTTGGTTGAAAATGTCAGACTTGACACTGGGCTTCTCCTCTTCCAATCTATAGACAAGAAGAGGAGGTAACACAAGTCCAGGAATAGCACAATGATGGGAGTATTGAGCTACACCAGAGGGCTGCTGCCACAATCAGCCCCACTGCATCAATAAGATGTGTTTGATTGACAACCATCTATGTGCTCAGAATTGATAAGGTTTTTGTGAGGCAGTAAGGAGTTGGTCATGACAGTCAAAACAGAGGTGTGAATCATTTTACTTTCCCAGGAGGACTATAATGGAGCTGAAGAAATGGTAAATAACCAACAGCAACAGTTAATTAATACCAGGTTGCATGTAATTCTTTGTACAAATAAGTGGAACTTGCCCTCAAGGAGTTTCTCATTACAGATGAAGCATGTGCTGGAATACTTAAAATTTAAGTGCAAAAATCTCAAGGGCTGGAAGGAAGAGATTGCACAGGAGTGTGGAGAAATTATGATGCCAGCAAAATTATTATACTGGTTAAAACTAAAAAATACTTTGGAACCTAGCTGTAATTTTTAGGTTTCCAAGAGAAATTCCTTACTGGGCTCACATAGTTTAGTTCATTAGTCATTTACTGCATGCCCCAAGAAATATCACAAACAGAATCTTTTTTGTTTGACAATCCACGAAATTTTGTTATAATCACTCCAGTATTCACAAATGAATTAACTGAGATTCAGATATGAAAACCACTGAGATTTAAATTTGCTGTGCCACGTTACGAATGCATCACTTAATATTGTTTCTTTAATCTATTCAATAAACACTTGCCAACCACAAGCAAACTATGGGATCTACTTAAATCTGGATGTCAGTGTAGATACAGAGATAAAGAAGGCAGAAAAGAGGTCCACCGTACTGTGTTTCTGCTTCCAATGGAGAAATGGTCTTGAATAAAAAGAACAAGCCCTGAAAAATACTGGCCAAATGATTAATCTGTTTTCCCCTATTTGAATGTTGACTCCTCAAGAACAATAATCTCACTTATTTTCTTACCCCCGTATTTTAAGTGTGTATTAAAGGTTTTAGCAGGATACTGATCAATAAGGTTGTTCAACCATTGTAAATAGGAAGCAAAGTGCTAAATCATAAATAAAATTATGCAGAATTGAGAGTGACCAAGGGGTTATTTCCAGTCAGGTTGATTGTGAGAACTTTATTTCAAGAGTCCTACATTTGAGTTGAGGTCTGAAAGCTAAGAAGAACGAGCTATGTAAATATCTTGAAGAACTTCTGGACACAGATAAATGGGTAACACAAAGAAAGTGAGGTCTGTGTTGGCTTGATGGTTTTCAGCAGTTGAAAAGACACCATAGTGAGGAGTAAGCGGAATTATACACAGGATAGGAGATGAGCAAAGCAAGGTACCAGGAGACCTATTAGAGCATCACTTTCAAATGCGATACAAACCATTTGTATTAGTCACTTTTATCTGCAAAATAATAATAATAAAAACTCCTGCTATCAACTACTGAAAGATAAAAAGGATTTATCTTGCTCAAAGTTTCCAGGGATCAGTTTATCCTTGTGGAAAGGATGAATAAGCAAACATCTAACATAAGTAAGGAGAGGAAGAGTCGGAGCAAAGTGGCAGCTAGCTTTAAAGCTAATCTACATTCTCCCACATCCTCCAGCCAGGCTCCACTCTCTAAATGTCTCCTAACCACCTGTGGGCCAACTGTCTAAACACAGGATGCTGTGGAAGATATTGTTCTCTTTGAACCAAAACGTCACTGGAAAGTTTAAATCAGTTGGAAGAGATGCCAGTATAGGGGAGGGAGGGAACAATGTTTGTCATGGGTGGGCTACTAACTGAGAGGTTGAATCTCAAGTATTGTGTTGTGTGTATGTGTGTAAATTGGTAAGGCCAAATCTTAGTGACATTGTCTCTTGGCTATAATGCTCACATTTTCTTAGATATGGACAATTAATGCCAAAATCTCTATTAGTTTGTGGACTACTGGCTTTATAACATATCACACATCAGAGTCTTAGACCATGAAAATTTATTCTTTCAGCATTAAAGGCTGGAAGTTCTAGTGAGAGTTATCTGTCAGCCAGGTTCATTCTTCACAGGTGTGAAGGTGAATCTGTTTCATGCTTGCTAAGGTTTGAATGTATCTCTTCCAGAATTAAGATATTGTCAAAATGATAGGATTCAGAAGTGAGGGTCATCAGACATGATTAGCCCATGAGGTATCTTCTTTGTGGATGGGATTAAAGCCCTTTAAATTGGTATCAAATTCAGTATGGAAGGTTCTTAAAAAACCGAAAATAAAACTATTACATGAGTCACCTATACCAGTTTGGGAAGATATGCAAAGTGATTAAAACAGTATGCTAGGATCATATACAATTAATGTTCATCCCAGTGCTTTTTGTAATAGCAAGTTATAGAATATTCTAGATGAGTGGATAAAGAAAAGATGGCATAAACAGACAATGAATTTCATGAGTCACAAAGAATAATGAAATCATCATTTTCAAGTCAATGGATGCAACTGGAAATCATCTTATTAAAAAAATGAGAGACTCAGAAAAATACTTTTGGTTTTATACATAGAATTTAGATGATTTACATAAGTACACACACATGTGCACACGTGTGCACACGCTCACACACATACAGCAAGAGAGAGAGGAGAGAGAGAGAGAGAGAGAGAGAGAGAGAGAGAGAGAGAGAGAGAGAGAGAGAGAGAGAGAGCCTTTCCTTTGAAAGAACAGGATGGGAAAGATAGAGGAAGAGGAGAGTAGAGGGGTTGAAGATGGTGAAAATGCATGATATACAGCAATGAAAATGTCTTTATGAACTTGTACCTATGGGCAATGAATATATGGCAACGAGAAACATGCTTTGCACAACATCCACTTGCTCTACTTCCTCCATCACATGAGGATTAGCACCGCTCACCTCCAGAATTTCAGTCCACATCAGACTACTGAACTTCCCAGCGTTTTCATCTTGGACTGCAGCAACTCCAAAAGTATATAGAATAAAATTCTGTTCCTTATGCGTTATGTGGTACTGGGCAGCAAATAAAAACTAGACAGTATCTCTTTTATCTACTGGTGGCTTCCTGGTGATTCCCGGCATCCCTGGGCTGGTAGAAAATCACCTCATCTCTCCTTTCATCTCCATATTGTACTCTCTTTATGTGAGCAGGTTGTTGGACAGGGCAGAACTCTCGATGTTTCATATTAAATAGGATTTGACTGGAAAGTGATGTCAGGTGCTGAGAAGGGAGAGTCTGGTCACAGCTGGGCAGATCTCATGGCAGCAGACTTAAAAATGGGGAAAGCTTTCTGCAAACATCAAACTTCAGGATTCTCTGGGGTTCCCAAGCCATTTGGCTAAGTAAATGGATAAGGAAGTATATTATAAGCATGGAAAAGCATTCATTGTTTCCCCCTCACAGAGGGGAAGATCACCAAGGAATTCCTAGGCTCGTATTCTGATCAGTAACTTCAGCTATTTCCAGATGGAGCTGACAGCTACCCTGGAGAGAGCACTGACTTAGAAATATCCCCCAGTCCGCAGGAAAAGCATCTCTCTTTCTGTCTTTGTTAAGACAGGAGGTCTCAGATGCTATTGGTTAAGTCTCATCTGTGCTCAGGATGCTGACATGAAGTTAAAGACAAAAGAAAAATCACCAGATCCAAATGATTTGTAATTTTTATCCTAGTGTGTTTTGATACTGATTAGAAAGACCCAATAAAATATCATTACCATGGTGCTTTAATTTATCCTCAGTGCTTTTAGACAGACTCCAGTGTACTGGCCTGCTCCAATTCTATTAGCTTTCTGTATTCCAGCTCCCACAGTCTTTCTTTATTTCCTATCTCCTTCCTATACCACCTGTCTTATTTGCCTGGCCTTTGAATACATAGTTGCCTCCCTCATAAATCTGAGCTTTTACTCACCTCTCCTCCTCACTCTTGCTATTCTATTCAACCTGAGATTTTAGGGAGCCATGGAGACCTGTCTCACTCTTGTCACCTGTCACTCTTCGCTTGCCTCTTGCTTCATTTTGCAACAGCTTTCAAATGAATAGGTAGGTTTTGATGAGCTATTAATTTGTCACTAGGCAAATTTAGTCTATTTCCTGCTTCCCCACTAGGGGGCGGGCCACTCAAGTTTTATGCTTCAGAATTTTGGTTTGAAGGGCAGAGGGCCAGCCTCAGTGAAATGGGAAGGTGCTGTTAAATCTTGAGCATTAAGAAAATTAAAAAGACAACAAAAGAGGAAGGTCCACAGATGATAGGTAGGCATGTTGTAGAAGAAATGAAGCAGTAATTATTTTAAAGTTTGTTAACAAATGTCTTGAGGGTAGTCGGTATGTATGCAGAAGGAACATCTGATAGAACCTCTGGTCAGTGGAGATTTTTATTTGCTGTTCTCTGTCTAGAGGAAATTAAAGGTAATCATGTAGAAGGCTCAAATGGCAAATAATATATTAGCCTTTTGGTAGGTAGCCTGTAGTTCTGAACTTTTTAAACAGGAATAGGCAGAGGGTAAGGATTAAGAGTGCAAGTTGTCTTTCTGGAATTTCTGTTCACCAGCTCCCTTCCTTTTCTTCTCCTCTCTCTCTCTCTCTCTCTCTCTCTCTCTCTCTCTCTCTCTCTCTCTCTCTCTCTCTCTCTCTCTTCTCTCTCTCCCTCTCTCTCTGTGTCTCTCTCTCTCTTTCCTTGTCTCTGTCTCTCTCAGTTTATGTCTTCTGAAAACATTTTATTTCTTCTCTGTGCCTCAGTTTCCTCATCTACAGATTAGGGGTGCTGCTAGTTCTGAG
The DNA here is from genome assembly GCA_021653895.1 of Mastomys natalensis. Lineage (NCBI taxonomy): Eukaryota > Metazoa > Chordata > Mammalia > Rodentia > Muridae > Mastomys > Mastomys natalensis. The sequence goes on along the minus strand of JAJTUV010000002.1, from coordinate 930,581 downwards.
AACATCTGTATGGTATAGTTGCTACTGTAACATTGTTTATCCCTATTTTGTAGACTCAGAAAGAAAGGCATGGAAGAGTTTAGAAATTTTCCAGGTCATACAGCTCACAGTGACACAATCAGCACTTAAAAACAAACAAATAAACAAAGAAAACCAAAGTAAAAAAACCACAATAACAAACCAAATCCCAAACCAAAAACCTGCTAATTATGACTTTGCCACTTACTAGAAACTCTGTCTACTGGTCTAAGAGGCAGGTCTCTGTTTCTTAAGCTCTGATTTATGTAAGACACACAGAGGATAAACTACCTGCATGGGATAGTTCTACTTCATGGCAGAACTTTCTGGATTTGTGAGAAGGTTATAGGAAGTTTGGGATTCCAATAGATCTATTTCCATGTCTGAATGGATAGTCTATGATGAGTATATTTTTCACTCTGTATAAAACATAATGCAGTGGCCTTAGTTCAGAGACACTGATAAGACCTCCACCCATCCCTTGTCTCACATTTCTGGCATGATAGATGCCCTGCCTTTAGTCTCTGGTGCACATCTTTATTCTCATGGAGGATTCTGCAGTCTGTGAGAATGTAGGGTCAGCAATGTTAAGGTGCTTCTGATATATGACTGCAATCACCAAAAGGAGACATGGAAACCCCACAGGAGGCTGCTACATGCCTTCTACACCTCTAAAAATGACAGGGGACATTTTAACAGAGAGAAACAGAAGGCCTATGACATGTATAAGGCTTTCAACATGAAGAAGGAGGAGGAGAAGAAAAAGGAGAAGAGAAAGAGGAAGAAGACACAGCCAGTAGAATACCAAGAATGATTGATTTCTCTCAAAAGAGTCACCTAAAACCCAGTCTTTTAGACCTAGGGTAATAGGAGAAATGAATCTTATCTTGTCTGTCTGTATGTCTGTCTGTTACTTTGTCTGTCTAGTTTGTCAATCTATCCATCTGCATCTCTTATCTGTGTTTTCATTAAGTAATTCTAGTTTATGGAAGAAATTCAACTGCAGTAATGCATAGTATTTATTCCCAAGACATCTAGCACACATCCCTATTTAATCTGCATCCTTGCACCAATGTTTGATTGATGTGAGAGGTAGAGGTTGTAGACAGGTACCAAGTTATAATTCAAATTGAATTTATGGCTCCGGCTTGATCCAAAATGATAGTCAAGACAAGTTTTCAAAACCTATTGTATCTTCTTCGGAGGTTATTCTAAAGATTTCCTAAATTAATACGAACTGTAGAAATGTTACAAACAGTTAATGTTTTGGTTGTTTAACTGAGTGTAATACCCAGCACATCAAATACATCGAAGCCCAAGGGTATGTTGGAAATCTATGTTCAAAATCTATTTAATTATCTAAAGTCGTTTATGTCTGACTGTCTGGTGTTTGCATACAGTATACCTGAATCCTGGAGGGTATAGATGGTCTCCTTGCTCTACTAATGATCCTGGAAGATCACAACACTCATGGTTTCTGGTTAGTCATTCAGAAGCACGTGAATTTGGAAAAATATATGTAGCCCTTCTGGGAACAAGATTAAGGTTCCCCTTAACCTTAATGAATCAGAAGGACTCGGACACCCCTCTGAGGTTAGAGAGGATTCATGTGTGGGCTGTGAGTGCTAGAAATGGGCACAATTCCAACAAGCTTATTGTGTTCTTGTCAAGGTCATTATAACTGCTGTTTTTTTTTCACTGTAAATATAAGCAATAAGTGTCCATTTCTTCCATATTATTTCATGGAAGTGATGGCAATAATTGATTCTAGATATGACAAATAATGGTAGAGGGGGACCTTATGGCCTATGGTAAGGGATGTCGTGAAAGTAAGAGTCAGAATATTCACTTATATCGGGAAAACTTTAGTTGTGAAAGCTTTTTTCAATGATCACCCTTCCTTGGTGTTTTACAAGGATTCACTGTTACTGAGGATCAATGAAAGTAGAATTTATAGAGCGGAGTTTGAAAACCTTTGTTGCAGGTATATGAAGAATGATTGGTAAGTTTGAATCTTCAATGCTTTGAGTTTCAATGAGCTTCGCTGGCTTTCCCATAGCGATTTTTAAAATGATAAAATTCCAGTCCTGAAATAAATGATAATTCCTTAACATGCACTAAGGGCTTAGATTTTAGTAGTAGGCTGACATAACAGAATCAGCCAAACAATTTAACATGTACAAGGACCAAATATCTGTGCCTTCTCCAAAATTTATGTGCTGAATACTAATACCCAGGCTGATAGCGTTAGGATATATAGCCTTGGAAGTTAAAGGGGCCTTGGAGAACTCTCTTCTACTATGAAGACACATTAAGATGATTGTATGTGAACTGGGAAATGGGATCTCAGCTGATAATGACTCTGTCTTCTGGCATATTCATCTTGTGCTTTCAAGCCTCTGGAACCAAGAGAGACAAACTTTTGTTGATTATAAGCTCCTAAATACATTGAATTTTGTTATAACATCTGAATAGACTAAGGAATAAGATTGGATCTTTCCTCGTTTAGCGTTTCATAATACTAGATGTTCTTTCTTTGTAGCTCTGAAGCCTAGCACTTTTTTTTTTCTTCCATTGAATTCTGAAAGTTCAAGTGTGGGAGAAAAAGGCAAGTTGTTCTCTGCAAATAAGTTTTGAACCAGGTAGGACTTAAGCAAGAGAACATGGTTGCAATTTAGAACAGCATCAAGAGATAAATCTTGATTTGCTGCCCTTGAAAGTATTTTTTTCTAAAATGGGACTTTCAATTTAATAGTGGAGTTTTCACTTTTATTAAAGATAAATACATTTGGGATACAGGATGGCATAGCACAAAGTACATTGGATTGGATATAGACTTAATGGATGAAAAGCTATGTGAGAATCAAAATAAAGTTAAAACCTCTCTAGAACAAAATGTCCCTTTTCGTACTATGTAGAATAATACTAGGCTTGCTGGTATCCCAGGTGACACTTGATACTCAATAATGTGATTTATAGTGACACTTCCTAGGGTTTAGAAGAAAGGTGATGGCGACTCTCTTTTCATTGACAACACCTCATCAGTGCCAACAACTTAGTGAATATAGTATCAGAGGAGGAGCATCCCCAGGGGACTAGGCTGGATGTGGATATGAAGATTGGTACCAATGCAATATTAGAGAGACAGCGATGTATAAGATGCTTAAAAAGCAGGTCTCCAAACTGAACAGCTAAATAGATACAGCTCATCAATATATTAAAGAGGACATTGTTGGAAAATATTATTGGCACATAAAAACTAGAGTCTTGAAAGTCATGAGAAAGAAGACAATCAAGTAAAAAAAAAAACCTAGGAGGTAAGAAGGAAGGGAATAACAGGGAAAAGGAGATAGGGAAGGGGTAATAGAACTGTTGCAGGAAGGCTAGTGACTGTAAAAGCTGATTTGACTTCCACATCTGTTTTGATCCATGGGACTTTGGACAGCGTCCCTCCCATGCTCAGCTTGTTCATCCATAAATGGAGCAAATAAACACTGTGTTTTGGCTTCTGCTATTGAATGCTTCCCTCCAAGCAGGACCAACCATTATCAACTTTATCAGAGCAGCTGAGACTATGGGCAAGCAGTCCTCAAGTTTGGAGTCTTTAGCTTTCCCTCAGAAAGAGTAGGTAAAGGGCATCACTGGAGCCTCACCTGAGATCTCTGGTGCTTCCACACACAGCACCCTGCTACTTGTCAGTAAGCCTGCCCCAGTTGCACATGGTCTAGGTAAGTATCAGAGTACACAGGAAATTAGGAGTTACCCGAAGAAAGGACTCCATCTATGCAGCATCATCCATGGTGGAGCAAGATGTTTTGGTGATGTGGCTGCCTTGCGGTCACTTTTGCTCCTGTAAACAACCCCCAATCCACACTCTGTAAGCAAGCCCAAGAGTCTTATTATTCACCAATCAAGACATAGGTGTAATGGTTCATTTCATCTGTTCTCAGCATTTTATGTGAGAATAGATATTCGTTTATATCACCACATGGAAAGTTCATGTGGCAACATCCTTCCCAGAGGGCAAACTTCACTGTACTGTGTGAGTTGACACAGGTAAGACAACTTTTTGTTCAGAAGCTGGTGAAATCTCTACAAACCCTTTGTAATGTTACTGCCTTTGGGAGAATTCAGTAGTTCAATGCCTCTGAATTCTCCAAAAACATCCCAGGTACCTGGTATGTGGTAAACGTGAGGGAGAACAAAAGTATTTCAAACATTTAGTAAGGACCTGTTGATATTGCCTTCTATCAGTTGAGCTTTACACTGTTATCACTACAGATCCCGAAGTCAGATCTTGACATTTTCTTCTGGGTGAAAACTGGAAAGGCAAGGAGGTTAAATGTGCCACACTGGGCATCTTGGAAGAGGACAGGGTCCAAGATCTTACCTACCAACATGGATGTTTTTTCCCTTGCAATTCACCAGGCAGTACTTTGGCTCTTTACTATCTACAGTTTATTTGCTTCTTGCTTGCAATGACCACATATGTTAAATAAAGTTGCAGAAAGATAATCTATACTTCTCAGATTCTAACCTCACCCTCTTTAGTAAGAACATATGGATAGATACTTTGTGAGATGTTAAGTATACAGCACTATAATTTGCCTACATTGTTTTCACCATTGGTGGTCAGATACAATATAAAAACCTAAACTGGACAATTCAAAAATAAAGTTTCTAAGTTTTACATTTTATGCTATTTAAAGTAACATGATCAAACATTGTGCCATCTTGCTGTCCCTCATGGGATACAAATCAATCCTCTGTCCAGGGACTCCACATTGTATATGCTACCTTCCCATTAGTTACTTGGTCATCTGCTTGGCTCTTGGACAAACTAGCTTAGTATCACAGTTTTTGTGTTCAATCTTATTTTAAATAAAGATACCTCCAGAGTACAAGACTGGTGGTTGTCTCAGTTAGAATAAGAACAGAAAAGCCATCAATTATCCATTTTAAGTAAAGTGGTTAAAATTATCAGCTTAATGGGGAAACAAAACTATTTGTGTAACCTGAAATTGTTAATATCTGTAGTAAGAACAAACCTTCTGGCAATGAAATTGTGAAGAAGAGAAGTAAATCTGTTAGCTTTACTGTCATAGCACAAGCTGATACCATAGCCACTGTGTACTAAGTGCTTAGTTAAGATCAAGAAAGTGTTCCATTATAGGGCTGGTGGCAGTGCTCAGTTTTAGGTTCCACCTAGGGATATCTGAATGTGTGTGCCCCAGATAAAGGAATACTATCACATAATTCTCTGCAGTGCAGCACTGGTTAACGAACACATGAAGGGGTTGAACATGTGAGTTTGTATGAGACTTAAATGTTCTAGAAGTTCCACTTCCAAAATAAAAGAGAAGTGAGCAGAACTAATTTTAGTAATATACTTTAAGTGACTCCATAGATCTACATGATTTTCATTGTACTTAAATATTCAATTAATATGAAAATCATTAATAGTGTATTCTATGTTTTTTTTCTTTTCCTTATACTTAGTCATTTTTCCCCAAAGCACATCTCATTTTGGACTAACGTCCTCTCAAGTGGTTCAGCTTTTATTACTGTTTTAAACTATTTATTTATTCAGTGTGGTAGGATGTATGTATTGTTGTGGGATGTGTGTGTGTATTTGTGTGTGTGTATGTATTACCACACACATGTGGAGGTCAGAGGGCAATTTGCAGGAGTCATGTCTCTCCTACTATCATGTATGTCCAGGTATTTGTAGCTAGTGCCTTGATTGATTGGTTGATAAGCCAACAGGAGACCAGTGGCTGCCATATTTGATCACAGAGCTTTTGGTGATTGTTTTGCCAGACTGTCTGATTCTTCCAGCTGTAGAAATTATTGAAGTCAGTAGCCAGAACAAAGTTGTCACAGCGTAGCAGAAAGAAAAATATGATCAAAGATTTTATGAGTTAATCCTGTCAGTGAAATTTTGGACTTCTCTGGCTAAATTTACAAAGCAAAGAATGGCCCAATTTACTTTGCCCTTAAGAAAAATATAATTTCTTCACTTAAAATACACACTTGGCTAGCTTCCCCTTTCTCTAATCAAATTAAGAATGCAAGGTAGTTGGATTTTATGTGAAACAGAGGGAAATATTTAGAATTCATCTGTATGATGGTTAGAGAATACAAAATAAGGAGAGGGGGAAATGAGGTCTTTGGATAAGTCATCAAAGCCTTTTGTCACTAAAACTGACACTTTATAGAGAAGCTGTTATCTGACATGCACAATATTGAGTTTGCTTTGGTGGAGAGTTTCCTAGTGGAAGGTAATTTCATGAACTCTACTGTGAAATGCATAGGCAAAGCCCAGAGGCCACAGCATGTGCAATCGTCTTTCCTATTTACTTAGGTCACATGGACTATATGTCAAAAGTCCTAAATTAAGAAACTTTAAAGTTCCACAATAAACTAAATAACTGTTACATTTGACAGCAAGAGCCAAGGATTTTCAAAGAAATGCTAAACTTCTGACATTCAGAAGCCACAATATTTCACTGGTGTATTTAATATTTCCAAAGGGCAATAATATTGTCTTTACAGGATACTCCCAAATCCAGCCACAGCCACAGCCACAGCACAGCACAGCCACAGCCACAGCCACAGCCACAGCCACAGCCACAGCCACAGCCACAGACACAGCCACAGCCACAGCCACAGACACAGCCACAGCCACAGCCACAGACACAGCCAGTCTCGTGTATATATTCATAACTCACTTAACCAAAGATGCTGATTGTGCCTTGGTCATGTGAAATACTTTAAGTCTTAGCCACATTTAATTGTTAATTCCTCATTTAATAGCCTTTGCTTAGGCTTCCCCTGCTCATCTGAACCATTGTTTTATCAAGACCTTCTCATTATTATTGTAAGTCCAGAATAAATCAGAAATATCTGTTATTAAGTTGCTGAAAATTTTCTGTGTAAAGTTGAGGAAGAACATTTCAATTCGATCAGTATGGGGGCTAATTATTTTAGGCAAGCTGTCATTTAAGCTTTCTAAAGTAGATTTTATTCTTGCAGTCAAGAACATTGCTTAGTGCAGAATTAATTAATCATTGTAAATAAAAAACTTGCAGTATCAGCTCCTATGGTAGGAGAGATTTCAAGAGGCAAGGTTGAAAGAGTCAATAGGCTGCTGAAGGGGCAATGCTCACACCTACCCACCATCTGATAAAAGGACAATTAAATACTGCACTTCATCATTTTACAGAGCCCGACTTCAAGTACCAGTTGAAGAACTAGAACTGTCTACTTTTCTAAAGACAGTGTTCCTTTGGCTTCTTCTGCATGCCTTCTTTTGAAGAGATTTACAAAAAGCAAAGTTAGCAAAGAAATGGAGAAAAAAATGGAATTTCCTTTGGCTGAAGGAAATACAAAAGACTAAAACAAAATAAACAAAACATTTAATTTTTTAACACTCTGCCAAGTAGAACACATGACCTTAGTGGGCTCTGAGCTTCCCCAAGTACAGTGGCTACTTAAGGATGGCTCTAAACAATGACTCTAATAATTGTGTTCCTCACATTAAAGCTCCTGGTTCTTCTACTGTAAGAGAAAATACTCGCTATCCCTATTATCCTCCCCTGCTTGTTACAATGGCTCTGTAATATTGTCCCACAATGTAAGCTTGACTTAAGCACGTTATCATCCAAAGCATGGGGATCATGTCCACATGGGTAAAGAACCACTTGGCTTATCAGTGAAGACACTGCTGAGATGAACCAGCATTTAATAAGCCAACTATATGCAACTCACTCTGATTATCTACGTGTGATTACCTTGGATGTGGGCTTCATGTATAATTGTCTCATTTAAGCCTTACCATTCATGAGCAAACGCTTCTTCACAGACAGAAAAGCTTACTCAATTTATATTATTTTGGTAATATCTCAAACTTTTAAAACTACATATCTATTTTGAAAGTGTACATATATTGGAACTTTTGCCATGCAGTTTCCTAAAAAGAAGAAATTCACTGTTTCTCTACCCAATGCATGCACACAAAGCCTTTGTTCATCTTTCCACACTATAGACTGTTTGGCTGGCCTGGGTGTGACATGAGAGTCTATAGTTCTCAAAAGATCTTAGGCCATGCTGTGAGGACTTTATTTTGTGACCAAGGAGAGTGTTTACAGTTAGAACAATTTTGAAGTGATGAAGACCAAAGGGTCACACTGTAATTGTTCTGAGGTGTCAGGGAGTAACGGCAGCTTTAGAAGCAGGGATGACTTTTGAAAATTATGACTTTTTGTTTTTCTAAGACAAGGTTTCCTCTATGTAGCCCTGGCTGTCCTAGAACTCATTTTGTGGACCAGGCTGGTCTTGAACTTAGAATCTACCTGTCTCTGAGCCCTAAGTGCTGGGATTAAAGGTGTATGCCACCACGTACCACTTCAAAATAATGACTTTTGAGTTGGGCCTGGAATAATGAGCCAAAGTAAGTGCTGGAGAGCTCCTTTGTTATGTTACCTACTTGGCTTGTTGCTAAGACAAGATACTTGGCAACCAAACCAAACCAAACCAAACCAAACCAAACCAAACCAAACCAAACCAAACCAAACCAACCAATCAAATAACGAAAGGGAGGAAGAGCTTCTTTTGGCTCACTGTTTATGAGTAAAGTCTATCATGGTAGGGGCAACATGGAAGCTGGAGCTTGATGCAGCTGCCATCAAGAAGCAAAGGACAGTGGGTTCTGGTGCTCAGCTCTCTTCTTCTTTTTCTTCAACCCAAAACTCTGGCCAGAGGGTTGGTCTTATCAACAGTTAATGTGGATCATTCCACCTCAATTAATCTAACATAGATAATAATTTTGTCAGCATGCCCAGATGCTTTTCTCCTAGGTGACCCCAGATACTGTTAAATTGATAGTAGTCATCATCACACTTAGTATGTTCTGTTTTTTTCTGTGGTGGGAAACTGTCCTAAATTATGGAGGTATGTCTGCAGGGTTTTTGACTCATTTAAAAAATATTCAGTGGGGACTGGGTGTATTTTATTGGTGTCTGCATTTGCCTCTGACATGCTTCTGCAATTATTCTTTCTTTAGTAACAGCAGCCCCAACTTAAATCAGGACAGGTGAGAACAGAAAAGTGTGATGCAGCCTTGTGTGATCTGGAGAATTAATAATTCAAGAAGTCCCCCATTTATTTTAAAGATATCACTTTGTGATTTATATCACAACAATTATATTTCTAATGGGATTTTAATTGATTTTGAATTCAATTAAAGGAAACCTATTTTTAAAACCCATCGTAGCTACTGCCACCTCAGGAGTCACAACCAGGCTGGCATACTGTAAGTCATTACAGCATACTGTGTGACCAGCTCAGGGAATTTGGGAATGAGATATATTTATTGTCCTTTAAAAATTGCCTTGATATGAGTTTGATTTTTTGCTTATCCAGATTATGTCTGCATTTAAAATTCAATTTCTCTCTGTGTGTGCATATGTTTATATGACATTTGTTTATATGATACGTGTATGTGGGTTTATACATAGACGTCAGAAGATAACCTATGGGAGTCAGTTCTCGTCTTTTGTTTTTATGTGGGTTAAAGGAATCGAACTCTAGTCATTTGGCTTATGCAGCAAATAATTATACCTGCTGAGACATCTTGCTAGCATGGCTGTATCTATTTCTAATAAAACAAACAGGTTTCCACTAGACGGTGTTCAACGGTCTTTTTGGGGGAAGATATTGGTACTAATTTTGGTATAGGGAAATTATTTTTCTAGGATTAAATGTCTTATTGTTTATATGTTGTGTCTGTGGAGTATTATTCTTTTCCTCAAAAGCATAGATGATCAGAATTCCCCAGGAAGGCATTCTCAAATGGATTTTTAAAAAGATTTGATTCAGTCATATTACTCATTAACCTAAATGTATGTATGGTTCTTTGTCCATTGAGTGAATTTAACAATTGATATTCTTCAAAGAAGTGATGAAAACCCAGCTCCAGTCAGATTCCTGCCTTCAGTTTGCTCTGTACACTCTGTACTGAACTATACAATGACATTTTGGTCAGTACACTCTGATACTAGCATAAGATATTTCATAGTGTTACTTGAATGCATTGTAAAAGCCCAATTCAGAGCCAATATGGAGCCACGTGGTGATAGAAAATAGGAAGGGAGAAGACCAAGTGGCTTCCCGAATGTGTGGGCAACTTTGTGTAAAGAAGTTAAAGAGCTTCCAGAGGAAAACAGCTGCAACATGATGAGGAATCTCAGGGTTTTAGGTACCAAACAGAATATTTCTTTGAATCTATTGACAGTTCACACCTGGGGTGTTGTTGGGTTCTACATAGCCTGGGAGAAACTTCTTTCCATGTTAAAGTCCTAGATTTAAGTGTTGTATAATATGCACAATAAAGTTTCCAGTGTTCAAACAGTCAACACGTTGAACATGCGAAGTGAACTTGGATTGAAGTGAAGCAATTTCATTTCTTTATAACTCATCACTGACTTATTATTGTTATATTGTTCATGGATTGTAAACCACACAACTGTAAGCTGCTTTAAAAGACTCAATCACTTGTATATACTTTAAAGTTTTTGTTTGTTTTAGTTTGGTTTGGTTTGGTTTACTCCCCTTTGCCACAGACTAGGGTCATTGTATCCGGGGTCTGGCTGAAAGAAATTTTGTTGTTTATGCATTGGCTTGCAAAGACAGGTTTGTTTTTGTTTTTATTGTTGTTTGTTTGGTTTCTTTTTTTTTTCCCCACATGAAAAGGCAATCATTATCAGAATTGTAGTTTATAGAGAAGTCTGGGTATGACATGAATTTTGTTTCCTGGAAAGCATATAAAATCTTCCAAGCTTCAGGCCGGAGAGACAAGGTGGGGGAAAGAAGGGAGGGAGCCAGGTAGGAAGAAGGAACAAGGTTAAGGTAGTAGAGAAGACTGCACACAACCAAAGAGAGGGAAGGAGAGGGGGAGAGTTGTGAAAAGGATAGGAGATTGACAAAAGAACTTAAGGCATGATCTCAAATATGATCTTTGTCTTCTTCTGTGGGACCAATACAATAGTTAGAGTTTAGAGACATCTAAGGTAGGGGCTTAAATTGGCTCCTATATCAGTGAGGACAGAGACAGCAGTATGGAATTCCAAACCCTCATATGTTGCTGGAAAAATAATTCAGTGGGAAAGACTTAAGTTAGAGCTAGAGGGTGTCTTGAAGTAAGTGGTTTACTAAGATCAGGCATAAAAGGTTACTATATCCATGCCATGGAAATAATTTGGACAAACTCATCCATAGGTCAGTGGATTCTGCCACAGCTGTCTCATGATCTGGAGAAGTATAACAAGGGCGAAATGAGGCAGATAGTTGCCCTGGACTTTAGATCAAGTTAAAACCTGGAAAATTAGATCAAGTTAAAACCTAGAAAGGAAAATGTAGACTGAGATGCAGAAGTCAAATGGAATGGATGAGCAGCAGAACAAAACACTCTGTAAATTTGTTCAGATCAAAAGAAACACAAACCGGTCAGAATTAATTCTAAATAAAATACATGGAAATACATTCATAGTACCTGAATCTATTGAAATATAGGAATTAGGGTTCCCAAGCAATTTGAGTTGTTCAAATTACCTGTATTTTTTACATAAAAATATTTTTATGAATCAAAGTATACAATATCCACTAATTCTCATGCCATTTCTAATGCTATTTATTTCTTGAAACCTTTGCTGTTCCCTCACTTGAAGGTTTTATTGACATGTAGTTTTGCTCTACAATTCATTTCTAATTGAGGTGCCTCTTAGAAATTACTAACTCAAGATTCACAGACTATAGAAGGACCTGATGGACCAAACTTTAGACATGTTCCCCAAAAGATAACTCGATTGCTGAGCAGAGAAAATCCTTCCTTCATTATTACATAGAACAAGGTGCTGTGCAGATCTTTGAAAACCCTGAGTGTAATCAATGCATGTTCAGAATGTGACAGAGCAATGTAGTTTCTCAACCTTAAAATAGAGACAATAGTCTCAGGTTGCCCAAGGATGGCATCTGCTGTTCTTCTATCTACCTTGGTTCCTTTAGAAGGAACTCACATCCTTGAAAAAACAGGGAGAACAATACACAAATTATTTTCATTGTGTAGCTTTGTTTTGCTCTTAGGATTGGGTGTGTTTAATTTCATTGGGGTTCAGCAGAGCCTAGTTATTTTGAGACTATATAAATGGACTTCTGCATTAGAATTTGACCTTACAGGATTAGCTAAAATGGCAATTAAACTGTAAGGAAAGGATTATTTTTAAATTTCCATTTAAAACTCATTTCCAAATGAGCAGAACAGTAACATGCTGACTTTTTAACTGTCATGTAGTAATATCCTTATTATTGTTTTCTCCATTGTAATTGTATCTGTGACTTCACAATAGGTTGTAAAAATGCAATGGTTGGGGCTGATCACCAGAACACCGGAAATAAACTATTTTTATATTTGTCTTTAACTTGTGCCTGCTAGGTGTGAAAAGCACTATATTCCTTGACTTTAATTCTTCTCCTCCTCACTCCTCACCCCTTTCTTCACCTTTTCTTCCTCATCCCACTTCCCTCGCTTCAATCCTTCCCTCTTTTCCATATATTTTCACCTTCTCTGTCTCTCTAACTCATCCCAGAGATGACTAAAGATAAAATTCTGGAAGTGTCTTGGTTCTATGTGTCTCCATCACTGAGCCTTAGAGTCATTATGTCCTCCCCAACCTTTACCACATTGTTTGTCTCCGTCTCTTGAGTTATCAATTATAGAAATTCTGACAATTGTTCTATGTTTATAGTATTCTATAAATACTATAATTCTGGAATTCTAGCCTCAATGATGAATATTACATTGATAATTAATGTATTAGAAAAGCTTTGAATACTGAAGTAGAAAAATGACCATGAGATCATCACAGATTCATGGATAAGAAGCAAAGAGACATTTATCAAAGATGTCTTTGTATCTGAGCTGATTTCCTTCAGGAATTCAGTGATTGTGAAAGACAAAAAGCTTCAAGAGCAGACTAATCAAATTCAAGATTCTTCAGGTAAACATAAGAATGGTTTCAGGAAGTATTTTTTTATATTTGGTGTTGGTGGTAATTAACTTACTGTATCTGTTTTGTTTGGAGCTTTTTGTCAGGAGAAACACAGCAGCCCTCTATCCCACAAAGGGTCAATGGTGTGTAAGTTTGATCAACTTCATCAAAGCAGGAATAAAAGGATTCACAAGAAAAGTTTAATCTCAACTCTTCCCCAAACCTATTCCTGTGAGGTAGCTATATTATTACTAATATGATTGCAAAATATCAGACAAAATCAAACTTTCCAAAGGAGAGTGACATAGAAGAACCAAACACTCCATGAAAGCAGGAAGAAAAGGGGTCTAAAGAAAATAAAAATTTCCAGTTCTTCCCAAGCTTCATTCAGCATTCATTCTGACAGATATGGATGCCAGATATTAGACAAAATCCAACATACAATGGCTTCAGTATTTATGATGAGTTTGGTAAGAAGAAATGGGGATAAAGAATCTTACTACATTTCCTGAAAGAATGATTTGGAAGTCATGCTGAAGTTTTCTCTAAGACTCCTGTTTTGGAGAAGGAAGTATTCCTTGGTTTACAAAGTTAGAAAGTAGGTATTGATTGTGCATGACTAAACCTATTCCAGTTTCTCACTCTGGATCAACCAGCCCATAGTCAGAGACTTCCAGATGGCTAGCACCCTTGTCTTGTCTCTGATCCTGGTTCTAATGAAAGAATTCGAATTCTGTACTTTCCTGCTAATATGGATAAAAACATGGTGTTCAATGGTTCTTGTTAATAATGAGTGTTTGGTGTTCCTTAGGTTGGTCTGACTAATGTATACTTTTGGAGTATTTTCTTAGTTTTCTTTCTATTGCTGTGATAAAGACTGTGAGCAAAAGTAACCTGGGAAGAATGATTTAATTCATCTTATACCTTATGGTCACTACAAATGGAAGTCAGGGAAGGAACTGAAGGCTTGAAGCTATAAGCAAGAACTGACACAAAGGCCATGGAGGGATGCTGCTGTGTGGGTTGCTTTTTACTACTTGCTCATCTTGCTCATTTGTGCAGCTCAGATCCAGCCACTCAGGGTTTGCACTGCCCACAGTGGGTTGCGCATGCATACATACATCATTAAATAAGAAAATGTCCCACTGACTTGTCTACAGACAATGCGATGGAAGTATTTTCGCAGTTCTGGGTCCCTCTTCCCAGATGATTTTAGCTTGTGTCAAGGTGATAAGAAACTAACACAGTTAGAATCTTGGTTAAAACATTAGAATGCATGTGACTATACATTGAACTGGCTTCTCTTCCACTTTTATCTACTGCAACCTTCTCTGTTTATCAATTTTTTTGCTCATTTCTTTAGATATGTATAATATTGTTTACCATCTCAAACCCAAACATAAGCAAAAGACTTTACACAGCATCACGATGAAATAAATGCAGTGGATAATGTTATAGTGATTGTTGGCGATAGCCCTGGATTCAAATTCGATTCTCTGGCATAACTAGTTATTGACCCAGTTATTCATCTATCTAAGTTTCTTGTAACAAAACCTATCTCCCAGGGTTGTAAAGATTAAATAAGATGAGATCTATCCCTTACTTCGTTATCTCTCTATATCACTGAGACAACATACAGTAGAACTCAACGGTGAGTTATTCTCCTTATTTCTCTGCTGTGGTACAGGTAATGTTTATTTATCTTTAGCCTATACAATCACGAGTCACATCCTCTGTTCATCCAGAGCACCTCCTCACTTCGTCATAATCACTTGACCTATTGTGGAATGAAGAGTAGGTTTTGTTGGGAATGCAAATGGGCCAGTGTTCCATCTATCACCTAGACACTCCATGAAAATTATATTTTCTTGTGCCTTACCCACACAGCCCCATTGGAATGCTATACTTTCCTTTATGATGTACTCACATTTTAGACTGTGATAAAATTATCCCAAGAAAATCAAACTCCTCATTTGCAAAATTGTTGGATTGCATTTATAAGATGCATAAGGAATCCTTTTTTTCTGTTACACAGTTCTATACTTCTGTAAAAATGCCACTGTATCATTACCCTTGAAACTATTTTGTTTACAGGTCCTGCTCCATGTAATTTTCCTAATAATTGGTCTATGCTTGTGTTTACAGTGCTTTTATATTTTTCTTTCATTGCATGGAAAGATAGAGGATAATAGAATTCTTTTTGCTTACCAGCAAAAAATATTGCCTCAGTGAATTATTATGAAACTGTGCAGGAACACTGAAGAAACCTATTTAAATGTGCTATCATTGTGTTTAGGGCTATATTGATTAATTTTCTCATACAAGTTGAATTTATAGGGTTCAATTCTGCTGATCCTCACAGGGCAGATCATCAGGAAGGGTAAGTTAAAATTTGTAGACCTATGTGGAATCTGCCGTCTACAAGTGGGATGTCCTCATTGCAAGGGAAGCTTCATTGGCTCTCAAGGCCTTGCAATAGATTGGTTCAGCCACAAAGAAATTATCTAAAACAAACTTGCTCACTCAAAATCAACTGATCATGGAGTTTCAGCCCATCTTCAAAATACTTTGATAAAAATCACCCAGATTAGTGTTTGATTGAGCTATAGCTAGCCACAATGACACAAAATACCACCACAGTCATCAACTGCAAAATCTTTGTCAATCAGAAATGTAACTTAGAGATTTCCCCAAATTACAACCTATTTACGGTGGGGGAGACTGTTGCTTTCAGTGGTAACAGTTTCAGCTCCTCACACACAAGTTTTCCCATGCCATCAGGGATTCAGCACTCTTTGCTATTACATCTCTAGCATGGAATTTTGTGGTGAAATGAGTTTTATATTACTCTGTAATCATGTGAATGGAGGGGGGAAATGCAAGAATATGGAGTAAAAAGCAATATACATGGATATTTTAAATAAAAGGCACTTAGATTCATTAAAGGTTACTGAGTTAATTGTTTCTAAAGAAGAACTCATTAAAAGCATGTTTCTTGAAATAAAATGCCTAGTCAAATTTACTACCATATATCATGTATGTATACATGTATCTATCAGCTATCATTTATTTATCATGTATGTATACATGTATCTATCATATATCGATCATCTTTCAATCATTGATATATTGATTTTCAATTGCTTATCTGTGTTTATGTATAGAATATTTTATTAAATAAATATGTGGATATATACATATTTTAGAAACACAGTCATTATATATGCACATTTACATGTGCTTAAATACAGAGTTCCTGAAAAAAAATCCAAGGGAGAAATGTTAGAAATACCTTCAAAAGCTTTTTTGCTTTTAGATACTTCAGAACCCTTTGTATATTGACTTCACTGTAATCTTCAAAAAGGACATTTGGAATTTAGCTTTCATGTAGTGCATTTGACCATGGGATACCTTTATTTATGGGCTAAGTCAATGAGTTATTATTTACTGTAATGTACATTTAAAATGCACCAAAGTATTTTTATGAGGTGGGAATAAGAAGGATTAAAAATTAAGCTGCTGTTTCAATACAACTGAACATTGTAACATCACATGCCGCAGGTGGCAGACAGCTCTGAAATTGTGATTTCAACCACTCGCTCAATGGATAATGCTTTCTCTTTCCCTTCAATCACATGCTGGTCAGTACCTCCTGTATAAATGAAGCTACAGTCTCACAACACAATCCACCATACTATCTTCATTATTACTTTGATACTACCATTTGTCATTGTCAAAGATCTCCAACAAAAACAATTCTAAATGGAAAACCAACAGGCTAACACAAAAAGCAATGCTACACAGCATGGTATGACAAACAAGTGCAGAATATAGGTTTTGTATATACAGGAACTTAGAAAGATCATGATTTTAAAGATTGGCATTTTTTTTTTTTAATAAAATGTCATTCACTGGGCATGAAACAAAGGGAATGCCACATCCAGAGTTATGAAGATGAGGAAAGTCCAGACCCTGGAGACTGACTGTTAAATAAAATTACGACAGAATGTGTGAATTGGATGAGAAAAGTAAGGTGTGACAGGTTTAATTTGTTGCTTCAGGATTTATAGAATGATGTTATAAGCCCGGTGTCTTATGATGTGACATATTGGAATACAGGATCCTTTTTACAGGAATGTGAGTTAAACTGACCTCTCAAGTGGATCCTACTCCTGTATAACTGGAGTAAAACTTACCAGTAATGAAAGTTACCTAAGAGACTCAGGCTGAAGCAGCCCCCTATAAGCTGAGAGAAGTTATTGGGGATAAATCTATTTCTCATAGACCCCCGCCCTCACGCAACCAGAATGCCAACATCTTGATGTTGGACTTTTGTCCTACAGAGCTGAAAGACATTATATTTCTGTTGCATATGTCACCCAACCTGAGGAACTTTGTTTTGACAGCCCTAGAAATCATCTGCAGTAAGCAAAGCTGAACCGGGAGTCTAGGCTAGACAGTGAGAACCCGTCAATTATGTACTCATCAGCCTGAGTGGTTGGAAATGTCTTAAGTGTCCTGAGCTTCTTAACAAGTTAACTTGAGGGAGATGGAGCAATTTTAGATTTGGAGAGGGATGGCATTTGAAATCCAGAGTCCAGATCTCCATCAGTAGTCTGGAGAAAAATGTTGAGTCCTAACTTCAATGATGGACATGGGGGTGGTTTGGAAAATATTGAAACTCTAACCATGGTCAATCTGAGGGCATGAACAAAAAAATGAAGATATCAAAGGAGCAACAAGATTGTAGTAGGACTTTTCTTTCTTGGTTGAGCACAATGGAATAGTTTGGGATTTTTCCATTTCATGGTTCATGTAGCTTTTCACATACAGTTCTTTTTTTAATATAAATTATTTAATTTTTTTTTTTTTACAGTCCAGTCGTTATCCCCCTCCCAGTCTGGACTCCCATAGTACCTCATCCCATTCTTCCTTTCTTGTCTTCAAGAGGATATCCCCACCCCTAACCTCACCAGGCCTCCCCATCCTTGGGGCCTCAAGTCTCTCAAGGGCTAGGTGCATCTTCCCTCACTGAGGGCAGACCAGGCAGTCCTCTGTTGTGTATGTGTTGGGGGCCTCATATCAGCTAGTATATGCTACCTGTTTGGTGGCTCAGTGTCTGATAGATTGTATGGGTCCAGGTTAGTTGAGACTGCTGGTCTTCCTATGGTGTCACCCTCCTCTTCAGCTTCTTCCAGCCCTTCCATAATTCAACCACATTGGTCCCCAGCTTCTGCCCATTGGTTGGATACAGTTCTTAAAAATATCTTACATTTGCTTCTATGCACTGTACACCCCCCCCAACCCCCATCTACTACTTTTCTTCATTTCTTTTTCTGTCTTATGGAAATACAATTGATAAGATATCAACATGTTAAAGGCATACAATTTGTGTTCTAATATACATTTCCAAATGATTGCTATAGTCAAGCTAATTAAAATTTCTGTCATCTCACATAGTACATGTGTGTTGAGGGAATGCCTATGATATACCCTTGCAGCAAATATTGCACTTACAATATATTATCTTTGGTTATGGTCACTACCCTGCATATTAGGTGTCCAGGATTGTGGGAAAAAGGGGGGCCATGGAAGGGGAGGCTGCCTGGAGACTTCCACGCAGTGGGTCCCACATACCTGAGAAAGGTCTGAAGTTCCAGAAGTCTGGAGGGAGGCTTCAGCGACGGCAGGCTCTGCAGGCCCCCAATGACACGAGGAAGTCCTTGATTCCAAAAGGGTTTATTGTCATGGCGGATAGTGGCTGGATCTGGATGTACCCCCCTAAACTCAGGGCAGACCTGAGTTAAATAGGGAGGGAGAAAGGGGGAAGTGCTGGGGAGGAATGCTTAATTGGCTCCGCCCTCTGACCTTCATTAGTATGTAAATCTCTAGGGCCTGAGGCCTGTAGTCACACCCTCTACCTGTGCACTTTGGGAGGGGTTGTAATGGCCTACTGAACAATGTAGGTCTATGGAGATTAACAATGTAGGTCTATGGAGATTAGTGACTGAACAATGTAGGTCTGTGGAGATTAGACTGCTTGTCAGGACACTGGGTTCTGGGGACGTAGCCGAACTCCTGCCGTTTCTTCCTTGGAGTCTCAGGGTTCTAGGCCCATGCCCAGCCAAGAACCAGGATACCCATACGCAGTCCTACACAGGATTAATCAGAAATTGTGATTTTTTTTTTAATGATCGTTTCCCCATAAATACCTGCCTCTAAGCTACTGTTTGTGTTTGTTTCTTTTTAAATGCTTTTCTGTTAGTGTATTACACAACAAGTTTATTGTGCTGTTTTTGTGCTTTATAAGCCATGTTTGTCTCAGGTTTACCTGTCATTACCCTCCTGTGTCCCTTCCCACACTAGTTCTGTTTTCAAAATAATCCCCTTTCTGCTTTCATGTCATATTTATATCATGCTGAATAAGATATAGAATCTGCATATAAAACATTTGATATTGGTCTTTGTTTCCCATTTCTTTTTACTTCTTTTCAAATTTTTGGTTACTTTGTCCTTGTGTCAAACTTACTGAAATCATAGTCACCTCTGTTGTCTTGTTCCCTTTCACTCTCCTGACATACTTACTGTTCCCAACTAGTCCTCTTTCTACTTCTATCTCTCTCCCTAACACCTTCCATCTCTTATGTCGGTGATTACAGCATCCTAGTGCTCATGATGCAGCCCTGACATATCCAGATGACAGCATTTCATGGCAATCCTTCTTATCTGCTGCATCCTAAAGTTCTTCTGCCCATCTTCTGTGATGTTTCCTGGGATGCAGGGTAGATGATATAGATGTCTCTTTTAGGGCTGAGCACTCATCCTTAGGACCCAACACACAGTATTTGCCTTTTTGTTTGAATTTTTTTTTAACTTAGCATCATGTCCCAAATGTTCACCCATGTCACTACAAATGGCAGAATGTTCATCCTTTACAAGATAAATAATATTCTTGTGTGAATATGTGTGAGGATGTACCATTTTCTTTATCCATTTGTGTGGGAAGCAAAACGCAGGCGGGTGCCCAGGGCCCCAAGGCCTCCCGTGTGGCGGCTGAGGCGGCCGGCGACTGGGGCGGGGTCTCACGAGGTGCATTCGGGCCGGGTCCGATGAGACCAGGGTCCGGAGCACTTCCCGCCTGGGACGCTGTAGCCCCCACATGGTCGAGGCTGTCGCAGGGTAGAAGTAGGCCCACGCAGACACGTGGAATTGAGTTTCCATGAAGTAATTTTATTGACAAGAATGGTGAATCTGGTGCGCTTCCCCCCAAAAGCCAGGAGGGGTTTCCTTATATTGGGGAGTATCAAGGGGAGGAGTTAGGGAAGGGAAAACTTAATTACCTATGTCCCCTGGCCTCATTAATATGCAAATCTCAAGGCAGAGGGCTCTTAGGCACACCCCTTACCCGTGTCTTACGTGACTTCAGGGTACAGGTGAAATGGAGAGGGTGGGGCTGGGGCCTGGCCTTTGGGGGCGTGGCCACACCTGAAATCTCAGGGTTTCCAGGCCAATGGCAGCCCTTCCATGGCCCAGCACATTTGTACATTGACACTCAGGATATTTCCAACATCTTGGCTGTTGTATGGCTTTAGTGAGCAGAGGAATACATGTATCATTTCCATACTCTTATGACTTATCTTGTGTCCTGGAAATGTACCATGTTTTTTTTTTCCCAACCAGGGATTTTCCTTGTACCAATCTCAGTAAACGGAATCTTTGACCTAGGCGTCACCTGAAGGCTCATACTTCTAAGAGGAGTTGCCTCCTTTTCAAAATACTGCCAAGTTGGTCTTCTCAGTGTCCACTCTATTTGAAAGACAGTTCTGAGTTCCAAATTTGGAGGACTATACTGCGGTGTGCGTATTGTGGTCTGTTGTTAGCTGCTCACTTTAACTCAGAGTGTCCACTGATGACTCATACTCCAAATAGGGGTGGATCTTGTATGCTTGGATCTACTGCTTCTTCCTCCAGTCTGCCACAGTTTCTAGTGCTTAGTAGGTGCTTACTTAATGGAGGATGATTAAGTAAATTATTATTTTTTGAAACTGAAATATATTTTGGTAATTTCATAAAATTTAAACTATTTCAATCCCTTATTGTTTCATCTTGTATCAAAAAGAATCGCGGTGATTAATTAATATCTTTCTAGTTAAGATGTCACTTATAATAATAATATCAAAAATAATTAAATTTCAGAAAATAGGACAAATGGGCCTACAAGACGGTTAAGTGGCTGAAGGTGCTTGCATTCATGCCTCATGACCTGAATTTGATCACTGGGATCCTCATGATGGAAAGAAAGACCCTACTCCCACAGCTGTGCTTTGATCTCCACATCTGGACCATGATGTGTATATACACACACACACACACACATACACCAAACACACCAAACACATAAATTTAAAATCATGTAAAATATTGAATTGTGAAAAAGACTAAAGTTTAATTTCCTATTTACTCAAA
Source organism: Mastomys natalensis (assembly GCA_021653895.1). NCBI lineage: Eukaryota > Metazoa > Chordata > Mammalia > Rodentia > Muridae > Mastomys > Mastomys natalensis. The sequence goes on along the minus strand of JAJTUV010000002.1, from coordinate 909,051 downwards.
GAAAATATTTTGAGTTGTACAGTATATTTTTTTAACATTTTTATATTTTATGTAGATATTTAATAGTTAAACAAACAGAATAATGTGGACAAAAGGAACCCAGGAAAGGAGCTCTCTGAGTATGTGCAATTTCCTGTCCCCCCTCCACCCCTTTTGTAGCATGAGGATGTGATGTGTGCTACCTGTGTGACAGGGATCAGACAGGCAGCCTCCAACCTTTGAATAACTTAAGCATTTAGACACCTGATGGCAATCTTTCATTAAATTTGGTGTCCTCGCAGTGGTTCTGGCAGGTATGAGAAAACACAATTTGTTTTTCCTTAGCAATCTTCATACCGAATATCTGAAAATGTTTCCCATTTTCTCAGACAGAACTGAGAGCTTAATATCTTTCCAGATGAGCATGGTAGCTTTCACCAAGGGAAAATGATGTGGGTGGACGAGTTCAGTGAAAAGTGAAGAGAAGAGGATAGGAAAATGAAGTTTATGCATGGTCCAGATACAGTTAGGGACTTGGGCAGACTACTTAGAGGGAAGGCAGGGTGCAATGCTAATGGGCAGGAAATAAGTTCAGTGAGGTTTATGTTGTGTTAAAATGCAGTGGAATTTTGTGAGCCAGCAATCCCCCACCCCCATTTCTCTCTTCTTCCTTGATTTCTTTCTTTCCACTGCTGTTGCCTCAGGCTTGGAGAAAAAAGACACAATTTTGGGCATCAAGGTAGATATTTCTCCTCAACAAGAACAAAAAGGACAGGATTAATTGAGAGTGTGTCCAAACAAAGTTTCTGTTATCTTCCTGCTCTTTCCTTTGATCAAATTTTCTGTGACCTTGACAATATATCAGCTGAAAACTACCTTCATCAATCATCTCTATATTCAAGCCATGTGTGAGCAATGTGGTTCTGACTAACCTGCCTGAATTCAAGCACCCAAGTCACAGAGAATTTAGTAAAATTTTCAACTCATATGAGCAGGTATCTACTGACCCTTTTCTATAAAGAAATACTGCCCCAAGTAGCAGGATGTATATACGAGAATGTACACAATACCATTGTTTATCAGCACAAAGCTGCAAGATGTTATTCTAAAGATGACCAGCAGGAGACAGACAACCATATTGTGCTGTATTTATTTAACAAAACACAACTAGGAAAATGAAGTGGCTAAGTCAACATGAATTGATGGGGATCCATAACACAAGTTTCCACAGCTCCAAAGAACGTATGATTCTATTTGTTCCTATTTCAAAACCAAACAAACTATTATGTGGACACCTATATGTATGAATACATCTGTTTAAATGTGTATGATAAATCTGTAAACAGAACAATGAGCGAACTGTAGATCAGTGAAGAGGGCAATCGTAATCTGGCATCTGTGTATGCATCTTACTCAGCTTTGTGACTTACATTTCTCGTCCTTTGAGGGCTATTATGGTGAACTAATGTTTATTGTTTAATAGTCCTTTCTATCATTTTTTCTTTCATAGTCCCTTACTTTATAAATTACTGTAAGCTGCTTCCTTAAGCTGGAAACTGTTTTCCAAATAATTATTAAACTTTTAAAATATTGTCTTTTCAACTTTAACTTTTGGTATGAGATGCAGAATTTTTAAAATAAAGAAATAGGAAATTACGCCAGCAACACTTATTGAACAGCCCTTCCTTTCTCTGTCTATCCGCTACACCCACTCAGTCACTCATCAAATTTTCATATATGCCATGGGCCTGCTTCTGGCTCTCCACTCTCTTCCACTGGTTTTGACAGCCTTGCTCGGGATCTCCCTAGTTCCTCTCACTTCTTGTTCAAACCACTCTCCACTTGATGACTACAGTCAGCTTTAGAGTGGTGTGTTTGCCTCTGTGTGTGTGTGTGTGTTGTGTGTATGCACACATGCGCACATAGCTTGCTCACATGTATATGCAAACATCTGCTTATGAAGTGCCCCTTAGCTTTTGAAAGTATATATGCCCTTCTCCTAGGTCCCTGCCATTTTCTTCTCACATCATTCCCACGCACAGATGAAGCAGTTGGAGTTTAAGAGGCAAGGAACAGGGAGTGAACAGGGAGAAGAAGCAGAATCCAGCAATGTTTCCACTCTCCACTTGTCAGTTTTCCCTCCGTGCCTCTCTTGATTTTAAACCAGGATTTTCCGATTTTTAAAAAGAACTAGGTATCATTAATGTGATTTTTTTCAACTGTTCTCTGGGTATGTCCCTACTGATCCTCGTTAATGAATTAGTGCAGCCTTCATTCTGTGCACCCTTAGCACCTGTCCTCTTCAGCCCAAGCTGCTTCTCCTCATGCTCTATGCCACGCAAAGCCCCCATTGCTGCTGCTTCTGACCTCATTTCTGTAACTGAGAACCAGCAGAGATTTCCACAGTCAAAGTGCTTGGAGTTCCAACACCTCCTTACTACACAGAACTCATGTAGAAACATTATCAATAAGAACTTACTTGAAAGGAAATAGAACTTTAAAAATGAGACCAAACATCAGTATGGGTGTTCTTTCTAGGTTTCTGACATGCTTATCTTTTTCTCTCTTCTGTGTCCCCTATCTGTTTAAGAGGAGATCTTGCATCATCCTCCCAGTACACTGTGACTGTCCCTCAAATCCTATGCCAGACTATCTTGATGATACTCCTCCATCTCACCCCATGCTTTCCTTTCCCTCTATGACTTTCCCTGTATAGGGAGGCTCTTTTATCTATTTTACTCTTCCCACTGGTCATTATGATGGGAAGAATAGGATAAGCATCTTTTCCATCCATGAGCTCTTTTTCCTGACTACTAGTTCTTCTATCTAGACCTCTCTCTTCTCTCCTGTTTTTACTTGTGTTTCCTGTGACAGGGTACTACTATTATTGCTTCTCTCTCTCTCTCTCTCTCTCTCTCTCTCTCTCTCTCTCTCTCTCTCTCTCTCTCTCTCCTCTCTCCATTAGTAAAGGATGATTGCATTCTGGTTCCTCTTATTATTTTGACCTCTGATTATCTGTGTCCCACCTCTGTTAGAGATGCTATCTCTTCGTATCATGCCTAAGATGTAAACGCTAAGTTTACTATTATATCAGCTTATCATGAGAATGAAGAATATTTGCTATTATCTGATTTTTGTCCTCGTGTTTTAGGTTAGGTACTTTGTCCCCACTAGAACGTTATCATCCTCAGGCACAAACCTTTCCTCCATTATTGTGCCTACAATTGCTGTGATGTGGCTACATGGATACAGGAACCTTGATCAAGTTTTTTTTCATCAGCTATTAATTTCACACAGTTATTCATCATACCAGACCATATAATTATTGTCATAGTAGCACATGTCTGGTTAGCAATAAAAATGTACATTCACATGATAATATGTTAAGGGTATTTCCTGCTTCATGGTCTGATTTCTGAATAGAATGATTATTTTTATCCCTTTCTTTTTCTTTTTTTCATAGTAAAAGAAGCACTGCTTTCACCTAGCTTGATAAATGTAAGTGAGAATTATGCTCAGTGGCTTTCTTCATCCATCGCACATTAAGTCAGTCACCATGTTCTATTGATTTTACTCTGAAGTCTATTTCATATTCATGGATCTTCTCCTCCCTACTCTTACAGCCCCAGTCAGGTCTACCCTTGTTTCTTGCTTAGCTTTCTAAAACCAGTCCTAGTTTGGTTTCTCTATTTTTTCTTCCTACAAATGTTATCACACAGAATCAGGGAACTGTTTATACTAGAGTATGTTGCTACTCTCCTGTGTGTGGCCCTTTACTGCCTTCCTTGTACACCTGGATTGACTCCAAGCTCCTAAAAGTAATGTGCTAGCCACCACATGTACTTCAGCCTCTTCAGAGTCAGCACTTTTCATTGCCTGTTTTCCAGTGGGTGTCATTCTCTCCCCAAAGCTTATGTGATTCTTGGAATGAGAAAGCTGATTAGGCTTTGTCCTGCTTCTCAGGTGGGAAGTCAAGGCCATAGATAGAGATAGGGTGAGTGGTGACCAATATTGAAAATAAGTCTCTGTTTCCCTTTGTTCCACAGTCATTCCATTCAGATGGTCATCAAATGGTACCAACTCATCTTGAAGCCTCACAAAGTAGTAAGAGGATTCCCTAGGTAGCCCAACCTCCTGATTCTCAGACTCTGTTTAATTTTCATGGTCTTATGGTATTATTGCTATCCTCCAACATGTTGTTCTGTCTACTACAGACAATGATAAATCATCTACAAAACTGATAGATCATCTACACTAACAGGACTGGGTTATGTTGCAACACAAACATTATTGTATTTAGAGGTAGGAGGGGGGAAATTTGGGGAAGAGGTAAGTTTTTTGAACACTAAGGAGCTAGTTATGTGTGCTATGAATACATTTAATTGACTATTTTATATCAAGCAGTATCTTAAAAACAGTGTATTATTAGCAATGCATCTTCATTATTATTTATTGGAGAATTTAGTTGCTTTTTTCTGTTTGTCCTCCTCCTCTCCTTCTCCCTCTCTCTCTTTCTCCTCTCTCTCTCTCTCTCTCTCTCTCTCTCCTCTCTCTCTCTGTATGTTATGTTGTATGTATGTGCAAGTCTGATGGCAGACACATGCATGCCAGTGTTTTGTGGAAGTACAAAACAACTTTAGAAGTCATGACTCTCCTACTATTCTAGTGTTCAGGCTTGTGTGTACACTACTGAGGTGCTTAACTATTTCAAGCATAATTCTTTGGACTGTTAGTTTTCCTGTTTTGATAGCTGGGAAAACTGAGACATAAAGAGGTCAGAATTGACCCCAAATCTCACAGAAAGTAGAGTAACTCAGGGATAAGCTCAGTTGGCTTGCTTCTAGAGATAATCATTTTAATCACAATACCATGAGACTGTCAACTAAGATTTTGAGAAGAAGGATTTTAGATGTGTAAGAGAGGTCCATAGTATATGGCAGTGTGGTAACTGTTAGGATCCACCAACTGGGACTTTTTGGTTACCAGTGTTAGCTATTTTCAAATATGATTTTATTTCTATGACACATAAATTTATAACTTAGAGAATTTTATCAACTTCATTACATTGTAAAACATATTTTACCTTTCAGATTCAGTTTCCTCATAAATAGAACATAGATAGTGGTATCTTTATTAATGTTACAATTAGTTTTTAAAACGTTTATGTGAAACCAAATATTCTGCACATCATTGGCCAATATAAATGTGGTTTTAAGTTGCCAGGTTTTAATGAGAGGACTATTATATAAGTGTAAGTGTCAGATATAAATTAAGAAAGAAACTATTTGCCTTCACAGTGATGCCCTACAAACATTAGTGCACTTCCATTGGGTCTGACCAGAACTCTCAGAACTGTATAAACAAAAATAAGAATAACCTGATTCCTCCATTTCCCACTTTTCTCAAGGTATATGTACCACACTAGCCCATAGTTTCTACTGACATTCATCCTACTACCCTGAAATGAGCCTCCCAATACTGAAATAGATAGATACTACTGAAGGCAAAGAAGGCAGATGGCAAATAACTGGGTTCTTAATAATGCCAACAAGACACTGGTTCACCCAAATATGAGTCCTGTCAACCTCTACACTCTTCACTGTGGGAGTCATATTGGTGTTCTACTTTTGAAATCTGTCTGAGCTGAGATTTTTGGTTTCTGCTAACTGTAGAGGATTCTAGACAGGAAAGGATGCCCATGCAAAGTTTTGCAGAGAGATACCATGGGGTATGATGAGTCTGGAAATATTACATTGAGAAATGAGGCCAGAAGGTGGGTCAGTGGCAGCATTTCAAGGGCACTGACTTCCATTTTAATGAGTTTGGACTCTAGCCTGTAGGCAGTGGGTAGCAACATTTTTTTTTTTTTTAGCAGAAAAGTGACATGATCAGATTTGCATTTTAGAAATATGACTTTAGCTGTGAGGTTGAGTTTGGATATGAATAGGGAAGGCTGAAAGCAGAGGTGAGAGTCAGTAGGTAACTGCCATGAGATGGAGTATTGGGTTACTGAACTTGGACCACAGATGTGGGGATAGTGAGGTAGGGACCTGATCTCATTTTCTTCATAACCACCCTGTCATGCATGCCCTGTTGTGGATTCTTACTGGCTGTTAATTCTGGATTCACAAATGCTCCTCTCATGGCAGCTGCAGACTGGCAGACAGGCGGCTCCTCCTTTGCAGGTGCATTGACTGCTGCGCCTTCAAAACCTGAGATGTAAGGCAAGAAGATTTCTAGCCCAAGCACTCTTGTCTATCATTGTTCATTCCTCATGGTAATTCTCCTCTACTGGATACTAACAAGGAGAACCAAAACTTTGGTCATCATAGACCACAGCTCAGCAGGCCATTGTATCTATCCTCCTGAAGATGTGTCCCTCAGCTTCTTCCAAAGACAAGAAATGTCTCAGCAGGAAGTTTCAAAATGTTGCAATGAAGTTCATGTTAGCTACTTCCTGTGCCAGAAAAACCTCCATGTAGAAACCTCAGAGTTAATTTCACTTCCTACTTTCCTGAGATCTTTCTTTCAATAGAGAAATATTGTAATTGTATGAGGGCAGAGATACATAAAACACCTGAGATTTTTGGATTTAAGGCATACACTTACACATTTTAAAACTTAGATCCTTATGTCCAGTATTTGGCAGTATGATCTCACTTGCTACACACAGTTTGGTATAACATTAGATGATCAAATAAACATCTGCTAATTAGATCAAGGAAGAGGTGTAACACACATTATGCTAATTTTTCTCTTGAACTCCAATGTGATATAAATAAGCACACAGAGATCTATGTAGTTTGGCTAGGCACACACAATTTCAATATATATATATATGAAATTGAAAAATAAATATATATATATATATTTGCAACTACTCTCACCAACACAAGTAAGAATCACTACTACATTTATTGTGGGACAATAGTATTGTTTGATGTTTTTGTTGGTTTGTTTTTTGTTTTTGTTTTTGAAGACAGGGTTTCTCTGTTTAGCCTTGGGTGTCCTGGGACTCACTCAGTAGACCAGGCTACCTTCAAACTCAGATATCCACCTGTCTCTGCCTCCCAAGTGCTTGGATTAAAGGCATGCACTGGTAGTTTTATTTTATTTTTCAATAAAAAGGATTCAAGTCAATCTTAGGAGTTAGAAACTTTAAATTATGTCCCTAAATGTTATTAGTCCATGAATTCATTTGCTTTGTTTAGACTAAAAGTAATAGAAAGTGGTTCCCAAAGTGCTGAGTGAGATCTCACCATGTAGAATCTGGCATCTCAGTTCTCAGTTTGAAATATCATAGTAATCACAAGCAACAATCTCTTGTGGCTGTGTTGAACAATGCTGTCCTCTGAGAATACTAGTCATGACTATCATCATCATCATCATCATCATCATCATCATCATAAAGAACATTGTGACTATTTATTTAAAAATCTTCAATATTGGGTCTGAAAGACCTCAACTGCTCCTCTCTGCCAGATGTATAAGTTTCAAACTTCATGCGGTCTTATATTCTTGGGGGATAACAGATAATATAATGTGTGAAAGGAGCTATGAAGCTATGCAGAAATCATCACTTATACTGGAGTAAGACTTCCTGGTTATGTGGCTGCTTTAGGTTACCCATGCTCCAGTAAGTAACCCATTACCCATACTATGAAACCACAGCAAACTAATTGATTTGCTAAGTTGGATATTGGTAGAATTCTACTTTGGTCTAAATTGGGTATCTTATTACAGTAAGCAGATGTTTTTTGGTGGTTCATCTCAATTAACGTTATGCAGCAGATTGATGAATAAAGTAATTTATATAAAATATGTTGAATGCTGCTTAGACACAGTAAGTGCAGGTTAAATATTGCTTATTATTATGTGGTAGTTTAGAGACTTGGAGTTGCTGTCTACCTCGTGCATGGCTGGCTGGCTCACTAGATGGTCTACTAGTATGCCACAGTAATTTTTGCTATGTTGTACTTCACAAAGGTATGGGTTTGTCAGAGCAAAAAAAGAGAAAGAATAGTTCCTACTAATTCTTGTAGATATGCACAAAAGAATAGGTCATGGTCTTCATTCTTTTCCAAAGGAGATGAGTGGATTTATTCTTTGGGATCTGGACAAACAAAGTACCAGGTTTCCTGGAAATAAGATACATCCAGAGAAAATATAGAAAAATTCACTTTTAAAAAGGCAGACATTAGTAATGAGAAAGATTCAAAATGAAGCTTGAATGGATTAGAAGATTCAACTTTCCACATAAAGGTACATAACCAGCAATTATTTACTGACTTCATACATTCATGCACTTTTCTGATACTCAATGATTAACAGTGGATTAGCATTAATCTCTTCTGGCTTTGGAACTAGCATGCATATGGAGAAAGGATGAGAAACCAGTAAAGAAATGACTGTATATATGTTGCATATGAGTGGGGAGGTGCTCATAAGCAAACAGGAGTAGGAGAGATAGGCTGAAAGGGAAGTCAACATGGCCAAAGGAACATGGTATACATTCTCTGCTGACTGCTTATAACTCCAAATTCTCAGTCCACTTGAAATTGATGTCAGGGGGACAAGAAGGATCAGGCAGGAGGTGTTGGAAGTTTAAAGGGAAGGAATAAAACTGTCACTTAGAATCATGGGAGAGAAAGCTGAATTGGGAACTGTGGTAGGTTTGTCAGTAGCTTTAAGGACTCTCTTGAGAACTCTGGTAATGATTGCAAAGTGACATGAATAAGCATGTGTGTACGTTTTTCTCCAGCTACTTTCAATCACCCTGGTGTGAGCACAGAGAAAGTGGAGAGTTAGATTTATTAAATGTTGGGATTTTGCCAGGGGATCTTGATGGAGAAGGAGAGGTGAAGCAGCTTGAACTTCTTTGCAAAGCACTGGGGAAAGGTATAGAGGAGAAGATAGAGTGCCAACATTGATGGTTGACTAATACATAGGGACATTAATTGATTGTTTGAGTCATGATTAAAGTGTGAATAAGTTATAGGGAGGAGATGTAGGAAGAGGAAAAGAAAATTGAAATGGAACCTGTGGCCAGGACAACATGGTTGAAGTTGGGGGGTTGAAGTTGGGGGGTTGAAGTTGGGTAGGTAGCATCATAAATAGGGCATATAGAGTCCAAAAGATCAGAAAGCCAAAATAACTCTTTATGTAGATATTGGAAGTATTTTTTTGTCATGACTCCTTCATGACAGGAATAATACAGGGTGATGTTATAACCATTAAGGTCATCATGGAATGAAGAAATATGGCCAGGGTCAAGCTATAAATGATAGTGATAGTAGTAGTGTAATGTGATAGAGGTAAATATGAAGCTGGAATCTCAGGGAATGCTACAATGCTCTGGAGATATCCAGATACACAAGGATGATTCCTCCATCTTGGTCCAGTAGCATAAGCTGTGTGAGGGCATAAGGGGCCATTGCTTATGAAAACTATGGTGGATATAGTGTGTTCAACAGTTTGCATTCCAGAGAAATTGGGATAAACAGAGAGTTTCTAAAGATGAGTGATAGGTTCTAAGGTTGTAAAGGAATGAGAAATAGAGCCAAATTGAACTTCATAGGGTTATAAGGAGATGAAGGATGGTTCAAGAGGTAGGATATATGGTATTGACTGACATAAATAAAAGTGTAAAATAAGAGTAAGCCATCACTCATGGTCTTGGATTAGGATTATTATGGTGGTAAGGCTGCTGGGAAGAAAGGGGTGAGGGTCTAGTTTAGGCAATTGACAGTTACACTGTAGTGGTTTTAATAAGTTTGCCTTCCCCTCTTCCCCTATAGACCAATGAGTTTGAATGCTTGGCCCAAAGGAGTGATACTAAGACAGAAGTTGATGCCAGGGACTGAGGCATTGCTGTAATAGGCCTTCCCATGCTTTTGTTTGAAGAAATGTGGATTTTGGAACTTTCGATTTGGAAAGCTATGGAATGCTTTAAGTGGGATTTAAGGTCAAATCTTTTTTTTTTTTTTTTTTTTTTTTTGGTTTTTCGAGACAGGGTTTCTCTGTATAGCTCGGGCTGTCAGGCTGGGCTCGAACTCAGAAATCCGCCTGCCTCTGCCTCCCAAGTGCTGGGATTAAAGGCGTGCGCCACCACCACCCGGCTAAGGTCAAATCTTAATAGGAATGTGGAAGACATTGGGGCTGAGGATGGCTTGAACTGTGCAGACCGGGCCCAAGACATTTCAGAGAAGAATTTCAGTATGTTGCCTAGATATTGTTCTTATTATATTTGGGGGAAGACTGTAGCTGCTTTTTGGCCTTGTATGAAGAGTCTGCCTGAGGCTAAGGTAAAAAGACTCAGACTAATTGCATTGACAAACAAGTCTCAAATCAACCAAGTTTAAACTTCATCTTGTGATTGACAATGAGGACCATTTTAATCAAGTGTAGCAAGTTTAAAAAGTAAAAATACAACAGGTATGATTGAAGTAATAAAAGGACACTAAGAAAGTGCAAAGGAGCTAAATCATGTGTTCAAGGACATTAAATGGAATTAAAGCAGTGGTGATCTTGGGCAGGGTCCCATGAAGCTAGGCTTACTGTTTATGTATTTGTAGTTGAACAAGGGATAGTTATATCATCACATTAGACATTATTATTACATGACTGTTTTTATTTGGACTTTTAATATGGAATTAACTATAATCCAGAAATGGAAGCATACTTTTGGGCCAGATCCTGAGGCTGGAGGACACAGGATTTTGATATGGATCATGAGTAATAGTGGCCATGAAAAGGTTTGACCCAGACATGGTAGTACACACCTTTAATCCCAGGAGACAAAGACAAACAGATCTCAAAGTTCAAGGACAGCCTTAAATAGAACAAGTTCTAGGTGAAGAAAAGATTATATCTAGGCATGGTGGTAAATATCGTTAATTCTAGCACTCAGGAGAGAGAGAGATATGCAAATCTCAGAGTTCAAGATAAGTCTTCAGAGCAAGTTCCAAAACACCTGAGCTTATACAGTAAAGGAGCTGCAAAATAGAATGCTGGTAATAATGTAATATAGCAAGGGCCATGTTCTATCTCCAGCAAGCAGCAAAACTTGGCAGCTTCAACATGTGACTCTGACCTGGTATTGGTTTTGAAGGTATAAAGGTCATGGAGGGCAGCTGAAGCTTGATACTATGAGAGACCAGGGAGGGTCATTGGTGAAGGTGCAGTGTCAGATGCAGTTGATGGCCCAGGACAAAAGTGGTTGTGAAACAAAACTGAGGCATGGAACCATGAAGGGAGCCTATAAGAGGCTATTGGTGAAGCCTAGTTGCAGCAGAAAACCCCAGTGAATTAGAGATGCCAATATCATAGAATAACTACATAAAACAGCAGCAACAATATAGTCAACCAGAGCCTAGAATGCTACAGATGGCAGTGCTGGAGAAGTGATACAAGCCCTTTGGAGGAGACCAGAAGATCATAAGTGGATACCAGACATGTGAAGTTGAAGTTTACTTGGAGACCCCAAGATGTTAAAGACTCCAGGATCATGGGATACCTATTGAGGAAAACTGCTAACAGGGAATGGATCAGCTCAAGAGAGAGAAGTTTGTTGTAGTCATCAAAGCTGAAAGGAGTTGGAGATCTGATGAGATTTGAACATCAGACATGGAGATGCAGAACTTGGAGTTTGCCCAACTAATTTTTCTTGCTTTGGTCCAGTATTTCCTTACTATAACATTTTGGAATGGTAATGTTTATTCTGTAATGTTGGGGATACATGATCTGCTTTCTGATTTTGACTTTATAGGGGATTATTAGAGGAGACTTTGAACTTTGGACTTTTAACATTGTTAAGACTGTTATAGACTATGGGACTTTTGAAGTTGGACTACACATTATATATTTTGCATATGCTATGGCTAGGTATGACCCTATGGACTTATATGTTTGAATGCTTGGCCTACAGACACTGATATTATTAAGAGGTATGTCTTTGTTGGAATAGTTGTGGCCTTGTTGGAGGAAGTGTGTTGTTGTGGGGTTGGGCTTTGATAGTCTTCTACTAGTTGCCTTCAGAACTTGATGTAGAACTTTCTGCTCCTCCAGTGCCATGCCTGCCTGGATGTTGCTATACTTGATGCTATGATGATAATGAACTGAATCCCAGAACCTATTAAGCAGCACCAATTGAATGTTGTCCTTTATAAGAGTTGTATTGATCATGGTGCCTCTTCACAGCAATGGAAACCCTAACTAAGATATCCACAGATCATAGAAATTCTGAATGTGTGATAATTTAACCACACTGCCCTGGGCTGAACTAGAAAAGATCCTTACACATCCAAAGCAATTAAAGTCCTCACAAACATGCCCAAACAAAATCAGGAAGAACAAATACCTGTAGAGTTAGGAAGAAAGGAATTGAAGTCAAGCAGTGGGGTCAGCCATGAGGTAGAAGTGCATCTCAAGTTGCATGTGAGTGACCTCTTCTCCACGTTAAAGACAAAAGTAGAGAAAGAAAGTGGTTTTGCCCTAAATCACCATTCTTTAATGAGACCAATACCAACCCCAACAGAAAAGACATAAAACCTTGTTTCAATAGCACCTACCACTAAATAGTGTTATTTTGTGTCTCTGCTCAACTGACGAAAATTAGCTGTATGGAAATACAACCATGACTTTCCAATGTCTTATGGCATTTTGGGCAAATTGTTTAGCTGTGTTTCAATTCGAGTTCTTTAAGAGTCAGGCATCAAGATGGAATTGATAAGCCAGAGGTTTACACTGAGTGGGTGGCTTACTGATCCTGAAAAAAGCAAGCAGGGTAGAAAAAAACAAGCCTGCCATCTGAGAGGAAATAGTGAAGAGCATGGCACTGAGTGGAAGTAACTTCAGATTTCCACTATGAAATTTAAAGGAAACTGTGTAAAGTAGGTGAATTCTACCCCGGACAAGAGTGGTCCTCTTCTGGAACTCCTGTGCTCATTAACAGGCTAAGGGCAATCAGGAAAGCATTGCCTTGAAGCCTGAATGCTGGCGGGGGTGTGGGAAATTTGAAGCAGTGGTAGCTGGACTCTTTATTTCAGTTGGTCCTCTGAGAGGAACACAGAGCAGAACATATCCATGGACACCCCACATGACCTTGGCTCATTTAGAAAGCTCTTAATATTTTCTGATCAAGAGTATACCACAAATTTAAACAATGTATAGTTTGGTCACTTTTAGTGCATTAACAATGTGATGAAACCACTATTTTCATTTGCCAATAATTAATATATTTCAATGTATAGATATTTTCTGACTATAAGCATTCTTAGAGTCATGTGATGTTTGGTGTATTATATCTGTCTTTTGTCATAACATTTAAAAGAGTTGTTTATTTATTTATTTTACATCCCTGTGTCTCCTCATACCATTCTTCTCTCCCATTCTTCTCTCCCTCTTTCTTCTGAGAAGGGGGAGCCCTGTTCTGGTATCACCCTCACATACTCAACATGTTTTTAAGGTTAATATTAGAGCATTTTATTTTATGTTGCTGAATATTCACTGAATACCACATTGTTTTTGTCCATTCTTCCATTCATAGCCTTATAAAACTTTCCAGACTGTGGCTATGGGCCTTTGTTAGTAGTACTACCATGAACATGAGTGCACATATACTTGTTTTGAGAAGTTCTCTTCTCTTCTCTCTCTTCTCTTCTCTTCTCTTCTCTTCTCTTCTCTTCTCTTCTCTTCTCTTCTCTTTCTTTCTTCTTATTTTTGTGTATATTTCTAGGAAACAAGTTTTTGTGTCATGGGAATTCCATCCCAATTTTTTTCTGGTATGATGAAACCATATCCTCAATTCATGAGTTTCATTAAAAAAAAAAAAATCATCTTTCAAATTGGGATGTGTAAAACACTCTCCCTCAAAGTGCTGTTGAGGTTAATGAACAGATGTTCAAAGAGTACAAAGCCTCATGCCAGGCAAACACCTGATGCTCATCATTTGTATCAAATGTAACATATTTATACAGCAGACTGTCCACAAAACATGCAATAACTGCATCTTCCATTTATTTCCTTTTTGTTTATCAAGGAGTGAAAGTATAAAATTATGACTGGTCTTTACTTTCAGAGAGAATGCACCACATTTTAACTTGGCTCAAGAGAGTCTGTAAAAGCAACGACATTGTGTCCAGCATAAAAACTGTGATTATAGCATCTAAAGGATGCTATAATATCTATATATAAGATCTATAGTATCTAAAGGATGGCCAGAACTCCTATTTCCAGTTGTTACAATTCCTGACTCACTGGCAAAGATGTCCTATATGCAATGCTGCTGGGTTGTGATGCAAACCACCTGTCACACCTCATCACATCTGGGCAAGTCATCTCAGATTATCATTCCCCTATTTTGCTTTTAAGGGGAGAAGGAAAAGAAAGATTGAGACAAAAATAATAAAGAAATAAATTCATAGATAAATACATAATACATACAACATAAAAACCAAAAATAAGCAAATGAAAATAGAAACAGTTACCATTTTGATACTTTGTTTTAGTGAGAGAAGACAAATTAATAGCTTAATTGATCCAAAGGTGATTTTGAAAAAAGCTGGTAGACAGACTCCCTGGCAGAGAGGTGGCTAGGTCATTGGTAAGGACCACTGAGGCGTATGGTCTAATTTCCTAGGTTTTAGGTATTGAAAATACTGAAACAGCTCTGTTATTGGATAAAGTGATGAATTCCACCAAGACAGCCCACTTAATAGTTTTCTTTCCTAAATAATTCTGTTTGTTTCCTTGTGGAATTGCTGAGTTCCCAAATAATATCTGTGGCTATGGAAGGGTGAGTTCTATGAATAGCCTTTCCGTGCATTTCTCACTGGTGGCTGCCATTGGCTCTGTATAGCCCTGGCTGGTCATCTGGATCTGGTTAATAATAATCACTGGGACCCTGAGGTGGGATGAAATTTCTCCAAATATATGCATATACAAAATAGAGACTTTGAGTTAATGCAATTAGCTTAGTTAAAAGGAGTTAGAGTTAAGCTCAGGAATATACTCCATTTCTCTGATTTTTAAACTTTGTTTCTTTCCCTCCTGGGTTGGGGTTCTCAACCTTGGCTGCACATGAGAATCAGCTGGGAGCTCTAAGAAACTTCAATGCTTAAGCCCAAGACAAATTATAAAGTAGAATCTCTGGGGGCCAAGCCTAGGCATAAGTACAATTTGAAAATCTCCCAGATGATTCCAATGCATAACCAAGGTTAAGGACCGCTACTCTTAGCTTCTCTCAAGCAGAAGAAATGAACTGTGGTATTCTATAAAGAGAGTAGTTTGTAAAAATTATTTTAACATATCCCAGTGGTTTTCTCATCTGCTTTATTTTCTCCTGATAGAACCACTCATATGTATCATAGAAGAGAGCCAAGGTTTCTTTGCTGAAGATGGTAGATTGATGCATTATTTTTCTGAGTCACAACCTATATTTTAATTTTTTTAATCACCAGACATTTGTAAAATGGACAGTATGAACTCTGAAATTCTGTTCACTCTTCACATTTCAGTTAATCAAGGCATGGTGACTCGGGCACATGCCTTTTAACACAGCGTTGGGAATTAGGAGGTGGAGCTCTGAGTTAGAGGCTAGGCTGATCTACAGAGTGAGTCCCTTCTTTATTAACTCTCAGGCTATCTTATCACCAGCAGATGGGGGCTATGTGGCAATCCACAGGACAATGACCAATATCTTTCAATGCATCTCATGCAATTGATGCTTTAAACCATTCTGTAGACATTCTGACCATCAAAGAACCATGGGCGTTGGTAAAACCTCACTCTAATAATTATAATATTTTTGTCTCTTATTGTATAGATGAATCTCAACATTCTTTGTCTTTGGATGTTCAAAGAGAAAATTTTAGAAGAGCTTCAAGATTAATAACACAAACATAAAATTATCGATTATGTATTTTCTTTATGTTCATGTTGCTGTGTGTATGTGTGTGTTTGTGTGGATGTGTGTGTGCTTGCAAACACATGTGCAGACTCACACACATATGTGATTTCTTCATGTGGTTTCAGGACATTTTTGAACTGTATGGATCTGTAACCAAGTGCTCAAACTCTTGGAGAACTGAGGCAGTAGCTAATATTAGAAGCTTCTATGTTTTGATGGATCACATGGGTAACTAGAGTGTTTGTATTTCTTTTAGTGTTATTTATGTTTTTAAAAAGGTCTAAGCTCACTCTCTCCTCCAGCCAAGCAAGATGCTCAAAGGAAAGAAAGTCAAGGGGAGGAAGGTGTTGCTCCCCTTCTCAAGCTGTCATGAAGAAACAGGAGGCCAAAATGGTGGTCAATCCTTTGTTCAAGAAAAGGCCCAAGAACTTCAGTATTGAGCAGGCTATCCAGCCCAAAAGATATCTGACATGCCTTGTCAAATGGCCTCACGATATCAGGCTGCAACAACAAAGTGTCATCCTCTATAAGTGTCTATAAAAGTAACTCTTGGCATTAACTAGTTCACCCAGGTCCTAAACTGGAAAACAACTACCTAGCTGCTTAAGCTTGCCCACAAATCAAAGCCAGAGACAAAGCAGAAGAAGCAAGGGCTCCTATTCTGATAAGAAAGCTGCTAGCAAAGAAGACATCCCAGCTAAGAGACCACATGTTCCTTTAGCAGTGGTTAATACAGTCATTACCTTTGTGGAGAACAAGAAAGCTCAACGGGCGGTGCTTGCCCATGACATAGATCACACTGAGCTGATGATGTTCCTACCTGTCCTGTGTTGAAAGATAAGAGTCTCCTACTGCTTCATCAAGGAAAAAGCCAGGCTGAGATTGCTAGTCCACAGGAAGATGCTCATCACTGTTGCCTTCAAAAGGTTAACTTGGAAAACAAGGTTGCTCTGGCTAAGATGGTAGAAGCTATTAGGACCAACAACAATGACAGAAAAGATGAAATCTACCACAACTGTAGAAGAAACATCCTTCATGCTACATCTGTAGCTTGAATTGCTATTCTGAAAAAGCCAAAGGCTAAAGAGCTCTCCCCAAAACATGGTTAAATGTATACTATTAAGGTTTGTTTTTTACATAAATATAATTACAAAATTAGCCTTCAAAAACAGTTCTAAACTCTACAATGGAAAACAAACAGACACACATGTATTCTATGTGTAAAATATTTCAGTGAGGTTCTTGATGATATGGGATTTATTTTTACGTTATTTACTATCTCAGCTGTGTAGAGTGCTCATTGCTTATTTAGGTTTGCCCAGGTAGTTAGCTTAGAGTATGATTCTATTGTCAGGGAAGACTCACTCATTTGGAAAGGTAAGGTTATGGATTGGAACACCAACCTAGTATGTTAGAGCATGAATAAAGCTGCTTCTTCCCAAGTCACTTGAAATGCAAACATCATCAGACAAATATAGG
The DNA here is from genome assembly GCA_021653895.1 of Mastomys natalensis. Classification (NCBI taxonomy): domain Eukaryota; kingdom Metazoa; phylum Chordata; class Mammalia; order Rodentia; family Muridae; genus Mastomys; species Mastomys natalensis. The sequence continues at coordinate 891,686 of JAJTUV010000002.1, read as the reverse complement.
AGCTGGAAATTTTTGCACAGGAGTCAAAGTGTCTCGAAGATGAATAAATGCAACTAGAACTTCTCTCATGGATGGAGATGGTCCCATCGAGTGACAGGATAAAACCCAACATTTTCAATAGGACCATATTTTCCCAAAAGTGGGGCAGGAGAGTGGCAGATCTTGCGCATCTTAGACATTACTATATTATCATAAACTAGGCCTTCACTTCTCACTTTCATTGTCTTTTAGAATCAAAACTGATACTTTTAAAGGAATATTACCATCATAACTGAAGACTCCACCATTATTGAGAACATAGGCAGAGGGATATTTGTATAGATACTTGGAAATGGGGTATATTTTGATGTTGGTATAGTAGGATAAATGGTTATCCCAATAAAAGTTAATGAAACTATGATATCTTCTCACTGTACTTATTTTTGACAAACAAAAGAAAATGAAACAAACAAACATCTATAACATTTAGAACACATTTCTCATGGTTAAGTAGAACTCCTGATATTACAAACAGCATGTCAGAAACTGCGTGGAAGACCAAGCCCTGATTATTACTGAGCTTCTGATACAAGTAGTTGGGAGAGGGGATGGAGCTCAGAAGATGTTGTGGGGAGGGGAGTGTTGACCAGGAAGAAAAAAATGAGTACACAAATAATTTGAGTCAGAATCAAACTGCCACAGGGTCACCTTTGGGGTATTCTATACAGTCCGTGTGGAAGGAGTTGAGCATCACATATTGTGTGATAGTCATGGTTCCAGTATCTAAGGTGGCCTAATGATAATTTAGGAAGGAGACTTGCACAGGAATCTCTAGTACGGGAGTAGGAAGAGATGCAGTCTTAGTGGATAATGCTGAAAGACTGGAAATGATTACTCTCTGGGGGACAATAAGTAACACACACACAAAAATGCTGCCTAAGTGTGGCACTGATTAAAGAATAGAGGTAGTAGTTAGATAACGAACAGAGATTAAACACAGATGAAGCTGATAGAAGGTGCAGGTTTGGTTGCCTCAGGTGAGGTCCCTAAACCGACTTTTTAATAAACTGCTCTGTTTTACCACAAATAACAAAGATGCCTCTCTAGAAAAGATGAGTCAGAAAACATGCATGTGTGGTGTGTGTGTGTGTGTGTGTGTGTGTGTGTGTGTGTTGTGTGTATTTGTATTAATTTGTCTATTGATTGCCACTCAGTGAGATTTTCAAAGTTTGGTTATTGTGAACAGTGGTGGGATAAAGAGTGGTATGCAAAAAGCCTCCTTTATATGAGAACTTGGGCCCTTTGGGGCATGGCTGGGTCACAAAGGGGTTTTACTTCCAATTTTTAGAGGAACCTCCATTCCTATTTCCATTGTGCTGCAGCTAAATTGAAAAGGCTTTCTCCAGTTCTATAGATATCTGCTGTCTTTGTTGACTATTTTGCTGACTATTTTGCAGAAGCTTTTAAGTCTCACTCAATCTCATTTGTCAGTTCTTACTTTTATTTCTGAGCTATTGGAGTGCTAATCAGAAACCTTATACCTAGATCTTGAGCTGTTTTCCATTTATTTTCTTAAGGTGGTTTCTGGCAATGGATTAATATTTAGAATACATAAAGAACTACAAATTAAGCAGTAGAAAAGTAAAAGAGCTTATCAACAAATAATCCATAGAAATGTGCAGATACTTTTGAAATAAAGATGCAAAAATATTAATAATCTCATGAAATATGTTCCCTGTGTAATTTTTTGGAATATAAATTTTCATCACTTATTAGTAATGTATCACGGCATTTCTTTACATCTCTAGTTCCTACAGTGATAGTATTTGGAAAAGTGACATGTTTTCTCTTACATTTCATGCTTGTAGGTACTTGCTTATATATTGAAACATGAGGCAACTTGTCTGCCTTTTTCGTCTTACACTAAAGTTTTACCACTCACTTGAGGATCATTTCCTTCCAAGAAACAAAGGTTTTATCACTCACTAGAGTAACTGTGTACACAAGATGAATAGAGAACAACAAACTCATGTAGAGATCCTGGTGTTGGACATCGTGTTGGACAACTGTACTGAGCTATACAAATTCATAGAAGAAATGTTTATAGCTTATTCCTGAATTAGCTAAATATCAATGAAAGATTTGTATTACTTTATGTGTATGAATGAGTGTTTGTTCTGAATGCACATATGTCTACCATGTGTGTGTGTGTGTGTGTGTGTGTGTGTGTGTGTGTGTGTAGATAGAGGCCAGAAGACAATTTTGGATACTTTGGAACTGGAGTTAATTGTTGTAAGCAATCATGTGGATGCTGAAAACCAAACATGAAGTGTTCTTGGTCACTGATACAGCTCCTCAGCTCCAACACACTCTTCTTGGGCACATCACACCAGAATACATTTAGGAAATTTCAAAGTGACATATCACATCCTAACTTTAAGTATGTGTGTATTTATTTATTTACAATGTACGAAGGGAGAACATCTATGTTTATGGATAGTGACAGTTTTGCTATCTCTATGTAAAATGCAAATACTGTCTCCCATGTAGTGCATGCCACGTGTCAACCAGGCTACTAGGTTTCTGTATAGTTCCTACCATACACTTCCTACAGCAGCCCCAGACTCCTGCAGCATGTTGTACTATTATGATACTGGGAATCAGAAAACATCCAGATGGAGAAAATGTGTTTGGTTCCTGTAGTCTCAGGATAAGCTAAGTGTTCTCTACAGGGATTTCCCCTGAGTCTCCTCCCTGCCAGCTGTAAGTGTAATGTAATTCTGTTCTGAAGTCTGGGACAGAGGAAGATTGTCTCACTGAGCTTTGACAAAGACCACTACTGAGTTAGGAAAGGGAGACTCTGTATTCTGTCGCTAGGCCTGCTATAACAGAACACTGAAAACTGGGTGGCTTATAATAGAAAAAAAACAATTCTTTCATAGTTCTGAAGGTAACAGGTAAGATGGCCAGGTATTATCAAGCTTGGATTCCTCTGGAAGCACTGAGGTTGAAGAGGCTCTGAGCTCTCTCTGTCATGTTTTTGCTGGTGCCTTTCAGTCCCAACATTTCTTGGCTTGTAGACAGATGATCCTTTTTCTAACTTTATCTTTTTATAAGTTATCACAGCCTTGATCTTCATTATGCTGTATGTGCCCATATTTTTTTTTTCTTTTTGCAAAAACACAAGTCCCTCTCAGTCTGGGGTGATTTTATCTTTAGTTGGCTGCACATCACATGCAATGATTATATTTCCAAAAGAAGTCTCAGTCGGATATTGTGAGTAGCCACACATTACTAGCAAATACTGTTGGAGTAAAGATCCAAGAAGCTATAGAGCAGTTCTACCAAAACAGTGGCAAATAGGGTCAGAAATCTGCTGCTGGAATAAAGTGAGGGCAAAGAAACTGAATATAAACTGTCACTTTAATTTTTTTCAAACTCTATTTTCAATGATGGTTTTTAAATACTTTAACTGCCCTTGTAGCCCATCACCCACCAGAGGTGGTGGAAAAGAAAGGATCCAGGGGTGGAGAGTAGTGAACCTGTTTAAAAAGATTCTTTGGAGCAACTCCTATCTGTGTTGTCTGGAAATCAGCAGTTCAGTTCACAGGTTAGCAGGCAGCAGCAGCTTGAGCCACTCACAAACACTTTACAGATACACCAGTAGTCAAGTTCAGTAGAGTCTGGTTAGCTCAGTTGTGACACAACCTAGCTAGAAACAGCCAGGCCTCAGCCTTGGCTTGACCATCAGGAGGGACCAATAGAACACTGGGAGAAGTTCTCACCTGTGCCTCTCTCTGGGAAGCAAAGATCAGTGAAGACCCACAAGCATTGCAAAGCTAGCTGTACTAGCAAGCCAAGCTCTCTCTCTCTCAGTCACTATGCTGAGTACTATTTATACCCTCCAAACATCACATTTCCTCCATGTGACTTGCCTCAGCAAAGGACTTGCCTCAGCATGTGTCTTGCTCAGCACAGGTCTTACCTCAGCATGGGTCTTGCCTCAGAACATGCATCCAATCAGCCCGAGTCCTTGGAGTTACTGACAAATGCAGCTCAACTAACTAATGTAAGGTAGACCAATACCTGTGTGTTGTTAGCAAAGAATCCTTCATCATGTGTCCTTTCACATGTTTGCTTAACAAAACATCCTCTCTCCTGTGTCTGCTTCAGTAAAATGTTCCTTCAAGAGCTTCCCTTCGTCTTTTGCCTGTGTCCACTTCAGAAAAACACTCCTTCATGTGTTGGCCCCAGAAAAACACAACCCAACACAAATGACTCTTCCAAGAACCTTTTAGTTTCCACTTCAATAAACATCTCTGCATTAAAAGACATATGTTGGGGTGAGGATGTGGAAAACTGGCCATGGATCTCTCCACTATCTACACTGGTGAATGTTGCTTATTCAGTCTCAACTTTGGTGAATTTGGTATACTCCCTGTATTTGGCTGCATTGAATAGCTAGAAATGTAAAATGAACCATACTTTTGTTTTCCAGAAAATGCCACTTATAACGAGTTATAGTGAGCATTGTAGACTTTCCTAAAGATCTGTATTAAAAATCAGTTGGATACAAAGGCTGTTGTTTATTGCATTCCTATGCCAGAAAGGTATGTTATTTTGGTAAAAAAAGAATCCCACAATTATTTTCATTTTGAAGTCCTATGCAGCTAAGTATGACTACTCTAACAGTGCCCTAACATATGCTAGCACTCTTGGTACATGAGTCTCTACACCTTCATTTGAATATTCCATTTCTATCAAGACATTTCTGTATTGTCTTTTAAAGTGTCTAATTTCTGAAGTTACTAAGAAGGCCAAAATTAATCTTCTAAAACTCATATCTTCTTCTTCATGAATAATTCTCTAAATACATTTATGTGTTTCTCCAGATGAAATTATGCAGTTCAAATATTTATTGGATAACAAAATTGTAAATATTAGGAGATCTAGAGATATTTCAGATGTAGTCTTTTTCTTATGTGTGCTTATATTCAAATTGAGATTATTTTTGAGCATATGGGAAGAATACATTCTTTTCATTTACTGTAATAATTTAGGGCATCAATTTTATGCTTTCTTAAGTAGATACTTAACTTTGAGTATATTTTAACTTGTTTGACACTCAGTTTCTTTATCTATGAAATGAGGGCAATGAGTGTGCAACAGGCTCTTTGGGAGGATCAATCACTATATTTCATGTGTACAAACATAAAGAACACACCACAAATCCTATCATTAATACTTGATATTAAGTATGATGACAGAAAGTGGTCTGTGGTTACTATAGTGGGACGATTTTTATCTGGAAAGATCAAAAAAGGTTGCATTAGAGATCAAGTTTCTGGGGTGTTTTTTAAAAGTGCATATCCCAAAGGCTTAAACAAAATACTCTTGTATGGATAATAAGGTCATTGGTAAAGTGAAGAGAAGACTTGAGTGGAATCAGAGTAACTGTGCAAAGCATTGAGTATTGGGATTGGAGGAAGTAGCCATCCTCAAACTTCTAGAGCAAAGCTACTCATTTGCATCCTATTTTCCCACTGACTGTCTCTAAGGCCTGACTGCAGTTAGTGATATAATTTACAGTCTGTAGGTATAATCACCTGGTAGACACAAGCTGGTAAGAAGCAGGAAGCTCAAACTAGTTGAACTTCCAATTAAAGAGTCCTACAGCTTGATGTGTTTCCTATGAGCTGTTGCAAGCACACGTTTGACTCTTTTCTAAAAGTTCAGATTAAAAGGAAGCAAACTTCCAAAATTAGAATCGTAATTAAAATTTGACTTTGATCAGTAGCTGCTGAGAGGGTCATTAAGAGCTGTGAATGTGCTGACGCAGGGGTTGTTGGGCAGATGAGGTGAGGAGGGGGGACTTGAAACAAATAAAAAAAATGTTAAGACGCATTATCAAATTGCAAATATCAATTATTATGGGTGTATGGATGAGTGATTATTATATTAAAAACATTCTTGGAAGGTGGCCCATATGGGCGTAGATAGCTGCAACTCCATCAGAGCTCAGATTTAATTTGATTTTTGCAAACATGTTTGGGTTTCTTTCACATTGCTCGGCTTCTGAGAACACTGGACAATAGCTGGGAGAAAACTGCATCTAACCTTCCACAATTTATGTTGGAAGATCATTTGACTTTCTGCAAAGCTTAGAGAAAGCCATCTCCAAAACTGTACTAGAGGAGGTGGGGGAGAAAGAGGCAAAGACAGAGACACAGAGAGAAAGGGAGGCAGAGAGAGGAAGGAGAAAAGGGAGGGAGCAAGAAGGAGAGAGTGAGAGAGAGAGAAGGAGAGAAAGCTGGGTGATGCAGGGCTTTTAAGCTGCATGCTGGACATAGGATGGATACTGTGTTCTCCAGACTAGAGGACCAGTGATCAAGGAGACACAGGATGCAGCTGACGGCTTCCTTTTATTTTCCCTGGTAAAGAATAATGGCTTGTGGACATGGTTGATGAGGGCTGATATGGCAAAACATTGCAAGAAGGATAGTGGTTTTAGCTTTCGGTGAGCCAGCTGTGTGTTGTGGCTGCCAAAAAGACTAATATGATTAGACTGCAATTATAGAGGCAGAAAGGAGTGATCACTGCCCTTTCTCTTCACACCTGGAATGAAACATTCACTTCCAAGTGCCTGTAGTGCCCCTTGTCTTTCTGACATGTTCGTATGTATTTATCTTTCTAAAGCCACCCAAGGTCACCTCTTGACACTTTCATCCCATGTTCACCAAGTCTATCAAATCTCCACCATCTGTGCTAGCTCGGTTATACTAGTGTGATTGTCACTTCCCATTGCCATATTGCTTATGTGTCCATCTGCTCTGCAAGGGTGGGCTTCATGTCCAATTCCGTTTTATGTCCACAGACCCTGTGCTTAGTAGGTCCTCAGCATGTGTTGATGGATGGATGAATTGAGCAGATCAGCTGGCGGTTGTTTGAAGAGTACCAAGTAGGAAAGCAAAAGGGAATGAAGTTATGTTGATAGCCATCTGAAATCAAGCCATGGCATGGTTAGCAAGTGGACTAGGAGCCTGTATCTTCCTGATCGACTGGAGGAGCTTATATACTAAAAGATAAAAATCACAAAAAGAGACCAAAAAAATGGAAATGCTCTAGAGGATCTTAACTTTGTCCTAAAGGCACGTAGGAAAATGCTACAATTAGAGAAAACAATAGTTTCATGTAAGGAAAAGAATTCTGGGATTTCTTTTTCCTTATTTGTCTGACAAAAGGAGTCTTTATGTTTTCAAAGATAAGCCCTTGACTGAAGGTGCATTTGAAATGGAAGTATTTTTAGTGAATTTTTCAATGTATGGCCCAAATCTGAAAGCCCATGGATAGTGGGAGCCAGAAACAGCATATTATATTCAATGGAAGTTAGGATATAAGCCAAACAAAACCAAGAAGACTGAAGATACCTCAGTTATTTAAAAGTGAAAGAAAGGATGTATAGAAAGTTCAAACTTGTGGCATGGAATATTCCAGATTTCATTCACCACAATTCAACTTTTTATAAAGATATACATGTGGACATGGGCACACACATTAGGGGTGTGCTTATTTCTCACAGCTTCTTCCATATAATATTTGCAAGCTACTATGTAAAATATACTAGCATGAAAAGTGGACAGACATTTCTTATTGCATTTTAAATATTCCCAGGACTCTCTAACTGTAGAGGACAATAAAGGTGATGAATGCAGAGGCAGAAACACAACAGAAAGGAGTTATGAAAAGATAACCTGGCTTTTTAGAAATATCATTTAAGGAAATGAAGATTGATTTATGAAAAAAATGTGCTAAATATTCAAGTGTACATAGACTATACTACCAAAAATGGAGTGTTTGTTTCTATATTTCCCCTTTTAAATAAGTGCAGTACCAAGCAGAGTATTAGGTAGATTTTCTTTTTTGGTTGCAATTAGTATAAATTGACTTTGCCTAATTTTAGACAAAATTGAATTTGTGAAGGTGTTGGGGCCTCACAGAGCTGAAATTAATGTTGAAGAATCCAGCATTTGGGGCCACTAGGATCTTTAATGCACATTCACTGGAATAAATCAGTTCCCACTGTTTTTCTCTCTTACTTCCTAACACTGAGAATTAAATCCCCGGGTGATAGATTTGGATTGTCATAGCTGGGATCACGTGGCTGCTCCTTGACTAACAGAGAAGGGACACCTCGACGGATGGGCCCATTAAGACAGCAGACACCAGAGAATAGAGAATAGCAATTCCCAAAGAAGAACCAAGGTGCTCTCTCTTCAGGAAATGCATGACAAAAAGCGACAGCATTAGTCATCCATAGACAATTCCCGAAATTCCCTTTGACTCAAGGCACTCAGGTGGCAGATGAGTGGTTATTTGTCATGGACATCTTAAAGATGATTCAATAATTGAGTGAGTAACTTGGTAACATAATCATCTTTGAATAATACCCTGAACTTTTGTTTCTTTGTGATTTTGCAGAAATCAGCAGATCAAGGAAACTCCCCTTAAATGGAAAAAAAAAAAAAAAAAACCCATCTTGAATGTTTCTGTACACAGACTTATTTGCAAATATCCAGGACAATGATGTACATTATGCACATATACAATATATGAACATGCAAACCTTAATATAAACAGTTCATCATTGAAGAAGCAGTTAAATGCAGCAGCATTTTCCCACCCAGAATTCTTCCCCACTGATGCACTGTCATGCCTTCTGGTACCAGCAATTTAGTTCCATACAATAAATAAATACACAGGTGTGAGGAAGGTTAAATTCATTTTTAATATAAATTAAGAACCAGAATCTAAGTTTGGAAAACTGGTTTTTATTGGTTTAAAGTGAAAGTGAAAATAATTTTCCAGATAAGGTCTTTTCTTCTCCTTTGCATACAAGAGAGACTATAATAATATTCCTTTAAGCATTTGGGTTTTCTTACGTGACAGATATTAATGATGGATTCTATTCTGATGATATCATATGATTACAATTCTGAAGACAGAAGACATATTGAGATATTTCCCAGTATATGGCCCCAGGACACAAAGAGAATGACTTTAGATGGATTAGAGAGACATAAAATTTCATGGCTTGGAATCTGTTCATGAAAAAATAGAGAATATGATAAGGCAAATGTTCTAAGCAAAATTTCTCTACCACATCTAAGTATGAAGAGCAGTCTTGCTTATATAGTAGGGACACAGAAATACTAGATGCTCTGGGGGAGTTTAATGGTTCATATGTTTAAGTGTTTCTTAATTTATCTACAGAACTTACCTAAGGGATGCTTCACACTACCTCAAAGAAAAGTAATTTCCTGATGCAACAGTCTTAACAGTGGAGAGTCAGAACACTTGGGTATCTCAGGAGCCTGAGAGTGTGGATGTTTCTCATGATACCTCCAGGATAAGGGTAAATGGTCCTGAGGGAGAATGACAGATGTTCGAAATGAGGATGGTCTCTGATCAGAAGCTGATTATGTGACTGTGAGCATCTAACTGAGTTGACACTAAAGTTTAAATTCAATTAAAACAAAAACAAAACATCTTTACATTCCTCTCTCAGTCTTCAGTATTAGGAAATATAAATAAACTATGGCTTATAATGTAAAAATCACATACATAGCCAGAACAGTGCCAGTCTGTACCTGTATGACAATGTCATCTCTGTATTCCTTGCACCAGCATGTAACTTTGAATATATCTCATTGACAAATTCCACTCCCATGAAGATCCATGCTTCACTATGACCACAAAATATTTAAGCTAAGGTCTACTCTATATCTACCATGAAGAAAATTCATAGTTGCTCTGTGCATCTGAAGTCTTTGGCCACACTTTGATTCTCTGGAGAGTAGGTCTCTCATTTTTGTTGCCAAGATGACTTTATTTTTCATATGATGTTAGCCATAGCTGGATATCACTTGTAGGTACTGACTAGCTGCCACAAATGTTTCTTTTACTGCTTCTGAAAGGGACATGTTTTCCTAGAGTGCAATATAAACTTGGCAATACCAACAGCATCACATACACAGCATAATTATAGGTTAAGTGTGCAGACTAGGTATCCAAATCATCTTCCTTTCATTAGGGGAAGGCTTGGTTCATTGAAACATTTGATGCACCACCTCACACAAACATTCCTGAGAGCAGGATGAAAAGATGTGGCTTTGGAAACCAGCTTTCTGCAACCAGGAAGTCACCTTTCAGGAACACAACACCAGAGAAAAAGAGAGATACTTTGGATTCCAGACCTATGTGCGTGGATGATTAATCTTCTGTGACATACTTTTTCCAGTTCATGGGTCTGAGACAATAGCTGGAGTCAGGGTGACATTTTCTTTTCCCTCTACCACCTGGACACACATGAATGATAGTGTTCAGAGCCCATGACATTGGCAAGATTATTGGAATTTTTCAATGTGCTGATTGAAACCATATCATCTCCTCACTAAAAACCACAATGAAGTGCAAACTAGTAGGAGTATGTTTTTCCACAGGATGGGGAGTCTTCCAAGAGGTGGCTTTAGTTATTTCATGAGCAGGAATTTCATTGAAGTATGTAGTCATGTAATCCTATGTAATGTCTCTTTCAGTTCTTCAGATTACATTAAGAAAGACCCATTTCATTTTTGCCAGTATATCATAAATCTTCTCAACTCTTTCTACCTCACTCTTGAACAGAGCAAAGTCTGTGTTGGCTTGGAATTCTCAGCCAGCAGTGGCAAGCTGATGTCCCTTCCCAACCCTGTCTAGTAATTTCTTTTATTTTTAAGTTTGTACTCTATTTTGGCAAATGATACTGACTTTCTGTCTGTAACAGGGAAAGAAAGTCTCCTTGAATTTATTAAGTTAAAAAGTGACTACCTCCTTTTTTTTTTAATTTATTTATTTTCCTTTTTTAATTTTATTTTTTTGCTTATTCACTTTATAACTCGTCCCAGTCACCCCCTCCCACAATCCTTCCCCATCTCTTGTTTTCTGAGTACTCCCTCCTCCTGTATCCCCCACCCTGCCACTTTAAGTCTCTGAGAGGCTAGGTGCTTCCTCTCCCATTGAGGCCAGATGAGGCACCCAGCTAGAAGACCATCCATATACAGGCTGCATGTTTTGGGATAGCCCCACTCCAGATGTTTGAGACCTGCATGAAAACCAAGCTGCACATTTACAACATATGTGCAGGGAGGCCTAGGTCCAGCCCATGGAGCTAGATCTGTGTAGACTAGGTATGCTCCACGGTTGGTGATTCAGTCTCTGAGAGCTCCAAGGGTTCAGGTTGGTTTACTCTGTTGATCTTCCGTGCAGTTCCTATCTCCTTAGGGCCCACAATCCTTCCCCCTATTCTTAAAGAGAAAGACTTAACAATGACCGAAAAAGGAAAGTTAGGTCCCTTATAAAACAATGATATAGATTTCTACAGGAATAACACACAGGCCTGGGTATTTGCATTACTCGTTTTCTAGGCAAATGTGGAATGGCTCCAAAGGCAACACATGAGTGATCCAAGCCTAGAAAATACTGCTGTCAAACAATCTTGGATTGGCCTTCATTTCTCTAAGAAATAAGTTAATTTTTAACATTTAATACTTTGATAGTTATTAAAATGTTTCTTATAGTATATTAAAAATGATAGATATTTCAGGGGCCTGTCCCATTCTGATTTATAGCTGGGATTCCAGTTTTTTCAGTGAAAATATATGCAGAACTGAGCTTTTTGATTGTAATCATTTGGGACATGTTTTATATTCTGATCTGTGGCTCCAGTGTTTGTTAAAACAGCAGCAGTCAATGATTCTAAAAGGCCTTTGTTGGAAAGCTGGCTTGCTTTCCACTCAATGCTCTCCTTTATATTTCATTATAATTGAGTTTAGCAGGATATGTGGGTGGCCAGGTATTTCTGGTTGCTTTGTTTAGGTTTGTTTTGCCTAAGTTCTTGCCCTTGGACTGTGAACACGCCTCATCTCTGCTCTGTTTCCTCCTGAATTGGGTATGGTAGAGACCCAGTGCCAAATATGCAGATGATAAGGTGCTTTGTGTACATTGGACTATCAAGATGGTTGTAGGATCAGCCTGAGGGTCTGAATGATTCTTTAGATCAGAGAGACTCAGTGTTCCAGTTTGTCCACTTAGGAGTTGTTATGTGTCAGAAGAATAAAACCTTTGTTCCCCTTTAAATATTCATGGTGCCTTAGTCTCTTTGTTAAAGCAACAGTGCTCCTTTGGGACCCCTCCGCCACCCAAACCACTCTCTTTTAATGTTAGAGATAATTAATTGGCATAATGAAAAAAGGTGGGAAAGGTGTGTCACCATGGGCCTTTGTTAAGTAAATTACTTTTGACTTCTTTGCTGTAGTCCCCACCCCATCAGCTTCAAATGAGTTTGGCAGAAGAATATTCTGGAGCAACTATTTACAGATTAGACATACATTGTCACAAACTGATAAATACCAAATCAATAGCTTTCCTGGGTAAATCAGAGACTGACCCTGGTGCAGTTAAGGAAAATATTACCATCAGAATTTATGATATTTTTCATAAATGTGGTAAATGGAAGACTGTTTCATAAGGACAATAAACTAGATCTAATAGCAAGATCTGTAAGAGGTTTTTGATGTATTTTTCTTTATTTGTGCTCCTTTTCAGATTCAGGTCCTTGGGAGAAAGAATATATTTAATTAGCCTTGGCTATTAATTCATTAATTTAATCATCTTTTGTTTACTTATCTAGTGCTGTAGATTCAACCTAGTGCACATAGTAGGCAAGTACTCTAAGACGTCGATATGTCTCATATATATATATATATGTATCACATTTATATGCATCACACACACAGATACAGGCACACACACACACACACACACACACACACACACACACATATATAAAATTTTCTTTTGTTAAGTTGCATAGGCTGGCCTTGAGCATACTCCATAGCTTATGCAGCCTTAAATTTTGTGATTATCCTGGCTCAGTTTCCCGAGGAGCTGGGACTGTAATCTTCTACTATCCCCAACCCTTAACATTATTCTTTTTTCCAGGCAAATGTGGAATGGCTTCATTATCAGACCATGCATGGAACAAATGGAAGTTCTTCAAAGTAAAACTGAAGCGCCACTTCTCTGTACCCTGTGATGAGGTAGAGTTAGCTTGCATTGGCTCAAGACTGCCAGGGATGCAATGCCTTCCTCTTTTTTCTCTTTTTTTAATAATACTTTGCAATATATTTTTCATTTTTATTGAATATTTTATTTATTTACATTTCAAATGCTATCCCCCTTTCAGGATTCCCCTTTGGAAACACCCTATCCCATCCTCCCTACCCCCCCTTCTATGAGAGTTCTTCCCCACCACCCATTCCTGCCTCCCCACCCTGGCATTTCCCTACAATGGTGCATTGAATTTTCACAGGACCAAGGGTCTCTCCTCCCATTGATGTCTAACAAGGCCATTCTGTGCTACATATGCGGCTAGAGCCATGGGTTGCTCCGTGTATACTCTTTGGTTAGTGGTTTAGTCCCTGGGAGCAGTCTAACTCCATCTCCAGGAGCTTATCCCTAAACTCTCAAAAGTGGCTGTGCCGTGAATACTTAGACCATGGAAGTGATAAACGTTGCACATAGAAGACTTCCTCATACTTGCCAGCACATTGACACCAATACAGGTTTCCTTCTTTACTGTTTTCTTTCTATCTGGTGTTGTCTATATGACCCGCTAGGGAAAAGGATGACTTTGCATAAGAAAGAAGAAAAATGGGACAATCCTATTGATTTAGAAAAACAACGAACAAAAACACTTGATGAGAAAGTTTTCTTTCATAGTGGGCAATGGTGGCACACACCTTTAATCGCACCACTAGGGGCAGAAGCAGGTGGATCTCTGAATTTGAGGCCAGTTTGATCTACAGAGTGGTTTCCAAGACAGCTATAATGAAACCCTGGCTCGGAAAAAAAAATATTTCACAAACATATGGCCAAATAAACATTCATGTTTTGATATTTGATTTTAACATTAAGTTTAATCCACAAAGAACATGCGTCTGGCTAAGGTGTCTTTGTAAAGGGCCAGACAAGTGACAACTATTTAAGGTTCCCACATGATCTGTACTACCTACTCTTATTTTTTTTAAATGACTCTTTTAAAATGTAAAGCCCATTCTGAGTTTCTGCTATGGAAACAGGGCACAATTCAGATATGACTCCAGGGTGATAATTTGTTACTGCTTTACCAGAGACAGATGATGCTCGAGAGATTGAAAAGAGATTTTACCTTCAGTAGTTCAAATAGTGATTCATCCAACACATATATCTGAGTACCCGTGTGCTTTTGGTGAGCATGACAACCAAATAAACGTGCAAACCACAGCTCATTGTGATGATAGCCATAAGGGATATATTTGTAGTTGTGCTTTAAAAACAGAAGCAAAACAATGTGGACTTTCTCTTTATGTCACACTTCAAGTAAAGAAGGATTTTAACTGGTAGAGAAGGGAAAGGTATTTTGCATAAGAGATCTATTGTAAGTAAATCCACACAAGCATAAAGGGCTCTCAGGTACTTATCTGTGAAGTTTGCATCATAAGAACCTTTTGTGATGGAACACCATCACGCATAAATCATAGGAGTCTAGGGTAGAATGGGATTTGCCAAACATTTCTCAACACAGCATGCAGAGACAATGGAAATACTGCATGGATCAGATCAAACAGAGAAAACAACCTACAATCAGAAGCAAGGAAACACTGGGATTATAATTCCTCCAACCTTTGCATTCTGGTTATCTAGGTGGGAGTTTCTGGCAGTCATCTAAGGAAGGCTAAGCCTGGAATAGAGAGAATGATCATTGAAACCATAAAACTATGAGTATGTTTACTGCCCTGATACAGGTACCTTGAAATGAGGGCCTTGCCTTTCTTTCTTTCTTTTCTTTCTTTCTTTCTTTCTTTCTTTCTTTCTTTCTTTCTTTCTTTCTTTCTCTTCTCTCTCTCTTCCTCTCTCTCTCTCCTCTCTCTCTCTCTCTCTCCTTCCTTCCTTCCTTCCTTCCTTCCTTCCTTCCTTCTTCCTTTCTTTCTTTCTTTAATATATGTTAAAATTAAATTATAATTAACCAATATATCCCCCAACAAAATATAGCAGACTCGGCACAGTTATATTTGTATATTTGTGCATATATGTGAAGAGAATAATCAAAGAAAAAATGCTTTCTTTTATGAAGAGAGAGATATCTTCAACTATTGAGACACTTAGATGTGGATCTTACTCTTGGAGTCAGAAAGGATTCTTTCTCTCTCGATGTCCTCTCATAAACCAAGGGTTGTAGGGGCTGAATAGGCTATGCCCTAAAGGTGAACTGAGGACTTTGGAAGAAACTCACCAGCTGACTTCAACAGGAACATCTGTGAGCTCATATTGGCCATGTCCTTAGAGATTTCTGTCCACTGCTGAACATGCTACTTCCCAACTGTTCAAGATAGGGGCTTAGAGCTGGGCACATATTTTGAGAAGCATCTTGCTGATTGGATTATTTTTAAAGTCGACTTCTTGTCTGAAGTATTTCCTTTAATTGTTGCTTTTGGTCCTGATGGTAAGCCTGGGTGAATTAGCTATGAGTATGGAGTAACTGAATACTTTGCTCCAAAATTGGAAGTAGCCCCATCGCCTTCTTGATGAGAAAATTGTGGTTTATCTAGGAGAAAAAGTACCCAAGCCAGACAATATATTTTTTCTTCTTTTGTCCCTTTACCTCTCTCTTTCCTCCCTTCCCTACTTGTTGAATATCTTCCATATCTCGTGTGCTGTTTTCATGTCTAATGGCACAAAGAGACATCTGGTGTAGATGGCACAACTCCTTGTCTCACTCAGCAGCAGCAGCCTTGTAAACCAATAATTTCTCCAGCCTATATGAGTGATATCGTAGAGGTGCACATAAGGTTACCAGGGAATTCAGAAGGAGGGAAACTAAATTAGACTTGCAGAGTGATGGGAATTTATTTGAAGGGAGTCTCAAAGGATCTGTTGGCTCTAAGTGGACTTTGGAGTTAGTGAGGTATGAGTTGAAATGAGAGGAATAATCTTCCAGACAGTGGGAAAGGAGTAGTGTCATAGCATCAGCCTAGTATTTCATTGTTCTTAATTTGGTTATTCATGGAGGGGGAAAGACAAAGATATTTGGCCTATAGACATTAACCATGAGAGGGGTCTAGAATGAATGATTTCAGGTTCTTGGCCTCTTGTTAAAAGAATTGAAACAAAGGCTCACACAGATTTGCAAAGCTAATAAGGAAAATTTTCACCCAAATCAAAGAGATGGCACAGATTCAAAGGGAATACTGGCAAGAGTGACACTGGGCCACATGAGTAAAATATTCAGGGCCCCAATTATTGTTTGGGTTTTTAAAAATACTAGGTTCAAGAGAAGAAGGGTTTGGTTGTTAAAGGGTGTAGCATAGGTGCTTTTTATATTTTATTTGAGAGGGTTGAATTAGATGGTCCTCTGCTCACTGGACATCTCTTTTCCCATGATGCATCTGATATTGAGGCATCTGGTTTAATTGTAGGCATGTCCACATATACAAAGATATATGATAGTAAATAGTGGATTTTTCTACTCACTCAAAATTTCACTCAGTTTGCCTTACTGTGCATGTATCCCAAACCCTTTCTCAGATTCAGCATGTGTTCTGGGACATGGCTAAATAGAAATGGGATGTCATCAACAAATTCTAAGAAATAAGTAATTTCCATTATTTAAAGCAAGTATATCCGATGAAGGTCATCTCCAGGTAATTAGTTGCATTGTTCAGAGAGCATGTGTATACAAGTATTGGTTTCAGGCTCCAAAGTGCTTTGCTAAATGAGGGTACTTGCTAATGAGTCATACTAAGACCACTCCTAGTTTGCTAAGCAAGTCTCTATGTTTGCTGCCTTAGAGTGAGAGACAAAACACACCTAATTTTCTAGTGTATACATACATGTAGCCCTTGTTTCTTAGCCAACAGACTGGGAGTTGAGCATCACTCTCATAAAGTAAAAAGGTAAAGACACAGTTGTTGGTTATCTCAAGGGTATTTGATCTAGAGCTGTTTTAATTGGGTGGATCATCTGTCCCTCCGTTCCCTCCATCTTTCTCTCTCTCTCTCTCTGTTCTCCCTCCAGAATCTTGCTCTGTAATTTAAGCTTCCCTAAAAATCTCAGTCCTCCTATCTCAACGACAGGATGCTGCTGGAATTACCGGCATATACACCAACACCTGGCCAGTTGTTTGATTTTAAATGTATGGTATAGAAGTAGAACTAAGATGCTCTTCCACTAACAACTGTATTCTAACCACGTACTCATTCATGAAGGTTTTTTGGGAGAACTCTTTGCCTGAATTGGCTTTGAGAAATGCAATCCTTTCTATTGATTCAACGTAGAATTAAATTTTATAGCTGCTTCACACCATCTTTTCTGCTCTCTCTCTCTCTCTCTCTCTCTCTCTCTCTCTCTCTCTCTCTCTTAAATCGGAGGTGGTGCTCTTCTGGAAAGAGCTGTGGAGTCAATAAACAAAGTTAACTAAGTGCCTGACTTTCCCTTTCTCCCCTGTGTGGGAGGTGGGAGTTAGCAGCCAGCTTGATCCTGAGATACAGCCTCCCCATAGGTTGTGCCCAGGGGCTTCCATTATCTCTAAGCAGCACTCACTCCAGAGTGTCTTATTAATGATATTTAATTACATTGAAATTAATGATGTTTTTCATCTGATCCTGGGCAGATTTTACAGCTGGGAGATAAGCCTGGTGACTTTGACTTTCCCCCTATCTCAGTAGGCAAGTGTCCCCCTCCCCCTTTATCTCTGTTGACTTGATTTTGCCAGGTGTCTTGCTTTCCCAGGGGCACTTCCTCTGTGAACATCACCTCTTCCTTCTCCAGAAATTATTAGCTGCCCTAGCCCCCAAATGATCCCTATCCACATGGGACTTGCCGAGGATGTGGGCAATGCAGTTTTTTCTCAGCAGAGGTTGATTTGCATATACCCTGGCCATAACTTCATTAGGTTTGGAACACAGAGACTGTCAAATGAGCACTATCTGATGGCTCAAACAATACAATAATTTCAGCAGACTCTAATCTCATCATTGTATACTTGAGTGCTCTGGCTTTTGCTGATGAAAATCTTTACAGGAGTGGAATGGAGTATTCAATTCTCAGGTTCAGGAATTGTTATTATTTCCCAATGAAAATAATGGGGAATGTAGATAGGATTTACCGAACTTGAACTGTATTGATGGCTTTTGTTTTGTTCAAGAAAAAAAAAAAAAAAGAAAACAGATGTTTGGGGGAATTCAACATTTCTGCTGTGCACTGTAATACAATTGCACTGAGAATGAAATGTTTAAAAACCGAATAGAAAGCGTGATGATGAAAGTGAATTGGATTGTGGAAATTCTTTCTGAGTTCAAAGTCTTATACTAGTAAAATGTTCGAAGAGTAATTGGACATATACTCTATTTGGATATTTGTCCCCCTGGGAAATAGTGAGCGATGTACTCCTTGAAGAAGGCTTCAATTGTATTGACACACTAACCATTGATTAATTAGAGCAGAAAGAAGAGCATTACATCAAATGATTTGCCTATTTATTTCTTTATCTTCTTATCTTATGCTCATCCTTAGTCTCCTCTGTCACAACAGCACAACAAACCCAAACAATAACCAAACAATACCAATCTAACAACACCTATAATATCAATCTAGCAACAAGTAAAATAGTTCTTACTGGGGCTGGAGCAATGGCTTAGAGGTAAAGGGTACTTGCTCTTCCAGGGTTTGATTCCCAGTATTCCCAGGGAAGCTAGCAGCAGTTCCAGGTGATCTTGTACTTCCTTCTGACCTCTGTTAGCACCAGGCATGCATAAATGCAGGCAAAGAACTCAATAACATAAAATAAAACAATTGCCGGGTGGTGTGGCGCACACCTTTAATCCCAGCACTTGGGAGGCAGAGGCAGGCGGATTTCTGAGTTCGAAGGCCAGCCTGTCTACAGAGTGAGTTCCAGGACAGCCAGGAAATATCTTTTATTTCTCAATACTATTTTGGATCACTAATTTATTTATCTAAGTATTGAATATATGTTCAAGGATATCTTATACATATCACATGTTATGATAGGAAAACTAACCAAGGGCTAATCATAATTTCTACCCTTATGGTACTATACTCTAGTGGAAGCTGACATTGATGTAACTATTTCATAAACAAAAGTAAAATGCTAAGAATGAAAGGAGTATGGTGTAAGGACTGTGTATAATAGAAGTAAAGTGTGTCTGCAAGTGTTGGCAAGACTGAGTGAGGGTGAATAGGAATCCTTATTCATCCCTGCTTGGAGGGGCAGTAACTAGTAGAAGTCAGTGTGTAGTCTTTCTAAAATGTTAAAATCAGAAATACCATATGACCAAGCCCTAGTATCCATATACCCAAAGCTCTTCACCCTACCACAAAGATACTTAAACATCCACACTCCTTGCTTCACTATTCACAGTAGCTTGGAGATGAAGCCAGCTTGAATGCCATCAATATTTAGGAGACTGCATAGCAAAATTGTGGCACATATACATAATAGAGTTCTATTCAGCTATTAACAGAAAGTGAAAATTTTAAGGAAATGAATGTCACTGTAAAGTCTGATAATGATTGATATGAGCCACTCTGAAAAGGAAAAATCACATATTCTTTCTTATACACCAGTCCTAATATTACTATTTCTTGAGTGATGACAGCTTTTGTGCTTTCACATAGAAGAGAGTTCTTGTAGTTCCTTCAAGTTGCTTTTGTCCCCAAAAGGAAGACAAGAGATTCTGGGACATCTGTCCTTGTGTAGTCTTCCTGCTATCTTTTCTGAGCTTTTGCATCATGGATAAAAGCTTACTTTCTACATGAGGGGTAGAGAAGTTCTGTGAGAGGCTTGTGTGTTTATCTGCAATTTTCTAGTTTGAAGAAGTGATAGTAGAGTGATCGGTTTTCCAAGGTGAGTTAACATCTTTCAATCTCAACTTGCCTTTTGAACAATGGTTATAAGGTTCAAGTGAGTTAGCCATAGCAATGAACCTTTATTTGACATTTTTCACTTACCAGAATACGTGCTCACATAAATTTTAAAATAATATCACGAGACATAAATAGTGTTTTGAATTCAAGTGTTTGAATTTTGAATCCAAAAATGCATTCAAATTTGAATCAAAACTATTCAATAAAGCATTGCTTCTGTATTAAACATGTGTCCAGTTTTACCTTGTTATTTCCTGAGCAATATAGTTTAACAATTATTATATCATGTGTATTGCATTAAGTATTGTTACAATCAAGAGATGTTTTAAAGTTCAAAAGAGCAGTACATAGCATATGTGTCAATACCACACCATTTAGTATAATGGGCTTTCATATCTACAGGATTTGATATTTGTAGGTATGTTGTAGCCAATTCCCCATTCATACCAATGTTCAGTGTTCTCCATCATCCACATGAAAGCAAGCATAATGTTAACCCTTGGCCACTTATGCTGAGGTTCATCACCCCTCTTGAGTTAATCTGAACATTTGGATAATTCTGTTTATCAATTCTATTCTCTTTAAAGTTTTAGTTTAGTTGACTTACCATGAGTGGACATAGATGGTGGGCACCAAACCAAAACTAGATCACTCAATGAAATGAATCAGAGTCTCAAATAACTTTGTCTGAAATGTCAGTGAAGAATTAAAAGAACAAAATAGCAATCTGGATCGTTCTTATATGTGACACTGAACCACAAGTTCTAAGACCTACTGAACCTCAATACTATCAGAAAAGAAGGTGCATTAGTTACTATTTTTTCATTTATGTGCCTAAATGACTGACAAAAAGCCTTCATGGAGGAGAGGTTTATGTTGGTCATGGTTACAAAGATGCAGTCTGCTATGTCAAGGAAGTAATGGCAACATGAAGTCTGGTGTGGGCAAAAGCCTAAGTACCCACTTGTTCACATAACAGCAGAGTAGGAATCAAGAGAGACACCAATAGATAGCAAGTTCAGACTATAAGTTATAAGGCCCAGGCCCAAATGACCAACTTCCATTTAGGTCCTACCTTTCAAAGGTTCCATAATTTCCCCCTAAAAGTACCACCAGTTGATGACCAAGTGCTCAAATACATGAGCCTGTAGGGGATGATTTTCACAAACCATAGCAAAGGAATTTCTAAAATCTTCTTGCTCTAACCTTCTATGCTAACAAATTTCTCTGGCACTTCAAGATAGTGTGAATTCTCATCATGGTGTTGTTATTCAGGGACTAAGTTGCCCAAGTAAATTAACTTGGCTATCAAAACTTATTCTTTCTTTTATAAAAGAAAATTAATAATACTCACAGGGTTCCTAGGAAAAGAAATGAACATATCTATAGTAAATATTTGAAAGAATCTCTCATACATATCAAGCACCAATTGTTGTTATTTTTATTTTATATTTCACTTACATTTATAAGAGGATAATACATGAACTTTAATCTATACTAATCATTTCTTACACGGAATGAAGAGACAATGAATTCTGTACTACTCAGGGAGTCATTGCTCATTATATAAAATGGTAGAATTCCTTCTACACTGAGAGTGGAATCTGTCTCCATTGCCTGCAATTATTTCACCTGTAACAACCAGGTATCAATCTTATGAATCATGATACTGCTGTATATTGAAACCTAAGGAAGAAAAATGCTTATGAAAGTAGGGGGAAGTGCATATGAAATATTAAAATTTAATATTAATTTCTAAAACAAATTTAGTGGGCTTATTTTTTAAGGAACTATTACTTCATAAGAGAAAAGGGAAAAAAATCTGTTAAAAGAAAAAGAAATTTCTAGAAAAAAGTTGAGAGGCTTTTTTTTTATTTCTTTACATCTTACTGCCAAGACTTGGCTCTCGGAAAACACAGTTAGCCAGCTGTAAAGTTGTAATAGAAAATAGTAAAAGCAATGAAATGTACAATTAAGGATCACACACCCCAGATATTTTCCTAGTTCATTAGTCATCCTCCTATCTCAGTCTGAGAGCATTCTCAGTCTCTGCTCGTTACTCCTAGGCTGGGCTATAGTGGAACCGACGATAAGGTTCACTCTTTTTTATAGTGTTTCTTTGAACAAAGCAATGATCTCTTACAGATGAAGTTTAATGCTCCCTCAGGAAATTCTGTCCATTCTATACTTTTTTTTTTTTTCAACCCCTGCTTGGTTAATAACATTTCTTTTTTTCTGCTGAAGTTCTAAGTCACCAGAATTTTATTTATTTATTTTTCACCAGCAGAGGGAGTGCCAGCAAATTTGGATAAATTTTGGGAAGGGGTTGTTCAAGGAATTTTAAAATCTAATTAATTAATTAATTTTTAGAGTGTTCTAGAATCTTTGGGGGAAGGACATAAAGTGTGAGAGAATTACACTTTGATGTGGAAGTTCTTTGCAAATCCACTCAGTATAGTTAGATAAGGATGTGAACCTCATGTGAAAACAATTATTTTATCCAGATTGTTTGAGTGATCACGAATTAATTGTGAGCCTTAGAAGAATGAGTAGTTCCCGTTCTCTCCAGAAGTTTCTACTGAGTCTATAAATTGGTCAGGGGTACTCTATGTTTGAGGGTGAAATACTTATTCAACAGCTCAGATATATGGTGGCTTCTAATTTCTTTTCTTCCATTGAATTAGTGATCCTAACCACATTTTCACTTTATGAAATTTTAATTTATACAGTTATCAGTACATTGTTGGTTAAGTATTCTACATGCTCTTCCACAAACAAGGCATTAGATCATGGCAAGGGAAATGACCTAGGCTGAGGCCTCTGGTATATGGTGGCTAAAATGTTGAATTCACCTCCTTGATGCCTCTGGATCACCTCTCAACACACTGTTCTCTAAAGGCAAAAAATTCCTGAAATTAGTCTTTTGTGCTTGATGGTTTTAAGATTTAAGATTCTTATTACCTTATGAATATCTTATTGAATAATTAACTTTCCCACTTGGGACACATTCTGTCTTAGATGCAAACACCTGCCCTCGCCCATTATTGTTTTTGCAATTGATTGTGCTTAACAGCAAGTATAAAAAACAATCAGGTGTTATGTTATGATGGGTTAGGCATCTAGCTTTTTTGAAGGGACATGGGAGATCTTAACATGGTCACACCCCCAGCATATGTCATTGAATAGGTACATAGTGCATAACACTAAATCTTTACCGAAAGAGTATATTCTGGGGTAGATCAAAGAATGAGTGATTATTTCCTTCTGAGATCTGTTCACCTGGGAAAAAATCTGTGTCTCTGATAAAATGTACCAAAGGGAAATTAACAGAGAGTAAGGAATATATAGTTTGACTTATCACATTGAAGTTCTGTCTACCTTCACTCAAAGAAGACACAATTATCTGTTTTTTAAAGAGTGGATAATTAGATGGTGATTAACATATCCATATGTTTATTTTCATAGTTAAATGAATACAGGATCAAGCTAATTTCAAGATTGCTATCTTTTTTTGTTAACTTTGTGTGTGTGTGTGTCTGTTTTTGTGTGTTGTGCGTGTGTGTGTTTCAGAGCATACCCTGTAGAGGTATGCTGGGATTCAGTACCCCAAAAGGGGCTTCTAGTTGTATTCTCCATATCCAAGGTGAGGTGGGTAGACTGCCTGTAGCACTTTACCCATTGCCCCATCTACCTAGCCCAATATGTGTATTCTAGTTATTTCATGTTTTTTTTTTTTATTTTTACAGAATTAAATTCTTGTTGCATAGATTCAATCAAGTAATCAGACAACCCAGTGAATAAAGAATTGTAAATGGTCCACACATGAAACAAATCAAATGGTTGCGCACATGGTTTTCTTGTTGCTTGTTTCTGGAAATCTTAGGATCTAAGATGTGTTTTCACACTCGATTTTTCCTTTGAGAGTATTAGGAATTCAATTCAAGGAATGTGATAATTCATTCATTTCTTAAACTTTCTACTAAATGCTTAGAGAGAATGAGCTTTTCATTGTTTGAAATATAACAAAACAGCAAGATCTTTGCTTCAAGGAGTTTCTGTTTTGTTGGTCTACAAAACAGACAAAAATGGGTGATGTCGTGGAGATTTCATTTCCATTTCTGTTTCAATTATGATTCAGGTGGAAGAAAATTATGCCAAATTATGTGGATAATTGCCTCTGGCTGTTGTTTCATTGCTTCTATGGGCCTGATCATTCTTAAACACCCATTGGGACCCCATATAAACATTCTTCTTAAAGGAGGATTAAATTTGGAGAATTGAATATACAGAGAATGTTTTAAATTATGTTTGGGTCTCTCTTTTGGTTCTCAGTGGACCATACTGAAGAAATAGAATTTCTACCTTGGTGAAATGTCAATGAGCGTGTATGTTCCAAAGTGATATGAGAATTAGAAGCTTGTTGACAATAATTGTGCCTCAAAAGCTGTGAATTATTTAGTGAATCAAAGATACATATTGGTTTATTAACTCAGCCAGACTACACAGGTGTGAACCACACCCCGAGAGACCATCCACGTGCACACATTGGGCCCCTCCAGCCCTGAGATTAGTGAGAGCTCACCAGGAAATTCCATAATTGTCTTCATTTTAGAAACACCTTAATTTTTTTCAAAGAGAAAATTGGCCACCTGCATATTTTGTATCTACTCACCAATTAGATTTTGTACTCTTCATGCTTCTAGGCACTGTTTGAAAATTTATTTGGACTCTAGCATTTTAGAAAGATTTTCTTCCTGTGGATGCTTCCCATAAGGGAACTTAACACTTTGCCTGAGAGGGAATTTGTAGGTCCAGTTATTAGGAGTGACAGTATACTTAAAGTTCTAGGTTTATTAGTCATAATCTGTTGGATTCTTTGGGTTTAATATTTGAGGCATTGACATTTTGGATGAAATCTAACCAGTATTATGGTTAGCCATCTTTTTCTTGCCATGAGAAATAAGTGATAGAGCTTAAAGAAAGATTTATTTTGGCTCACAGTTTTTGTTGTTGTTTGATTTTTGTAGTTGTTTTTGTTTGTTATGTTATTTTGGGGGTGGGGCTGAGGTATTTAGCAGGGAGGTCTGGGAGATGACTCACTCAGTAAATTGTTTGCCACATGAACCTGAGAATCTGGGTTCAACATCCCAGAACCCATATCTTTAAAAGACCAAGTATGACAGCTTGTGTCCATAATCCCATCCTGAAACAAGTTTGACACTTAGCTTTCTAGTCAGCCAAACTACAGTCAAGCAGAGTTGTCAAGGTACATGCTTAATGAGGGACTTTGTCTCCAAAACAGTGAAGCATGATGGAGGAATACATCTAACTGTGCTTCCTAATATCCATAAGCTTCTTGCATAAGTTGTACACACTCAGGACATATTTACATACAAAATAGAGAGAAATAGGAAGGGCCCTAGGTCAAGGTGTATCTTTCTATGTATGCCTTCATAGCCTCCTTTCTTCCGAGGCCGTGTCTACCAGTAACACTATGCTATTTCGAATTTATGGACGATTAATCCATTGGTGAATCAGGGTACTTATAATGTATGCAACCCTCCATGATTTAATCTATTCCTGAGGACCTAGCCACCAACATATGAGCATTTGGAGGGCTACTACATATGTCACCATAGTGGTTGTGTTGTACTGCTCATTTTTAAGTATAAATTCAAACCAGCAATCAGTGATATCCAATTTAAATGGTAACTGAAGCATCACTGCATCACACATCCAGTATCACCACTGGTACCCTAGAAAAAATTGACTCAGTAGGTCTCACGAGGCAGCCACACATCTGTCTTTTTTTTTTTTTTTTTTTTTTTTGCAAATGCTAGAGATGCTGATCCTTAGAGCACCTTGATGATTATTGCAAAACAACCTGATGGAATGGCCATTAATCACTGCTTAGGGCAGCTTTGCTGCTCTCCTTCTGCTGTTGCATGCCCAGTAATTTTAATTAAGGTTTAAAGAAAGCAACTTAAATTTTTAGCGTTGTAATTAAATGTGTTTTCTGAAGAGAATTCACCCTACAGAGTGGCTATCACAGTTTAGGATTAAGAATCTCTCACTTTGACACACATTCATGGATGTCCAGGCTCAGGCACACATTTGGGAGACTCCTTCCTACACTCATCTTATTTGCATCTGAATACTTTGGTAAAGCCATGCAGCCCAATGTGGGGAATAATTAAAGTGAGATCCTAGAGGTGAGTAGACATTTTCTCATAGAAAAAACATTGTAGCATGCAGAGCTCCAAGCCCAGAGGCCTAGTTTTTCATCTGATGGTGTACCTATCTCACAAATGTGTTCTTGCTTTGTCCTTTCCTGAAACCCCTGAAATTCATTCTCTTGATTTACCTGAATCATCACTTATGTCCAAATGGACTTATTACTGTCAACATCTGTCACACTCCATGTCCATTAGGTGACAGTTGTGCTTCTGGCAAGTGTTTATTTTAAGGAACATCACACGTATGTGTATGTGGACTATACCAAGCAGTCCAGAGGTCAGTGTAGCATTTGAATGCAATCAAATCATAACAGGAAGTATTGAATTGTATTATAACCATCAAGTTAAATTAAATTAATGTAGTTAATCACTTCAGACAGAAGAAACACTCAATTTCACAATCAAACGAGTGTTTAAATCATTCTATCCAACACTGATATTACCAGTGGCCAAAGGAAGCTTGATGGACAAGCAGAAATGTTAGCAACTAGTGGGAAGGAGTAATACCATATCTGATGGGACCTGATAGGGAAATCCTATCCACCTTTGAGAGACAAAGTGTAACTGCCTGGATTTGAGCTATAGCCTAGCCATTCCATCTTTGAGGGAATTTGTTTAACTCAGTTTACTCTGAACCTTACTCTGGTAAGGAACACTGAGTCTTAGTTTTCTCATCAGTTGACTGATGAGAATATAACTGTCCCTTCCTCAGAATTGTTGAGAGATGAAGTCATGCCTAGTTCCTGAAAAACTATGCCCTGGAACTAGAGATCATGCTATTCAGCACTACTGTATTCTAAGAATGACTAAAATGTCCTGTTCATTTCACCTCCACAACAATCCTTTGAGCCAAAGCTAAGATGAAGATACTGAAACCAGAGAAATTGAATGACCTAACCATGCTTCTCAGACTTTGGAATTGTGGATACAGTAATTAAGTGTCCGGTACTTGCTTCCATGCCTATATTCTCTACTAAGCTACACCAACTATAAAACTGTTAGCTTTAATGCTGCTATTGTCAATATTGTATTTTGTAGTTTCCGTTTCCAGTTATAGAATCTAGAATAGCTGACAAAAGAAGGAAAGGAGCCACCTACTGTGAACAAAGTTAGAAAGAAACCCTAGAGATAGTCCATACAAAACCTTTAATAGTGCAATAATAAATGGGGCCTTATTTATGAAAATTGAGGACCTACTACATCTTTGTGGTAAGAGAACAGTTGATCACTACTTAGAATAAAGTACAGAGAAGAACCAAGGATAACAAACAGAGACACAGTATATTTGTATATTCATCCATCCATCCATCCATCCATCCATACTTTCCTATCCTTCCACCCACCACATTGCATATAAAAATATAGTTAGAAAGAAATCGTTCTGGCCTCCTGATAACAGATACAATTTTATATCCACAAACACACACTCCCCACAATATACACAGCAATCATGAAATGTGGCTATATTGAGCTAACTACACAGGCTTAAGGGAGATCTTTCTCATTACTTGATAGCCTTGACTCATGGATGAGACATATATTAGAGGAATCTAGAATAGATTCAACCTGGAACATCATTCCCATTTCTTAGAAGTTACTTGTTGTGACTCACTTAGTGGGTATGTGATGGAGGCGACTTTTATGGGAGGAAAATTCTATCAGTTCCAGCTTTATAATTGCTTATTGATGATATTTAGAATTCCATAATGGCAGGTCTCAAATTGGCTTTACTTCCTTAAAACATTGTTGTATTGAACCACATAACCAGAAAATCACAGTGTGGTGATCTTTCTCCACACTAATCCTCCTGGAGCGCTTAATGGCTTGTCTGTTCATCATGGAGATAATAAACCTAGCATTGAAGCAATGGCTGTCTTGGTGACTTTGCATAAATCATTATTTGTAAAAGTGAAGGAAAACCTATAGATAGAACCAAAGACTGCAATTTCTCTGCTTTCGAAAGTTAGCTCTGATAATTGCTGTGACTGCCTTTGGAATGCTCTGAACAAATGGATGCAGAGCAAAAAGTAAATATTATCTCTCAAAGTGATCAATATAACAACTTCCAGCACAGGAAGGGCAATTATTAAATATCCTGGCAAGGTCTGCCTGAGATAAACAGGATTGCAATGAACTACTCACTGGGGATGAAAATGGAAAGTAGGTAAAGACCCAAGAAACATGGAAAATATCTGTCCACAGCCAGAGATCTGAGTGGCACATTGTAAGAAAGTTTCCATGATAAAAAGCGATCACTAATATAGTGTGAACTGATTTGTGAACCTAGTCATTTCTAGTAATTTTAAAGTACGGCTTCAATTATCATAGTTTTCTCAGGACAGAAAACCTGTTGGTTGTCTTATGGAATTTGCACATTCTGTTTTATCAACTTCTTCTCCCTTTCGCACGGAACTGTTATTTACCTAATCAATTTCTAAGCATCTTTCTAGACTAAAGGAAACACAAACATTTTATGGACACAGGGACAGGTGGAATTTCTCTCCAAATACAGATTCACAAGGAACCAGGCAAAGAGAGGGTGCAGTAGGAGAGGCAGGCATGACTCTATATTTAGTCTAGCTACCCAATTGCCACTCACCTTATCCTGATTTCTTTTCATCTCTTGTCTCTGGGGCTGATTTCATTGTTCAAAGAGCAGACAGACCTTCAGCTTGATAGCCCTGGTAGCAGAAAATACTCTACTCTCAGATTAATCAAGAGGAAGACAGGTTAGTAGCTGCTAACTCCACAACAGGAAAAAGGAGCACTGCTGAGCTGCGAGCTGGCAGAATACTGATGGGCTAGCAAAGGACTCAGCCCAGTCAGAACAGAATGACCTTTTTTATTCCATCATGTTTCCTCTTTATACTCACCTTTTCTTCTTTCTGCTTCATATCTCACTCCCTACTTTGCTTCTTTCCTCTTTTTATTTGTTTCTTTCCCATCATTGTTTTTAAATCTCCATCCCCTCTTAGATTTTTGCAGTGGCCACACTGTATCCTAGACTCGACAACTGGTCTTCCAGCCCATTTTCAATACAGTAGTATATATATTTTTATAAACATAGGACAGAATATGCACTGCATTTGTTCACCATTTTGTCCTGGTTTCCTATTTATTCAAGACAAATCTAAATTCTCTGAAAGGTCTAGGACATCGTACCTTATGGAACACTCTGTTTGGTTGCAGACTTCACCCTTCCTGCTCTTCCACAGATATGAGAAGCCCCCCATTAACACTTCAATGACTGGCCCTTATCTCTTTCAGTCTGCTTAAAACTCATCTTCTCAGTTACTCTATCCCACTTGAAAGTTGAATCAACCTTCCCTTTGTTCCTTTCCTTAGCATTTTATTTTGTTCTACCCTATTATTTTTATTATATTGTTCTATTTACCTGTAAATTATATGTATTTTTTATGGCCTATTGCTCTTTTTTTATTGCTCTTTCTAATATATTTTATTAATTTATTCAATGTCTATTGTTTATGGTACATTGCTCACTTGACAGTAAATCCCATTAGAATGGGATGTTTTTTCCCTATTCAATGAGCCTAGAACTGTGCCTGTGAAAAGCAGATGAGTGATAATGAGTCACTGAGTAGGTTCGTGGAGGAGTTGCATGAAATCCCTGCCTATATTGCAGGAGAACTACAAGAGATTGGGTGGAGCAGTAGAGCGGAGTCAGATGTTGAGAGAGAGATAGGTGCTGCTCACTAATTTAGTAGGCACCGAGATTCACTCAAGGGCTTTTATGGATTCTCAAGTACAATGATGTCCAAAGAATAATAAGGGAGTAGACTGTTTTTTGGAACCAGAGAAAAATACTTTAGGTAAGCAATTGGCAGGTACATCAATACAAGCAATGGATACAAGAAGGAAGTAATATTGTATATCAGAAATATTTAAAAGATGGTACCCACGTGACTGAGTGTGTGTTAGCAAATGAGATGCAAAACTTCTGACATTTTGAGATGGAGGCACCAGTTGGGATATAATACTGTTTTATGTGCTGAGGAATTTAACAAGGAGCAGGCTTGATGACATTTTACTTTTAAATAAAGAAATGTTGTGTTTATTATATATTGCACAACTCCCAAGACAAGCCATGAGGTAATTAAAAATAAATTATGTGGGCAAAACTGAAGATGGAGATGTATGCAATATGTTATAGAGATTTAGGCAGAGATGGTTAAATGACAATTAGACCACAACTCTTCTATTGCCATGTTGGCAGCAAGAATGTGAATGTGCAAGGACAGAGAAAGGAGACAATGTTGGTGACAAGGGGAAAGCTGCTGTTTCATTATCAGGTAGAAAGGTATTGCCTCTGAGTGGGATGCTGAATCATAGTTAATTTAAAAGAATGGGGGCGGGGGGAGTTTTACTGTATAGGAGTCAAGGACAGAAAGGATAGCCACTATTATCATACACCTAAGGAAAAGTGTGGAAACCCAAGCCCAGAGATTGCTTATTTACTAAAGGATTAGTACAATGTAGGAGCCAAAGAATGGTGACCAAGTTAAAGGATGTTGAAAAGTCTAAATGAGGTGATAGAGGAAGGCTACTGTTAGAGGTGCATCTTCAAGAAGTCAGCTGAGAAACGAAGCACAGAAATAACACCCTGGATAAAATGCACCTGACTTGCACAAGTAAATTTTACATAAGGGATCCTTCTGAAGAGCAGAGACTTAGTATAGAGGAAGAGTTTAAAATGCAGAAGAGTGTAGGACTTAACTTGAGACTACGGGAATGATAATGATTTGGATGTAGAATTTATATAGAAACTTGGCCCCAAAGAAGAAAATTAGTAATTGTTTTCTGGAGTTGGAATTCTGTTCCAGTTTGTAAATATTTAAGAAACTTCGGGATTTTATGCATCAGTAACTTCCCCTCTCTTGTCTTATGAATTTAGAATGAAAAAAAAGTAACACAATGAACTAGAAAGATAAAACTCAAAACGATAGCTTTATTATTGCTAGGTTGACTGGACCATGTAACTGTGGGAGCTGAGGTAAGTTTTTAATGCTCAGGCCTGGGATAGAGACGAGCCAATCAAACATCTTGCAGCCTGTCCACACTGAGTGGGTCCTGTGTAGAGGGCCAAGTGCACCTACAGAGAGGGCAGAGGGACGTTCCCCTACCTATATAGACCTTAAACAGAGAATGATGTGAGGGAAGGATGAGGGCAAAGAAGCAAGAGTATGGAAAGCACATTTATTGGTCACTGTAAAGCATACAGAATGATAATCAAGAATTATTTAAAGAAACTGAAGTTCAGTTGAGGGCAGAGAACATTTGCATTGGTGAAGTTTTCTCCAGAAGGATCTAGCTGGTATTTATAGATGTTCTAATTTATACTCATTAGAGACTTCCAGGAGAGGGGAAGTGTGGTGAAAGAATGCTGAAATAATAACATTCCATGAACCCTAGAGGTTTATTTTAGTTATCTCATTGCTATATAACTGACAACCCCTAAGCATAACAACATCGGACAGCAGTGACTTGTTCTTCATGGACAACAGTTCAGACTGGTCTCAGCTGGCCACCTCTTCTGCTCCAAATAGTGTCACTGGGGTTACTCACTTGTCTTCATTCAGTTGAATCTAGAACAGGCTGAAGGTCTAGGGTGAATTCATTCACTTGCTTAGAACTGATCTCCATGTCACCTGCTTCTCCTCTTCTCTTACTCCTCCTCTCTCTTTTTATGCGTTGCGATTCATCATTTAATATTAGCCCTAGCTCCTTCATAATCTGTAGACTGACTTCCTTAGAGAACACGGAAAGGAAGCTGCCAGGAGTCTTCAATGTGACATCTCAAATTGGCACAGTGTCAGTTAGACTCAAAGAGAATAATTAAAATAGCTCCACCTCCTGATGAGAGGATCAGTTTTTAGAGTAAACAGTGGCAGCAACCATTAGAGTCTGTCGACCAAAATAAGGTAAGTAGAAAGAAATGAAAGATAGCCAGGCCCAGCTATACAACAAGACCTTGAAATTTTGTTTGTCCATAGAGGAGGCTGACAGTAAGAGTTTAACTCCTGGCCACAGCTCTCTTCCCACAGGAGGGAAATGTAGCATTTTCACTAACATATACCTTACCACAGATTTTTAACAAAATTGAAGACAGAGGAAGATGATGAAGGAAAAAAATTCTGACTTGAAATTTCATTGTGAGGTTTAGCATTAGGCTTCAGTGAACCTTTTGGAGGTGATAAAATTAGGATTTGCCTAAAAAAACGTCCATGAGAATCTCTGTTTTAAGTTTGCTGTTCAGCACATGTGGAAGTTTTTATGGTACATGTAGAAAACTCTGTTCTCTTGGTGTCAGATTATACCTAGAATTAGTCACTGTTTAGGGCTTGCCATCCATGACCTGAACCCTTTTCTTTCTTTCTTTTTTATTGGATATTTTATTTATTTACATTTCAGACATTATCCTCTTTCCCCATTCCCACTCCCAGATACCCCTTATCCCGTCGTCCCTCTCCTGCTACATCTATGAGGATGTGACCCCACCCATCCACCCACTCCCCCTTCCCCCGCCTTCGAATTCCCCAACACTGAGGCATTCAGCCTTTATGGGACCAAGGACCTCCTCTCTCCCACCATGGCCTGACAAGGCCATCCTCCACTACACATACAGCTGGAGCCATAGGTCCCTCCAAGCAGGTTCCCAAGCTGGCAGTTTAGACCCTGGGAGCTCTGGTTGGTTGGTATAGTCGCTCTTCCAATGGGGCCGCAGGCCCCTTCAGCTCCTTCAGTCTTCTCTCTACATCCTCCATTGAGTATCCCATGATGAGTTTAATGGTTAGCTGTAAGCATCTACCTATAGTAGAGCCTCTCAGAAGACAGGTATAATAAACTCTAGTCAGCATGCACTTCCTGGCATCCACAACAATGCCTGCATTTGGCAACTGCACATTGGATGATCCTTATCCAGGTAGGACAGTCACCAGATGGCTCCACACTTTGTCTCCATACTTGCTCCCTTGAGTATTTTGTTACTCCTTCTAAAAAGGACCAAAACACCCACACTTTGGTTTTTCTTCTTCTTGAGCTTCATGTAGACTGTGAGTTGTATCTTAGGTATTATGAGCTTTTGAGCTAATATCCGCTTATATCAGTGAGTGCATGGCATGTGTGATCTTTTGTGATTGGGTTACCTCACTCAGGATGCTATTTTCTAGTCCCATCCATTTGCCTAAGAATTTCATGAATTCATTGTTTTTAGTAGCTGAGTAATACTCCATCGTGTAAATGTACCACATTTTCTGTATCCATTCCTCTGTTGAAGGACATCTGGGTTCTTTCCAGCTTCTGGCTATTATAAACAAGCTGCTATGAACATAGTGAAGCATATGTCCTTGTTATATGTTGGAGCATCTTTTGGGTATATGCCCAGGAGTGGTATAGCTAAGTCCTCAGGTAATACTATGTCCAATTTTCTGAGACTACTTTCCAAAGTGGTTGTACCAGCTTACAAGCCCTCCAACAATGGAGGAGTGTTCCTCTTTCTCCACACCCTCACCAGCATCTTCTATCACCTGAGTTTTTGACCTTAGCCATTCTGACTGGTGTGAGGTGAAATCTCAGGGTTGTTTTGATTTGCATTTCCCTGATGACTAAGGATGTTGAACATTTCTTTAGGTGCTACTCAGCCATTCGAGTTTTCTCAGTTGTTTGTTTAGTTCTGTACCCCATTTTTAATAGAGTTATTTGATTGTCTGGAATATAATTTCTTAAATTCTTTGTATATCTTGGATATTAGCTCTCTATCGGATGTAGAATTTGTAAATATTTTTCCCAATCTGTTGGTTGTCATTTTGTCCTATTGACAGTGTCCTTTGCCTTACAGAAGCTTTGCAATTTTATGAAGTCCCATTTGTCAATTCTTGATCTTAGAGCATAAGCCATTGGTGCTCTGTTCAGGAACTTTTCCCCTGTGGCCATGTATTTCGAGGCTCTTTCCCACTTTCTCTTCTACTAGTTTCAGTGTATCTGGTTGTATGTGGAGGTCCTGGATCCACTTGGACTTGAGCTTCTTACAAGGAGATAAGAATGAATCATTTGCATCCTTCTACATGCTGACCTCCAGCTGAACCAGCATCATTTGCTGAAAACTGCTGCCGTTTTTTCCACTGGAAGATTTTAGCACTTTTGTCAAAGATTCTGAACCAATTATCTAAGTTTTCCTTACCACAGTAGTCTCTTCCATCCTTGTCACCACATCCAGTTTCTCTGATTTTCCCTTTGGGGCCTTTGGGATGAATGTGAGTTCTCATCTCCATTCTTGTTAATTTCCTTATTACTTTTAATAATGTGAACATTATCAAAATTTCTGACTCTACCTCCACTGTTCGGGAGATACAGAAAATTTACATAACTCAGGACACCCCCCCCCCCACCTCTCTTAGGATATTCCAAAACCCTGGCTCTGTCAAAGATGCCTTTAAGGAATACGGATAAGTTAATAAGCCTTGTTTCTCACATCTAGCCTCCCTGGAAAACTAAGTAGACATGTACTTGGTTTTTCTCTATCATCGAATGGTAAAAGGATATTGGACACTAATATACTTATCTGGAAGAACTATGGATCTTTCTTATTTTCCTATCAGCTTTCTTCTCACTGGGAAATCTTTTCAGTATCCTTACTTTAGAGTCTACTATTCACAGTGAATTTGTGTTTTTGATGATAAAAAGCTAAAAGTCTTGTCACAAACTGCTCTTGGTTTGAATCTGTTGCCTGCTTAAATGGGGGCAAAGAAATGGACAAGACAGAAAAAACTAATTAATAATGTAAAAGTCTCTCTGCCATAAAATCTCATCACTTCCAATCAAAGATGATGTGTCTATCTGTGTGTCACCATGTCCCAAAGGAACTACCGTTGTTCTGTTAAGCAGTTCCATCTAAGAGAATATGGCCATTCATAACAGAGGAGAGTTCCAAGCCGTGCCATCCTCATTTCATGCATGTGCGCAATGATGTCCGTAATAAAAATGCTAGGTTTTAATTATCACTTTACAATCTATTAAACCTTTCTCTATCCATGGTTTCCTTTAGTCTGAATTGTAAGACAATTAAATGTTGCCAATGAAAAGAGTTTGCTTGCCTTCTTTTCCCTTTAATACTGGGATGCCATTTAAAAATGTCACAGGATGTCAAAGTTACTTGTCCTTTGTCAATGGATGGGGAATCTCACCGCTTTATCATGCCAACCCTTCTAAATGTTCAGATCTGATTGTACAATAGAAGTTTTCTTTGAAATGGAGCCCATAGCTATTCCATCCTGAAATTCTATGCATTGACCCCAGGGTCCAGGTGCTTAGAGAAAACGAGAGCAGCCTTTGAAGTGAGGTACAAATGGATGAGAATAGCAACTGAGCCAATTACTGCTTATGATTTAGGGTACATGGTATCATCTCAGTGATTATTGTTGGTACATTTGTAAATTGTTGATAATCAGGCTGTCCACATGGTTTGCTCAGAGTCACAAAAGAAACAACTAACCATGTGCCTTCAGGATAGTAATAAACTTACTACTTCCCCAGCATAAGGCACTTTCAGGTGCCTTTTTGCTTCACAGAGTGATGTATCAGCTTTCCACAAGGAAACTAGCCACTGTCTCTGTGACTGTATCTACTTCATGAAGCCTTCTCTCCCCCCATGTAGTGCTCCCAGTGCACAGTAACAAGTGGATTACCAACGTCACACCATGTACCTGTAGGGTAATCATCTTCATTGTGTTCTCAGATAGGGCCAAATGTAGTATATCCTTTTCATGATACAGGGGTCATTTTCATTTCTGAGTCCCATTATGTTCTAGACTGTGGATATTGCTGAACACTCAATATTTTTTCTCTACAATATGCTCCATCTGCTACATGTGATGTCCCTATGCATATTCTACTATCTTTCTTGGCTGTGTCAGAAGCTGGGAATAACATTTTTCTTCATCTAGCACCCAAATACTACATTGAAGTTATAGAGTAATAGTGAACACAGTTGCCAAGTTCTGATTATACCCATCCTCACTGGATATATCTCAAATCTGTTTGGTTCTCTCCATCTCTGTAGCTACCCTGGCTTGATATGTATCATCTCTCTGTGAAACTATTTCAAAACATTCAAGAATGGACGGTGTCAAGACAACTAAACAACTTATAAAATTATATTATAACTTGATCTGTAAGGAAATTTGTGTCTGTGTTGCTGTAATGCATCTAGGCATGTTCTATTATTATCATTTCAATTAATTAATTAATTAATTAATTAGTAGTTAGTTAGTTAGTTTGCTATTGTAGTAAGGTTTAAGCTACCCAGAAATCAATTATTTATAGGTACAAAAAAGCTTTTTTTTTTTTTTTAATTTTTAACAGCCAGGAAAAAAAGAGGATTAATATAAAGAATTTACTCAAGATTGAAATTTGTAAAAGATTGTCCCCATATCTAGAGGTGATCGTGACCCATGCTCTTCTCTCTTTTTGTTCCAATGCTTTGAAAAGCCATAGGAAAGTTCCTTCAAGCCCAGCAGTTAATTGTCACAGTGAAGCCTGTTTGATGACTCCATATTTATTTTAAGAGGAGCCGCATTCCGCTGGGCCTGCCAGGATGAGTTAGCTGCGAAATGCATTCCTAAATAG
Source organism: Mastomys natalensis (assembly GCA_021653895.1). Classification (NCBI taxonomy): domain Eukaryota; kingdom Metazoa; phylum Chordata; class Mammalia; order Rodentia; family Muridae; genus Mastomys; species Mastomys natalensis. The sequence goes on along the minus strand of JAJTUV010000002.1, from coordinate 854,811 downwards.
CTAAATGATTCAGCACAAGATCCCTATATGAAATTGACTCTGTAATGCAGCTGCATGTCTCTCTGTTGGAAAGTCTATCTATTTCAGGTCCGTGCTTTATTTTATAATTCAATATTGCATATGAATAGGTAATGGAGGGAAGCTTTCTTGCCTCACAAAACTCATGTTACAACCAATACATCGTTAAAACTTCTCCCAGCTACTTGGAAGCTGCTTTTGATGAGAAGAACTCAGTTGTATGGGGTAAATGTATCTGAACATATTCAGAATTTTACATTGCAGCTTGCAAATAACAATGAGGATGCTCTTGAACCAAAGAAAGCCCCGAGAGGGTGCTTACCACCTTTACATCAATAAAATACAACAGCTTCTTATCAGAGGCTGACTTTTGCTTACAGCTAGGAATCCAGCTAAACCCAGTTCTCAGCCACTTAGAGACTTCAAATAATTCCCAAATTATACCTTCCTTCAAAGGGAATATGCTTTAAATCAAGTGTTTAATGTTAAGAAAACAATAACTCAGGCAGTTACCTACCTTAGCAGCCTACTTTAATTTAGAAACACAGGGTCTAGAATCAGTCAGGATTGTGCTGGCCCTAGCCTTCGCAACTCCCCCTAGAAGTGCTCAAGAAACAGGTCTCTTTTTAAACAATAAAGGCGCAATCAGCACTAAACCTCACAGAAGCTCACTGGGGGTTTCACTAAGGAAGTAATATATTGAGAATAAAAAGTGCTCCAGTTCTGAGACAGTGTGGGGCCTGCTGATGTAAGGCTGTTATCATTCATTTCAGGGCAGAGTCCCAGCTTAGATCTCAGGCAAGTCTCAGGGAGTTTCACTCCACTTCTGCAAAAGTGCCCCATGTCATAAGTGTTGTACACTATAAGTGAAAATTTTGAAGGGAAAACAAGCTTAGCATCGACAAACTGTGACTTAGATGGATGGTACATGTGGGGTAAAATACCCAGCATCACAGATGCTAGGTGTTCTGAGATCTCAGAATACACATTCTCTCAAACATTTCTTCACTGGTACTGTGTGTGTATAAGCCATGTGTTAACTGAGAGAATTTGACTATTGCCTTGCATTCTGGGTTATAGAGAAGAGCCCTTTGCAGAGAGGCTGCTTGAAAGTCATGATACCCTACATCTCATTTTTTAATATCACAAATCAATAGAAACTGGAGAAGTGATTTAGTTACATTTAGAATTAGTTTCTGTTTCTGAAACCACAATAATAACCAGTATGCCACCATAATCCTAAAGATCCAGTAGTGGTGCACATAACTTGACAGTAACCAATTGATCTGTATTGGGATTAAGATCAACTCAATAAGAGGACAATCTTGTCTGTTAACCTAGCGAGCTACTCAAGGCTAGTGAACTCATAGATTTCAGAGGTGAACCTACAAGCACTACCTTACTGATTCCTAACCACAGATTATTGTAGTCCTTACTCCCCTCCCCCATCAAGGAATCTTTTCTTTGTAACAGATGGAAACCATTATTGAAAACCACGACCAATCTATAGCAGTTGTAGGGTTAATCCCAGTGGAACTCAAAGAAACACAAACATCAAAGGTACACAAAGAAAAATTGTGGAAGAGAGACAGAGTATCAGAGAATTTGCCAACTGACTTTTCAGCCAAGTGCTCAGCCAATTAATTCAAGAGTGTGTCTCTTAGTAATGTCAGAAACTACGTACATAAAGTCTTACCCACATACTCCATCAACATGAACTGAACAAGGACATCAATAGACATGGCAAAGGGTGGGGGAAAAGCTCAGGAGGCCTCATCCTATACAAAGAGCTACAGGCACCAAGAATTGCTGAAAGCAGAAGGAAGAGTCTTCCTAGGGAAGAGCACAACCATTGGTTATCCAATACCAAAGGAAATAAGGGACACTTTTCAGCTTTTATTTACATTTTTAGGGTATGGAGGAAGGAAAGAAACAGGACAATAGATGTAATTATATCACAATTTTAAAAGATTAAAAAAATACCTATGATGAGCTCATTGATTTCTGACATGCTTTGTTGCTCAAGAAATCTAAAGTGAGTGAGAAGAAAGGCAAGATGCAGAGGGGATATCACATTAAAAATAATCTCAGATATTTTGAAACTTCACTGTTTAAAACTTGTATACACAACCATCTAGAATATTACTCCCTCATATCAAAACAGAGAGAAAGGGAGAATAATAGAATCTATCATAGTCTTGAATGCCTTCTGAAACACTTTGACTGGGTAACCATCTATTCATACTTGACTGCCTCTAGTTATAGAACACCAACAATCAGCAAATTTACCCATTCCATCTTTGAAAGATTCTAACTGTTCTTCCCTAGGTAAAATGCTATTTTCTCAGCCCTACACAATGACTACAAAATGAGGTTACATCCTTTTCATACCAAGATAACCTGTATCTAAATATGATGGTCTAGATTTTGGAAACTAGCCTTGATCAGTATTAGTTCCTATTCTCTTTTCTCCCAATTCCTCTTCTTTTATCCTCCAACATCCCCTCCCCCTGCCCTTGGACTGCTTCTACAAATATTCGTTCTTACATGGAGAAAGTTAACAGGCTTTGAGAAGGGGAATTAAATCTGGGCTGTTATGAAAAGCATAATATATAGGCAGATGCAATGCCTCCAAAGATCCAAAGTTTCTAAGTGTATCCTTTCTTTTCTGTTTGGATCCACATCTGCTAGGGCACGTGAATTAAGGGTGCCTTGGATATAACTCTTTGGAAGATTAATGGACATTAGTTTTTTTTTTTCAGTTAAGTTTGAATAAGTGACCCTAGTTCTTGTTATGAAGGATGGCCTGAAAATAAAAGTTAGTCTAATGTGTGTTGATGGTCTGCACAGTCAGCTAAGTTCATTTAATCACTCCACAGAAGCAACAGTGGATTAATCCATCAGCTTCAGCAATGGAGGGAAGCAGACACCTGGAGATGTTGACAGGTGTTTTGAGTGGTATTCATAGGAACAGGGCCCATATCCTGGTATTGATTAATTTCTTAGAAAGGTTAAAAGGAGTGGTAAGGAAATGGTGGTTATAACACTATTAACGGTACTCTGTTATACCTGCAGACAGGAGCATGTTGTCCTCTGAGAGGCTCTACCCAGCAGCTGACTCAGACAGATACAGTCACACATGGCCAAACAGTGGATGGAGCTTGTCGACTCTTATAAAAGAATAGGAGGAATGATTGCTGGCCCTGAAAGGGATAGGAACACCAAAGAAAGACCAACAGACCCTGGGATCTCTCACCTAATGAACCACCACCCAAAGAATATACATGGGGGCTGGATCTAGACCTCCCAGCACATATGTAACAAATATGCAGCTAGATCTTCATGTGGGTCCCAAACTGGAACAGGGATATCCCAAAAGCTGTTGCCTAAACACAGGATATGTCCTTCTAGATGTGCTGTCTTGTCTGGCCTTAGTGATAGAAGAAACACCTATCCTCGCAGAGATAAGATGGGGGAATTACCGGGGGCCTCAAACCCATTCAGCAGATAAGGGAGGGAGGATGGGTGAAGGATTGTGGGAGGTGGTGACTGTGAGGTGGACAGTGAATGGGATATAAAGTGAATAATTAAAACAATAAAATTAAATAAGTAAAAAACAAAAAGAAAAGTGGTTAAATTGTTGGGAAGATACTAGAAGCTCAGCTTCTGGTTGATCTACAGAGTTTGAAAGTGACATCCTAAGGTAATTTTCTTTCTGTCTGTGCTATCATTCCTTTTCTCAAATGCCTTGCAAGTTCCAGTTGCTAGGTGTTGGGATTCTATCTCTCGCCCTATTATAAAATCAGTATGTCCATTTCAGTGATGTATCTTTACCTCTATCCATTCATCTCCAAGTCATGTCTGTTTGTTCCTTTGTAGCGTAAGAAAGGGTAAAGATATTTTTGCAAAATGTATAGTATCTCTTACATATAACATTGTAGCCTACATATGTTTACTGAAGAGGGAGTTGGTAAGTCATGTTCTCACCATATCATCATGACAGTACAATATGTTTCCAGGTTGATAAACCACCGTAAACTTGGAATGCTTCAGGCTTTTTGGGGGAGTGGGGTATCAGGTGCTTTGAAGATATATCAAGTAGCCCACACTAGAATTGCTACGACTCTGAAAAAACAGTTTCACATTTGGAAATAATCAGTATAAACTTCTGAGGTTTCAAATCAGATATACAGGATCTGAATCACTTTCCTTCTTGACAATAACCCAACAGGAAACTATATAGCCATAATAACTCTTCTGTGGAAAGAATGAAATTAGTGGCTGTCTTACTAAGGGATGCGCACCTGGAGAAGTTGAGGGAGATAGAGTCACTTAGCCTTTGGAGTTCATTTTTAAAGAAAACTGCTCTAACCATGATCAATCTCTCTTTGGAATTTAAAGATAATGAAGATTCAGATACCTTGATTATCAGCCCATTGTTAGGTGGGTTTTTACACTAAAACAAGCATTGCCATTGGATAGCAAATGGTCCAAATATTTAAAAACATGACAGAAGTTAATTTTAGGTGTCACAATGATTTAGAATTGGTCAGCTAGGCTAGGACAGCTACTTATGACTGGAAAAGTATCAACTGGGATGAGGCAGACATCAGCAGCCATCTTAAGAAGGCTCAAGGTTTAACACACTTTATCCACAGAAAACGTCTGTGGCAATTGGATAATCCTTAATGTTAACAACTGGGGTAGGGATTGGTTTTTCTCCTACAGAAATTGTTGCCACCTTTTTCCTACAAAGTTTATATGTTACTGGGGTCGGGTTGATTTTAGTTTTGAAGATATCATTTCTATTTGGCAAATAAATTTCCTTGAGCCTTTTCTACCATGTCAGGCATTTAGTCCAAGTTGATTTCCTCTAAAATGGTAATGCCAGCTCCATGCAGGGGACAAAGATTCATTTCGGAAAGGGCTGATGAGAAAACTGCAGGATTCTTTTCAAAAGGATTTTCTTTGTTTAGCCTTCAAAGGTCATGATGCAAACCCAAAGAGGCTCTACTGGGTAGAGGCTTTACTATCTTCTATGTGGCAAAATCATCGTCAAAATGAAGTTTAGGTTAAAAGGCTCATTAGGATTGTGGGCCCTGGGAGCCCACAGGCGTCATCTATACATGCAGATCTTCTTAATCAGGAGAATTTATTCTGGCACCAATGAGATGGAGGAGTATAAGAATATAACACACCACTTTCTTTCATAATTCAGGTAGAAAAGCAAAACAAATTAGCACATTAAATTGCCTTGTTGGCTCTATCCATAAGATTATGTTCACTTTTCTTATTCATAAACTTGCCCCAGATCTATTAGTTGAATTCAGGTGCCCCTTTTTTATGATCAGAATGTATTATTTGGTGAACTTGACTTCCTTACAGATGAAAGTTATAAAAGTTTGAGACCCTCCTCTTCCTAAAATTCCATTGGTTATGAAATGAGTATAGTTATCTTCAGTCTGCCATGGGAAAAGAGTTGGTTTTTATTTTTATTTACTAGTTTTCTCTCCCTCTAGAATTAGCTTACACTAAATAAGATAAGCAAAAAAGAAATGGAGGAATGTAGGGCTATGGAAAGGGAACACCTATACTAATAAGCAGGCTCTGCATTTATTTTCAGCTTGAGTGGCACACCAAAGATCAGTCACAAAGACTCCTAGTGTTCCCAGTATCCTAATTTCATTTATATTGCTATGATAAAATACCCTGACCCAAAAAAATCAACTTGTCCAAAAAGGTATTTTTTTAACTCATAATTTCAGGCTATAGTTTATGAGATCAGGGAAGTCCTTAATACAGCTAGTGACGTCAGCTCTGTCATCTACAGTAGAGATAAATGAGTACATGCACACTTACTACTGAGCATCCTTTCCACACTTACTACTGAGCTTCCTTTCCACACTTACATAGTTCAAGACCAAAACCCAGAGAATGGTCCTGTCCACAGTGGGAAGGTCTTCCTACCTCAGTTGAAGTAATCAAGACAAAGATGTCCATGGGACAATTTGATCTAAACAATCTCTCATTGAGAAACTCCTTCCATGTGATTCTAAACTGAATGAAGTTGTCAATTCAAATGATCTCACTGGGTTTTAACATCACCATTGGTAGCAACACCTATTCTAGCATTGGTGAATAATCATTGTGCCCACTCCCCTTAACCACAGGCACATTCCCTTCAGACTGGGTCGCTAGGTTTTTACTCTCTGCATGACTAGGGTTTATTTAGTTCACATACCTGTAAGTAATATTTTTTAAAAAACAAAATCCCAGAATTTAGCACAATGCTATCACACTCTTAAGAAGAAAAAAAAAGATTGTGTATGTTCTTGCCCGTTTTATCTTAGGTTCTAGGGCAGCTCTCTATATCAGTGATTTTTGTTTGCTTGCTTTTGGTGTGCACACATGAGTAAGGTGCAAAGATAAGTCAGCAAGAGATGATGTCATCAGTTACTTTCCACCATACCTCTAAATCCACCTGGAGTTCATTAATTTTCTAGGATGATTTACCCGTGAGCTCTACAGCTCTGATTGTCTCTACTACCCCTTGTGCTGGAATCATAGGTACACACTGCAAGACCCAGCCTTTAGGCTTTCACCTAGATGCTAACTTAGCTCCTTGTGCTTATGCATCAAACACTTTACTAATTGATCCAAATCCCCAGTCTCAGCAATATTAATATAAAAAATAATGTATTTCTTTGTGTCAGCTGACATTTTCAGCACTCTAAACTCAATCTGGCTTGTGGAGCCCTAATACAAGTTAATGTTTCATTTGCAGCTGTCTTAGAGGACTTTGTCTAATGGAAAATTTTGGAAAACCAGCATATATATATATATATGTGTGTATATATATATATATATATACACACACTGACCATTATATATTTTGCCTTCCCACAAACAAGTAACTCAACCAACCAACCCGAAAAATCTGAGTCTTTTGCTGTTATTTGTGATGGGTCTGGATATTACATAGTCAGACTGCCCCATCTGAAGCGCTGTAATACTGTCCACCTATTTTCACCCTTTCTTACCACATCCATTGTTACCCAAGTCAAATGGCCAGTTTCTAATGATATGCCTGTTTTCTGCCCAAGTTGGTTAATACATTTTTTTCTTTCCCTCTCAGTAGAATTACATGCCTTTGGAAGCAGGGTCTGAAAATGAGACACCTGTGCCAAATTTGTAGGCAGATTTTAAAATAGAGTTTGCTTGAGCCCAACTACCACCTTTTCTGTGAGTCATCTCAAATATAGCAAGGGCATATTCTAGAAATTTTTACAGATTTTTAATTTACTGACAAATACCCATTCCCAGTCTTTAGTCACTAGAAGTGGTTCTATGTGTGGAGTAATTATCTGAGAACAAAAGAGAAAAAAGTCTCTTCAAAGAATATAAGCTTCAAGGAAGCAGTTAAAATATGTGTTTAAAATGACAAGTGCTATGAACAGCAACACAGGAAGAGGCAAAAGGGAAGAGGATTCCAGGATGAGAATAGGGCTGAGGAATGCTGGGTAAAGAAGACCAATGTTCAGTGGTGCTGTCAAAATAGATCTTACTGAAATGCACATTGAGTCAACCCAAGGAAAACTTTATAGGCAAACAGAAGGTTCTTTCCACAGAAGTCTGTTTGCTTATCATGAATTAGGAACATATATGAGTGCCAGGCACAAGGACAATTTGATGACCGGACTGTGATATGAATATTATCTTATAGGTCCAGATCCTAGCTCAGAGATTGGAAGGAAAGTTTCAGGTTTGATTTATGTTCAGCTTCCCATTCTCCTGTGAGCAAGTGAAGGAAGACCAGAAGCCAACAACCAAATCCTTTTTTAGCTGTGAGCAGAGCACCTGATGGTTCAATGGTTCTGAAATATTGCAGCTGATCTGACCTCCCTTAGGACCAATCAGCAAGCTCACATCTTGCTCTGCATGACTGAAGAAATTCACCAGAGGAATCTCTCCCAGACAAAGTGTGGATCTGGCTGATAGCAAACTTCCATTTTATTACTTAGTAAACAGAAACTGTTGGCACAAATAAGCTTCTCCATCTCAGAAGGTTTTGTGTTTAAGACTTGGTTGAATGCCCTATTTCATCACAACAGTATATATCTCATTGTATCTTGCCCATTGCCTATTCCAGGACTTGAGTCATATATGTGTGGGATTCCTTTTCTACATACCATTGTTAAAAATGCAGAGGCAGCCTCTTGTCTTTCCCTAGTCACTTTGCGCCAGAGTAAGGAGCAGGAACTTTGCAAAAACTCATTTCATTTAAGTCGTGAGAATGTTTTCACTTTCTGATACAACATCCTCTGAAGATGTTCTACTTGCCTTAAATTGTGGTATTTAAAATTGAATGAGTGTACTATGTGTGTTCTCAGTAGTACAAAGCAGAGAACATTGCCGTCTCATTTATTCGAGATATATTTTTATTAATACATCTTAAAATCACACTAGCTCTTCTGGGGACAATTCCATCTCATTATAGAAGCTCATTGAGCCAATTGCCAGCTAAAACAATTGTTATTTTCACCTGGGCGCTGCTAAGCCAAATTTCTCCCATGCTCTACTTTTACTGTTGTTTATTGGGGAGGCTTGGTAGTCACTACACATATTTTCTTATTAAATTTTCCTTAAAGATTTAGTACAATGCTTTAGACTGTCAAAAACCTTTCTATTGTGAGTCCAGCACCCAATAATTTTTGCATTTCCCCCCAGTTTCATGTCACTATCATATTAGATGAGGTTGTTTATGCTATTGTTATCCAAAGTAGTGAATTTAAACTTTATAAAAATAAGATGCTTCCAGAAATAAACTGCTACATAGTACCCTAATGTTTAAATTTGATACTTGTTTAATTTCACTTTATATTTATTATCATTATATTTATATTCATTCATCAAGCAGTTCTTTCGATGAGCTAAATGAGGTAGTTATTTTTAAACACAACAATTTCCAAATCACAGTTTATGTGTGACAACTGAAATCAGATCAATCTGATTATGTAATTTACTTGAATATTTTGTTTTTGTTTCACAGTATTGAGAATGTGGTATTGAAACAGAAGTAGTGACAACAGTTTACTTGACTATTTAACTTCATTGTCCTTGCCATCTCAAGATAGCTGTTTGTAGTATTCATCAGATATTCAAAAGAATGGTAGTAGAAACTTTTGTATTTAAACCAAAAGACTAATACATTTTAAACAGCCATGTTAAGTTATTTAATAATTATTTGTTAAGAATAATCTCTATGTGGAGAAATATTGGAACAATAAAGTTCAAATGAAAGATGCTTGAAAAATAGTAAATAAATAAATAAATAAATAAATAATCTATATGACCATTCAGGTTTGAAGTTCTTAGAGTAAAGTGAGGAGCAGGAACAAAGGCAAATGGTTGTTGGAAATCTACATTCTAAATAAAGTGAGACAAGGTATCAGCACATGCACTGATAGATATATGTACAAATGTACACACAAATAAATGTAGTTCAAAGTACTTTATTTATGCCCATGTATATTCTTGTTAAAATTCAGATTTGTATCAGTAGAGCTGGATAGGGCCGGAGAAACTATGCAGATTAGACTCTTTTGCCTTTTATGTGCACTTCCACTAACTTGTAGATGACTCCAATTGCTACCTGGTATTCCATCAGATCTCCGGAGCCTACACATTCACTTTACTTGAGAACAACTCTATTCTGTGTTTTCTCCTTGTTATCTTAGTTTTCATTCCTAGTTTTACCCAGTAACTTCTAGCCAGTACTTTCTCCTCCTCAAAGGAAGTAGAAGCTGTTGAAAACAACACATGTAGATTACTACCTTCCAGAATCTCTTTGCAATGCAGATCTCCTTTCCTGTGGAACTGCACCTGGCAAGAATAGACAGGTCATCAGTATTTGTATAGACTTTAGAAACTTGGACCCTTAGGTTTCTCTTAGTGAAGGCGGGTTCAATTGCTAAGCTTTGTTCTCATGGATTACAGTTGTTTTCTATGGGAACGTTTTTTTTTTTTTTTCCATCAATCCTCCTCTTATAAAAGCTTCCCAAATGCTCACTACCTCATTTCTTTGCTCTCCTTTGAAACAAAAGTTCTTAAAATATTTTCATGACCTCTACTTCCTTTTATTTAACTTTTAAAAGTTTGGCACTCTTTTATTTATTTATTTTTTTTTAAATTCTGGAACATTTTTATTAAACACAACACAGGAGAGAATTACCTAAATACAAACTGAAACATAAATATCAATAAATTATTAAAAAGAAACTCTCATGAAATCCCATGCTAGGAATTGAAATATAAAGATTCCACCAAAAAGCTTGTGGGCTCACTGGTTAGTACCTAGCTCATGGCACCATTAAGGCATGATTGGAACCTCAGGAGACAGGGTGCAGTGGAGAGACGTTAAGTCACTAGAGGACAGTCACTTGAAGGAAACATTGGAATTCTAGCCCTTTCTTTTTTTTTTTTTTTTTTTGATCATTGAATGAGAATCCTTTTATTTTTTTTCTTTTTTTGCTTATTCACTTTATAACTTTATAACCCGTCCCAGTCACCCCCTCCCACAATCCTTCCCCATCTCTTCTTTTCTGAGTATTCTCAACTGAGGAAACTCGAATGGTTGAGAAGCATCTAAAGAAGTGCTCAGCATCCCTAGTCATCAGGGAAATGCAAATGAAAACAACACTGAGATTCCACCTCACACCAGTCAGAATGGCTAAGATCCAAAACACAGGTGACAGCAGATGTTGGCGAGGATGTGGAGAAAGAGGAACACTCCTCCATTGTTGGTGGGATTGTAAGCTGGTACAACCACTATGGAAAGCAGTCTGGCGATACCTCAGAAAATTGAACATAGTGTTACCTGAGGACCCAACTATAGCCCTTTCTCCATAGCCCTCATCCACCTTCTTTTATAGTCATTCGGGGTAAGGAGTTTTCCCATCTTTCCCACATTTTATTTTGCACAGACTCAGTAGCCATGGAAAGTATGAGCCAAAATAAATACTTTCTCTTGTTAAGTTCATTTTTCAGATTATTTGAGAAAAAAAAGCCAGTAAATGGGAGTGCTTTTGCTTTAACTGGATAGGTATTTTGGAAAGGCAAAGATAGGAAACTGTTTAAGTGCTGGTGTCTGTCACCTTCTTAGTAGCAGTGAGCAGCAATCAGTGGCCTCTGGTGTTACAACCCTCAAACAATCCTCTTATATTTGGATACTTAGTTCTATCACAGCTCTTGTGTGGGCCTAGGAAGTCACAATTCCTCTAGCATTAACAGCACCCAGTATTATATCTCCTGAGCAGGCCTATGTTAGTGGTATTGGCCCAGGATCTGAGAGATTTAGACCCTGAAGACATGACAGGTTTTTGGAATACTGACAACTACCATCTCCTGTTGTTGCTGTTGTTGTTTCCTGCTATGTCTCCTTACCACGTTTATCCTTCCTCAGCTTCAGTTCTCTACTCTCTCTTGCAGGTTTTCTTCTATTATCTTTTTCTTTCTTTCAGGGCTATTGTCCAGTGGTTTTGCTTTAAGCAGCTGGTCACTTTGTTGCTTTTACAGTTGACCCAGTTGATTGGTTTGCTGTCATTATTCCTGCCATTCAGCTGCCTCATCTATCACTGCTTTCTGCAATTTCCGTGACTTCCCTTTTCTACTGTCTCTGCTAGCGGTTTCTTCATGCTACAGTCTTTATAGATACATAGATTTATCATACAAGCTACACATGTAGTTAACAGTGGAATTTTATTTCAAATGGATGTAATGAGAGCTGTGTAGGTTTTGTGCCTATGTCCTCTAGACTCTACCGAAATCTCCTATCAGTTGTCATTTGCATCTTATATATGCTCTTTCCCATTGCTATACATTATATGAATGCATAGTGGCTTATTTTTCAATTTACCGGGGATAGACATTAGATATGATTTTAGAGTTTAATTATACTAAATGATGTCACTATGGGAATTTTTGTTCATATCTCTTGACTTTAAATCAATACACTTCAATGTGATATAAACTAGAAGTTAAATTGCTTAGTCACAGACTCTCATATTTTCACTTTTAATAAGGCCACATTACTTTTCAATGGGTGTCAATATACTGTCTCACAATGAGTATGTCAAAGTCCCAGCCTATTCAAAATTTTGCACATATTTACTATTTTAGTCTATTTTATTTGTTCATTACATAATGCTCCAGTGGTAATCCTTGTGTTTTAAATTCACATTTCCATAATTTCTAATAATGTTGTACACATGCCTTTTCATAGGGTCACAAACTACATGGAGAACCATTTGGAGTAGTATCTGTTCATATCTCTCGCTGGTTGAATTTCTAATGGCCTATATTCATTTCTTATGGATTTATAGAAATTCCCCATATTCTATTTATTAGTTTTATGTCAGCTATATGTGAGGGAAGTAGCCTTAACATCTTAATTTTTGAATGATTGAAAATAATAAAATTAAGTCAAACTTATAAGTATTTCCTTTGTATTTAAATCTTTCATGCTTTATCAAAATCTCCCAACCCAACGTTATAAAAATCACACTTTTATATTATTTTTTAAAAATGATTATTTTGTGTCTCTTGTCAAATGGCCATCAAAAAGCCATTTTATGGTATGCAGTTTAGGATAACTGTATTTATTCCCACCTGGAACAAATTCTTTTCTCTTAATAACAGACCTGGCTTAGTTCTTCACTTGCTATATGTTTCTGCTTCATGTTGTATTTTAGTGGGTGTCTCCTGGCTTTCCTAATGAACAGTGCAACCTCTACCTACTAAGCAGACAGTACTAAAGCCTGTAGGTCTTCATTCCAATATAAGAATCCATACAGTTTAGTGTTTAATGTCTTTTTTGCTCTTGGAAGGTAAGCACAACTAGAGAAGAAATATCTGTCTATTTTATTCAGCCATCAAAGGACCTAGATGGTTCCTGGGCCTGACTAGGTAATCAATATTTGTTCAGTTTAATGAATGAATAAAATGAGACAGAACATTTGATTCAAGTCAGTACCTGTACTTCTTTGTGAAACTGTGTGGTTCATTGAACTGATAGCCAGTGAAATTTTAAGTAAAGTGCACTTGACTATCTGTGATATTTTTGTTACCACTTATAGAATAAATTACACATAAATATTGAAAAAATCTTTAGAGGGCCCAAAGCTACTCTTTTTACCACTAAGTTTCTGTGCCTTGACAATTCATCCAAAGAATTTCTCGAAAGCATTCATTTTTGTGCCAGAAAAAGGTTTGACAGTTTAGTCTGGGGCAAAAGAGGAGAATGGTTCTTACCTTCAGGGAGCTTGTAGTTTGATAGCAAATAGTTTAAAAGTTGTAGAACTAAGGCACGCAAGTTTGACTCCAGGTGTTAGGATTAAGATAGGGCTCCAACAATGCTAGGCTAATTGCAGAGAAAGCTTTAAGGACTAAAAGGTGAATAGAGCATGGGAGAGGCCCCTCAGTCACTATCCCTGGGGTTCTCTAAGGACTGTGTTACTGTTTGAGTCAGCCCATTAGCTAAGGGCTTAAATAAATCCCTTGAGGTTAGATTGCACTGGATTTGAAGAGTTCTTGAGTAAATCATCTTACCAGAACCTGTTTGTGAAGTCAGGGATGTAGTTTGAATCTTTGTTCACTTAATCGCTATACTTTTTTTTTATCAATTGGCTAAATGGATATTGAACACCTCTATACGCAACTCTTTTTCACTTCATTTACATGAATGAGATTACCAAGTCTTTATCTTTCACAATAAAGTGGCTGCTTCTACTATTTCAGAGGAGTTTAAAATGTTTGCTTGAAGTAACAAAACATTTTTTCCTTTTTTAATTTTATTTATTTTATTTTTTAAAAATTTATTTATTTATTTATTTAAATCAAATTGTAATTTTTACTCATTCACACAGGGGTTATAAACACAAAAAGGCAGGACATGGGGAAGGGGATGACACCGGAGTGTAGGTGTTCAAGGGGAGTACAGATATCTTTCAGAACAGGGTATTGGCTGGGTGCAGGTTCAGTGGACAGGTCACTATGACTCTGCCTATGATTCACTTGTCCTTATCTAAGTTGGTACTATCCGTCGAGGCTACCTATTTACAAGGTCTATGACTACTTAGGTTGGTCAATTTCCATAAAAGCTGCCTGTTTACAATAGCTTATAGCCATTTGTTTCAGTGTTTTTCCACAGAGACCCAAGACTTTGTGTTAGCATGTATGAATGTCAGGCCTATTGCTGATTTTAGGCCTATGGCTGATTTTAGGCCTTCAGTATATAAGCAGGGCTGCCCCTGACATCTCCTCCCTTCTCTAAGTATAGAAGGGCCATGGTGATTCTAATCTTTCGAAAGTAGAGATAGAGGCCTGACCTCCAATAATTGAAGGGGACCTGGTAATGGCTCCGGTCCTCCTGTTGTTGTCCAGTGAGGCATGAGGGCCATACCCATCCCGATGTCTTTTTCCTGGAGAAGGGATACTTTTGACATCAACCCCTATGTAGTCAGGCTGTAACAAAACATTCAAGTTGCAGAGATGGGATATGTACCCTGGTAGTCTGTTACAAGATCAAAAGTTTGACTTTTAATTCCTGACAGCATTTAAATGACTAACTTACTTATTTATGAAGTTACTTAGTATTATCTATTCTTTTTAAGCATTATATTATAATATAATTATAATTTAATATAATATAATTTATATATAATATAATTTAATATAATATAATTTAATATCATTATTATAATGCTTATAATTATAAGCATTATAATTTGGAATATTGAATGAATTAGACATATCTCTTTTTAGACTATCAGATAAATGATTGCCCATACGCAGTCTGGTTGTGAGTACACCTGAAGTTTGGAAAGAACAGGATCATTCTTAACATCAAGTGATAAAAGTGTTTGACAGCATTATTGTAAAGCGCATACACCTCTTCAATAGGGAGTTTATAATAATTTCTATTATTTAATTAAGGGTCCTATAGCTAAATAATCATTTAAAGGCACTTCAATTTTTGTAATTTGGCATTTCTTCCAACCTTCTTTGGATTTCTTTCTTTTCTCTTTTATCCAAGTATGAAATATTCATTTGTAAGGTAACAGTCTAAACAAGCTCCAGTTATGACAATTTAAGTTTTATTTTGAAAAGAAACTTAAATAAGAGTTCTCAGTACATTTAAAATACAATTGAACTAGAAATGATAGCTGATGTCTCTATTATTAACACTTGGAAAATATATGAGGATTTCCATGAGTTCAGCTTCAACTAGGACTTTACAGTGAGTTTCAGGACTATCTAGGATGGAGGGTGAGACCTGGTTTCCAAAAATAATACAACTCAAAAGAAAGTACGCATAAAACAAGGAATTATACAAAAATACCCAAAAGCGGTAACAACAGCAAAACCACAAAAACTATTAAGTCTATAAAATATTTTATATTCACACACATTTTAAGGATACAAATAATGATGTAACAGACCAAACCAAACAAAACTCCATTTTGTTTAGCCATTCAGAGTAAGGCAGCCCTTCCTATAGTTTTGATCTCTAATTTGTGACCCAGTGAAATAGAGGAAATTAAGGAATATATGTTCTAGCAAACCATGATTGTGGTAATAAAATCTGGAGGCAAGAGAGAAAGCTTATTAAGTGATCTTTCATACACCTTGTAATTCTACCATAGCTCAGTGTCCTTATCTGTAAGTCGGGGCAGAGTGATCATAGGAAGCTGCATCTCAAGGTTATTGTTCATTAGCTGGATAGTGTCAATGTAAGTAAACTGTTTATAACTCTGGTACTAGCAAGACATTATTTCCACTATTGCCAACTAGAAAACTTACTCATTTAAAAAGTAGCTGTGATTATTAGATGTACAAAAACCCAACTATTCAATTCTCTTCTTAGAGTTTTGACTGTTAAATGTCATTTGTTTCCCTTAATGCAGAAGAAAGCAGTTACATGTGATTTCCCAAAGCTGAAAGCCAAGAGACAGTTAGCCACAAATGCAGTACAGGGTTTTGAAGAGGGTCTTAAAACATAAGTGTCTGGACATGTTTGTTAAATTGTCCTTAGCATCTACACATAGATTCTATTATTTCTACAAATTCCTTCACAATACTCCATTTTATGTTAGGATGAACAAAACCTCTCTTATCTCAAAAAGGAGGCTTTCCAGCTGGTGAGCCCAGGAACTCTATTCTTCAGTGTTTCATAGGGAAGTACTGATAAGAAAGACAACACTGTGGTATTTAACTAGCTGCTCAGAAGAAAAGCGTCCACTGTCAGGTTTGGTAACGATGATTGTTAGTTTTAATCAAAGGTGATCTAATAGGTTAATGAAGTCACTGGCACTAGCTGGTTCTGGTCCTTTAGCAAATTCTATTATGGGTATGTGTTGTTCACATATTGGAATATTTGTCCTGTAGAATTCAGCCAACATACTATGAACATTTCTGTAATTATATTAAAGATATCCTCAGCACCTATCTTATAAAACTCTAGATAGGTTCTATATAGATTTTTGTTTGTTCAACACAATATGTGTTCTAGATTTTCATTTGTATAAATCTTTGGCAAAATTCTTTGGTCCTCTGTTCGTCTATGAGAGTGGATGTTTTGTTTTGGTTTCCTAACATTTAGAGGTTCCTAAGGTTAGCAGTCACACTCAATCCCAAATTGTAACTACAAAATTTGGTGCTTGTTGACTGATCATGGTTTCAGCTTTCCTGCCGTATTAGCTATCTCAGAATCACACCTTGGATAGTTTCTGTAATTTTAATAGAAATCTTGCTTATTAACAAGCCATAAACTTAACACTAGTCCAGCAAGAGGCAAGTTTTTCCATTTTATCAATAAGAATTAAAGAATTTAAGATGTAACATAGGGTTCTGGAAAGATGGCTCAGTGTTAACAGTATTTGATGTTTTTGCAAAGGGTGAGAGTTCAGTTCCCAGTCCAAGCTACTTGTAACTCTAGTTCTAGGAGACCTAATGCACTGTTCTAGAGGCAGAGAAGCCTCACAGATATGTGCACATACACACAAATGTATATATATTCATCTAAATTTACATGTACATCATATATATATACACATACATGTATACACACACATATATACGTATAGAATCTTTAGAAATATGTATTCTAAAATTTTAAATATAATTTTTGGCTAATATTTAGGTTCATCACCTGCTTATATATGTCTATATGTCTATATGTGTACATGTGTACATGTGTAATGTGTATATGTGTATGTGTATATGTATCATGTACTTTGGTTATAGAAATGGTGGGCAAAAAGTTTTATAATTTTTTAACTATATAGTTTAACTTTGTTAATACAGTACACTCAGTATTTCTTAATAATAAATGATGCATTCTTGGCTAACACATACATACATGGAAGGGAATGTTTTTCTCCTTTGGTGGTAATATTTTTAATACGATTGTAAAGTATTTGTAACCTTAAAGATATTAGTTGATTAATTTTATGTCTCCCCTAAAAATTACAGGCTTATTAAACATCTAATAATTGAATTTCTTTGATTTGTAGGAAAATCTAGGCTAAAATAACTGTAAGTTTTATTTTAGCTGTAGATCAGGATTCAACAATGGGTTGTCTTGTAGTCTCTTCACATGATAACAGCCTAAAATAGTCTTGTGACTGAAATTAGAGAGTTTTCTTCCAAGATGGCTCTCCCAGTGACTTGCAAGTTGAAATTGGCTGTTGTTTATAGGTTCCACGTCTTTGCTATAAGATATGCCACAGGGATAATTTAGAATGTTCATGGCAGGAAGACTATCTGACCTGGAGGGACAGAACCAAGGGACTCAGGTTCATAACAGTCATAATGTTAATTTATGATCTCATCTTGGGAATCACATATTGTAATTCATATGGTTGACAATAACCAATCCTGACTCAGTGAAGAGACTCTGTAAGGACGTAGGCTGGAGGAAGTGAGGATCATGGATGTTCCTCCTAAAGTGGACCATACTGAGAGAGTTGTCACAGAGATTCAGATTCTGACGTACGTATGAACTCTCACCAAATATTCACCAGTATAAATCTCATTCATATGAAGACATGAGAAAAGCAGCTCATTTTTAAGTGGGTGACTTAGAGTTCCAAAACACTCAACTATGTCTGTTATCTACAAGATGAAATTCAATTTCTGTTGGCTTAAACAAAAAGGTAAATGGCTGATTTGCATAATGGGAATAGAGTGGATGTAAGGTAAATGTGCACATGTATCTTTAATGTCAAATTGCCTTTTGTCTCTTTCTTTTGTCCTTTTATTATAATGCACTTCTGCCATGATGAAAAAATGAGGCTGAATAATGAAACATGTCATTTTTGTTCATGTCTGTTATTGGTACAGTAATATTCCGGTTGACTCATCCTTGTGATAAAGGGGAAAAAGTTGATCTCAATGTGTAGGTTTACTTATGTCCCACTTCAACATTAAGGCTGCTTATATAGTGAAAACAAGATATGAAGATGCTGAAAGGCTCTACAATATCACCCATAGGGGCAGAAATAATATTTACTGTAATCAACATTTCTGACTTGAGTGAATCAAATAAATGGACATTACAGTAAAGGGAATATCTATCACTCCCCTTTCTGTAAAAAAAAGAAAATGGTGATTTTCAAAATCTGTGTATCAGTTTTAAATATTTGGTAATGATTACATTGATCTTTCTATTATTAATATCATTATATAAATACATTATTATTAATATATAATATTATATATATTATTAATATATAATATAAAATATTATTATTAAATATAATTTGAAGATAATTTTTATTTTTTTAACTTTTATTGGACAGTATTTCAAGGGAGGCCTGATTACAGTGAAGATACCTTCATATGTGAAATAATAATAACAGCACTCTTTTAAAAGTAAATCACTGGTAAAATAGGTTTTCAATTATTTGAACCTCATTTATTTGGCCAGTGTGATGATGATTAGTCTTTTATCAACTGGAAACACACTAAATCATATGGGAAGAAGAAACCTCATAAAACAATGGCTCCATCAGATTGACTTATAGCATTCTCAAGTCTGAGAGAAATTGTCTTGACTGATGATTGAAATGAGAGAACCCAGACCTCTGAGGTTATGCCACCCCTGGCTAGATGGTCTTGGATACTATAAACAGAACAGGCTGAGTATAAAATGAGAAGTAAGACAGTGAGTAGTATTTCACCATGCCTTCTTCTTTAGTTGCTGCAACACACTCCAGGTTCTTGCTTTGAATTTCTGTTCTGACTTCCCTTTATAGTAGACACTAAGCTGTGAGATGAAATAAACCATTTCCTTCTCATGTTGACCACAGTAATAGAAAACAAAAGAGAATACACAATGGGAATTCTCATTACTTTATAAAACATCTACAAATAGAGATAGCCAATACCTCAGACATAATTAGAATTAATTCACTTTATTTCCTTTTCATTAAATGACTAAGCACCTCCCAGTCTTTTGCCATGCCTCTTCATTCTCTGTTTTCAGTGTTTGTGTTCCCCTGGCAACACAAAACAAAATCAGTAGTAACTGCGTAGGAAATAGGTAAGATTCATTATTATCATTACTACTCTATGGCATACTGTCCAGTGTACAGTGATCATCGTGATCAATAAGAGGTATCCATATGCCCTATGGCACCACTCACACATCACAATAAATAATGTCCATTGCAAATGCAACCTGCATAATTTTCTCTATCTTTCATTTTATAGGCCAGATGTGAGACTCTTTTGACAGCTTTTTTTCTGACTCAAACCTAGATGTGTTATGATAAAAGTATCCTAGGTTTTGCTTTGTTGCTTGGTGGCTACATAATCTTTTTCAAAGTTAATAACTACTACAGTTTGCAGTTCTAATCCAAATATATTTATAGTGCCTAACTCCTAAGAGGTTAAAGGATCAAATAAATTAATGAACTTTGATCTCTGAGATTGGTTACTCACACAAAAATAGCTCTGTCACATGTCAGCTACAGTTATTCACACATTTCAATGATGCCATCCTTTCACAGAAAGATAAGCAGATGCCAGAGATTAATTTTAAAGTTATTATATACTCAATATTACAGTGGGAAATCCTGGTGATACTAAAATTTCCGTAATAAGATTACTTAGTGAAGGCTATATGCTTTAAGTAAAAATAGGTCTGATTTGGTAATTGTTCTTGCCATTTCAAAGCTGCGTGACTTTAATTTGTCCCTTGTCTTAGTTACATACTCTACATAATAGATTAACATTAACTGGATTAGAACAACATATATTAATATATTAGCTATCTCATTCTCTTGTGGATCAAAGGAGTGTAACAGTTTTGTGGAGGCCTTCTGTTCACTGTTTTATGCTTGGGTTCTCCTGAGATGCTTACTAGATTACCAAAACTCTTCTGTTATTGGAAGAATTAATTTCTTTATGTTTACAGTAGTCATGACAACTTGCCTCTTTAAGGTTTCCAAGGGAGTCAGTTTGCCAAGAAGATGAAACCTTAAATGATGACATCATATGAGTGATTTATCACCTTTGATATAGTCTATTAGTTAAGAGCAATTTACAGGTCTCATTACCCCTAAAGAAGGAATCAGATAGGTCAAGGAACATGTGTGCTAAGTGAAAATGAATTGACTACATTGCTTAGCTCTCAATTCTTCTTCTTTGTACATAGTGATTTGATCCCTACAATGTCTTCAGCATCCTGGATGACAGGCAATGACATACTGTGTATTATAAATACTTATTAGTTACTTGATTGGGTTAAATTAAAATGAATGATTAGACATAGAGAAATATTAAAATTAGGGCTATTTTCTTTTGGGAATGGGTAGTTACTATGTAGCCCAGGCTGGTTTAAAATTCACAATATAGATAAGATTGACTTTGGAGTCAGAGATTTGCTTTCCTCTGCCACCCAAGAATAGAAATTAAAGGCCTGCATTTCCATATCTAGACCCAAATTAGGACTATTTAAATGCAATGTATGATCAAGCTACTACTGTGAAGTGTTAAGTGTCTTTCTGTTTGCCAACATTTCCAAACAGTGTAACTCTATTTCCATAAACCCATTTCTTAGTAGTTCAATAGGAGACATTTAAACTTTATTCACTCAGACTATTACTTTTGGGGGGGAATAACTATGTTGATAAATTAAAAAGTTTAATGACCAAAAGCCTGAGCAAATTTTTGCTTTTTGGTTCTTTTTTCATTTCTTTCCCAAATAGAACACATATTTTAAGTTTTGCTTTATTGTGACACACCTATTGCCTATGTAGAATTTAATAATTCATAAAGAGCTGATGTGGTTTTTATAGATGGAGAAATTGAGGTTTTAAGCATCCAAGAAATTCTCTCTTCTTTCTCATAGAAGGTTGCTAGCTCCACATCTCCCTATGTGAGCATATAGCCTCTAATATGGTACCACTGTTTTAAGAGGTGGGTTAGGAAGCAATAGAGAGAGAGAGGACTAGTAGAGTACAGATCATTTATCAAACAATGGTAAAGGAGGGGTTCATAGGGAGAGAACATGAAGTAACTACAGAACAGGAAAGAGGTGACAGGGAAATAGCATGGTATAAGTGATCTGATTGGGAGAAACTAGAAAGGAGGCAACTTTAAAGAGGGAAGTAACTACAGGAGAATGAAGAAGGAGAGTAAAATAAGAAGGATGTCTTAAAAAGTCATAAGGACTCATACTATTAGCTATTTCAAAAACAACCATAACACACACACACACACACACACACACACACACACACACACACACACACAGACTTTCCTCATCTGGACTGATAATTGTCCTCTTCAACAGCCAAAGACCACCAAATAAAAACTCTAGTACCAGACATGAGAAAACTCATTTTAGTTGTTGGTCAGGGCTATTTATGAAATTACCAAAACATAAATCCTATCACTATTGCCCTTGGTTGTCTCCCAGAAGTGTAAGATAAGTTTTAATTGCTGAAGACACAATGCACTTCTGAAACAGGGTCCAAAGACCTCTGAGATGTAACTGACCTAAATGTTCCATCCCTGTGAACTGGCTTTCATGGTACCAGAAGGCACTATGTAAGCATCCAAAGGAGGGAACAACCAACAGTTTGACCCATCTATAATTGTGTGAACTGAATCAATGACAAGAGTGGCACAATAACTCTGAGGGTGTAGTAATGGCTGGCATACCTTGGCAGAACCAAGATCTCTCTAACTGGACTATAGGCCCACCCACAATAGAGGAAACATGCCTGGTTCTGGAGACTTAGCCAACTACTCTGGGCTATTGTAGTCATACATCTTGGAGGAAAATCTATAACTCCTACGCTACAAAACCAACATAACTCCTAACTACATTCTAAACATTTGTTTTTATACCCACAGATAAGTGGAGTTAGTCTTCACCCCACATCAATTAAATTTTTGTTTGCAGCAAATGGGGATGAAAACAGAAAGCCACAACCAATTAAGATGTAGAATTGTGGAGCCCAGTTCCAATACATATATCTACAAAATGCTCCTGAATTCAAGGCTCAGAAAGCATTGTAAAGGGGGAAGCAGAAATATTTTAAGAGCCAGAAGACCAGGGAATTTGCTATAGGGCTGTGTCTCCTAGTAATGTCAGAAGCTACATCCATAAAGTGTCACCAACATAACTACATAAGCATTACCTGAACAAGGACAATGACATGTCAAAGTAGATAGGGAAAAGCCTAGGAGGTCTCAACCTTACACAAAGAACTACAGAAAACCAAAAAATGCTGAGAGGAGGAGAAATAGTTTTGCCCAGGGAAAAGTACACAAACTGGTTATTCAATATCAAATAATCAGCCTTAAAAAGATATATGCAATTAAAATTATACAGAGCGAGCAGGTTGTATTTACAAATGTATATTTATATACATGTGCATATAATAACAATTAATGAGAAAGGATATCATCAATTTGAAAGACATCAAGGAGTATTTGGAGAGAGGAATGGGAAGAAAAGTAATGTAATTACAATCTCAAAAATAAGTCCTGTATTTTAATGATGAATCTTCTCTTTATACAACTATACAATTTCAATCTGTGTTTGGAGACATTTAAATAATATGTATCATGAAAATTTTTAACTTATATGTGTAATAGGGTAGATCATTAGAATCATTACAACTTTTCATAAGTTATTCTAGTGAGAATTTATGAACAATGGATGAAAATAAAGAAGATGCATTCATACCACATAGGTGGAATATTCTTTACAAATACACATTTGAGCTAATCCAAATCATACTTGGTAGGCAAAGGCACTGTACTGATATTGAAGGCCAGCTTGGTTTTGGATATAAAGGAGGATAATTTATAAGAATGAACGATGAACTGACATTTACTTTCTTAAAAACCTTACTAAAAGTGCAATAAAATACCAAGCTTGATCATCACATCACAACCAATGAAAACCAACTATAAAACTGGACAATGTATATAAATAATTGTGTTTGAAACTTTGATAATAGACAACACAAAATGGCTATTCCAAGTAAAGGAAGGTTTTCTAAAGGAAACTCGGTGATTTCTCTGGCTTTTTGCCCAGAACAAATTCTGAACTATACTACAAGGTGCTAGAATCTAGGAACATAAGTTCTGTTTCCTCATCAACTAAAAAGCTAAGATACTACCGTGGTTTGGATATACAATGTCTTCCAAAAACATATATGGTAAGACATGGTCCTTAACCTGTATTACCACTGGGATACAGCTGAATTTAACAAGTTTTGGGGGATTAGTTGAATGCATTCTGGTCATTTGGTGTTCCCTTGAACAGACTATTGACAAGTTAGGGCCTCCATTTTTATTCTCTTGTTCCTCAGCTGCTAGGAGATAAGCAGTTTCCCTAATAATGGGCTCTATCCATGATGACTGTAAATGTGACTCTGACTGAAGCCTTTTAAAAGCTCATTTCCTTTGAAAGTTGTTCATTCATCATGTTATTGTAACAAAATGCATTTTAACATAGTCATTGAAGTACTGTTATCTGAAAAACTGAGTCCTTGAGGCTAAGGACTACTTTAGCATTATCAATAATTTTGTGGGACAGAGATTGCTAGTAAGGTCCTCACTGATTTCCATGTATAGGAACAGTGTGAGACTACTATGGGTTAGGAAATAGAAGCTGATAGTTGTGATATCAAACAAAGAACTTAAATAGTACTGAGAAATGTTAGAATTAGAATTCTCGCCCACATTGAACAATCCCCTAGCCATTTGGAACATCTAACTGAGATAGGAGACCGTGAGATTTCTTGGAAGTCAAAGTGCTATAACAGATTCTACCTGTAAGCTTGAGATTTGCTCACAGGACTAAAGTCTATAATGCACTAACCTTAACACTAAGCCAACTTAAGCGTTCTTTTGGTTTTTCATTAATTAACATATTTATTCACTTTACATCCTAATCATAGCCCCCTCTCTGATTTCCTTCTAGTTCCAGCCTTCCATCTCCTTCTCTTTCTCCCCCTCCCCGTCTCCTCAGAGAACCTACTTGAAGACTGTCCTGACTGCTTTTGTGTGTCAACTCTACACACACTAGAGTTAGCACAGAGAAAGGAGCCTCCCTTGACGAAATGCCTCCATGAGATGCAGCTGTAAGGCATTTTCTCAGTGATCAAGGGTGAGGGGGGTCCATTGTGAGTGGTGCCATCTCTGGGCTGGTAATCTTGGGTTCTATAGGAAAGCAAGCTGAGTAAGCCACGAAGCAAGTCAGTAAGTAACATTCCTCCATGGCCTCTGCATCAGCTCCTGCTTCCTGACTTGCTTGAGTTCCAGACCTGACTTCCTTTGGAGATGAACAGCAATGTGGAAGTGTAAGCTGAATAAATCCTTTCCTCCCAAACTTGCTTCTTGGCCATAATGTTTTGTGCAGCAATAGAAACCCTGACTAAGACAAATTGGTGCCAGCATAGTGGGGTAATCCTGTGACAATCTGACCATGTTTTATGGAGGACTATGGAAGGACTTTGGAACTTTGCACTAGAAGAGCCATTTGGTGTTAAGAGCGCTATGAAATGTTGTATAGGAACTTGGAAGATAATGTTGACAACAGTGCAAAAGATGGAGGCCTGGCTTGTGAAATTTCAGAGGAAAGATTAAAGACTCTTAGTAGAGTCATTGCTATTTTGATTGTGAAGATTCTGTGCTTTTGTTTGGTGGGGCTGAAGAATCAGCTGTGATTAACAAGATACCAGAACTAATAAAGTGAAACCTTTCTATTACTGGGACTATGGATGCTGGTTGGCCGGAACTAAGAAATTAGTGGTGATTAAAAAGAGACCAGCATCATTAAGGTGAAATCTGGGAGTGTTTTCTGAGAACACAAAGAAGCTGGGTTCCAGAGATAGCCAAGGTTATACCTTGCACTTTGGCTGGACATGATAATGAATAAGAGTCACCCAAGTGGTACTGGTTTTGAAGGCATGAAAGAGTCATGAAGAGCAGCTGAGGCTCAGCACTGTGAGAGGCCATGTAATGCCATTAGTGAAGGTGCAGCCTCAGTTGCAATTGATGGCCCAGGACTGAAGGGGTCAAGCAAAGGAGTTGAGGCTTGGCACCATGAAGAGAGCCTACGAGACGCTATTGTTGAAGCCTAGTTTCAGTGGAAGTCAGCCGTGGATTAGAGATGCTAGTACCATGAGATGACCACCAAGAACAGCAGCAGCAGTAGAGTACAGGCAGCTGGAGCCTAGAAGACAAGGTGTGTGCTACAAAGAGCAGAGCTGAAGGAGCCCCAGCCCCTGGAGGATTCCAGAAGATCAGAAGTAGATCCCAGACATTGGATGGGTAGAGTTTGATTTTGCTTTTGATTATGACTGTGCTGTGATATTTTTCCCTCTTGAAGGAAGAAAGTATTTTAGTGGAGCCCACAGTTAAGAGACTTTGAATGTTAAAGAGACTTTGAATTTTGAAATAGATTGGATATTTTAAAGGGATTGAAATTTTAATATGTAAGAATTTGCAAAGACTGGGAGACTTTTAAAGTTATTTAGACCTTGGGGATGAATAACAAAGTAAGGGTTGAATTTAAAAGTGATGTGTTTGTGTGTCCAGTTGACAAGAGGTCAAATTGTACTAGCTGGCTTTGTGTGTCAACTTGACACAAACTGGAGTTATCACAGAGAAAAGAGCCTCCCTTGAGGAAATGCCTCTATGAGACTCAACTGTAAAGCATTTTCTTAATTAGTGATCAAGGGAAGGAGGGCCCATTGTGGTGGTGCCACTCTTAGGCTGGTAGTCTTGGGTTTTATAAGAAAGCAAGCTGAGCAAGCCAGGGGTAGCAAGTCAATTAGTAACATCCCTCCGTGGCCTCTGCATTAGCTCCTGCTTTCTGACCTGCTTGAATTCCAGACCTGACTTCCTTTGGTGATGAACAACAACTTGGAAGTGTAAACTGAATAAATCCTTTCCTCTTCAACTTGCTTCTTTGCCATGATATTTGTACAGGAATAGAAACCCTGACTAAGGAAAAGACTAAGCTGTATATCTGCTACGTATAGGGCCTAGGTTTAGTTCATTGTGCTCTTTAGTTAGTGGTTCAGCCTATGTGAGCCCCAATGGGTCCAGGCTAGTTGGCTCTGTTGATCTTCTTGTAATGTTCTTGACCTGTCTAGTTTTCTCAATCCTTCCCCTAACTCTTCCACAAGACTTCCTGAGCTCTGCTTAATGTTTGGTTGTGGGTCTCTGCATCTGTTTTCATGAAGTGCTGGATGAAACCTTGCAGGTGACTGACAGTTTTGTTAGGCTCTTGTCTTCAAGCATAGCAGAGTATTATTAATAGAGTCAGGGGTTCATTAAGTATCATTAAGACCCATGTGGTGGGTCTTAAGTCAGGCCAATCATAGGTTGACAATTTTCTCAATCTGTGTTCCATCTTAATTTCTGCACAGCTTGTAGGCAAGGCAAATTGTTGGTAAAATGTTTTGTAGGTGGGTTGGTGTCCCTATGTTTTCACTGGAAGACCTACCTGGTTACAGGAGATGGAAACTTCAAGGTCCATATCCCCATGTTCTAGGAGTCCCACCTAAGTTCACATCTTATTCACCCAGGAGTGTCACCCACTCTAGGTCTTTGGCTAGTCCTAGAGATGCCCTCCGACAACTCCAACAACTTTCCTTCTCTCTCTCAACTGTTTCAACCCAACCCCCATATTCCCCATACCTGATCCCTAACCTATTCCTTTCCCTTTCCCACCAAGTTCCCTCTCTCCATCCACTTCATGTGTCTATTTTATTTCCCCTTCTGAGTGAGATTCAAGCATCATTTTTGGGTCCTTCTTGTTATTTAGCTTCTTTCGGTCTGTAGATTACAGCATGATTATCCTGTTCTTTATAGCTAATTTCCACTTATAAGTGATTACATAGTATGTGTGTCTTTCTGGGACTAGATTGCCTCATTCAAGATGATATTTTCTAGTTTCATCCATTTACCTACAAATTTCATGATATTCTTGTTCTTAATAGCTGAGTAGTATTCCATTGTGTAAATGTACCACATTTTCTTTATCCATTCTTCAGCTGAGGGATATTTGTATTTTTCTAGTTTTGGGCTATCACAAATAAAATGCTATGAATATAGTTGAGAAAATGTCCTTTTGGTATTGGGGAATATATTTTGGGTATATGCACAGGAGTGGTATAGCTGAGCTATTTTTGAGCTAGAACTATTCTCAGTTTTCTGAGAAATATCCAGATTGATTTCCAAAGTGGTTGTACAAGTTTACTCCCATCAGCATTGGAGTAATGTTCTCCTTGTTGTACAACTTTGCCAGCATGTACTGTCACTTGAGTTTTTGATCTTAGGCATTCTAATGGGTTTAAGATGGAATCTCAGTGTTGTTTTGATTTGTATTTCCCTGATTACTAAGAATGTTGAATGATTCTTTAAGTACTTTTTGAACATTAAAAATTCTTCTATTGAGAATTCTCGGTTTAGCCCTGTTTTGTGTTGAGGCTTTTAATCTAGTTGGATTTGAATTTTGTGCAGATTGATAGATATGGATCTATTTGGCTTCTTCTATATGCAGACATCCTATTAAATCATCAGTATTTGTTGAAGATGATCTTTTTATTTCTTGGTCTGTGATTCAATTCCATTAATCACCCTGTCTGTTCTTATGCCAATATCTTATGGTTTTTATTATTATTGCTTGAATTCAAGGATGGTGATACCTTCAGAATTCTTTTATTGTACAATATTGCTTTTGCTATCTTGGGTTTTTTTTTTTTTCCATATGGAGTTGAGAATTGTTCTTTTAAGGTATGTAAAGGATTGTGTTGGAATTTTGTAGGAATTAAATTTGCTTTTGGTAAAGTGGTCATTTTTACTATGTTAATCCTGCTGATCCATGGCACAAGAGATCTTACCATCTTCTGACACTTTCATCAATGTTGTTTTCCAGACACTTGAAGTTCTTGTAATATAGGATTTTCACTAACTTGGTTATAGTTACACCAAGATATTTTATATTATTTGGAGCTATTGTGAAGGGTGTTATTATTTATAAATTATTCTTTGGCCTATTTTTCATTTGTATAAAGGAGGGCTATTGACTCTTTTGAATTAATATTGTATCCAGCCACTTTGCAGAAGGTGTTTCTCAGCTGTAGGAGTTCTCTGGTAGAGTTTTTTTGGGTCACTTATGTATACTATTATATCGTCTGCAAATAGCAATATTTTGAATTCTTCCTTTCCATATTTGTATTTTCTTGATCTTGTGTAGTTGTAATATTTCTCTAGCTAAAAATTCAAGTACTGTATTGAATAGAAAGAGAGATAGAGACTGGACAGGTTTTTCTTGTCCTTGATTTTAATGGAATTGCTTTAACTTTCTTTCCATTTAATTTAATACTGGCTATTAGCTTGCTGTATATTGTTTTTATTGTGTTCAGGCATGGACCTTGTATTCCTGATCTCTCCAAAAATTTTTTTCTGAAGGGTTGTTAGATTTTGTCAGCATCTAATGAGATGATCATGCATTCGTGTGTTTTTCCCCCTCAGTTTGTATATATTGTGGATTACATTGATGAATTCTTATATATTAAATCATCCCTGCATCCCTGGAATGAAGCCTACTTGATCATGATGGATGATGTTTTTGGATTCAGTTCGCAAGTATTTTATTGAGTATCATTGCTTCAATATTCATAACAGAAATTAGTCTGAAGTTCTCTCTCTTTGTTGACTCTTTGCATGGTTTAGATATCAGGGTGACTGTGACCTCATAGAATAGTTTAGCAATGTTTCTTCTATTTCTATTTTTTTTTTGGAATAGTTTGAGGAGTATTAGTATTAACTCTTCTTTCCAAGTCTAATAGAATTCTGCTCTAAAATCATCTGGCACTGGGCTGGTTTGGTAGGGAGAGTTTTGATTACTGCTTTTTTTTTCCTTAGGAGTTGTAGAACTATTTAAATAGTTTACCTGATCCCGATTTAAGTTTGGTAAATGAAATTTACCAAGAAAGTCATCCAATTTGTTAGCGTTTACCAATTTTGTGGAGTCAAGGTTTTAGAAATAAGACCTAATCATTCTTTGGATTTCCTCAGTGTCTGTTGTTGTGTCCCCCTTCTTATTTCTGATTTTGTTAATTTTTGTCCTGCCTCTCTGTCTTTTAGTTAGTTTGGCTAAGCGTTCATCTATCTTGTTGATTTTCTCAAAGAACCATGTCTTGTTCTCTTTGCTTCCAATTGATTGATTTTAGCCCTGAGTTTGATTGTTTCTTGCCCTCTACTCCTATTGGGTGTGGTTTATTTTTGTTTTGTTTTGTTTTAGAGCTGTCAGGTGCACCATTAAATTGTTAGTATGAGAACTCTGAAATTTATTTATGAAGGCATTTTGTGCTATATGAATTTTTCTCGTAGCACTGCTTTTATTGTGTTCCATAAATTTGGATATGTTGTACCTTCATTTTTATTGAATTCTAGAATTAAAGACTTCTCTGACCCAGTTGTCATTGAGTAGAAAGTTGTTCAATTTCCTTGAGTTTGTAGGCTTTCTGTTATTCTTAAAGTCCAGCATAAATCCATGGTAGTATGACAAGATACAAAGGGTTATTTTGAGTTTTTTGTATCTGTTGTGACTTGCTTTGTGACAAAGTATATGTTCCATGAACAGCTGAGAAGAATGTAATTCCTTTGTGTTTGGGTGAAATGTACTGTAGATATGTTAGAGTTTTTTGATTCATAACATCTGGTGTTTTTATTATTTCTCTGTTTAGTTTCTGTCTTGATGATCTGTCCATTGGTGAAAGTGGGGTATTGAATTCTCCTACTATTAGTGTGTGGGCTTCAGTGTGTGGCTTAAGATTTAGTAAAGTTTCTTTTACAAATGTGGGTGTCCTTGTATTTGTGGCATAGATATTTAGAACACAGACATCATCCATCATAGTCTAAGTGTATTTTTTCTTTGATGTGTGTGAAGTGTCCTGCAACTCTTGATTAATTTTGGTAGAAAATCTATTGTATTATGGATTAGAATGGCTACGTCTACTTGCTTTATGCATTCATTTGCTTAGAAAAGCTTTTTTCTGGCCTTTACTCTTAGATAATGTCTATATTTGTTACTGAGGTATGTTTCAGTATGCATCAGAATGAAGGATTCTCTGTTATGAAGCATTGACTCTGTTAGCCTGTGTTTTTATTGGGGAATTGAGAGATTGCTGTTGAGAGATATTCTGCCCAGTGATTATTAATTTCTTTTAATTTGATGTTGGTAGTGTGTGTGTGTGTGTGTGTGTGTGTATCCCTTACTTCTTTTTTTTTTTTTTTTGTGGGCTTATATATCCCTCTGTGTTTTCTTGTATGTAGTTAACTTCCTTTGGTTGGAATTTCTCTTCAAGTATTTTCTAAAGGAGTGGATTTGTGAATAGATACTAAATTAATTTTTTTCATGAAATATCACCAGGATTCAGTTTGTGGTTTTTTTGTTTTTTTGTTTTTGTTTTTTTTTTTTTTTGAAGAGTTTTCTTTCTTTCTTTCACCTCTTTGAATGCATTTCCTGTGTTTCTTTAATAGATTCATTTGTTTATATTCAAATGCTTCTATCATCTTTATAGGACTGGCTTTAAGGTCATCTTCTGTTTTAGCTATGTTAAGATATTCAAGGCTTACTGTGATAGGATAGCTGGGTTCTAGTGAGGTTACATTGCTCTGTCTCTTGTTAGTTGTGTTCTTATGTTGGCCTTTACATATCCTGTTGTTTCTGGTGCTGGTTGGATGTTCATGATGCCAACAGTACTCCTCTGAGGATCAGGCAGAACCTTTGTCTTACTGATGGATTTCAGGGAACAGTGTGCTTCTCACCTCTGATGTTTGTACCCCAGGTAGAACCAAATGTTCCTGGGGTTCCACAGGACTCTCTGGGAAGGGAAACAGAGATATGGCCTGAGGATGGAGCTTAGGGACAGAAAGCATCTCACCTCTACTGGCTGTGCCCTAGGTGGACTTGGGGATTTGCAGAGAGGGGTCTAACCTGGATGTTCCCAGGGGCCCAGCAGGCCTCATCAGGAGGTAAGATGGTGGAGCTGGAGGTGGGGAGAAGAGACACAGCATGCAGTTTACCTCTGCTGGCTGCGGACCCAGCAGGCAGTGGATAGATAGGACAGGTAAAACCTGAATATTCCTGGGACTTTGCAGGCTTCCCTGGGAAGGAAGGTGAAGGAGCTCAGGTTGGGAGTACAGCATATAGTTCACCTCCGCTGGCTGTACCTGGCAGGCAGAGAATATAAGCTGCTCTTTAGAATTGAGAATCTAGAGGTAGACTGCACAATGTTAGAGTTCCAGAGGAAACATCTCTGGTCTTCTAAAGATCCATCTAACAACATATAAAACCAAGACTAGATAAAACAGCTTAAAAGGTGATACATTTATCATTGTATTCTTATCAAAACAAAAATGCCAGTCCTTCAGAAGAAAATTATTCAAAATGTCTCCAACCTTATTCTCACTGTATAATATTCAACCAAAATTAACTAGATGTGCAAAGATATAGGAAAATGTTACTTTGCTCCAAAAAGCGTATCAGACATTTAAAACTTCAGTCAAGGTGCCCTGATGGAGGAGTTAGCAGATACATTCTCTGAATCAACTAATATGAACATGTACAATTATAATAAAACATGTTCAAGTAATTAATAGAAAATAGCTAAATGCATGAATACATTCATCAGAAAATTGAAACTCTACTAAGGCTAAATGAAAATCTAGAGTGTGGTAAATATGACAGCTAAAATGAAAAGTTAACTGAGTGAGCTTAGTGACAAATTGGATACAGAAAAATGTAGAGTCAATAAATGTAAGGACAAATAGATATTATCCAATTTAGAAAAGAAATGGAAAAGACTGAGTACATTATAAGAGTTATACAGATCTGATGACAGTATTAATTGAAATTCCAGAAGAAGACACTGAATGCTTTAGAAAATATGAATAATAATGACTTTCACTTTCCTAAATATGATATAAAATAACCCTCAAAGACCAAAGATGCTTAGACTGTCAAAGAAGAACAACACAAAAGCACTGAACAGAAACATACATTATCTACTAAAATCTAAAAGTAAAATAATACTGAAACTAGCTAGAGAGCAAAGTCAAAGGTATAAAGGAGACCAAGATACAAATAATTGCTATCTTCTCCCAATAGCGTGTTTTAAATCTCATGAAAACCACAACTCAATTTAGAATTGAATCTGAAAAAAAAATCCCTGTAACTCGGAGCATACCATAAATGCATTTTCTGACAGATGAGATTGTACATCAGCAGCTGACTGACTGATGTTACAGGACATGCTGTTGCATGCTCCCTAGAACAATAACAAAGAAGACACCACACATAAAATTGAATCTGTAAGAATTAAAGAGAAGTTTGGAAATGTGAAAATATAAAAGGAAGTTTTCTTTTTCCTGCTGTAAGTTACTTAAAGTTAACGGTCAACTGAAATTGCAAAATAGAATGCAGGACTAAAATTGGTACCAGGGTACAAAGAGTGACAGCAATGCAAAGGAAAGGCATCAGGAATGACATCTGTTAAGTGGGAACAGCAAAGTATAAAACAAAAATTTGTCAGTGACGAAGGGAGAAAGAGAAGGTGTGAAGAATTAAGTGTGAATTGTAAGGTGCAATATGGGAACCTAAATAGACCATCACAAGGAAAATGAATACTTTTAAATGCTAAGACATTAACTAAAAGTGTAGTTAATAAGCCAAAAGCAAGCACAAAATAGAGTCAAATATGTCAAATTTACCCAAAAGAACACACTCATGAAGCAAAGAGAAATAAGGATCGAGGAGACTGTCAGAAAATTAAGAACAGAGCCTTAAATCTAACTATTGCTATGATTAAATAAACTAAATATTTTAATTAAAAGCAAATATTAACAGTGGTTGTAATACTTTCAACCCAGATATTATGTAGAAGTAACATACACATGAAGAAAATTCATAGATTGAAGGCAAAAGGACATTGACATATAATATAGAGACAGTAATTAAAATAAAACCTTGATCATATAATAATTTCAGACAATATAGACTTAAGGATGAGAAACAATAGTAACAAAGGGAACTTTTACTAGAGTAATAGTCCTAAGATGTATGCTCCTGATAGCAGCACCTTAAAATTTATGAACAAAATTGGGAAGAATGAATGAAATGTTAACAAATCTGTGATAATTGTTGGTGATTTTGTAAACCCCCCTCATTAAAGTAACAGAAGTAAGTCTAATTTATCTCTAAGAATGTCAAAGCTATGACCAATTCTGTCAACCAAAACAGATGATATTTGCAGAACACTATAAAATATTATTTGCAAGTTAACATAATTTTATGAAAATATGCTAAATGATGAGCCACTTCCTGAGCTCATTATACTTCACAGGGTTGAAATCTTACCATATTTAGTATTGGTCAACAATAGAGTTAAATCCAAAACCAATAAAATTAAGATAACAAAGACTTCTAAATGTTTGGAAGTTAATTACAAACATCTATGTATCGTGTGTATCACAAAAGAATTTAGAAGAAATTAAAAATGTTGTATACTGAGTCATAGTACAAATATATGAAAGATTAAGGATATATCAGTTGTTATGATTAGTGATTTCATAGAAGACATAGATTCAAGAAGACTTGAATGAGAATTGTTGTATCTTGGCTCATAGTTTGAAGAGGAAGCCACCCACCATGGCAGAGATTACATGATGGCATGAGTGGGATGGAGCTGGTCACTTTACCACAGTAGTTTCCAAAGGAGAGACTGGACAGAAAGTGGATCCAGACTATAAAACTTTAGGACTTGCCCCTAGTGACTCACTTTCTCTTGAAAGGTTTTACCTCCTATGGGTTTCAGAAACTTCCAAATTAACAGCTGCAGCCGGGGACTAAGTGCTCAAACACATAAGACTATCAAATTTATGTCATATTCAAAGCTAAAGGGAAGTCTCTGAACAAACAATATAAGAGTATTCTAAGTACTCAAGGTTCACTTGAAGTGGAGGTCCTAAATGTATTATCCACACATTAGAAACACAATAAATTAAACACACAATAGGCAGATGACAAAAATAATAGAAGCCAATGAATCAGAGCAGACAAGCTGGAAGAGATGAACAAATCCAAGGTTTCTTTAAGAGGTTATAGCATTGAGAAATACCCACTGTAATGATAAGATCAAATATTGTCAATAACATAAAACAAAAGAGTGGCCACTAGCTTGGAGAGATTCACTTGACCTAAAGTGAATTCATACTGAATTAGAAAATACCAGTAGTTCTATATCATTTGGAATGTGAATAAGTAAAACAATTAAAAAAGAAAACAGAAAATACCAGTAGTTTTATACCCTTTTAAAATTTCAAATAAATAATATACCCCCAAGAAAACTTTAAAGTTCAAATGATTTCAGTGGCAAATCTTTTGAAATTTTATGGAGTATATAACATAAACAAATTGTTTTTCAACTCATTCATAAAGTGCTAACAAATAGGCTAAGGATGAACAAAAGTATTTATGTGAATTGCTCATAAAGGACAGCATGTCTATAAAATCATGAAAATGTAAAATATGTAGGCATCCCATAAATACAAATTAAACCATCATGAATTAACATTTTCTACCCATGTAAATGATCAAAGATGTAAAGCAAATAGAGTTTTCAAAGCTTGTTGATGAAACTAACAAGTACTACTGAAAAAAACATTTTCATTTTTTATAATAAAAAGCATATGACCACAAAAGATGTTCAAATATATAGTAACTTTTCCACAGTGGTTAAAACTGAAATATCTATTAATATTCATTGATAGAAGATATATAATCTACTTTTCTTTCTAATATTGATGCAAGAAATTACCACTGAATCTTATTTTTGTTATGACAATATACTTGACAGAACCAACTAGGGGGAGAAAGGATTTCTTTGGTATTATTGCAGAAATGTCAATCTGTTGTAAATGTGTAGGAACAGTAAACTAGACATGTTCAAGTCATGTTAGAGAAACAAGGAAGGAGAGAGGGAGGAATAGGGGGTGATGGGATAAGGAAAAAGAAAAGGTGGATGGGAAGAAGGGGAAGAGAAAGAAAAGGAAGAAGATAAAGAGGGTGAGTAGTAGGTACTAGTGATCTGGGAGCGAAGTATAACCTTCAATGCAAGTACATATTGACATACTCTCTTCAGATGTGCCCCATATCACAAAGTATACATGCCATCACAATTGTTTGCTACCACTTGGGGTCAAAACATTCAAAACACAAAGCTGTGGAGGAACATTTCAGATTCAATCCACAACAGCCACTCAGAAATATGCATGAGTATAAGACAGATATAATAAATTCAAGAAATGATCCGTGATTTCTACACAGTTTTGTTGGTCATGGATTCTAATCTTTATGTATATAACTTGACTATATATAAAGGTAAGGTGACAGGAAGTGCTTGGAAATATTGTGGGTTATTTTGGGAATTGGATGCTAAGGGTTTTTTTTCTTTTTAATTTATTCACTTTATATCCCAGTGTAAAATGCCCTCCTCCCAGACTCCCCATCCCACATTCCCTCACCCATCCTCCCTCTTTTTCTTCGCTGAGAGGGTAGAGGATCCTCCTGAGTCTCCCCCCATTCTGGCATATCAAGTCTCTTCAGGGTTATGCACCTTCACTCCCACTGAGGCCAGACAAGGCAGCCCAGCTAGGGGACCTTATTTCACAGATAGGCAACATCTTTAGGGATAGCCCAGCTTCAGTTGTTCAGGACCTACATGGAGATCAAGCTGCACATCTGCTACATGTGTCTGTGTGTGTAGAGACCCAGGGCCAGCCAATGTGTGTTCTTTTCTTCATGGCTCAGTCTCTAAGAGCACCATAGGCTGCAAGTTAGTTGATTCTGTTGGTCTTCCTGTGGAGCTCCTACCTCCTTTGGGGCTCCCAATTTTTTCCCAGCTCTTCCATATGAGTACCCAAGCACCATCCAGTGTTTGGCTGTGGGTATCTGCATCTGTCTGAGTCAGTTGCTGGGTGGAGCATTTCAGAAAGCGACATACTCCTGTTTGAAAGCATAACAGTATCATTCATAGTGTCAGGGATTGGTGCTTGCCCATGGGTTGGGTTTCAAGTTGGGCTGGTTATTGCTTAACCATTCCTCAATCTCGGGTCTATCCCCATCCTTGCATTTCTTGTAGACAGGATAAATTGACAGTCAAAAGCTTTGTGGGTGGTTTGGTGTCCACTCTACTGGGGTTCATGCCTGGCTACGAGAGTTGGGGAGTGGTTCCATATCCCCACTACTGTGCAAATAGGTCCATATCTATCACTCTGTACAAAACACAAGTCCAACTGGATCAAAGACTTAAAGAGAAAA
Organism: Mastomys natalensis; assembly: GCA_021653895.1. Taxonomy (NCBI): domain Eukaryota; kingdom Metazoa; phylum Chordata; class Mammalia; order Rodentia; family Muridae; genus Mastomys; species Mastomys natalensis. The sequence continues at coordinate 817,871 of JAJTUV010000002.1, read as the reverse complement.
CTGGATATACTAAACCAAATAGAACAGAAAGTGGGGAATAGCCTTGAACTTATTTCATACAGGAAACAACTTCACTGTCAATAGGGCAAAATGTCAGCCTACAGATTGGAAAACGATCTTCACCAACCCTATATCTGTCAGATGACTAATATCCAAAATTTATAAAGAACTCAAGAAGTTGGACTCCAGCAAGCCAAATAACCAAGTTAAAAATGGATGTAGAGCTACACAATGAATTCTCAACAGAAAAATCTTGAATGGCTGTGAAGCACTTAAAGAACTGTTCAGCATCCTTGCTTATTAGGGATATGCAAATAAAATGACTCTGAAATTCCATCTTACATACTTCACAATGCATCATCAAAAACTCAAATGATAGCACACACTGATGAGAATGTGGAGCAAGGGGATCACTCCTCCATTGCTGATAGGAGGGCAACCTTGTACAACCAGTTTGGAAATCAATTTAGCAGTTTCTCATAAGACTGGTTATAATTCTACCTCAAGACCCTGCTATACTACTCCTGGGAAAATATTAAAAGGTGTCCCACATACCACAGTTCTTTAAGTGCTTCTCAGCTATTCGAGATTCCACTGTTGAAAATTCTTTGTTTAGTTCTACACTCATTTTTTAGTTGGGTTATTTGGGATGTTGGAGTCCACGTTGTTCAACTATGTTCATAGCAGCTTTATTTTTAATAGTCTAGAACTGGAAACAACCTAAATGTCCATCAGCTGAAGAATGAATAAATAAAATGTGGCACATCTACACAATAAAATAGTATTCAGTGATTAAAAAGAAAGACACCATGAATTTTTTCAGACAAATGGGTGGAACTTGAGAAAATCATGCTGAGTGAGGTAAACCAGACCCAAAAGACATGCATAGTATATATTCACTTATATTAGCCATGAAACACAGGATACCAATGCTACACTCCATAGACCCAAAGAAGGTAAACTAGAAAGAAGGCTCACGCGAGTATGCTTGAATCACACTTAGAAGGGGGAATAAAATAGTGCTAGGAGGCAGATGGAGGGAGGGAACTGGGTAGGAGAGGCGAAGGTGAAGGGAATTGTGAGGTTCAGGATCAGGAATAGGGAGAGACAGGAGAGATAGCCATAAGGCCATAAGAATGAATGGTAACCTGCAGGTGGTAGGGATGGGGGGTGGGGAAAATCTTGAGGATTTGCCAGAGACCTGGGATAGGGGACCCCAAGAATCAATGGGGGTGACCTAGCTGCTGTGGGTATTTTTAAGGTTTAGATAACTGATAGGCATCCAGTCATGAAAGTAACAACATAATCAGCACGTGGGGTGAATATATAGGGACAGAAAGAAGACTATGTTTAGATCATGACAAGAAATTTGACAGGTTTGTAGCAGAGATAAAGCCAACATTGGCAAAAATAAATTACAAAGGAATTCATCTGCAGCAGTGAGACCACAAATAATGCCAACTAAACTTCTCTCAACAGGTCTGAACAGGTATGAAACAAACCCAGGAAATACATGGTCTCCTTGTGGCCAAAGGTTTTCAATGGCTTAGCTCATTTCTGTATGTCTGTTGATGCTTACAGATAATTTGCAAATTGTGTTGTCAACACAACATTTAATCTGCTCTTAGCAGCTCATAAACAACACTTTGATTAATTGTTTCAGTTGGTGTCTTCTGGAAAAGATTTACAGAGCTCTGTTTATGTGGATGAAAAATAGAGACAACCTTCTAGGACAAGGGGAAGGGAAATGAAAAGAATTACCCTTTTGACTGACATTAAGACATGTTTTTAAATCAGCATTTTACATGTTTCTTTCCAGAAGATGAGAATTTCAACTGGCAAGAGACAAGCTCAGGGTTGAGGTGGAGGATCTCAGGAGAGGCAGAGGCAGATTGCCAGTAGAAGAGATCACTGTGGGGAGGGAAGGGCTAGTCAAGCCTGAGGCAGAGGATGACTTTCTAAGTAGCCAATTATTTTCAGAACTCGCTTGGACAATTACACTCAAAAAACCTGCTGTCAGTACTCTCTGGGAATCACAGAAGCATCATGGTAAATAGATTACATTTCAACCAGTCCATTCTTAGAAAAAACAAAAAAAGAGAGAGAGAGAATGGTCAAGGCTATGGAAAGTATAGATGAAAGCTAAGTATAAATGAAAATGTGTATTATTATTGATATTATTACAGAATGAGAGATTGCATTGTCATTTTCTCATATTATTGCATGAATTATAATTTTCCCCCGGGTCCCTAGATCTTTTTAGTTGAGCAGTTTCTGTTAATTTTGGCTTTGAAATAATTTTTCATTGAAGTGTGCCTTTTAATCAGCACCTCTCTCTACCTTTGTTGATTTACCCTAGCCCAAGATCAGTGAACAGAGTTCTGAAACACTGTTTGTGATGGACACACTTGCACTGCTTTGTAGAAGTATTCACCCAGGAAGCTAGGAATAAAACCTGGCAATGAACGTCATTCAGAATAAGGTTCCCTCATGGCAATGATTTCTGTACCGAATAAGGCCTTTGCATAGCAATTATCATGCAAGATATACAGACTGTTTGAAGCTGATACGGAAAATGATCCAGGAAAATAGCTATCTGCTAATTTCAGGGCTATTAGATATGTAAATAAACCAACATTATATTCCTTCTATCTGTTCCCTTTTGTGCATATTTCCTCCTCTCTGAGGTCTGACAGTGATTTTTATGAACTGTGTGTTGGGATGCACATCTTTGTGAGGATTATGCCAAGCTTATGTCTTTTGTCATTCACATCTGCATCTTCTGATATGACGAAAAGACAACAAGAAAGTGGATTTGAGTCTCTTCCTTTGATAAATTCAAGTTCACTTGGGGACAACATTGGAAAAGAACACAACCATTGTATACACAGCAGAAAAGCCAAAACTGAGTTTTCTAACAGAAGCAGTTGGACATTTTAAATTATAAATGGAATGGCTGAAAATGTTAACCAAGATTCAGAACTTAGCAATGGTATTGACCTTGACACCTGTCCCCATTGCCTTGTTCTTACTTGGGCAATAACTTTAGTTGAGAACACCATCCAAATCCTCTGGTTTAGATCTATTTCTAGCAAGGAATTCCATCAAATCATTGATCCATAAAAATTATAATATTAAAGACACAAAGGTGTACAGGTATCTAATTGCAGTAATTGTGTTGAAAAAATAATTCACATAAATCTCCTTTAGGGCCTTCATCATGTATGATGGATTTCATGTACTCACTTAAATCTGAAGGGACTTCAAAGCATTGTTCTACAAAGGATTGTGAGCAATTACTGTATATCAAGAGAGAAAGGGTAAAAGAAAGCAATTTGAGAAGTGTATATTGTAAAAGAAACAATTTTTGTAATTCTAGGATCACAAAAATACTGACTAAAGTCCTTCTGACTCTGGAACTTTCTGTTTCATGCATGGCTTCCCACCCCCACCCCTTCAGACCAACAATTGGTTGGGAGCATTATTGTTTGTACAAGCAATATGCTGACAGACTCTAAATGTAACACAGTCCTCCTGAAAAATGAGGGAAGCATGTAATCATACAAAGAGGAAAATACCTAGTGATTTCCAATCTTCTGAAAATAGTAGTCTTCTATTGGGTTTATTTCATGATTATAAAAGCCTAATAGCCAGGATAGCTGAAAGCAAATGTGATTTATTAGGGTCTCTCACACAGGAGATAAACCCATAATGTGCAGACAAACAGTTTTAAAGGAATATGCTAAGGAGAAAATTGTCAACAGCTTGCTTACTCTGTAGCTCCAGAATGTGATGATTTGAGTCTCGGAAATACCAGAGTTGATGAATGGTAGAAGCAAAATTATAACTGTTGTTCCATGGTGAGATAAACTTTCAGTTCGGTGAAGAAAATATAGATTACTGAAACTGATTGCAAGCAATCAGCACCGTCTATTCTTCTTCCCTAACTGAGCAATGCTGTAATGTGTGCCTTTCAGGCAAATGCATTAATAACATTTAGCCACTAGGTATTTGTGGAAGAAATTGGAAATTATTTTTAATTTGTTGGTTTGGTGAAGCGATAATATATTAAGCCATAAGGGAGGGGGTAAGAAAAAATAACCCATTGGTATATGACTTCTATTTGCATATGTAAATCTATTAATGTGCACACCACCATGTTATTCTTACAAAAGCTCCCCCACAAAGAAAAGGGTTAATAGAAAGGAAGATTTTTTTTTAAATCTATGGTCATGTTGTGAAATATGAATTTAGCACATAACTCATTGGAGGTTCCAATGAGTTATGGGCCTCATTTACTGTACATTACAGGCATTTTCTCCATATTTCTTTTCAACAAGGCATACGGTTTAAATTAGTTTCATGTTGGGTTTTCTAGGATCTTTCACAGACTCCCTTCTGCAACCAACTCTTAATATTCCTGCTCTTTTAATTCCACAGTAAGAGGCTATTAAGTGCTGTTCTTTAATTACTGTGTGAGGCAGTGCCTCAGGAACATGTTCTGTAATAGCCACAAGCAGACTAGGCATTAGACAGAAGCATACACAGTCAGGCGACACATTTAAAGGAGATGCTCATTATCCGTGGATAAAGGTAAGTGGACAGCATATTAGTGATGGGGGCATAGAGGTAGGGGCACTTTGGGACGAAGCATTCAGACCCACCTTCATTGGTCCAGAGAAGAGACTGTGATAAGCAACAACATCCTGAAGGGTTAAGAATATTAAAGGACCCCATTTCCCATAACTTAGCTCATAAATCATATTTTCAGGTACTTTACATGATTTATGAGAGGCTGGCTGTCTGCATGATCAGTAAGTTGCATTAAAATGGCAATTGGTACTTCCAAAACAGAGCCTTATGCTAAGATCCAAATCTCAGAGAAGGCAAATCTCTGCAGACCAGTCAACCAAAGGCTACAGTAAAAAGGTAACAACTACAATTTATTCTCTGTGTTTAAGAGTAAGGATGGAAAATAAGAATATTAGGAGAGAAAAACACTGGACTGAAATCATGACATTTGGGCTTTTTTGTTTGTTTGTTTTTTTTCCTGTGACCTTGATCAAGTCATTTACTTTATTTATTGTTAGTTTATTTGGTAAAATAAAAGAATTGATGTTTAACATCCCTGCATATATACATATGTACACATATATGTACCCTCAAATCTTTTATTCCTATTCATGACATGCATATAAATTGCATGCTCCAAATAATTTACTGATAAATTCCTCAGTACAAATGCACACTTAAGTATTATGTATATATATTCCAAATACACATATGTATATGATATACTCTGTGATAATTATGTTTAATTTTTTAAAATTATATTTGCTTAAAGAGAAATTTGTGAAAGAAGCTATAGCAGACATATGCTTGCACATATAAGAAATATTAATGAACGCATTCCTAGGAAGATATGCAAGAAATAGATATCATGTAAAAATACCTCTATTGTAATGCATGCATAAGTAATCGTTCACTTTTCCAACCATCTACTTAGAGGTTTTCTTATTTAATATTAAGTCCTATTTTGAAAATCATAAATGCAATGGCATAGCAGTATTACATTTATGAATGAGATTATAAAATGTAATCAAACACTCTCTTTAATATTGTATTGAATAAAGACAGCATGTAAGCTGTTTCAGAAATAAAAACTTATATAGGAAATTACTTCTTGCCTTTGTTACTGAGGCAATGAAAGATCAAAGGAGAAGCTGATCAAGGGTGACTTGTCACTTTATGTTAGTGAGAATAATTTCCACTTGAAGGGAGAATGTAGATTCATAACTTTGTTATTAGACCTGTGTTTAAATGGCTCACTTCTGTGTTTGAACTCGGGCTGAGTGTGTGGTACATGTGAGAAAGTTTTCGGAACACAGCTAAATGCCCAGGTGTCCCAGTGGTCTCTTGAAACGGAACACTAGCCCATGAGGAACCCTTGAAGTTGATTTGCTTGAACACATGAACTATATAACAGGCCCGCAGCTAGTTGAGAAACAAGAGTATGATTTGACACCCTGAATCAACTTACAATGACTTAACTGGTACTTTTCATTATGAACATGGATCTATACTTGGGTTTGGTCATGGAAAACAGTATGTTGACCTTGTGTTTCCTCGAAGCCAGTGACCTAGTTTCTGTATTCCTTAGCAAAAAGGCATTTTTTTTCACAATCTCTTTATCAGCTACTTTAAGGACCACCAGTCCTTCAGATCTGGCCATTTGGTTATCAGTTGCATTTGTTTACCTCATAGCTGCTTCACACACTGCTTCTATGTTCAGGCCAGGATGTGTTCCTAGACCAACGACTTCCTTAGTCTTTGGTTCAGCATCACTCTTTCAATGTAGCTCTAAGAAGCAGATTTGTAAGTCATATTTAAGTTTTCTTTATGGAGTGAATACACACACATATGCAAGTATTTATAGTCTGTAATGTATGTAATGTGTGTGTGTGTGTGTGTGTGTGTGTGTATTAAAACAGTAAACATGTAATTATATATATATATATATAATCTAATATATATATATTAGATTAAAAATAAGAATGTATTTGATATTGCAAGTAAAATATTAAAATATGTATCCATATATATTAAAAGATTTTGATTAACTAAGTGTTCTAAATGCCATGAAAAATTGGACTTTTATCATATATATTTACACACATGTTTCATTATGTATATTCATTCATGGGGGGAAAGTAGTGCTGTTTTTCTCATCATCAGAACAAAGAAAAACTTCTATAAGAGTCAGTTCTCTTCTTTTACAATGTGGGTGCCAAGGATTAAACTAAGGTTGAGCAACCTGGCCACAATCAACTTTACAGGCTGAACCATCTCATGGGCCTCCTACTTTTATGATCACTGACTTACAATTTAATATTAATTTTCTTTAGGGTCACTGTGTTTAAAGTAGTAAGTCTGTAAACAAGTCAAATATAAATTAATAAAAATAGTTTAGTGTTCCTAATGTTAACAAATGCCTGATGATTGACAGGGTTTGGGCTGTCTCTACATATACATGAGGTTATTCATTTGATTCATTCACCCATTGACTTAAAAGGCTATCTGAGAAATATTTTCTCACTCTTCATTTCATAGGTGAGTTGGATTTATCCTGGCTTTATTTGATTCAATTAATGACAAACAACAAATAAAAGATTATAAATTCGAACTGCTGATAAATATCTTTTGTAACAGATATGTTTGCTACCTTATTTATTTTCTCTTAACCCTTACTATTTGTAACTAAGGAACTTTAGATGACCTATATTTCTATTTCTCTGTGTTTCAGTGACATTTATAAGATGACATTTGTTCATATTATCTTGTGGGCTGGTGTCATCTGAAATCCCAGAGTAGACTGGAAACTAAGGTATGATTTGATGTTGAGCTTGTGAGGTAGAATTCCTTGTTCGTAGAGCTGGGATGTATTTCAGTGGAAATGTCTGTCTTAGCATGTGCAAAGTTCAAATTCCAGCACTACAGAAGGAGGAGTGCTTGTGTGGAGCTGTGACTATAGTTCAATTTTTGGGTGCTTAATAATCATCTATATTAGTTTTCTTTTTCAAGTTTTTTCTTTTCTAATTAATTGTATATTTTGGGAGCTTTTCACATACGTGTTGTATCTGCATCATCCCCAGCTTTTCTTTTTTCCAATCTCTTTCTGTGTCCCCCTCCAAAACACAGGATCTTTTCTTTAATTATTATTGATATAACTGTTCAGTTCTGTTTCAAGGACACTGATCTTTTATATTCATTCACCTCCTTTGCCTATACAGTCTTTTCACCCTGTTTTCCACAGAGATCCCTAAGCCTTTGAAGGAGAAATTACAGTGTTATATATATAGTATTATATTATATATATATATATATATATAATTTTAAGACTGAATATTCTGCCATTCCTATTTTTGCCCTTAGTCAGTTGTATCTTTGTGAATAACCATCTAGAGAAAACATAAGCTTATCTGATGAGGTTTGAGAGAAGCACTAATATATAGATAGAGGATATGTCATGAGAGGCCAGTGTAATATTATGCATGTCTACTTAGCAGAATAATAGCAGTAGTTCCTCCCCTGGGGCCTGCCAATGATCTGTGGAGCCACAGGTTCTTGGGCCTGGATCGGAGTCAGGTATGAATTTTACCTTATAGAGCAGGACTTAAATATACTCAGAAAAGTGGTTAGTTTAGCTTACAATGTTCACTCCACTGTTGCACCAGAGGGTACATATCTTGGCAAGCAAGTCACTATTATAGTTCCAGGAGTCACAGCTGATTAGCTTTCCAGTAACATGAGTAACATATGCATAGCATAGTGGGAACTAGTCAGTAGTGAAGAAGCATCCAGGTGATTATTCACTTGATTATATCATGCTCTGTGGCTCAAATGCTCGGTGCCTTCATCAATATGGTCTTATTGTCAAGTTCTGGATGGTAACCAATAGCATTGGCAATAGACTGTAATGTCTGTGGAAATTCACAGGCCAACAACTCCAAAATAGGAAAGTCATTCCTGGCACTAGACTTCTCATTTGTTAGCCTTTGGTGTCTAGTAGGGCTGCTGTATGTAGTTCCATTAAATGATAACTGCATTTTAATTCCTTTTAGATATGTATAGATACATATTTTAGGAAGCTTCTGTGACAATAGGTAAGTTTTTACATCACTTTAGAGTTAGTTATCCTTCTCCATAGTCCATCTGCTATTCTGCCTTATTGTCTCAGTAACCTTTTCTGTTCCATAAATACCCTCTAAGATGTATAAACTTCTTTGCTTTTCTTATACTTTTGCCTAATTGTTTTCTTTTTAAGTGTTTATTTAGAAATTTACTCTTTATGGTATATACATTTCTAGGATTAAGTAGGATATAATTTATTGCTTTCACAGTTGATTAACCAATTTGATTTATCTACTTAATTGCAATCATATATCAAGTTTAATGCCTAGAACATGTGTATTTACATGGGCTTGCTTATAGACTACCTATATAACTTCTCCATTGCCCGTTTTGCTGTTGGTAACTATCACCAGGATATTTTTACTTCCACAGGCATTGAAGATACCTTATCTGTCAGTATTGTATTAGTTTTCTACCTTAAAATGGTCTTAGAATTTCTTCTATATCTTCAGTTCTAGAAATGCATTCACCTTATCAGGATTTGAGATGCTGAGAAGTACTCAATTAGAATTTTGCTTAGTGAGTTTTATACATACACACACACATATGTATGTGTGTGTGTGTGTGTGTGTGTGTGTGTGTGTGTGTGTATTTACTCTGGCTTTCCTTCAGGGACATGGCATGTGTCTGAAATCAATCAAACTTTATGTCATGACATATTTGGTATTTGAAAACATAGTGACAACTGAATACAATTTGTCTCTTGATACAATGGAATAAACACTGGCTCTGTTCTTAACCTTATATTTGCAAGCCATTGCCACAGAGTAACCTGAAACATTTACTTTTAATAAGGTGGAAAAATAAAATTATGAACCCATTAAAAAATAAATCAGTCATTTTTCTGCGATGCAGTTTTCTGGGTTCCAAATTATATCACCACAAGGTTGTTTTTTGTTTTGTGTGCAATGGTGAGGCACAGTTAAATTTTAATTTACATTTTAAAACCCATTAGTTCTCCAAACAAAAACAGTATGTGTCATTCTTGAATTTATTTGTTGACAACTCATGCTTTTATTACATAATTAATTTAAAGTAAATGAAACGGTATGCATCACTTGTTAAATGGGAAAAGTAAAAATTTGTCTTTATATAACATGATATTATTAACAATTATATTAGCATCTTTATAATGTATTTAATAATATATGAGTCACAAACTACTTTTATCTTAAGCCACTTATTATACCCTCAAAAATGATAAAATGATAGAAAATAATCATAAAGAGCTCAAAAAGGTACATGTGAGAGGGATGTGTGTTTTGAAAGAAAAGAGTCAGTTTTTGCCAGGCCATGCTTCTAGATGTTTCTTTCCTGTTCCTCAGTTTATAATTAAGTGCCCAGTGTTGTTCTGTCTTATTCCTGTCTCTCTTTTGCTTTTGTTCAAGATCTCCTACCAAGACCCAACTTTTTAGAAACTACAGAGGGCTGGAAAGATGCTAAGGAGCATGACAATCAAGACTCAGCTGTCATTTAACACCCTGGCTATTTTTCTTCCTGACTGTGAAGCTATTGATCTAAACAGAACAATAACTTTGGATAATTTGAATTCCTAGCTAGTGACTTAATTTGAGTAGCAATGTTAATATTTTATAAGGAAATCAGCATTTTTCTTTTAAATACCTACTTTAAAAGCTTTATTGTAATGCCATGGATTTATGATATCTTGAGGCATAGATATTTTCTGTCGGAACACTGTTCACATTCTTGCACAAGTCAACTGGCTAATAGAACTTTCTTTCTGAGGTATTTAGCATCACAATTGATGGGTAGAATATTAAAAAAAATTCAGAAATATAACTGTCTGAAAACTCTTCTGTAACTGTTAAGCTCTCCTAATTTATTAGGTGATAAAGAATTCCTGCCTTGAGACTTTTAAGCTTTGTTTAAATATTTTGATATGCATCCTTCAGATCTGTATTTTATATGCCACAGAATCTGAGGTCCAACTCCAGAAAAATAATGTGGAAACCCACAGGAAGGTAGGCTAGAAATAATTTGATGCATTAATTACCATTATTCCATTATTTAATCTTTGATCTTCCCTATGCATTCAAACTGCTAGCAGTCTCTGCACTTTTTAACCCAGGAGATGTTGCTCAGTCAGCAAAACTTGCAGCCTGCAAGATATCTCGACATTTACCTCTAAATGACTCAACACTCAAAACATATTGGTGGAAAGACAGACAGACAAAGATTACTGACTTTTACCTAGAGCAAGATTCATATTGCTGTGAGGTAAAGAAAGCTAGAAGACTCCATGGTGACACCTTAGTACTAGTTTGAGAACATGGTATAAGATTTGGAGGCTTTTTAGATATTCAAGTCTCAAGCAAATACTCCTGTTGTTTTATACTCAAAAGTAGCACAGAAATTTAACAATGGTAGATTGAAAATGCCAAGATGGTCTTTATCCATAGCTACTGTGAGCTAATGGCTGAACCAACTCAAAATGTTCCCCAATGTAATTACCCTGGGACCTTAGCTTAACAGGTGGATGGTCTTGAGGATAATTGAGGTTATTTTCACTAAAATGTAGTGGGAAGCAATGGAAACCCATTGGTTATATTGTTGAGGAGCTAGCATGTCTATGAATGCCAATAGATCTAAAATGTTCCTCATTCATTCTGATTACAAAACATTCTCTGTACAGTCTAAGATTCTGAGTTTTCTCTCTAGTTACACACCTCTTCATTTAGCCATCAAAGCATTTGAGAATATGTTTATCTGTAGGAAAATTTGAAGATGACATTTACTCCATACATTGAGTTAAATGGTCCAGGGCTCTAAAAATTTTACCACCTTTTAGATTCGAGTAGGTATACAGCGTATGTGAATTGCAGACATCTGCTGTACAATCTAACGTTTCAAATTCATAAGCACTAGCTTACTTATGAACTTGTCAAGAAAAACTTCATGTTAACTCCTTTAACAAACAAATGAAATTGAACAAAATCGAAACTAACGAGTTAATGTATGTAAGGAAATGTTGACAGAGGTAGGGTCCTGCAGTGATGGACATGTTGATTATGCATGATGTAGTACTGTGTTGCTATTAGTGCCTGAGGATTATGCATATCCAAATGCATCACAATGTATATATCAGTTATATGTAATTTCTATAGATACCTCAACAAAATGGGAAACTGTACAAATGCCAAGACAGTATTAAAATAGGAGTAAAAATGCTGAGACTAAGATTTACAGTAAAAAAATACTACTATTTAAGTACTGCCTTAAACAACAAGATAGGACTCATTATAATTGAGGACCAGGATGCAGGAACATAGATTGGGAAGGAAAACAAACTGGAGGAGTTTTGTAGAAATGGTTTCTAATTCTCTTACACAGCTTTTCAATCTTTTCCCTCCATTCCTTTCCCTTTTTATTACCCTATTCCCCTCTCTCTCTTTCTCTAGTTTCTCTGTAGTCATACTCCCCAGCCCTAGGGTGTCTATGTTTTTCTGTTTTTGTCATAGAGTTTGAAATTGCCTCTTTTCATTGGAAGTAATACAGAATGCTAAGAGATTTCTCAACTCAAACTTGTAGTGAATGGAATTTAACAGGGTAAGATAGTATTCTAAAAGTCTAGTCCTTAAGAATAGTCTTCATGGTCTTCTTCCCAACTCAGCTCTGAGTTTTCCATGCACTCCTAAGCAGTGATCTGTCTTGACATAGCCCAAATCACTTGATTTAGATGAAAATGTATCCAATGCTTTCAAATTAGAACCACTATTATAGATACATGAAACCTTTGCAGGAAGAAGTACCTAAAAAAAAAAAAAATCACATAAAAGAAACATAATGTATATGGAGTATGTTCTTCTAAAAAAAAAAAAAACAGTTGTTCAGTTATTCATGGAATATTATCTTTTTTATATCTCTTGTATTCAGTTTGCAACTACTTCATTGAGAATTTTTGTATGTATACTCATGAGGGATACTGGACTATAATTTATATATTTTTGTTGGGTTTACACGTGATTTCACTAGTTCAATATTATTTGCTTTGTGAAGGAGCTTATTGTGGTTCTGAATTTTTCTAAACATAACTCAAAAAATATTGCTTGTTTGAAGGCTCTATAGAATTTTTGTATAAGTATATCTGACCCTTGATATTTTGCTTGTTTGTTTCTTTTCATTTTATTCTGTATGAATGCTTTTTAAATTTTTTTTGATTTGCTGAAAAAAAAATTAAAAAAAAAAAGAATAAAAAAAAAAAAAGAAAAAAAAGGAAAAAAAAATGAAATTTAGTTTTCCTTAGACTAAAAGTACAAGAAATATGCTTCTATGGCTTCAGCTCAGAAAGAGTTTCTGAGTTATACCTTAAAATGCTCTAGGTATACAGGGTAAAAGCTAACTTAAGATAGGATCTAGTACCTTGGGCATGGTGGAACATGTCTCTATTTCCAGCTTTTCTGAGGACAAAACAGGAGGATCATAGCATGTTTCAGGATAGTGCGTCCTACATATCCAATTCCAGGCTTTCAAAGGTTGTAAAGCAAGGTCCTGTATCTAAATAAATAAATTACCTGTGATCTAAAAAAAAAAAAAAAGAAAGAAACATAATATTTCCCAATTCCTTTCTTCAAAACTAATGTTCTTGAAATTTGACTTTGCAAAATTTATCCCAACATGATGATGCAATTGTATGCTTGATGGAAATCTCTGACTACCTCACACCTCTACCTTGAAGGAATCTTCCAGATGCACAGGAGGCTAATATAGCTCAATGTTCTAAAGTGCCACTTAATCTTATTCCTTTACCCCAAATTTCATCCCTTTAATGACTTTAAGTGAATCTTGAATTTTTTCTGCTTCCGACTCATTTGCATTTTTCTTAGTGGCTGGCTGTTGAACAGCTGCTGTTTCCTCCTAAGAAGTGGGTGGAGGATGGTTTCCATGGTGATAGTGATGACTCTGCTCAATGTGGACATCACTAGTATCCCACCGCATTTGTAATTTTCAGCATTCGTTCCGTGTGGAGCTGCTTAAGTCATTTAATTTCCTTGTGTCAGTGAACTATTAGAAATTAGGACTTGAAGAATTTTTTTAATTGGTACTAGTTTGTGGTATCCATTTTAACTGATGTCAACACATATTTAATTACCATTTTGGTCTTACGGGCTGCAGAAAGCAAAAGAGGTGCAAAGTCTGTTACTAATAGAAAACCTTTCTACAGTACTTAAGCCATAGTGGGCATAAGACACATGCTTATTAACTTGAGGCAATATAAAGGAAACCTGTGTATCTATTATGTTGCTACCAGGGAAACAAAGAAAAGAATAAATTATAGTTAGCATGGGGCTATGGTTAGAAAGTTCATTAATTATATTTTGTTCCAACCATACCATGTCTTATAGGATGCCTTTAAATTTAATTTTATTAGTTTGCTAAGCATTTCATATGACATATTTTGACCATATTCACCACCCTTCCCCAATTCATCCCCAAGTCATGCTCCTTCCCTTTTTTACTCCTTCAGGATGAGTCTGTGCTATCAAAACTTTCTCAGATGTGATGTCTTTGCTAAATAGTGGTAAGTTTACCAGGGGTTAAAGTCTTAGAGGAAACCGGCTCTTCCTCTCTTAGAAGCTAACAATTACACACAACTCTGGGACTTTAGTGGGATCATCTGCATGACTTCTGGTTTAGGTTTGCACAGGTTTTGTACATGGTGTCACAACCACTTGAATGTTGAGTACCTGTAGATTAGGAAGTTAAAGAAAATCTTTTTTCACTTCAATTTTCAAAGTCACTAGTTTAGGTGAGACAGCTGGCATTATAGAAATAGGCAGAGTAATTGAAGGGCATATCAGGAAAATATTGATTGTATAAAGAATTTAAAATGAAGGAAGTAGGGTCTGGAGAGATGGGTCAGCAGTTAAGGACCCTGGCCACTCTTCCAGAAGACTCAATGTAACTAGAGTTCCAGGTATCTGATGCTCTTTTCTGGCCTCTGTAGGCAACAGGTGCACATACAGTGTGCAGGTACACATGAAGGCAAAACACCCATATATACACAATTTTTAATTTTTTTTAAAAGAATAAGTTTTCAATTTAAAAATTAAAATATAGGAAGAAAAAGTTAAAAACTTAAGTCCTCCAGCCATTAGGTTATTTAACCATTATTTACTAAAGGACTAGGGCTTACTTCATACTTCTATATACCACAAATAAAAATTTAAAGTATAACCTCTACTCACTATTTAATGATTACAAATACTAAATTAATAAAACAGTAATAATTATTACTTTAGTTCAGATCTAACATGTCTCTCAGATGCTCATATGTTATAGGCTTGTACTCTGAGCTGCAATATTATTTGGAGGTTGTGAAATTCTTAAAATTGGGACTTCATCCTAAGAAATCATATTATTGGCAACATACTTTTGAAGGGGATGATGGTACTCTGGCATCTTATTCTTCTTTCTGTTGTTTTATCAGCCACAACATGATAAAATTCTTGTCATGTGCTCCCATCCTAATATTCTACTTCAATCCACAACAAAAGACAATGGGCCAAGCAAACATGGAAAGAAGCCTTTTCATCTTTTAAATTTATTATCATAGGTGTTTTGTCACAGCAATAATAATAGTAATAATAATAATAGTAATAATAATACTCAATCAGTAATTGTATCTCTGACAGACCACTAGTTACATTTGTGTATATAAGCATTTGATAAAAAGGTGTAATTTAGACTGAAGTGCGTATGCCTAAATAAAACCCACCAACCTAAGAATGATCTACCCAGATGAGGTTAAAGATAGGGTTTGAGGCAGAGGTTGCATTCCTGCATTGCTTTCCAACAGCTAATATTTTGGCTCAGTTCTCATATTTGAGATACAATTCTAGAAGTCCTTTCCTATCTGTCTTAACTTCTTTTCTATTTCTGTGATAAAATACTGTAACAGAAGCAACTCAAGAGAGAAAGGTTTATTTAAGCTCCCAGTTTGAGGTTGCAGTCCATCAATAGCAGGGAGGTCATGGTGGCAGGTGCTTGTAAGTATCTTCAACACACTCACAGGCATGAAACCCTCTTAATTTTATAATCCTAGATTGAACTGAGAGAATGGTGCCACCCATATTGGCCAGGTATTTTGAGTACCTTCCTTAAAGTAATTGAGACAACTCCCAACTGTAGGCATGGACAGATTTTCACCTAGGTGATTCTAGATTGTGTAAAGTTAACAATTAACACAAGGATCACATCAACATTATATAATTTCCATATATAAAGGAATAGAGTGCAAAAAGTTAAGTTCAAAGCAAGGGGAGGGAGAGCTAAGACCAGAATCAAATTCAATCAGCCTGAATTCATACCTTACACACTTTGGTGGGAAAAGACTAGAATCATATTTTTGTTTCAAGAACTCTAGTGCAGAGGTTCTCATGCTGTGTGTTGTAACCCCCTTGTGGTGGTCACATATCAGATATTTATATTATAATTCATAACACTAGAAAATTACAGTTAAGAAGTAGCAATTACAATTAAGAAGTTTTATGTATTGGAGTTATTTCACCATAAGTAAATGTATTAAAGGTTTGCGGCATTAGGAATGTTGAAAACCAGTGACTATGACTATCAATATGAAATCTGAGTCCAAGAAAACATTATAATACTTGCTACTTGCTATATGGGCACAAAGTAGGCAATCTCTTTATGTCACGAGATGATGTATACATGAAACAATTTGTGGAACAGAATAAAGATGTAGGGGAGCAGTAGAAAGAAGTAGGACTGCTCTATGATATGCTATTCTCAGGCTGTAAATTTCAAGAGTCTTAGTTACTTTTCTATATTTACTATTTGTAAGTAACCAATGCCAGTCAGTATATATGACTAACACCAATATATTTCATTTATATTCAGGTTATATATAAAATATTTTACTAAAATATCTAAGCAAATTTGACATTAGGAAAATATTTAAGTCACCAAAATCAACAAAATACAAATTATTGTTTTACCTAATTATGCTTAGAGAGTCAACCAACTAAAATAGGGTGTTGTGGTTTATAAAGGCATTTCCCCAGAATCAGAACAATTATTTGAGCTAGATTGTACAGTGGAAAACGACATTTAGATAGTAATTATGTTCTTAACACATGGGTGAATAAGGAAGCAAGACAGAAATACAGTTTGCCCAACGAAAAAAATAAAGTCACAGCATATTTAACTTAACAGTTGGAAAGAAGTTATCAGAATAGAATATGTAAAGTATAGTTTGGTTGTGAGGTGGGGTGGTTTTTACCAGGACAACGGGATTGGTACAGTATGTACTGATATTTCACTCAGAAAAGTCAATTTAGAAAACTCAAGCCTGCCCATCCGTTTTCAGTTCCCCTAGTTGACATTTGAGCCATTATGTCCTAAGAGTCTGGATGTGTGCCTGCACTTCCCACTCATTTGGCCCAAGAATAGACATAGCCTAATGTTGCTATTGGTCTCTTTGGGTACACTAATAGTTTAATTGTATTTTAAATTGATTTTTAATGCTTTGAGTCTCCCTAAGTGGATCTTTAAAATCTAGAAAATAAATACAGGTCTACATTATCACAGTGAAGTGGTCTCCTTTATAACACCACTGTGTCCGAAGGCTGTTAGGAAGTCTAATTATTTAATGTTTGCAAAGTGCTTTAAAAATATTAACTACAGACCGAAAGAAACAAATAATACCTATTTTTAAATCACATCATCTCATTTTGAATATTATACCAAATATATAATTTGACATACTTTTGTTCTTTAAAGATTTGCTCAAATAATTATAATTGATGTCTGGAAAACTGCTCACAGTTGCTTTACATTTTATACAATGTAGAGTTTTTAGGCATTATAAATAATTTTAACATCAATTTGAAGTTCACAATAACACTCTGATATTGAAAGCCAGATTGGCAATATTAATTTGCTGATTTATTAACATTTAACATTTGAGATAGAAAAAAATGAGTTTTGAAACACGCAAACCCCAAATAAATGGCTTTATTACTACCCCTCAATAAAGCATCATTAGAAGTTACATATGTTTTACATCAGATCAGTTTGATTGTTTATAATACTTAACTTGAACACTATCTGAAATAATCTCTTAGTAAGTAAATCGTCAGCTAAAATATCTCAAGCTAGGGCCATGTCTTTTGTGCATCAAATAAGTCAATTCAAAACTATCTATCTTTGATAGAGTTCTGTTTTATGGATTAAGTTGTGGGGACTCCAACTCAAAATGATCTTTGCAGAAAGCAGTAGTTTAAAACCATTCATGTTCATTCTAAAGGCTGGATTATTCCTTTTTGGTATTTGTTGGATATATGAGGTAAAGGGCTGCTGTTATTATGCTCTGATTTCTTCACTTGGTTCAACCTTCTTTTGTATTTGGATTTATGCTGCTTGACTATTTCCTTCCCAAAAAAAAGTAGTTCATTTTTGAAGACTCTGTAGGGTCTGTTAGGGTCATGTGATATTCTGTTAGGCAGTCTGTGTCCAAAGAGGAGAATGCTGTTACTGGGAAGGAACAGGTCCTGTGATGATTTGGTGTAAGATGCTATGGGCTGTCTTCTTATGCTATAAGTGGAAACATTAAACACTGCCACTGCCACAGCTACTCTGGATTTCATTGCATGGTTTATATGCAACTGGGTTAGTAAAATGTTGATTTAAAATGAATAGAATATAAATTCTCTGCATATTTATTTAATTGAAGATATTAGAAATCTGGAAGTCTGCCGGGCGGTGGTGGCGCACGCCTTTAATCCCAGCACTTGGGAGGCAGAGGCAGGCGGATCTCTGAGTTCGAGGCCAGCCTGGTCTACAGAGTGAGTTCAAGGACAGCCTGGGCTACACAGAGAAACCCTGTCTTGAAAAACCAAAAAAAAAAAAAAAAAAAAAGAAATCTGGAAGTCTTGACTTTCATTACTGATTTTTTTATTTTTCATTTTTTCCAAAAATTATTTCTTTTTCATATTTTTTAATTTTTAAAAACAAAACCCGTTCATTTCACAAATCCAGGTTATACTCCATAGATGGGAATAACAAGATGTTCTATAATAAAGCCAAATTTAAGAAATATTTATCTACAAATCCACCACTACATTCAGTAAGTGCTAGAAGGAAAACTCCAAGCTAAGGAGGTTAACTCCAGGCATGAAAATACAGAGAATAAATAATCTCAGAACAGCAAAATCAAAAGAAAGTAAACATACACACATGCACATGCACTCACACACACACACACAAACACACACCCCACCACCAACAACAACAACCACAACTTTCCATCCTTAAGGATGGAATTAGCAGCAATCAACAAGAAAATAATAAGAATCAACAATCATTGGTCATTGGTATATTTCTTAATGTTTTTAATTGCCATAAAATTTCCTTTCTTGTTGCCTTTCCTCCCTCCAGTCAGTCTAAGTTACAACCTTGAACCACCCCCATGTCACCACCTGAATGCGTTAGCTTCTTTTTCTTTAATTATGATTACTAAAAACATGTATATGTGTGTAAATGCATTCAAATACACACACACTCACACACACACACACACACACAAACACACACCTTGCTGAAACTCTTGTTTGGGTTTCAGGACTGACCACTTTGCATTGAACAATCCTCCCTGGGAGAATCTAATTCTTCTCCAGGAAGCCATCAGTTGATTGTAGTTCTTTGTGTAATCTTGACACGCTAAGAAACGTTCTGCTCCATGTTAAAATATCTATTGTTATTGTCATTTTTTCAATCCTGATTATGCAACCATTTATAGGAGAGAGGTTTAGAGCAGACAGACTTTTTTATTTACAATGTACATTAGTGCAGAAACCTCAAATTTTCTTTTTTTTTCATTTTAGCAGACTTAATGTATAAAATAAATAGCCTAAAATTAAAACTTGTTGGGATCCAATGAAAATATATTATAAAAGG
The DNA here is from genome assembly GCA_021653895.1 of Mastomys natalensis. Lineage (NCBI taxonomy): Eukaryota > Metazoa > Chordata > Mammalia > Rodentia > Muridae > Mastomys > Mastomys natalensis. The sequence continues at coordinate 798,245 of JAJTUV010000002.1, read as the reverse complement.
AAGCTGGTTTTGCTGTGGCTGTAGTTTTTAATTTATTGGCTTTCCTTTTTTTCTATTCTTTTCACTTTGGATATGTTTTCAATATTTTAAATTATGTAATTAATTTTCAAATTAAGATGCAAAGTAGTGGGTTTCAATATAATGTTTATATTCATATATAAATTCTCTATATAATTATATATCAGAATATATATATCTGTATATATATATATGTGTGTGTGTGTGTCATGTATATATAGTGTCAGTTTCCTTTGCTCTTAGTCATCTGCTTCTCCTAATACCTTCCCCATTTCCCTTTACTTTCTCTCTTACGGAACCCTTTTCTAGCTTCCACATAGCTTCTACTTCTACAGGCAGCCCATATGTATATTTATTTTCAGTCTTTCATTTGCAAATAAGTCTGGGTCCTGACAGGAAGTAGATGATATGTTCAAAAGTAGAAATTTCAGCATGCCTGATGCCTTGGCATTCTTAGTACAGCAGCAAATAAAATGAAAAAAAAAAAAGTAGAAAATCTTGAAGACAGGCCACGCTACATAATTATTGTGTCTTGCAAGTTTATAGGGACAAAGAGAAGCTGTAGAGTACTCTGAAAACAAGAGGCTGAGAAGCCCTCACGGAGTCTGTGGCATCATGGATACACAACTGTTGAACCAACCACAGCTTAGCAAACAAGACGGAGTGTGGGAGGGCTCAACCTCACTGTACAACTTCTGCTTGGATCTGCTGATGACACAGTTAACTGGCAAAACCCAGCCAGATTCTAGAAGGCTGGAGACAGGGTATAATGATTGGCTCTATTGGAGTGAATTTCTCCGTTCTGTAGCAGAGCAGGGAAGGATGCAAAGATATCTCCAGGGAAGAAGGAAGCATGCCCAGTATAAAGTCCTCTTAACCCCTGCTAATTTTACTTCGTTAGAAACATGAGATGCCTCAGTATTTTATGTAGTTCCTACTTATTCAGACAGAGTTCAGTGATTTCAGAAACAATGTGAAGTGTGGGCTAGTGTGAAATGTTACTAACTTACAAACTTTGTGTGTGTGTTCTGTACATAGGACTTCCAGGGTACATTCACTGTCCTTTCATGTTGAGTAATATTCCATCTTGGTTGGGGAGCACAACTCTCGTTTTGTTTCTACAAACAATCCAGCGCTGCTACGTTGTTTTTCTATCACAATATTTTTAGTTGTGCTTTAACTTGAGTATTTCAAATAAGGATTTAATTTAGGTTTAATGAGGGAGTTATTATATGATAATTAAATATAAACTGATTATTATGAATATCTATTGGGGCATAACAACCTTTTTATTAAGATGAATATCTCTTAGCTAGTTGAGACTCAGTAAATAGGCTACTAATAATTAGTCTTAAACTAACGTTCAATGGAAAGAATGCATGTAACTGCAGTACCTCAAATATAATGTAGTGGTTAGCTATTAAGTATCAATAGATTATGGAGGATATGGTTATTGAGTTTGGAGTCATACATCTTAATAAACATATAGCTGTACTGAAATAAGCCTCCATATGTCAGCTAGTATTTAATTATCAGGAATATTTATAGCATGGCATTTTCATTTGCCTATTTATAATCAAGTAAATAATATAATAACTCTTTTATTAAATCTAATTTAAATCCTTGCCAGAGGCATTTAAACAGGAACAGAAGTATAGTGGCTAAGTGATATTTAATGTTTAATTCACTACATAATTTTAAACTTTACTAATATGTTAAAATTTAACATACACATATATATTTCTATATATTTAGGATTAAGAATATTAAGGGGATATTGAGACACATTGATTATTTAATTTTTATTTTTGTTCATCAGAAGGAAGCACAGAAAATGGATATGAGTAAAATATGTTATTATGATTGTCTACTTTTATTGTTGCTATGGTGATCTGAGCAATGTTAATGGCTGATGGGGTGGTCATTGTAGCATGGGAAGTGTCCACAGAGCTTCTGAATGAAGAGACTGGAATGCCAAGTCTCATTTACAGGAAAGAAGCTAAGAGCTTATTTTATTGTATGTTCATAAAAATAATCCCCGATCATTACTTCATGCATGAGTCAGCAGTTATTTTGAATAAACATGGACTATCATTTCTTCTGAAGAATAAGGAAACCACATTTATTTAATTTCAATATTGAAATATAATAATTAAGTTCCTTTCTCACACTAAGCTGCTGATAATCCAAAGAGGGCATCTACATCCAAAGAGATTTATCTCTCAGGGGAGTCAGCTTTGCTCACACCTCGTCCTTGCTCCTGGTTAATGACTTATTTCAGGAAATAGTTTATTCCATTATTAACTTCTAAGGGAAGTTATTACTCAAGGTAGGTTCAGTGGATGAAGCAGAATCCCACACTCTATGAATTGCTAGTGAGCCTCCCTCCAACCTAAGCTCTGGCTTCTTAGATTGTTTTAAGTGAAAGATACATGGATGTTAAGGGATAATATTTTTGATAAGGTTGGTTTTCACCCATGAAGTGCTATGTAGAAAAATTTTCTACCAGGTAGTATTCTAGTGGTCTAAACATTGGGTTCTATTATGTAATAACTGGTCTTCTTTAATAGGGTATATCGTATTTCTCTTAGTTATTTTTTTTCCCATGGCCAGTATGATCATTGACAAATCACTGACTTTTCCAACATTCTACCCAAATAATTTGTATGCAAAAAGCACACAGAGAAGGAGAGTAGATCAGGAAAAGCAGTGAACTGAAAATATGCAGTTGTAACTTCCTGTCCTATTTTCACATCTAATTATTGGACCCATTCACCAGATGATTCATGTTTGAGGTAAGCCTAGACCTCGGCTTCTGGAAATCTCTTCTAGCTCTAGGCTTTCATACTTGTTGAATTTAAGGGTTGATCACATTTATTGCTAGAACTTGAAATTTAACGTGCATTATATTTAATGTTAGTCTAAAAATGTTAGTCTGACAATGTATTATTAGTCTGATAGAAACTTTAAACAATCTTTATACATGTCTTGAAGGAGAAGTATAGATAATACTGTTTGAATCTGCATAGTGACTGTCTCAGAGGTGTTTAATTAGTTTCTACTTCATGAATACCAGAAAAAACTTATTAGTAATAAAAAGTATCAGTATTTTGAAGGAAATAGATATATACAGGGATATTATTCTTTTTTATTGATGCCATGTTTCTCTATAAGATATAGTGATTATATAATTAAAACTTCAGCTCCTAAAGAAAGGATTTTAAATCTTTGGTCCATCATTTTAAATTCTACATTTTCTATATCAGTTTTAATATTAAGTTGTCTCTGCTAATGATTTTGTGAATGAGATTATTTAAGTGTCAGTGAACAAAGTTGTTTTCCCATGAATGTAAATCACTGGACAAACTTGCACAATTTTGCGCTCATTTCCTTATAGGAAGACAAGATGAACCAAAATGTCTATTCAACCCAAAACTGGAAGTATAACTCGGAAACTATACATGTTTGCGTAGTTGTTCTAGTTTGCCATCACTGTGACAAAATAGCTGAGGTAAGCAATTTATGACAAGGAAGACTGACTGTGACTCACTATTTTATGTTTTGTCTCTGCTCCTGATAAGACAGTAAGTAGCTCATGGTTACGAGCATGCAAATAAAACCACTATTCATCTCATGGTAGCCAAGAAGCATAGAAAGAGACAGAAATGGCCTGAGGTCTTCATATGTACTTCAAGGCCATATACACACTGACTAAACTTCCCTCTACTAGACCCTACATCTTAGCCCTACCTAATACCTCTAAATAGTGCCAGAAGCTCAAGGCCTTTCACCTATTTATCCTTTGGAGGACATTAAGTCACAGCATCATAAATTTAGAGGGGTAACAGTGGTGTTAGAGGATGTCTAACTAAGATATGGGAAGCAAGCTGGAATCCAAGTTCCTAGCACAAACCTCAGTTTTCATGTATTTCTTTCTTTTTCTAACTCTGTTGAATAACTCCTTCAAGGGGCTCTCTATATACACATACTTTGAGTTATAATCTCATCTACTCCTATACAAATAACACCATTAATTTCATATCTTATTCAGATGTCAGGTTAGATAACCTGTAGATGGAATAGATTTTGCCATTTGAATCCTACTTGATAACACAATACATTAAGTTGTGATCACCCTTATCAGAGTCATTGTTCAAAGAATCCTAGGATATAATATCCCTTTCAAAACATATAATATATTAATATGATATTTCCATAGCACATATTGTATCACTTATAAAAAATATTTGTTAGCCTACTGTTTGCAACAAATGAATTGCTTGGCTTGGGTATTTTGTAACTCTCATGGTTACAAGTGCACTCAATTTTTGTATATTTTATTTTTCTGTGAGCACGTTTATTTTCATCAATTTTTATGACATCTGCTCAAATAATCTTGGAAATAAAACATGAAAATAGGTGTAAAACAGTCCTCCCATTCAACTCCCAATAAAGAAGACACTGCGTTTCCTTAGAGGTCAGTTCACAATTGCATACTCACTTCAGGTGCAAAGCTCCATTTGATCTCGGCTACTCGTTTTGCCTGTGTCCTAAATATGTGATATTAAATGACTTGATCAAAAGCTTGTCTGGCACAAAGGAGATAAACCTCCCTCTAAGTGCTGACGACAAACCTCCTTTGAAAACACATTTAGAAATCAACTCCCAAGATCAAGGTTATTCCAATATAGCTTGAGTATAGAAAGGAGATAAAGAGAAGCTTGAGAAGGGGAGACAAGAAAGCTCTTGGAATGATTGAGAAGAAAATTAAAATGCCTAGAATAAAGTGCCGTCTTGTGTTCTTAGCCTTTTTTTTCTGTTACAGGAGTCTTTCCTTAAAACTATTGCATAAACATTTCCTTAATAAACATACCTTTCCTCTCTCTCTCTCTCTCTCTCTCTCTCTCTCTCTCTCTCTCTCTCTCTCTCTCTTTCTCTCTCTCTTTCTCTCTCTCTCCCCTTCTGTGTGTTTGTGTGTTGTTTTGTTGTCCATTTCTTTTATCCATAGCTTTTGTATTTTTTCCTGAGGCTATCAATTTTTCTACACTTGCTTTTTTTTTTTTTTCTAGAGTGAGAACACACCCTTATTAACCTCTCCTAACCCATTCAGGGCTTTAATCTTCTTTGTGTTATTATGATTTAAGTTTTGTGTCTGTCCATGTGGACTACTGACTCGTTCCTCCATTCTCTCTAAGCCAGCCTTTCCACTTTACATCTATCTATAAATCATCCACGTGAAAGGTTGAGAAGAGATTCATAAGTTCTTAATGCAATAACTCACAAAGTGTACTGCAATCAGAGATCTGAGTATCAAGGGAATAACAAACAAGTCAACCTCATTTTAACATGAAACAAGATAAATGCAGATTTAATCATGACTTAAAACCTTCATTTAACTGTCACCTTCACCATTATTTTAAAGGCAGTTCAATGGTCATTTGAGCTTAGAAAGAATAATGGAGTATATTGTATTTACATCAACATTTGAAAATTGTTTTTAATACATATTATTTCTTTATTTTCCAAGGACAAATAAAATTATGCATAAACTTAATTCTTTAGAGTTTTCTTTTCTAATACATTTAGAACTGATCTGATTTCCATAGACTAGGAAAGACAGAATAGGACCATTTAAATACTCCAAATGTAGTATGTCATAGAATTTATCTCTTTGTGTAGGTAGACCCAAGTTTAGGTAACCTCTACAAGGAAGCCACCCCTTCCAATTTCTGCATGCTACTTTCCTATAAAGGTCATATCAGGTCTTCATTTTCTCTACAGTTGGCAGACTTCACTTCATCATCAACTGTCAATCAACTGTATCTACTTTATTGCTACTGTCATTGTTTATTTATTGATATACCTTTTGCCTTGAGATTTTTTTTTAATGAGCTTGACCACAGGCCTTTTACCCTTGGTCTTTGGGTCTTCTCAACAGCTTGAGACTATGTAACCCAGGCTGGCCTTAAAATTGCTTTGTACCTCAGGCTGTCTTTGAACTGGTATTTTCCTGCTTTAGCCTTTCTGTCTTAAGTATTGGGTTTACAAGAATATACAACCCTGCCTTGGAAAATTTTCACTTTTTATTTGCTCAATTATTTGAATGTTAACCTTTGACATACATATTCCTACCATCCCTCCTATGCTTAGGAAAAAAACCTAAGTAACATTTTTCTTTTCCAGACCTTCATTTTCTTAAATCCTAAATTTTATGTTTACATGAATAATCTCTGCTTTTTATCCCTTATATATTCTTTTTCCTCTTTTCATCTTTTCCTAGTAAATTTTTATCCATTCTTTAGGTTTTATCCTCAAATGATCTTTCTTTATCTTATAACTGAGTTTGATATTTTATCAGCTCATTCCCTTATGATTTTAATCCTCCCTTTTGTGATGCTTGACACATGCTTCTGTCACATTTCTATACAAGTTTGTAGGGGGTGATGATTTCATCTTGGCTATAGCCTATGTTTGAAAAAATTAACATAGTCTCAATAAATATTTGTATAGATTGACTGTATTATGGATAACTTTTGCAACAATCATTGTGTGGCTCAGTGCACTGTGATACAGTTTTGCCTTTCTTTCCTGAGCTAGGTTTAGGTTGTACCATTTTTTTAATGCTCAGTTCATAGAAGCCTAGAGCTGCACTATAATCCCAGTAGAATGACCATGTGCTTTCCTACTGAAGGTGAATCTTCAGGATCAGGAAAATATATGTGCTTGATCTTTGCCCTTCTACTTAATCAGAAGTGTCTGTGGCCAGCTATTGTTGAAAGTGTGCCTTATGCTTCCCATGTAGATCTTGTGGTCATAACACAATAGTCTTGACCCTTGTTCAAATTCCACTCCAAACTGCCAAAGCAGAGGAACTCCTACCAGGCAGAACAATGTGGTGGTTGGCTTCTCCAAAGAGATAAAACATGACACAGAAAAGTTTTTGTTCCATCATAGATTCCATAAATTCAAGATTTGTAAGAAGAGGGTCTGGGAATCCAGCCCTTTACAAATGACATTTCATGGTTGAGCTGTATTAAGGAACCATTGATCATCCGACTTCTTGCCTGATGGACCACTCCTATGGATCCCAAACAATGAAATTAGGATTTTTCCATGTGATAAAATGGTTAAAAAAAAAAAAAAAAAAAAAAAAAAAAAAAAAAAAAAAAAAAAAGGTTCAAATTGTGTCAAAGAATCATGTTTTTTTCTTGAGGAAGTGAGATAAGAATATATATCAGATAAACTTCAAGCAAGACATCTGAGTAAATGAGCCAAAACTCAACCTATTAGAGGATAGGGACACCTTCCATTTTTCAAAGATAAAATTCAAAGTTTCAAGGCACTTCTTTGCTTCACTTCATTTGTTCATTTGTTACCTAACAATTATTGATTGAGAACTTACTACTGACCAAGCACTGTGGTGAGCTTGAGGAATACAGGAAGAAACTAGATCTGACCAAATACCTAACACAGTTGACTTTTCAGTGAGGAAAAACCAAGCCACCAATGAACACAAAGCAATGCGTTCATCATGAAGGAGACAGAAGGAAGCCAGAGAGGGAGTGCTAGATAGATGCTGTTTCATCAAGGAGGATGGAGAAGCTTTTCTTGAAAGTTGGCATTTGAACAGAGACCTGAAAGAAGCATAAGAGTGAGACCAGTAAGAAAGAGCTAAAACACAGAGAGGCAGAGGCAGGTCACATGACTCTGACCAAAGGTTTTATTAACATTGACATCCCAAAAGCTGTTTGTCCTTTGTGATTTTTCAAGTTCCATCTGTCAAGAAGGAAGTGTAGCCCGGCCTGGCTTCTTTAAGGGAAATGATGTGTGTGTGTGTGTTGTGTGGTGTGTGTGTGTGTGTGTGTGTGTGTGTGTATACATATGCATGCGTAGTTAAATTATATAGCTGGGAAGCTTTTGTAAGCAGAAAACATCTTGCAAAGGGAAACTCTCAAGTTTCTCAACACACCAAGGCTAATCCTTTTCATTATGACCTAAAACAAGAAGCACAACTGTAGAAATGCTAGCATGGACAGGCTTTCTTGAATGCTTTCCTCTGTTAAGTTGGGATGATGCTAACCCATTTGTCAGGTACACAGTTTGATCTCTGAAGGATGAAGTGACTTCTCCAAGGTCACTTGAATTGTTGGGATTGTAAAAGTCCAGACAACTCTTGCTTTTGCTTTCTAAGGCTGTGATTCTTTTTATCTGTAATGTTTTGGTGTTGTTTTATTCAGTCACTTGGCTCTAAAAATTTGTCTGATATGTTTCAAACATTAAACTCTGGTGTAGGAAACATATTCCCATGTCCACAGCACTGCCCAGCCTCAGAGGAGATGAAGAGCCTCTGGTGCTATTGTTAAGATCATAAATATCTCTCCTGCCAAATTAGCTTCGGGGCTGCAATCCTTGACTCCAAAAAATGGCTTCTGCGTTTGGGCCTTCCATCACTACTAAGTGACATACATCATCATCTGATATGGATTGGCCGACATAGAAAAGCTCCTCTGTGCACAAGTATTGAGACATTTTATTGAGAAATGGAGCTTGAGAAATTGCCCAATGTCGTCCTTCCTCCAGTTCCTCCCCAAGGAATGGATATGCATGGCTAGATCTGACATTGCTGTAGTTTGGGGAAACCCCACTGGCCTGGAGCTAGAAATGACTGCCTGATTTCCAGGGTTTTGAAGCTGCTATTGAAATACCTGCAGAGCAAAGTCCTGGAGGGTAAGTATCACATTGGTTTATCCCGCATAAAGCTTTGTTGTACAAATCACACAGAAAGGGTAACATAATAACAGCAGTCTCTTTGTGCAGGAACTGGTCAATTTGGAAAGCTGTCTTAACTAGCTATAGCCACTGTGGGCACTTTGAGTAAATTATTGCCTCACTGGGAGAAACTGGCTCATTAGGCTGCTGCATATAGAGCAAGGATGGCTTTATATTACCATTCCCAGGAATGTTTGATAGATATTAATAGAGTCTATTAAAGACTGGAGGCAGAAAGATTGTCTACTAGAAAGATGGCCGTCTCTTTTATTCCTACTGCTAGTATTTCAGTCACTCAACTTACAGGGACACAAATACTCATATGAGTGCCTACTATGTGTCAGTTGCTTTGATTTACTCATTGAATCCTTATCTTATTGATAATCTCCACTTTATAAATTATGACACTGGTGCTTTATATACTAACCAGGGCTCACCAGAAAAAGAGGTACAATAGGAGGAAGGTATACCTGTCTACCCATCCACCATAAGAAATCACTTATATAACAGTAAAGGCTGATAAGCCTAAGAACTTCAGCATCAAGATACTAATATCCCATGTATAGATTATGCCAAGTCAAAAGAAAAACCTGATAACAAGGAAAGTCAATGGTTTAATTATGAATTTATAAAGTTGGCAAACTCTTGAGACCTAGGAAGTTTATATTTTAGACTGACTCTGAAAGCCAAAATAATAATATAATAATAATATAATAATAATAATAATAGCACCTCAGCTCAGCAACTAGATGGGGAGATGGGGAAAGTTTTCTGGTTATTTTGGTTTTTGTTCTGTTCAGATTTCCATCCATTGAACCAAGTCCACGTTCAGTACAGACACACTTTACTTGCCTACTGATTCAAATGCTAATTTATCCTTACTGATCTAACCTCCTTAATGTTTGCTAAATAGCTAGACATAATGACACAGTTAATGTAAAATTGTAACATTAACTTGCCCAAGTTAGAAAAGAATTTACTCAAGGTCATACATATGGATAGACAGCATTCTTCTCAAAATGTGTGCTTTTCTCACTCCTACCTCCGTTCACTTTCTTTTGTAGCCCTCTATGTAGAGCAATCTGAGTTTTAAGACTTTATTTTCTTAAGACTTCAGTAATTACTATTATATCATAACGCCTCACTGTTCTTCATGGTTAAAATTCCTACTCAAGTGATTATCAATTATGTGTTTGTATATGTGTGTGAGAAAGAGTATGTATGTTTGTGCATGTGTGTAATGGCTCAGTCTATAGTGACAACTCTCTCGTTGCTGGTTCTGTTAGACTCAACTCTTCACCTGTGCTTTTGTTAGTACTGACAAGATTCTAGAATCCTAGAAAACAAATAGAATACTATAATATAAATGCAACAATAATATTCAATAATTAAGATAATAGTTAATGTTTTGAAAGGATATTTTGTTCTTGACATGTTTTAATCAAGCATATATACTCTTTCCTGTTGGGCCTTACAAATGTTCTGCCTTCCCATCTATGCCAGGAAACTAACTTTGACAGAACATATTAAGAGCGGCTGGCTACCTGTCCTTTTTCCTGGAGGACATGTTGAAGATCTGGTAGTACTTAGAAATATGTTCAAAAGAATGTGAAATCTGAATGTTAAATCCCTATCCCTGTTAGAGGAAACCAGTCTCTACATGGATAGAACTTTACAGGTGCCTACATTTAAGGTGTAGGAAAACTTTTCTCCTTTCATTCCATAGCATAAGACCTCGAGGTTCTTTTTGGTCCTCTTATGTATCCTGATATTTGATGATAACTTTAATAATAGTTTAGAATGTTTCATATTGTATTATATCTACCTCTCTAATATTTTGTGATCATAATTAAATATTCTATGCTTGTATTCCCCTACTATATTCATAAAGTATTACAGTCTGAAGACAATAATGATTGGTCCCATTGCTGCCTTTAGCACAGTCCAGTCCTAGAGATACAGTAAAAAATAGTACATTTAGATAGATTCTATGATTCACATGCAATTCTACACATAACTCAGTAAAGACTTCCTTCCTGAAGTAGGATGTTGGAGTGTAATGGCTGGATCATGTACCTGAGGCAATTCTTGCTTTAGTTTTTCCTCAGCCTTCTGACTCACTCTCTCTGCCTGATTAATTCTAAGAGAGCAGACTCTATTTCCATGTCCTCTGTTTTTGACATAGACTTTGTTCTCTATTAGATATTTGAAATATCAGAGTTACATAGATAAATTAATCTATGGTTAGTGCAATTTATATTTTAATGTTTTATAAACAGACGTGAATATAGTACAAAGATTTACCACATCCTCTGTGCCCACTAACATCTCATATTACGAAGAATATTTATTCTAGTTAATGAACCTAAGCATTACTAGTTCATTATTGCTATCAACTAAAAGGTCATACTCAGATTCCTTAGGTTGAACAAAAAAGTATTCTTTTTTTGTTCTAAGCAGCTCTCTATGTACCTACCATATTAATTCAATTGTCATGCCCCAAATCCATTTTGCTCTTGATAACGTTGCTAGTTTTAAATATGACTAGTTGACTGTTTTTAGAACATTCCTTAATTGAAATTTATATAATATTTATGGTTACAGTAGAGTTGTGGCTTATTTGGAGGAAGATTACAGGGACAAATTCCATTCTTATCATATATGTCATTGAGATATGTCAGTAAGTTTCCCATCTTTGTGATTAAATACTTAAACAAAATTAATTTAAAAGAAAATACTTATTTTGGCTCATGGTTTCATGGCTCTCTGTCTGTTGTTGTTTGCTTCCATTGGCTCTATTCATCTCATAACATCTAGGAGTCAGGAAGAGAAAGAGAAAAGATTCAGGTAACACTTTTCCTTCATAGACATGCTCTAATAATCTACAGCTAAATTATAGCTGGATCCCTAAAATTTCCACCATCTTCCTGCTATAATGGTAGCTAAAGGACAAGCCCCACAGGAGCATTGAGGGGATATTTAATATTCAAAAATATTCAAATTACTATTAGTGGTGTATGCTAGCACATGAGTTACCATTGTTGCCCTTGGTCTCATCCACTGCAACTGCTAAGGGAGTATGTCTCATGTGCTTTTTAAAAAAATGTTCCCTCATTTTCCATAATGTCGAAGAAAGTCATAACACTAAGCTCCCATTAAAGAGTGAAAGTTTATGATCCCCAGGAGTAGAAACATTAGGATTAATTATTTAGAATTCCACTGTATGAAAAGTTTGTTTCTTTTGCCCATTATTAATCATCTGTATGAACTCTTGGATGTTAGTTTTGTATTTTGAGCTACATAGTAGAACTATTTGATTTTGCTGTTCAAATCATTTCCTCTTTGGCCACTGGGATCTCTTTAAGTTGGCTGTGCGTGTCCCATTTCCCCATAATTCCTCAGCCTCACACTCCACTCTGTCTTCACATCAAGTTACTGTGGGAGGGACTTGGCCCATCCTCTTCCATTGAGGCCAGATAAGGTGGTCCATTTGGGGGCAGAGAATCCACAGACATACAGGCAACAGTTTCAGGTACAGTTCCTGCTCCAGTTGTTGGGGGGCCTGCTTTAAAAACTATGCCTCTCATCTGCAACATATGTGTAGGGAGCTTAAGTCCAGCCCATGCTTTCTCCTTGGTTCATGACTCAGTCTCTGGAAGCCCACAAGGGTCCAACTTAGTTGATTCTGTTGATCTCTCTGTGGAGTCCTCTTCAGGTCCCTCAATCCTTCTCACAACTCTTTCAAAAGACTCCCCAAACTCCATCTAATCAGAGGTCCTAAGATATGAAAGAAAACAAAATAACTTTGTGATAAATCCCAGGTCCCACAAATTGGCTAGCATGAAAAAGATGTTTACCCCATGTACCTCTCTCCAAATTCTTCTGAGTCAAAAGAGAATTTCACTTTGATTCTGGTAATCTCAAGCTTCAGAATTTCCTTTTCTAATAAAGAGAAGGAGCCTTAGGTGTAGGCATCTGGCAAACAGACAAACATGAAATCTAACTACACTCTAGCAACATCATTCTTGTTTGAGTTGTATAAATTTATACTATTTTATGCAAATAAAATGCACATCTGTTTAATTTTGTTGTTTATTTAAAGTAATAGCATATTCTTTCCTATGATACACATTAAGTAATAAATAGGAAAATGTCCACATAATATAATTTTCTTTTCTCTGTAGCAATAACAGAATACATGAGACTGAATATTTTATAATAGATACAAAGTTATTGGCTCATATTCTGGATACTAGATTGAATGAACTCATGTGGAAAGAGGACCCTGGGCTAGTATATTATATATGTATTCTGGTTCAAGGCTGGAGTTTGCAGTAGATCTTACTGGGTAGAGATGTTGGATGCTGCATTTGAGGCATTGTAGATTTGATGGCAAGCAGGGTAGTTTCTGGCAGTAGCCTTGAGATTTGTTGCTGCAGAGGCGGGGAAGGCCAGAGTAAGCTGGAGCACTACATGTAGTATTTGAACTAGATCCAGTGGGTTCAGATGGATGTTTGGACCAGAGGGTAAGGTAAACTCACTAGTCTAGGCCCTTACAAAGGATATGCAGAATCTGCCTGTGTGGAAAGGCTGGCTGTTGATTCTGGATACTAGACAATGCAAGACAGAGTGGCCAGCATTTAAGGATGACCTTTTGCAACACGATACAGTGATACTTGTGATATCATATTTATCATCATATAAGGATACAGGATATATGGATAAGAGAGGAGGGTGCATACTTGAATCAACAGCTCATGTTCTTTCATAATTGGCACTAATCTATTCATGATCATAGAACTTTGTTGTCTATAAACAGGTATTAGACATATAGACATGTCTAAAGAGAGATATCAGGTATTAGGTTATCTTTCAATGCATGCTTTTGGATGAACATATTTAATCCATTGCACAAAAAGAAAGACCCTGGCAGGAATTGACAAAATATGAATGAAGCTATGGCTAAATGATTACATTTGAGAATAGAAAAGTTAGTCTCAAGAATTTCTCACAATTCTAGAATTTGATTTTCAGACAATATAAATTTGCTCATATCCACAGCTCAGTGTAACACTCTAGAGCAGCTGTTCTCAGCTTGTGGGTTTTAAACCTTTGGGGATTACATATCAGATATCCTGCATATTAGATACTTACAATTCATAATAGTAGCGAAATTACAATTAAGAAGTAGCAATAAAACAATTTTATGTTTGCGACACACCACAATGTGTGGAACTGTATTGAAGAGTCACAGAATTAAAATACTTTGATATCTTTGTATTGGAAGGAAAAAGTCTCCATTGAGGACACGAAAACCCCCATATTCTTTTCTTTTGAAGCCATTCTTTACCCTAGCACAAGCCTATGAACCAGGTCCCAGTGGATGGCCCAGAGCCAGGTTAAAGATAATGAGAAGTGTCTTAAAGAGCCATGACATTATTCACTGAGGTTCACAGCAAAGGAAATGTTGGCTCTCATAGCAACAATGGATAACCTCAGAATTTTCACAACAAATAAAATTATAAAGCAAATAATTGTGACAAGTATATTGTCTAATTAAGATGAATGGGACATGCTCTGTATGCATTTTTAATCTGTTAAATAAACACCATATTAATAAGGCTTAATTATATCACTGCATATTTTAGAGTGACTTTCTAAAATAAAGTTTATTTTGGGTTAGCATATGCTTTTTTGTGTGTTTTTGTAGCACTTTTACAAGAATTATACACAAATAACATCTTGAAATAAATCTCTCAGATGTGATCACCATCTTGATTAAAAAATTCTTTCTTTTAATGTTCTCATAATTTAGGATTTATAAAGTCATTTCATGATTGTGAGATATATATCTTTTCATTCCTAATGTTTGAAAATTTCAGAAGTGATCCAATGAACTTTAGCAATATTCTCCCTTTTCCATCCCATATTTAGGTAGTTAACTTTCCACACAACTATATTTCAAATATAGCTCTTTAACCTTTCCTGACTACACATGGTCCAGTTCTTTTCACAAATGGAGGTGGAACATAGACTATTTAGTCCTCCAGCTCCCAAGAGTTAAGGCTTACCTCCTCTCTCGTTGTATATGGGCTGGCTTGTGACTCCCATGGCTAACAGGTAAGTCATGGTTTCTACTTTAATTTCTTAAATCAATGAGTACCAAAACTAAAACAAAATGAACAAAATAAAAACAAAGCAAAAATTACTGAGATTTTAGGAAACCTACATGGTTAGGTGAGGGGAACTCAGGGAACATAGGAGAGTACTATTAAGCTTTGGGCCATTCTTGGAAAGAGAATGAAGCCACCTTACATATGCTACAATATCCTTACTAGTCTATCTGAAATACAAATGCAAACTAAATGGATAATATTATTTTAAACTGTTATTTGCAGTGTATAAACTGTGTATTAGATTTTTCCAAATATTTTGTGTCCCTCTCTCAGGGAGATTCATAGTTCTTCACATTTTTAGGTTACCATTTGCAAGCTGAATTTATGATCTTTATTGCTTTTAAGTGACTATATTTTATCTCACTCTACCATCAAACATGGCCACAAGATTCATTTCGTCTGGGAGATGTATAGATGGCTCAGAGGTTAAGAACACTTACCATTCTTCCAGAGGTTCTGAGTTCAATTCCAGCAATACATGGTAGCTCACAAACCATCTGCAACGGGATCGATGTTTTCTTCTGATGTCTTAGATAACAGCAACAATGTACTCAAATACATAAAATAAATAAATAAATCATAGAAAAGATTAATTTCAGCTAATAACTTATGAACAGAAAGGCCATGCATAGCTTCCTAGTTGGTCAGTACAATTTGATTTCTCTATGTCCTATGTCCTAAGTGTGTGATGTCTTCAGCATTAAATTCTTAACATCATGCTCTGTTGGGGAACCAAGACCAATGGCAACAGCTAGTGTGTGTGTGTGTGTGTGTTGTTGTTTTATTGTTTTATTTTTTATTGGCAACATATGACTTCTGAGAGGATCAGGATGTCCTGCATAATATAACACCATGTAACAGTATAAAGCTTATACAATAGTAGGGTTCCACAGTGTCTTAGGGTTTTGCTACTGTGAACAGACACCATGACTAAGGCAAGTCTTATAAAGGACAACATATATTTGGGATGTCTTACAGGTTCAGATGTTCAGTCCATTATCATCAAGACAGGAGCATGGGAGCATCCAGGCAGGCATGGTGCAAGAGATGCTGAGAGTTCTGCATCTTCATCTGAAAGCATCTATCAGAATACTCACTTCCAGGCAGCTAGGGTGTAGGTCTTAAGCCAACACCCACAGTGACACACCTACTCCAACAAGGCCACAACTCCTAATAGTGCCACTCCCTTGGCCAGGCATATTTAAACCATCACACACAGGGTTATAGTCTTAGCCTTTCTGTTCCCACCCATTGTTCTGCCTCACCGTTTTATCCATCTTCCAACTTAGACCTCCTTTACTAGGCCTCTCCCTTTCCTCTTCCAATTACCCATCTTTTGACATTTTCATTCTTTTAAGATCTTCCTTCCCCTTCCCCACAATTACTACTTTCTGATTTTCCTGTTTTTATCAGTACTCTAAGTACACCCCACAATTACTACTTTCTGATTTTCCTGTTTTTATCAGTACTCTAAGTACACAAATCTAAACATTGGATGCCAGGATTCACATTTAAGTGAGACCATGGAAGTTTGTCTTTCTGGATCTGGGTTACCTCACTCAGTATAATCTACTTATTCAGATTATTAATAAATAGATGCAGCTTCATCTATTTACCTGTAAATTACAGAATTACAGTTTTTACAGATAAAATGTATTTACACAAAGGTACTACATTATTGTTATCAATTTATCAGTTGATGGACATCTATGATGTTCCAATTTCCTAGGTATTGAGAATAGGCCAATAATGCAAATGCCTGATCAGGTATCTTTGTAGTAAGATATATAAGTCCTTTGGGTGTATGGCCAGGAATGGTAATACTTCAGTCATATGGTTTATTAATTTGTAGTTTTCTCTGCAGTGGCCATACTGATTTCATAGTGGCTATAACAATTTCCACTCCCACTAGCTGTGCATTAGGGATCCTTGTTCCTCCCATCATCCCCAGAAATTTTTGTCTTAATCTTGTCTATTATGGCTATGATAATGTAAAATCTCAATGTAGGCTTTCATTCTATTTACCTGAGATTTTAGGATAGTGGACACTTTAAAAATTTGTTTTAGCCATTTGCATTTTTGCTGAAAAATCTCTGTTAAGTTTCCCTTTGAAAGGAGGTAACCTCGATTAATGAAATACCATCATAACATCCAACTGTACTGCATTTTTTTAGTTAATAAGTGATGTGGGAGGGCCTGGCCCTTTGTAGGTGGTACCATCCCTGTGTTGATGGTCCTAGGTTCTATAAGAAGGCAGGTTGGGCAAGCCATGATGAACATGCCAGTAAGCAGCACCCTGCATGGCTTCTGCATCAACTCCTAACACCAGGTTCCTGCTTTGCTTGAGTTCTTGATCCCACTGTTTTTAGTGAACTGTTACATGGAACTGTAAGTGTAATGAGCTCTTCTTTCCCCAAGTTGACTTTGGTCAACTGGTGTTTTATCAGAGTACCCTAACTAAGAGACATACTATAGATTTTAGCTGGGCTATTTGTTTTCTTGCTATTTAGATTTTTCAGTTGTCTATACATCCTAGTCAACAATTCTCTGTGAGATATAGAGCTGGAAATAACTTTACTTTTTAAGATCCCCATGAAATGTGCCTTTTTGTGTACAAGCTTTCCTTTTTTCTTCTGTACAATATCTGATCCTATCTACTATTTCTGTAGTGACTGATGATGATGATGACTGTGATGCTTTGAAGGAAATTGACTTTCTTAGACTCATGCTTAGTCCCCAGTTGGTGAACTGTTTGGAGAAGATTAGAAGATAGTGTCTTGTTGGAGTAGGTGTGACCTTTTTGGAGGCAGTGTATTGCTAGGGATGGGTTTTGGGGCTACAAAGCCTACACCAGGCCTAGTCTCTCTCTGTCTCTGTCTCTCTCCTCTTTCTCTCTGTGTGTGTCTCTCTGTCTCTCTCTGTCTCTCTCTGTCTCTCTGTCTCTCTCTCTTTCTCTCTGTGTGTGTCTCTCTGTCTCTCTCTGTCTTCTCTCTGTCTCTCTGTCTCTCTCTGTCTCTCTGTCTCTATCTCTTCTGTCTCCCTGACTCTGTCTCTCTCTTTCTGTCTCTCTGTCTCTGTCTCTTTCTGTCTCTCTCTACCTGCCACTAGTAGATTAGGATGCAAATGTAGGATGTAGTTTCTACACCCCACCCCTGCTTTAAGCTCTAGGTGGACCACAGGACTAGCCCCTCCCAGGTTCCCTAGCATCCATTGATGAAAGCCACCCACATTAGAATATTTTTAATATGATTTTTCTCAATCGTTAGGCAATTCTAAGACTCCTGTTGCTAAAGTGCCATTATCTTTGCCAAAAGCTCATCTCTAAATCTGCTGTCAGCTCAGTTGCTCAGTTACCTGTAGTCCTAGCTCAGCACTCTAAATCTGCCCTCAGTTTAGTTACCCCTGACCTAGTCAGGAAAGCAGCCAATGCCCACTCCAACCAAGATCTCACTTGGCTGGTGACTCTCCCTCCTTATCAAATTTTTTCTCTTTTTGCATATGTTAGCCTGCCTGCAGAAAACTGAAAGTCCTGCCTTTTCTCCCTAGCCACTGGCCACTAGCATCTTTATTGATTGATCAAGAACCAATAGGACCTTTTGGGGAATAGGACCTTCAGCATTCATTCCCAATCAGAGCATCAGAACAACCCCCTACATGCAAAGATCTCATAGACTAGTCCAGTGCCATGCATGACTGACTTCTTTGATGATGATGACGGTGATGATGACAATAAAGATGACTACTATGATGACTATGATGATGATTTTAGACTAATCCTCTAAATCTGTAAGCAAGCCCCCAATTAAATGCTTTCTTTTATAAGAGCTGTCTTGGTCTTCCTGTATTTTCACACAGATAAAACTAAGATAGTGATGATTAGGATGATGATGGTGATGATTATAGCAAAGAGAATGGAAGAAGCAGCTTCTTTTTTGTGCTTCAAAATTATTTAAATGTGTTCACCATATTCAATATATTGAATTCTCACAGTAGTATCAAAGACAATCCTACATCTCTATCTTCTGACAAACTAAAGACAAGAACATTTGCATATACACAAGATCATACAGCCATTAATTTCTGAGAAGAATTTAAACTCAGGTGGTCCAGCTTGTGAGTTAGTGTTCTTTATTGCTGTACTGTACTGTATTTACAGTACAAATGACTATGATAGCATTTATAAATTGTAATAAGGTTATCTGTTTGCTCCAGAAGACTGAGTTCCTACAGGGCAAAGACAATGTTACTCATTTTTATACCTGGCATGTAGCAGTTTGGTTTGCATAGAAATGCAATAAATAATTCCCAATGAGTGAGATGGGCTTTGCATTTAGACCTATTGCGCTTCCAGCCTCAGCTTTCCTCTCTCTCGCATTAGTCACCTCCATTTTATGTTGCTTTTCATCTTTCTGTTATAAATGAGTTCCAGAAATGCATCTGCTCTGCTAGTTGAAATAGTAGCTAAGACATTTATTGAAGAAGACCACTAATTCATTTCAATTATTTCCTTTAATGTTACAATAATTATGATTCAAAAAGGAATGCTAATTTTCTGAGGACTAGTTTTGCATGCTAAGAGGGAGTCAGTCTAGCCTTCATTCAGTTGAGGATTTCTATTTTTTGTGGGAACATCCCCCATTCCTTTGTTCTTATTTTATTCCATGACAAATTATTAATTTTTGGTCTATAGTTTTAATAATCACATTGGTTATAAAACATTTACTTTCACTAATTTTTTATATTTATTTAGGTTATATTTATCCTTCTCTTTCCTTATGGGCACGCTTTCAATCTTTACTTCTTTATTTTTAGATTTAGAGATTATAATATAATTGTATCATTTCCTCCACCAAACACAACTGTAATCTCTTACAGAGCCATTTTCTTAAACTGTTGTTACCTCTCTTTTCTCTCTCTCTTTTGTATGTATATATATATTATGATATATATATCTATATATATATATATATTCATTCTACATAAATAGCAACTGCTCAGGATGAATCTGGTTACGTGTGTATGTGTTTTCAGGGATGACCATTTGGTATTGGATAGACAATTGCTATGTTCTTTCTGAGAGAAGACTATTTCCTATCCACTCAATATTCCATAGTGGCCTTTACTAGTGCTTCACATGTTGTGGGTTGCTACTCCTTTGAAGGGTTCACATATCAAATATTTACATTATAATTCATAACACTAGAAAAACTACAGTTATAAATAAGCAACAAAAATAATTTTATGGTTGGAGGTCACTATAACATAAGGAACTGTAATAAAGTCTCATAACATTAGAGGGCTTGAGAGCCATTGGTCTAGGATATATGTTTTCAAAACTTGCTTTCTTCCTGAAGTGTCAACAATGACTATCGCAATCATGGTCTCTCTCCCTATTATAATTCTTGTCCTGCATCCTCACTGTACTCAATATAGAGAAAATTGCCTTTAAAACGTAAGTTTGACACCTAACCATTGTTTTTAATGTTCTATGTTATTTTTCTCAGGTTTCACCATGATTTTGAGATATTGTTTTTAATTATGTATTTCAGGTTAAGATATTTTTATTTCTAGAACTTTATTTCATCAACCATATAAAGAGCGAAGCACAAAACAGCCACTTCTCAAAATTTCAACCATGAAACCCCATTGTGGCCAAAATTTTATGTTCAAAATGGGCTTTTTCGTAAATAGATTTAAGGATTTATTCTCTAGCCAGAATGAAAAAGACACTCTAGTTGTGGCTTCTCAGGTCCCTCTTGCTGTCTCTCATGGTTTCTGTCATCTGTGCCCTCTCTTCTCCATGCCAGTTCCTCCGAATTGTTGCTTCTCAGTTTCCTGTCAGTCATGCTACGTCCTTTTGTCCCTTCCACCAATCTCCCCTCCCCTTTTCTTCCATTGTAGCTTCTCAGCCCCTCATGCTCTCTGCTAAGCTTCCTTCTGTCTGTCACTGTACCTACTTCCCTGTCACTTCCTTCTGCTCTCTTAGTCCTCTCTTATAGTTTTTCTTTTCTTTTTCTAAAATAATAACAGGATTTTTCCTACGATTAAATTTTACTTTATAAACATTCAAAGATTCTTTGACATTTTAGGGAAGAAAAAACCAGGTATCTTCTATATGTTAGTAACTTAGACTATACATGTACTCATATTTAAAACACAGAGCTTGTGTCAGATATGGCTTACATGCTACTCTATATATTCTGTGGAAAGAGAACTTAACAGTCATCTAATTACAGAGACACAAGATATTGTACTCCCTGTTCTCTAGATGCAGTTTTTTACATATAAATACTTTATTGAAATAAATATTTTACATAATGTATTTTGATCACAATTTCCATTTCTGAAACTCCTTCCAAATCGCTCTCCTCATCCAATTTTTGCCACCCGCCTTTCTCTTTGTCTTAGAAAACATATTGGCAAACAAATAAACAAACAAGGAAACCAACCAACCAAACAAACATTTTTAAAAAGGACAAAACACACACACACACACACACACACACGTGCATATATGCATTCATGAGTGAATAACCCTTAAAAAACACAAAGTCCAAAACCATAACAAATAATCAAAATGCCAGTAAGATAAATAAAGCCCAAACAAAACAGAATAAGACAAACGATCTACAAAACTATCAGTGAATTCATTTTCAGAATTTACTGCTTTGCTGAAACAGGATAAATGTTTGGCGGGGCCACAGAACACTTTGTCTTCTACAAAGTGGTCTTTGTAGTGCCGGGAAAAGGCTCTTCCTTTCTTCAGCAGGACTCTAAATTCAGTGCAAGTCTATGTGAAGTTGAGCATGGGGTAGGCATGAGAACTGAAAGATTCTCAGATCTGAGTCCCTGAGAGAGGAATGTGTCAGAAAAAGTTTAGAAATTATTTCAAGGATGTTAATTGTGTTTAAATGTCAATTCAAAGTCAAGACAGCAAAGCAATGAAGTGAATCATCACTGCTTTTATGTTCAGCTTTCTGCTTCTTATGTGTTATGGGCAGTGTCCTTGGAAGGCTAGAGTCACAATAGAGAGAAAGTGTGCTTTTCTATGAAGACATCAGCTCTTGGGATGACAAGGAGAGAGATAATCACTTCCATCAACATATTTCAAACATTGATTTTTTTTTTTTAATTTATCCAAAAGACTGGGTCAACAACTCTACCCTATCAAAGGGAATCCCATTTCCTCATTGATTTTAAACAATGAAGCCCTTGAAACTGTCAGTCAATACATCCATGACAAAGGCGATCTGAAAGGGTGATTAGTGAAGTTCTTGCCTACAGAATCCACACCAAAGCCCCTAGAGCACCGCTGCACTGTTTTGTAGCAGTCAGACATGTTGAACACTAGCAAAGCTCATTAGAACTCTTTAGTGCTGTGAACATTGTGAGGAATGGAGGTTTAAATGGGGACCATTGCAGTGAGCATAGTTACTACAGGACAGCTTTATAAAGGAAAACAGTACCATGTTATGGTGTCTTCCATATGATATACATGACTGCAATACTAAACAATTTGGGATGACTTGATTAGAGGATGCAGAAGAAAGAAAGCAGAGTTTTTCAAATTTGTGGAGCACCTAAGTATCTGAATTTGCCCTCTCATGCTAGTATTCAAACTTCTTTTACCAGCCAGAGAATACTGCAGAAAGGTCCATGTTGACTTGATGGCTAATGAGAAAGCTTCCTACATGTTCTAAATTCTCATTTTCAAGATTTTTCTATACCTTTTTTCTGGTCTTAATCAGCACAAGATTAAACAAGGAGACAACGACAAAATAGAGATGAAACTCAGGGTTGGGAGCAGGGGTAGTAAAAGAAGAAAGCCAATTATGTTCTGTCTCACTTTCCTTGCTCCTGTAGAGTGATGGGAACTGTTAGGACAATGGTCTTCAGGGGATACAACTTAAAGCAATTTAAGTAAAGCAAAAACAAACATCTGAAGCACAGAGACAAACATCAATTTGTAAGGCAAACACTGACAAGAGAATTGTGCAAGGTTTCTATTGAGGTAAAGGATTACTGAGGGGGAGAAGATTATAGGGAGGTTATGGAAATGGATTTGAGGCATCAACTTAATCTTGGCTGGAAAGCAAAGGGATGGGTCACCACAGCCAGTTAACCTTCCTCTGGCTTAGTTGCTGCATTTTTCAAAAGGCAATAATAAAATCCTTCTTTAACATCTCTCAGGATAAGCACGTTCTTGAATCCCTGATGACACATAAATCACATTTCCTTTTCTTTATGATTATCTCTAGGAGTTGAAATGAATAGCAGAAGTTGTTATGATTTTATTGAACATGTTAAGGTATTATTACATTATAAACAGTAGAATTTGGACAATTTATAATATGCTTAGAAATATTCTAGATATTAAGAATTACAAAGGAAAGAAAGACAGAAAGAAAGAAGAAGACAGACAGACAGACAGAAAGAAAGAAAGAAAGACAGCAGAAAAGAAAGAAAGAAAGAAGAAAGAAAGAAAAAGAAAGAAAGAAAGAAGAAAGAAAAAAAGAAAGAAAGAAAGAAAGAAAGAAAGAAGAAAGAAAGGAAAAAAGAAAAGGAAGAAGGAAGGAAAGAAACTCAAATGGCAGAGTGATGAAAAGTTGCCAGATTACTCAGCCTAAGCTTTAAGAGAAAGTAGATTTGAAACTAAGGATGCGGAGGGGATATTGATAGTTGTAGGAAGTTAAGTCATCCTAATGCAGACTGCTCCCAGGTAGGTGCTTGTCAGTGGGATGATGAAACGGGGGTGTGTTGAATAGTGTAGTTCGCAATCTGTTTTGATGATGAGAGCGTTGGTTGAAGAAGGCAAGAAGAGTGACTGAAGAAAGAGAAACTATAGTTAAGTACAAAATATACCAGGGTTGTGATCAAGAAGCCATAGAAATGTGCAAAATGGCCTGTCTACTCCAGGTTCAGAAAGTAATAATGCTGCTTGCATAGGTGATAGTCAAGTTTGTGTTAGATTTCAGTAAAGGAAGAAAATATGGCAATTTCAAAGAAAAGAGCCCATTAATAGTCTTTTTGAGTTGGAATCACCCACTGCAGTCTTGACAGAATAAGTTGTTCCTCAGAGAGAACGATCCTATTCAATACTGCTCTCAGATGCTTGGTGCAGAGCAGAAAACAGCCTTTATTGTCAAGAATCTACTTCAAAACTAATGTCTCTTGAAATAGACATTTTCAGCCAGAGTTTTGGCTCTCTCTTTCCAAGCTTTATCTGTCTGATATTGCTGTGGTATGGAGAACAGGCTCTGCCTGCCACAGCCCAAACCTGCCCATTACCCACCTTGTCTCAATGGTGTTTGCCTGACACACATATCGCATTATGTCATTTTCTGGTTTTGAAATCCTTTCTAGTTTCTTTCTCTTGTGTGTTGTTCTTCGTATAAATTTCTTTATTTCTTTGGACCTCATTTTCATTTTTTGACATGTACACCTGACCATCCTGGTTCAATGAATATTTCCTGAACCCCCCAATGTTGTGTTCAATTATGAGCATATCTTTGGATATGTGCCTGTTTTATGTACCTTTGTCTTCTCAACTCTTAGTCCTATTTCAAATTCAAATAAGAAGAGAGTTCTTTATATGCTAACATATCCCCAGTAGTTGAACCAAGTGATTTTTTTATTTTATGGGCTCTTTTTATTTTAAAGTTCTCACACCCATATCTCCTATGACATATCTTTTGCAAATGGAAACTTTTGTAAAAATATCTATAATGGACCTTGAAATTCTTTAGCTGTCTATAACTCCTTTGAAGTCAGGTGTGATTTCTGATAAGGTGCTAGTTTTCTTCAAGTATTACTTATGGTAATTTTGACAATGAGTGAGTTAGGCACAACAGTATACATATGAAAGTAATCATTTGCAAATATGGATTTCATAGTTTATAGCCAAAAATTAGATTTAAAAACTTACTTTATTTCTGTATATGTGTCTGTGTCTATGTGAATATGTGCCACATATGTACATATTCCTGGGGTCAGAGCACACACTTAGACATGTAGAAGATACAGAAATATGTACAGAAAAAGGAAGCTGGTTGAATTTGACTAGAGGTCAAGCTGGCATTCTCTATCCTGTTTAAAGTCCTGGGTTTCTTTTCTTTTTCTTTCTTTCTTTCTTTTTTTTTTTTTTTTATTGTCAACCCTCTGGGTTAAAAAAAAAACCCACAAATTAGCTAAAGCCAATTAGTATGGCTTATTTGAAGTCTCTGGTTCTGCTTTCTAATTTCAGTTCTGAAGAATATGAAATACATATTTTCTTTACTCAAATGAGTTTTCACGTGGTGCTTCTGTGATTTAGGCTATGTGCCTTAGGACAACTGAGTTTTATTTTCTGTAATTTAATGCCTTAGTTTGGAATGTTGAGTTATATGGATTGGAACCCTATTGTCTTTGTAGGCATTATCTGTTCAAGAATTACACAGGAGCCATGCTTTGATTTTTATTCTTATTAAGTGTTGCATTGTCCATGTCTTTCTGTATTCAAAAATTGAAGACTTCTTTGGAAGATTTTTTTGTGATGCACATACAACCAACATAGAATACATGCTTTCTCTCATGAATTGTCGATTCTGCATTGCTGTGCCATTGCCTTTACAATGAGGTGGTTAGAAGTCAATGCTACCTTCCATGGAGTTAGACTGGGCATTCATCAAACATCTCCATTAATTACTAGTGAAGTCTATCAAACACCCTACTTTGACACTATGTTTGGCATTGGAAATTAATTGTACATAGTCTAACTTTAAAACTAATTGAGGTGCTATTTTTCCAAATAATTTACATATGATGTTATGGCTCATAGGTAGTTAACTTGATTACTTCCTGAATTACATGTATTATATGTTTTGTAGCAAACTTAATTTTATTTTAGTTGAGCGTAACTAATTTATTTTATTAACATTATATACTTACCCTCTGAATGGATCAGGTCAAAATGTGATAGAAACTGAAACTTAGAATACATCTTAGTACATTTAGAATAGATTGTGGGGAACTCATCATAGTTCCCATTTTAAATGTTATGATTAGACCACCTACAATTCTTTATCCAGTGATAAAATGATGTTTAGACATTGTAGAGTACATACATTATTCAGGAGTTAGTAAACTAGAAACTTCATTTCCCAGCATCTTAACAACCAATTATGGTTAAGCTTCCCTTGTTATTGATCACTGTATTACATTTATCAGAACATTCACATGCATTAAGCAGACCATGAAGAGGTTAACTAACACTATGGTTCTAACGAGAACAGTGGAATACATAAATTCACAGAGAAGAGAAGAGAGAGAGAGAGAGAGAGAGAGAGAGAGAGAGGAGAGAAGAGAAGAAGAAGAAGAAGAGAAGAAGAAGAAGAAGAAGAAGAAGAAGAAGAAGAAGAAGAAGAAGAAGAAGAAGAAGAAAAGTCATCATACAGCCTCTCTTTGGCTTGCTGGTACAGGCAAACAACTGAAAAAAATGGAAAGATAGCTTGATGTAAAGGCAGAACTTCTACTTCCATTTGCTATTTCTGCATGGCTATTGCTCCATTCAAAGGCATGTAAGGGACATAAATGCCGTATTGACATCCCAAGGATGACTGAGAGTTGAGCTTTAGGACACTTTACCTGGGTAGGAGACTAGCAATCTGTGAAGGAAAGGAATGGAGCAGACTTATTTACTGCTGTATCCCATGACTTAGAATTAGCTTTGGTTAGCTTATAACTGTCAACAAATATATTGCTTAACATAATTCAGTGCATTGACATAGCTGAGCATTAAAAGATAATGTTAAGTACTAGATATTATACTCACACAGGTACATCTCATTATAAAAATGCAAATAATGTCTACCTTCCTCCAGCTTACAGTCAAATGAGGGAAGTTAGCAGAAATGCAGCTATGCTGCCTAGTTTTCACAGTGCCAGAAGGTGCTTAAGTGAGCTGTTGGTACAGAAAAGACATCAGCAGTTTTACCCAGCTGTGAACACTATAAACTTCCATACCAACTTGCCAGACAAGATGTGCCCACTTGTGCAATAGGGTTATTGGATCTCTGATTGGATTTGAGTTCTGTTGCGCAGGAGGGGACCCATGCCTGGTACTCTAAACCTGGCCAAAAGCATACGGCTGGGGAAGACATAGGCCCTAATGGGGAACTTACTGCTGTTGTTTCGATAAATTAGCATAGTATCAACCTTCTGTATAAGTGTCTGTGTTTATATCCATAGAAAAATAATACCTTCAGCCTCCAGGAGAGAAGACTGTCTCGTTAATGGAAGACAGTGAATGCAGAAATGCTCTAAGTGATCCAATAAATTGTCATTGAATGTTCATCCTTAAAGGAAATATTTATATCACCCTCCCTAAGGCTCAGGGAACACTGTAGAAGAGGAAGCAGAAATAATATAATAGCTGGGATATAGGGAGATATAGGGTAAATGTGCTTCCTCTAGGCAAGACACCTCCACTGCAGTATTCAACTCATAGGAAATTTCCATTACCTGCACTGGACCTAAACACAGCAGTGATGTCAACAATTAGTTATGGATTGAGGAGGGGCTCATGTGGCCTTAGTCAGCCTGTTGAACTGTTGGATACTGAAAGGAAATGGGAATGATGGTCTTGTTGGGTTTGTCTTTGTCAATGTTTTCAGTTGCATGTTCATTGGTAAACTCACCAAGCTCTAATAGCTGTCTTCAAACTCAGAGTCTTGGTTAAACTCAGTTAGTCATAGCATAGAATTAAAAAGACATAGATGAGGAAAAAGGTTTTATAAGGAGGAGTCGCTAATGGGGTGGGTGACAAGGACAGTTGAAATGTATTCTATATATGTATAATACTGCCAAAGAATATATTTGATCTATAAAAGGGGATAACAAGTATCACAACTTAAATTACAGATTATGAGATGTGTGCTTCAGGAAAGGTACAGTTTCATTGCGAGATTATGCTAAAGCATTTCTACTGCTATATTTGTTGAATAATTGAAGACTCTTCCATACAAGCACTATCTAAGCTCAAGCTTGATGGTTAACTAAAATTCACTTCTGCATGGTAGAAAAAAGGACATTCCTAGAATATGGAAAGGCTGGATCCAGATCTTTGCAAATATCCCAGCATATCCAAATAGTGTGTGATTGAAAATAATGTGGTATGTTTCAGAGACTGGACAGAAGGAGCCCACTGTGGCAGGACAGAAATTAGGAGGATGGCATTTGTGGAAGACAGGAAATAAAAATAGCTGATGCCTGTGTGCATAACAAAGATTTGAGGTTTGATTCTATGATTTCTCAGTAAATATTGAATAGTTCTATGCTTGAACAAAAAAGGCAGTGTCTATCTCAGGTGTTAACAATGATCATTTCTCAAGCTTTGTGAAAATGAATTGGATGAGGATATGATATAAATAGAGTATCACTCAGGATGTAATCATAGATATAAGAGCTGATAGTGACATGGACCAAGAGGTAGTCTAGAAAGCAATAGACAGATTTAAGTCATGCTAAGAATTTAGAATCATAAGATTTGCTATTGGTATTGAAGGAATATGGAAGGAGAGGGATACCAGGGCAACTTCTAGGTTGTGTGATCATCTGAATCAATAGAAATATTTCATTAATGGAATGCAAGAAGAAATCTGTGGCAGAAGAAAATCTGAAGAGTATGTATGTTTTTCCCTGGTGTATAGGTTATGTGACCAATTGGAGTTTGAATAGATAGAAGCTTAGTTTGGAGTTAAAATTTTGGGAAATTTGGGAGGTGAGAAGATGGTTCAGAGAGGACACTGCTTATCATGAAGCATGAAGACCTCAGTTTAAATCTTCAAAATCTAAGTAAAGCCAGAGATGGTAGACTGTGGTTGTAACTTCAGTGCTTCTGTGGCAAGTTGTATAATCCTTAGAAGTTTCTAGGCTAGCTAGTCTTATGTAAACTAAGAAAACATGCAGAATCGAGTGAGACTAGCAGATGATGAGGACTGACATGCAATGGTTTCCTCAGATCCTCAACAAGCAAGCCTTGGTACTTGTGTGTCTACATATAGACAAAGGTACACACACACACACCACACACACACACACACACACACACACACACACACACACACACACACATGGGTGCACCACCTCTGCTGAGGAGGCTTCCTCTCAGAACTTATGGTTCCTTGGTTCTCATGTGTCCAAGGATGCCCTTCTATTGAGACCTTGTCTTTCAGTGCAGTGTGCTTCCTGGATTCCCCAGTCCCAGGATACCTTTCAATCTGAGCATGAGTGCCCACAGATATACTACAAAATGATAAGAGTTCTCAGGCTTGAGTCTTGTCTGGTGCCTAGTTAGTAAAGGAAGAAGAGACAAGAAAGAAAATTGATTGCCTAAGCTATGTGCTATTCCACCCAATATGGAAAAAGTAGTGACTCTGATTTAGTATCTACACTAGGATCTCAGAATGTCCTGAGAAATAAAGAAGATTGTGTAGCTCAGCACACAGTGCTTTTGGTTTGTTTGTTTGTCTTCCCTAAAACTAACAGGAAAGTTCTTGGTTCCTATGGACTGTATTCTTTGAACTTCAACTATTTTCCCACATGATTTTCTGCCCTTTTGAAAAGAGGAGGGCAGTTCTAAATCTGATGCATTCCTGGGTAAAGAGACAATGTGAAAGGTACTCATGAATAAACAAATACTTGGTTATAGATTACTAGGTTGGTAGCTTATTGTTAAAATCCACTTCTGCTTGAAGGCTATTGTTTAAGGAAACTGTTGAACTACTTTACTTTCGTGACTTTATAAATACCATGTATAAGCTGTTGCATGCCATAGTCTTAATTTGACTCACATACCAACACAGAAGCACACACTCTTCTGTACAACTTTTTTCTTTGCATAATCTTTGAATTGCTGAAATACTTCAACAAACTGCAGTGTATACGCAACAAATAATACCTCTTTGAATTTCTTTCCTCTCTGACATCTCTATATCTGTCATCTGTCTATCTATCTATCTATCTATCTATCTATCTATCTATCTATCTATCCATATCATACATGCAAAACCTTCTCAGTCTCATTAGTGTTGTCCTTTCTGCATGTTTACTGCTGGCATTTCATCTCTGAAAACAATAGAAACAAATACAATGTTGATTGTATTCTCTCTGCCTTTGCAGCCATTAGCTCTAACTGCCTGTAGCTCTTCATATAGGGTGGGACCTTGTGAAATTTTCTCTACCTATATTCACAGAAATAAGAAACCTTTAATTCGAGACATCTTAGTTACATTGCCACTTGTAAATTATTTTTGTAAATACGTTTCTTAACAAAACTCTTTTCTCAGTGACTCTGTTGCTTGAAGTTGTCTTCTGCCTTCTCCTTTGTTTCTCATAGTGAAAAGCAATAAATCAGCTTCCAGCCTATTGCCAGAGTGATAAATCTGTGTGTGTATAGATGGAATTGAGAGTATGCCTGTTATGGAACTGCACTGATAGGAACTTTTCATGGACATATTTATTCATTAAGAAATATTATTCAGCACCTACTAGTCATTTTAATAACAGGTGTGATGAAACATCTGTCATCTGGGAGCTTATAGTCATGTGGAAATGCAGGAAATACCATGAAGTTTACATTATAATATATATTTAATCTATTTGTTATATAAATATATATCCACAGTATCAGTCAGTTTTCTGTTCTGAAAAACAGACTAGTAAAATATGTATATATAGAAGCATAGGTAATGTGTGTGTGTGTGTGTGTGTGTGTGTGTGCATCTATCTATCCATCTATCTATTCTATCTATCTGTCTGTCTTCTTCTCTATCTATCTATCTATCTATCTATCTATCTATCTATCTATCTATCTATCTATTTATATACCTGTAGAGCTATCCATCTGTATTCTATCCAACTAAAAACTATCTATCTATCTATCTATCTATCTATCTATCTATCTATCTATCTTCATCAGTTGAAATGAATTTGAAGGAATGACTTACACAGCATTTAAAGGCAGTAAATCTGAGGTCTGTGTAGTAGGCTGAAACACCAGGTAGGATTTCCATTACTTATCTGAGGTCATCGCTGCTAATTTTAGGTTCACTCCTAAGAACTTTAATTGATTAGATGGAGGAGTTCCTTGTATATTACAAAAGATAAGCTGCTTTCCTGTGAGCTGAACCTATAAGTATTTGTCATAATACAAAATCTAGAGAGATATAGACTAGAATTTGTTTCAGTAACTGGCTATTATATTTTCGGCAAGTAGCCATAAGAAATTAACCATTGGTCCAATAAGAATATAGACTATACCTTTGAAGTTTATATGCTGATTATATTAGATAGTAATACACATTATAAATCCAAAATTGTAAGAAAGAGTTAAGGAATGACATGAACTAAGTATGACTCTATTTTGAGATCAGATTGAGACAGTAGCATTTGAACAAGTACATGAACAATGGAGCACTTTATGCCTTTTTTCTTTCACTGTCACCACTAGAATTTTATTAATAACACCATCTATATCTGCTCTTTGGTGTGAAATGGGACACCTGCCTGGGAAGCTAAACAACTAAGAATACAGAAAACTGAGATATGAAATAAGGTCTGTGGCAAAGTCTTTTGATCCCTCACAAATCACAACCTAACTCATGGCTTCAGACAACAAAAAATTAGTTATCATTTCGCATATTAATATGGTTTTTTCAGATAAATTTCCTGGCCTGGGTTAGCACAGCTGGACACAGATCATTGAAATATTATCACATTTGTAGAAATGCGGCCCTCAGTTGGAATAACTAACATGAAGGACTGAGCCTCTGTCTATGTGATCGCCTATCCCTCGGAACGTTAATCAGGGCTTGTTTGACTAGTAACAGAAAAATTCTTGTAACCCTCAGAGGCAAAGTATAAATGGCCCCACATAAAGCTTCATTTTGCGTTTTGTTTACCAATGATCCATTTACAAATGCTGGGCAGTGCAGGTGGACACTGACAAAAGCATGCATGTAGAAGGCAAGAGCCATTTGGAACCATTGATGCAATAATTAGTAGATAATAAGTAAACCCAAGTAGACTTTGTAGACTTATTTAGTCAGTACAAGCTGATATTGTAGTTGGGATGAGATATCAGACTTACATTTTCTGAGAATTGGGCTCGACCTAAATGGTTTTTTCTCTCTACAGTCTCATGTAACCATGGCAAAAGAAAGTACCTATGTTGAAGGCATTGTGCTACACTTTATAGGTTATTCAAACCATAGCCCTGCACATTGCCTCATGTATTAGCAAGCTTGGGTTGCTGCAATAAAACATCACAATCTGGTAACTTAAAAACTTTCATTTAAGACTGGGACTGTAGCTCAATTGAGAAGTGTTTCTTCCATATGTTTGCTATTGGTTTAAGCAGTATAAAGAATGTAGGGTGTTGTTGTTGTTGTTGTTTTGTTTTGTTTAGTTCTGGGGACTAAAAATCACAAGTTCAAGATATTTGAAGATTCAGTTTATGATGACATCCTCTTTCTGACTTCCAGATGGCCACCTTCTTTGTGAATCCTTACAGAGGAAAAGGAGAGATCACAGAAGGAAAGGCAATTCTGATCCTCCCCTTTAAGGAGATAGGTCTAAAGCCACAGCATCCTGCCTTCATGATCTATCTCCTCTAATGTTGATAAGCCTTAACAGCTCATCTACAGGTGTTATTACAATGGGAGTCAGGGCTTCATTATGGATTTGTGGAAAACATAAATATTGCTTTCATAGGGCTATGCCAAAGTTTGACAGAATGTATGACTAGGCCCTCTTTGGTAAGAAGCTTGCAGGCCAGTTGTTAGGGGAATGGCAGTGTTCTCCCTGTGCTGTATGAACTGCATAGGCCTACCCCTATGAAGGTGAACTTGACCTTATTTTGTGCTTTAGATAATGAATAGCGAACAGTCATGGTTTGTACTAAGCCTAAACGAAAGTCTTATGAAGCATTTCAATATCTACCCATACCTCTTAGTCTTTTCCTTCTACTCCCTAATCCTCTCTTTGTTTATTCCTGGATCCTTGAATTAAAATAATCTGTATCATATTGTAGTATTTGACCTGTGGCTACTAATATACATTGTGGATAATCAATGAATTATACTTTATGGATGGAGATTTATTGTGGTTGAAATTACGTACTGCTTGTACATAAGACTCATTTGTTCCTTGTTCCAAGCATCACATTGGGCAGGTCACAGCCATCTGTAACTGCAGCTCCCAGGATATCCTACACTTATGGCACCCATGGACACCTCCATCAACACAAAAACACTCACATTCAGATTATATACAAACACATAGTTTAAAATAATGTAAATAGATGTTTAAAACTATATACTTCATAGACTAAACAACTAATATTTCAGGGCTGTTTCACGTTGCAAAAAATGTTGATGGATAAATTAATAGTACAGGTTAGGAACAGAGAGATGATGAATCAATAGAGAAAAGAACTTGCTCTTTTTGTAAAGGACTCAAGTTCATTTAGAACACTCACATGGCAGCTCACAACATTTCCTAACTCTAGTTCTAGGGACTTAGTACCCTCTTCTGACCTCCACAGGCACCAGATAAGCACATGGGCCATTTACAACTATGCAGGAAAAATTCTCATACACATAATATTTTTATAAAATTAATCAAAAATCAAATGCTCCATGAGTATATCAACATTAACAACCTATATTATGATCATTGATTCTAAGGATTATCAATAGAAGCTTTAAAAATAGCAGCCTGTATTGTAAAAAGGCAATGTACTCTAAACCATCCTGATTATAATTGAGCAGGAAGGTCATTTTCATAACAGTCATGTGACTTTGGATAAGGATATTGCAGGCAGAGGATACCCCTTTCTTGCATTTTTTCTCATAACCAATAAATCAATCAATAAATAAATCAACAAAAAAGAGATAAGTTAAGAAAATTAACACCCAGCTTGATGCAAGCACAAAAGGAATAAGAAAAGGGGAGTTTTTAAGAATTTAAGGTCATGTGTATATACTTCTCATCACTAAAAGGTAAAACTGAAGAATAATGTGAACTGCAAAGAGGAATCAGAAACTTTCTCAGTATTGAAGATTGAAACCAGGCCTTGGTTACCATATTCTGTCAAAACCTTTGAATTAGGTAACAGGAGAGGAAGTAAGCCCTTTTAGGGAATGAAATGACTCCAGAGGAGTCATACAAAGGTTCCATGGAGACCTAATTAGGCTTTCTAGAAAGAGGGTTTTCTCAGGCAGGAGGATTCAGAATGTGACTGTGCTGATTTGAATGAAAAAGGGCCCCATAGGCTCATAAGGAGTGGCACTATTAGGACTTGTGAGCTTGTTGTAGTAGGTGTAGTCTTGTTAGAGCAAGTGTGACACTGGGGTTGGGCTTTGAGTTTTGAATGCTCAAGCCAGGCTCAGTGTCACTCTCTCTCCCTACTGCCTGAATATCTGGAAGAAAAACTCTCTGCTGCCTCTCTAACACCAGGTCTACCATCATGCCTCCATGCTTCCCGCCACAAAGATAATGGACTAAACCTCTGAACTATAAGCCAGTCCCAATTATATAACTTTCTTTATTATAGTTGCTGTGGTTATGGTTTCTCTTCACAGAAACAAACAAGCAAATAAACAAAAAGCCCTAAGACAATTACTTAATATATGAAGATGGCTAGAGACATAGGAGCTCAAGTAAAGTTTTTATAAAGTTGAATTGTCAAAAGTGCTGACATCCTGGGCACAGGCTTTGAATAGATTGCTGCTGTTTCAAATACATGATGACCTTTCCTTCTTCTCTTTGAGGAAGGTACAAGGCATATTCTTTTTCCAGCTGTGGTCACCTGGAGTGTTCATGCAGAAGGCCATTGCAGACCTCACAATTGCATTAGCCAACTTTGAGTTTGTAGGAATCATGTGCTTTCTGTTTCTGAATGGAGTGATTTCGATCACATTTCTTCCTTTATCAACAAATATATTTTTGATATATGTTGAGCAGCATGTGTGTGAATACATGCATGTGGGTACATTCATGACTGCTTTTAATTCACTCACCCATATCTGTAATCCCATAACCTTTCCACATATTTTCCATAGACTGAGGCAGATTAAATGTTACTGTTTGTAAGGGGATAGAACACAAAAACTGATATTATTGGTCCTAGTCAAATTTCATTTTCCTTTCTACTGTGATGATGAGACAGTCTCAGCCATGGTTCTTTGTGTACATATGTGCTCCATTGATCCTGTCCAATCAGTGCACATGGCTTAATCCCAGCAAAAACATTTAAACATATCTCAAGGTTGCTACAACTCTCATGTTCTTTTACCTTTGTCCTAAGAAATGAATTTTTCCACAAGAGGCTGGCTTTTCTTCTGTAATAGAGCCAGAAATGTGTCACAGAGGCACAGTGGCTGACCTACAGCCAACAGTGGTAGGGGGATGAATTCTAAATCTCTCTTTAAGTTATTGAGGTCTTGATATGACATATTACTTTCTGGTACCATGGGGATGAATTATTCTTTGGACACTAGGACTCTGGACAAACATTTTGGACCTTAAAAACCCCTAAGTGTATCTTAAATAATCAGAAAACAAAAATGTTTCCCCTAGGACAAAAGCCTTAGCCTCTTTTATAGTATTTCAATCACACTCTCTTTCCAAGTGAGAGTTTTTATTTATTTATTAATTTTGGTGCCTCTCCTGACAGATGTGTTATATCTTAGTCCCACAGAAGCCATGCATTTGTTTTATAGTATCATTCAGATGGATTGTTTGAAGGATTTAGATGTGGCTTTCAATCCTGTTTCTGTTATCTACCTCATCATAACGTGGAGACCAGCAGGTGACACAGTCCCTCTGAGTGTAGCATTCCAGAAAATAAGGCTGTCTTTATGTTTGCAGTTACTATTTTTCTTTAGCTTTGGACAAATGTGTGTGTGTTTCATAACCTAGTTGGACAGATTGGCATTTTTCCAACTCTCTAGCTCTCAATCATCACCTCCCTTGTAAATATTAAGTGAAGGAGAATTGTCAAATGTTCCTTGTTTCTTCTAGAAACAACATTTTCAAAGGTGTACCTCCCTACCTACACTCCCACCAAGTAGATCAGAACAGTTTTAACAGAATGGAAATGCTCTACATGGTCCATTTGTTTTCAAAAATTGTCTCTGGAAAGATGGGAACAGGGAGAACATCTCCCATCTCCCCATCTGCTGATCTTTCTGCTTGCTTCTTTCTTTCCTTGCTTATATATCTTTTCTTGATGTCCTCTGTTTGTTTATATATCTTGTCTGTTGTTTTCACGGGTCCAGTTTCATTGAAAGAAATAGTGTGGTGGCTGTTTTTTGCTAGTTCATGAGTTTGCTTCTTAAATTTAAGGCCCTTTTATTTCCTACAGATGAAGGCTTTGATTCCGAGGTAAATCTTCATCTATTGAGTCTTGAACCCATGTTTCTTTCACTTCCTGCCCTATTTTATTAGCTCTATAGGCTTCATGATTCATCTCTGTCAATATTCTCAGAAGTGTGCTGGGTGAGATGCATGATGCTCTTTGCAGATGCTCTCTCCCTCTCTGCCATGAGGCAGCTTGATGGAGTGTTATTGGGATGAGGTGGGGCAGGATGACAGGGATGAAGCTCATGTTTCATAGCAGGCTCCTTGTTTTTAACCCAACACTACCTAGGCCATTATTTTCATGTGCTATTTCCTTATTCTGAGTATGTCTTGTCTTTTCCACAATAGCTCAGCCTCAGGGGCTTATAAGTGTGCAGAGAATGTCATTTTTTAATAGTTCACTAGAATTAAGATATGGGTAAGACTATCTAAAATTTGACTCAGTTAATGACACATTATATAGTCCAGAGAACATTTCTTCTTTAATAGGAAAATCATATAATATCCCCCATACTAATTTGTCCCATTTAAAGACTTGAATTATATATTCATGCAATTTTATGTGAATCCAGCTGTACACAGGTTGACACAAAGAAAGAGAACAGCACACGGCAAAGAAGACAAGGATAGATAAGCCTCCACCTACAGAAGCAACAGTGACAGATTTCAATGTTTGAATACTAGACTTGCTGAGAGATGGTATGTCAGCAGTTTCCTACAAAATACCAAGGGTAGATTTTTCAGCCTCATGAATTTTCCCCTCTCTACCTTAGGCATGGCTTTGTCCTTGTATGTACATATAAACTTGAGCGCACACATGTCCCCTATTTCCCCACAGAAGTGCACTCTTTAAGCATAATGATCATCACTGACTGTCTCCCATTTCTCAGGCATTTTGCATGTATCCACACATCATTGTGTGCGGAAAACACACATCATATTATTCTGCAAAAGATTTCATGAGCTACACACAAGCATCTGAGTACTATGCATGACTCAAAGTAAATACAATTCCTTCCCATAGGCTTTCATGAAATTAAGATGTACAGATGATTAGTCCCTTTCACAGAGATGTGTTAAGAATTTTTGCTCACCTGGTGGCTTTTTAACTGACTTAGGATCATTGTCATGTGCAACAACACAAAGGTGTTCCATTCCTTCAGCCTGTGTCACTATGCTCATGACTTCCTGCTGCACTCTGGAATACCTGTTCAGAGAACTTCTGGTTTTGTCCTTCCTCAGTATGGCTTCTTTTCCTCTGAATCCTGCTTCATTTACTCCCCCTTTCCTGCATGCCGTCTCTTCCTTAGGACATGGACATAACCTTTCTTATTTAAGGTGCTGAAGATACAGGAATTGTAGTAACTGAGAACATAGTCACTAAGCTCTGCTGACTTCTAACCTGCATCCTCAGGCAGGTTATTTAATTTCCTTATGCCCTAGTCTCACTTAAAAAAAAACACATAACATTATTCTGCAAAATATTTTATGAGTTACATATAAGCATATGAATACTATGCATGACTCAAAGTAAAGCATTGTGTGCTTTTGCTCCTTGTAGACTGGCCTTAGATATCACCTCCTTCATGAAAATTTCTTTAGCCCCCATTTCTCTCAGAACAAACTGGCATGGTGGACCTTCATTGTATGTGGTTGATACTTGTCGCGTCTGCCTTGGCCAGCAAGTACGACACAACACGGTCAGATCCTTCTCAGTCAGCTTTATTCCAGGAACGACTCTTGACTTAGGGACTGGGAACTGGACGGGGGGCCTAGGATGGGGACTTATGGCTGGGGACTGGGAAGGGGACGGGGACCCCCAGCAGCAGAAATGAGCTGCTTATATATCTTCCCAAGGCAGGCTGGGTGACGTGTTCTCTCAGGATAGGTTGAGCTGCCAATACCTCATTAGCATAAGCCCGCTCTGGAGGGGC
The DNA here is from genome assembly GCA_021653895.1 of Mastomys natalensis. NCBI lineage: Eukaryota > Metazoa > Chordata > Mammalia > Rodentia > Muridae > Mastomys > Mastomys natalensis. The sequence continues at coordinate 759,949 of JAJTUV010000002.1, read as the reverse complement.
ACGAGGCCGACGCATGCTCAACGGGGCTTGTTTACCAGTTTAGCTGAGCTGGCCACGCTGGAAGCCAGCTGCCTACATCTCGTCAGGTGCTATCATCTTAAACACGGCTGCCTACAGATACTGGTTTGTTTTAGTTACCTATTTAGTTTATTGGTTCAGTTAGTTACCTATTTATAAGTCTGTCTCTACTATTAAGTGGAAGCTGTGTGAAGTTAGGGAATTATTTACATTACACTATGTTATACCTCATGTTATACATTACATTATGTTATACCTTACACTATACATAATGCATTATAGGGACTCAAAATTGATTGTCAGCTGAGCGAATTATCAACTTTACTATGCTCATTCTAATTAATCTTTGTGTATTACTTACTATATATCCTCTGTGCCACAATGATGTCTCATGAGCTAGGTGTTCTTAAACCCACTTTCCGGAAGAGAAAGCAGAAACACAAAGATTAAGCAACATGAACACGGTTAATTGCCAGTATATGTGAGAAAGGGAGTTTTATCAAGCAATCTGATCTACGAGTTCAGATTCTTACTACTTTTGCATCTGCCTCCAAAAGAATTCAACAAGGGGAAAGGAAAAGTTGGAAAAATAAGGAAAACAGGCAAGAGAGGGGAGGATGGGTAAAAACAGCCAGCAAAACAGAGTCTCAATGGCATTACCAAAGTCCTTGCAAAACTCCCTCACTGATTGTTGATTTATGTTAAATCCTTGACTTTTCAAAACAGTCACTATAAAATATAGCTATGTAGAATCCACTTCTTCATTTGCTGTGAAAAATAACGTGTGCGCATTACCCATTAAATCATTCAGCTCTGCATAATATCCCAACAAGGGGAAAATGTTGATTTCTACATAAACCTTTGTGTCCCTGGAGGCTTTGGCCTGATTGACTCTTTCTGATGCTCATGTAACAGATTTTCCCTGGATGCTGGAAAATAAATGTGAAGCCAGACTGTATGCTTGACAACAAGAATCATATCAACTTTCAGATAAGAATGTTTTTTCTCATTTGGCTATCTTTCCAACCTCAACTTTCATTCCTTGTGCTGGTTAAGGTTTTTGTTTGTTTGTTTTTGTTTTTTTGTTTGTTTGTTTTGTCAACTTGATACAAGCTAGAGTCATCATGGAGGAGAGAATTCCATTTGACAAAAAAAAAAATGCCCCCATCAAATTAGCCTGTAAGCAAGTTTGTGGAAGCATTTTCTTGATTAATGATGGATGCTGGCGCTCACTGTGGATTGTGCCACCCAAGGGTAGGTGGTCCTGAGTTGTATATGAAAGCAAGCCAGGCAAACCATGGGGAGCTTCACTTGCTGCTTCCAACTTCCTACATTGACTTCCTACCATGCCTTTTTCTGACAATGAACTCTGATATGAAATATAAGTCAAATAAAGCCTTTCTTCACTAAATTGATTTTGATCAATGTTTTATCAGAGCAACAAAAACAAAAGCAGGATAGCCCTATATAATCATAGAAATAAATACATAGACATGTAGGGCTATAACTCGTGTGTGGGCTTGGGTTCTGTTGGGCTGAGTGATTCCATGTCTGTCATCCCAGGCAGCTGGGAGCAGAAGTGGGGGAATTTGACTGAGTTCACTCCTGAGATGGCTGGCTTGGCTAACTTGCTTGAGTTGCCAGGCCTTCGTGGCTGGAATACAGAGAGGTACGCCATGGGAGATTAGATGGTGGCTTGGTAGTCGAAGGCCCCCTCCACGGTTCTCCATGGCAGGCCCCAAAGACACGAGGAAGTCCAAGGTTTTCAAAGGTTATTGTCATGTCAGAAAATGGAAATAGCTGTACCCCATACACCGTGTTCTCAGGGTGGGCCTGAGTTTAAATATCTTTTCCAGAGAGGAGGGTCTGGGAAGGAATGCTTAATTGGCTATGCCCTCTGACCTTTAGATATATCATTAATATGGAGATCTCTTGAGGCTCTGCGGCCTGTAGTCAAGCCCTCTACCTGTGGAGGGGCTGGTAGGGGCATTGCCCTATGTGACTGAAAGGTGCTGATCAATGGAGGTCTATGGCCTCATGTCAGGAGCCTGAAATCTGAGAGCATGGTGAAATGTATGCCTTGCAGGGATAACTGTTTGGTCTCCAGCCATCTCTAGCCAGTGCTCGACCAGAAACCAAGCTATCCTTTCAAGGTCCCACACAGACCTCTATACTACCATGTACAGCTTCTTGTCAATCTAGGGTGCTATGGCCCAGCTTCTTCTTTTTAACCATCTGAAATAACAACAGTTTAATTGACAATAAACTTTATATCCAAGTTCAGCCAGGTTTATGGCATTTTATCAAATTGCAAAGCTAATGAATTAGTTACAGAGTCAGATAAAACTTGAGAACCTGCAACCTTGTGCTGCTATTCTATCTCACCTGACAGCCATTATTTCTAGTATGATGAGGTTATAGCAAATTAGGGGGAAAATCCATATGAAACATATTGAATATCCATTTTTTGAGATAGAGTCTTAGCTTTGTGGAATAATGTTATGACTGAGTCTTGTGAATTATTGGACCTTATATAATCTAAACAGACTAACTATTGCAATTAACTTCTTCCTCAGCTTTGAAATATGAATTTGCATTTTCTTCATCACAAATGAAATATTTCTTAATGCAGTACAACAGTATGCTCTACCATTGAATTCAATCTCTAGCCCAGCACTTGCATATGCCCTTTTAAATAATTTATGCCCAATTATTTCTAAAACATTTTATAATTTTTATTATTATATTTCATATTTTTGTTGTTTCAATGAATTTACTATACATATTTCTCTGTATAATGATTGACATTTCACAATAAAATTTTAGATAAGTACACACATACTCAAAAAGTAATTCATTCTAATTCTCTTATCTTTTCACATGTTGAGTTATGAACTTGTCTTTAGTATAGTTCAAAATGTTGTAGGAGATGTTGGTACATGTGACCTTCCTTGTACAAACATCTGAAAGACATCGCATTAGAATGTGATAAACAAATTTCAGGCTTCAATACTGCAGAGAAATGTTTTGGGGTATTGCTAGTGCTTCCTACAAGTTCTGTGATTTGGATACCTTGCATTCACTTCATAGATCCTTGAGTTCTTCTATACAATGAGTTGCTATGACTGCTTCACAGATTTGGTGTATTAGATGAGATAGGATCCTGAAACCGTTTCTTTAGTGTCCCAACATTTTAATGGTTTTGCCAAATTATTTTCCCAGATAGTCACAAATAAGGTCTGAAAAAAATTCCATTTCATCTCAACCTTCTCAGCATGTTCTTATTATAGTGTTTTGATAATGTGATAAATTATAAGATTTTGCTATTATTTCTTAAGTCTTTGCCTTGTTTCTGAGGAAGAATAAGCATGTTGTTGTTGTAAACTGGCTACCAGCTATTCTACACTTGTTGTATATTATTGATATCCATTTCTCATTTGTTGATTGCAACTGCTTGCTGACTTAGGAAAACATTTTTCTCCCCTAGATGAAAAATCTTACATATAAAATTATTGTTATTTCTAATTTATATTTTCCATTATTAACAAGTTTAAAACGTCCATTTTTTAAACATACTTTCTAGTTTTCCTTCGTGTTTTCCCATAAAGCCTTGTAATTATAGGATAAATCAATAGCCAGGCCACTTGCACACATAGGGTATTTCACATCTATGCTTGTGTGTAGGTAAGAGCTAATGAAACCTTGTCTGCATAAAGTATAATGTTCTTGGCTTATTTAGAATAAATCACTAAGTCTAAGGAATTCTTTCTAATATTTGGTTTCTATCTACAGAGGATTTTTAAAACCATGTTTACTTCACTTACTAGATATCTAGGTACACTATTTACCACACATGGTGTCAGCTCTAGGCAGGAGTTCTACAAACCATGAGTACTTTGCAGATAGAAACCAATAGAATCTATGACCTTGTGCACGAATAATCTTTATCCCTGAACTCTTGCTAATGGCTGACTTCCTCCAGTGTTAACAGAACTGCAGAAAATATCAGTATTATTGGAAGTAACTATTACTAACAGAAATTACAAATATCTTAATTTAGTTACTATTGCTGTCTATTTTAATTTATTTTGCTATTATTTAAAATTTGTCAATGACTATTACATCTTATTTTGTAATATCTGTGTTAGTCTAAATAAACTATATATTAGCAAAGAATCTAGTGATTGTTTAGTCCTTGAGGTTCAATGTCTCAACAGTCCCAGTGTGGTCCAGGAAAGTCCTAGAGGCCTTCTGGTCTTCAGTCAGCATTAGAATTTTGAAGAAGTAGATTCTAATTCCAGCAGAGGAATGCCTCAGCAACAGAAGAGATGAACTAGTCAGGGAGAGTGAGGGCAAATAAGCTAAAAGGGTACATCTTCCCACCTCAAAGAATTAAGTTGTGAAAAATCTCAGTCATGCCCAGCCACTTGAATTTTAGTTGATTCCAGTTATTGTCAAGTTGCCAACCAAGATTCGCCATCAGGATAACTATAAATTAGATGCCATACTATGAGTTATTTTATAGATATTCTGGTCTTTACTTGAATATGTAAATTGTTTTGTAAGTTACTTTCACCTGTGCATTCCCCCAACCCCAGCATTTAAAAACAGATTATGGCTGGACTGTGAAATGCCCTCTGCAGGTTTATTAATCTGAACACCTGACCTCTCCACCTGGTTGTGCTGTTTTGGGAAGTTCTCAAACGTTCTAGAGGAGTTCTCAGGCTAGAGGAGATGGATGGGTCAGTGTGAGCAGGCCTTTGAGGTTTATATTCAGCTCTGCTTTTGTCCTATTCTCTATCCCCTGATCCGGCAGCTATGTGAAGAACTCCAGGATTTTTTTTTACCACCATGAAGCCACTCTACTGCATGTTCCTGTCAATATGGTCTACACCCTCTGAAACCAGAGCCCAAATAACTTCCCTCTCTAAGTTGTTTTTAATCAGGTATTTTGATCACAGTGACTAAAGTAGCAACTGATAGAAAGGACAACATGTAGAAGAATGCAAATCGATCCATTCTTATCTCCTTGTACAAAGATCAAGTCCAAGTGGATAAAGGACCTTCACATAAAACCAGACACACTGAAACTAATAGAAAAGAAGGTGGGGAAGACCCTCGAATACCTAGGCACAGGGGAAAAGTTCCTGAACAGAACACCAATGGCTTATGCTCTAAGATCAAGAATTAACAAATGGGACTTCATAAAATTGCAAAGCTTCTGTAAGGCAAAGGACACTGTCAATAGGACAAAAAGGCAATCAACAGATTGGGAAAAGATCTTTACCAACCCCACATCCGAAGAGGACTAATATTCAATATATACAAAGAACTCAAGAAATTAGACTCTAGACAACCAAATAACCCTATTAAAAATGGGGTACCAAGCTAAACAAAGAATTCTCAACTGAGGAAATTCGAATGGCGAGAAGCACCTAAAGAAATGTTCAACATCCTTAGTCATCAGGGAAATGCAAATCAAAACAACCCTGAGATTCTACCTCATACCAGTCAGAATGGCTAAGATCAAAAACTCAGGTGATAGTAGATGCTGGTGAGGATGTGGAGAAAGAGGAACATTCCTCCATTGTTGGTGGGATTGCAAGATGGTATAACCACTCTAGAAAACAGTCTGGCAGTTCCTCAGAAAATTGGACATAACATTACCTGAGGACCCAGTTGGGGGGGGGGTGAAGCTTCAGTCCTTCTTAGAAGGAGTAACAAAATATTCAAGGGAGCAAATATGGATACAAAGTGCAGGACAGAAACTGAAGGAGAGGCAGTCTGCAGACCATTCCACTTGGGTATCCATTCTATTTGCAGTCACCAAAGGTAGATGCTGATGTGGATATCAGGAGGTACATGCTGACAGGAGCCTGACATAGCTGTCTCCATAGAGGTCTGCAAGAGTCTGACATATTCAGAGGCAGATGCTCACAGCTAACCATTAAACTGATCATGGGGTTCCCAATAAAGGAGTTAGAGTGAAGACTGAAGGAGTTGAAAGGGTTCGAAACCCCATGAGGAGAACAACAATACCAACCAACCAGAGCCCCTAGGGTCTAAACCACCAGCCTCGGAGCGCTTAGGGAGGACCCATGGCTCCAGCTATATATGCAAGGGTATTATAGGTGGGAGAAGAGATCCTTGCTCCCATGAAGGCTGGACATCCTGTTGGGGGGGGTAATTCGAGGGTGGGGAGGTGAGGTGCAGGGGGTAGGTGGGGGCACACTGTCATAGAAGCAGAAGGAGTGGGGATGGGATAGTGGTTACTGGGAGGGAGGGGGAAATGGGGTAAGGGGAGAACATCTGAAATGTAAATAAAATATCCAATAAAAAAAAAAAAAGAAAACCCTATTCTGAAGTATGTCACTTCATATAGTTTTCAACAGCTTGAAAATGGAGTGGCATAGGAATAATTAACAATACTTGACCCAGTGAATTGAAAGTTCATAGAATTGTTCCCTTTATGATAATGGAATTCTTTTGATGTCCCTATAAGTCTACATTTGTAGTTAATATAGATATATTATTCAGAGAACAGTGCTTGGGGAAGGGGGACAGTTACTGTTCACACTCAGATCTGGATACTGACTCCTTACCATGTGTGTGTCAGAAATATCAGAGATTCCCTTTACCTCCCTTGTTTCTTCTGAATATCATTTCTTATTTACCAGAGGAATTTGGAACTTGGAGAAAATAACTTTTGTTTTTTCCTTTATAAGTCTATTGCATGAAAGACACAAACTAGTTTGATATACCTAGATTCATGATATTAAAAGTGGCTTCTTTAAACCAGGAGTTGTTTCACAGTTAATTTTATAAAGGAGGCAGTACACAACATAAGCTGCATTGTATATACAGAGAAATTTCAAGAAGGGAAGGCTTGCTTATTTCTCCAGAATATAGAGGTGTCCCTGTCATGGTCAGGCTCCATCTCCCTGATCTTCTCAGTCCAGGACATTCTGCTTTTGTGTTCTGAAACCTGATTTCAATGTATTTATTGTTATACTCCTCTTGAGGCTGCTTCTGGTTTCTCATAATTCTAGAGACCAGTGGAAAGATGAAAAGGATTGTTAATAACTTTCTCTGCTCTTCTTTGCAGGCCCATGGCTTCAGCAGCAAGTATCTGTTTTTGTCAATGGTCATACATTCTGCATGGTAGTTTTGCCTCTTTTGCAACTTTTGCTTGATCTTTGTACTATTCCATCCTGCTTAACCCCTTCAGGGCTAGGCTGCTTATAGTGTACCACCAGAGCTGGACCTGAAGCACTCCAACATCCTTAGTTGAGAATTTGACTTCCATTTCCTTTTGATACATAATCCATTTCACAGAATTGAACTCAGTTAACTCTTTGAAAGGAAGTTTTATTCTCCTTTACCATCTATTGAAATCATTTGCTCTTTATGTAGGGGATGGCTCCAATTGCTCATTGAATAAGGAAGTCGAAGATCCCATTTTCTTGTCATTTATAGTGAAAAAATTTAATGTGTTCTGAGTAATGTCGGATGGAGAAACAGTTGGCCAGAGGGGTAGAGACAGAGGAAGAAAGAACAAACTAAGTTTAAAGTATTGATCTTCATTTTTCATTGGTTACAACTTAGTGAAAAAAATGGGGAAAAATTCCAGAACCTTTGTGACCGTTGACTTCTTTACCAAAGCCATTGTCATAAGGACTTTTGAGAAGCCTGCTATGAGGAACAGAATGGATGCTTCAATGACACCATGCATTCAGAAGGAATGTATGTAAAGCAGAGTAAATTTAAATTTATGTACTTGCTCATGCATGATGCTTAACAACACGTGATCACTATTGAAGCACCGCAACAACTTAGTATTCCATAGAAGTTATTTAATTCCAGAAATTTATCAAATTCCCTATTATTCCCTCATGCTTTACCAGGCTAAATGGTAGATACTAGCTGCATAGTGCATATTTAAGGAGATATGTATTACATCTCTAACTTTTAGGAGGACTTAAAATCACATTTATATAAAACAAGTTAACTTAAATAAGAGTTCAATTGACTCATCCTGATCAGTCAAGAAGAAATTTGTTGAATAATAAAATGGAACTTCATTTTTGTGACTATAACAAAATCTATGAAACTGAATAACATATAAATAACACATGTTGACTGTCAATATTTCTAGAAACCTCAAAATCCAAGATTGACATGCTGGCTAATTCAATTGTCTAAAGAGGGCTGCTCTCATTTTCCTAGATGCCTGCTGTTACCCATGCTCCAGAGGAAATGGGCACTATGTTTTCCATGACAGAAGGCAGAAAGGTAAGTGATCCACACATCACCTGAAGTCTCTTATGTATGGGCCTTTAATTTCATGTATACGAGTATTCTACTCCATTTATCACCCAAATTGCTGTTCTGAAACTTTTTCTTTCCCCATATACACTCACCAGCAGTTTCTTGGTAACATCTATGGGTTATTTGTCACAGAGGAATATAAGTTTTGGTTGATTTTCTCTGATATCCACTTAATGGTTTGTCACTTCAGCTCAAGATATAATTTCCTGTCAATTATGTTGTAGATTTCCCATGCATCTGTCAGCATGTCACTTCGCATGCCTCTTGTTATATCTTAGCTTTGAAAATTGTCTTCTTTCTATTACCTTTGGTTTTCTTGCCATTTCCTTACCTGTAGCCAAAAATTCATTGCTTATACACGGTCAGTGATGCATGCTGCTTATGGAATCTACAGTTAACTTCTAGATCCTTTTGTTCTCAAGTGATAATTTCTTCATCTAGGGATATGTCATTAATATTTATTAATAAGATCCAAGGGGCAAACTGGAAAACAAAACACATACTGAGAGGAACACAGTTCCTCCCAGCTTTTCTTCCTTTTGCCGTTGATGCAGGCATTAAAACACTCTGGGAGAATAAAGACTGGATGTTCAGCTGTTCATCACCACATGCAAAGGATCTAGGAGTAAGGAGAATTCTGCCTGCAAATATGCACATGTCCCACTATATTGTGAGTTAAGTACCCTTAATACCTTCTAGATGTTTCTGCATATAAGCCACTCTGTTTATATTATGTTATTATGGGAGACTCAGAAAAATAAATCTAACCTCATGACTTAACTATTTTTAAACAAAAGCAGAGAAAACATTTTTCTTGCTTACTTTCTGTTGTGATAAGTAGCATGACCAAAAGCAATGTGAAGAGGAAAGGTTTTGTCATCTTATACTTTAATGTCTATCATTGAGGCAAGACAAGTCAGGAACCTAGAGGCAGAAACTGAAGCAGAAGTAATGAGGAATCCCTCTTACTGGCTTGCTTTCCATGGTTTGCTCAGCTTCCCATTCTACACAGTCATGGACTTTCTGCTCTTGGTGGCACTGCCCTTAGTTATTGAACCTTCCCAGATCAATCATTAATCAATAAAATGCCCCCACAAACTTGCCTATAGGCTAACATGATGGAGGCAGTTCCTTGCTTGAGGTTTTTTTTTTGTGAGTATAAAATTAACCAAAATAATTAGTAGAGTCATTCAAATGATAATCTATTATGAAATCCAACTTATAAGCCACATAAGAAGAACCTCTGGTTTCTATGTTAAAAACTTGGAAAAAATTCTTCCTAAGCCCTAGAGCACTACATTCTCAGGATAGTGATTCCCAAACCTGATCACATACAAAGACAAATAAAAATACTTGCAGGCATTTTTTAAATGCAGGTATCATAGATGAATTTATTTCAGCTTCATATCCTGGATGTTGTAGAGGGGGTATCTAGTTCATGTAATCTGTCTAGATAATTCTTATGATTGGTGAGGTGTAGGAAGCACTCAGGTAAGGAACTGAGTAATGGAGGGGAAACTTCAATAATTGAGACATATCATTCCTGGGAAGAAGATCATCCCGTATAGCTTTTACTCCCTTGCCTCCAATTTCATTGATGTTAAGATGGAATAAGCTAACCGAAAAACGTCTTTCCTGAACTTCATTCTTATAAAGCAAAAGAGATAGGGACCTTGGGAGGGAGTGCATATAAAACACCTCTTGGAGCTTCATCAGTCAAGGATTGAAATCTCTATGTAGCTGAGTACTTGCGGAAATCACATTCCATCAGTATTCATTCTGCAGACTTGCAGAGCACCTACCACAAGCCAATTAAAGTGGACACAGTAAAGAAGAGTTGTGCTTCACTGACTAGAGCTTCTGAAAAGGGAGATGGCCCAAAAAGGAAGATCAGCAAGCTTTGAAATGTAATTTTGAAAATATGACCTCAGGCAGTTATAGAAACCAATAGGCCTGCACAGGGAGCCCTCATATGAATCCAGATTCTAAATATCAAGTGCAAAATATGAAAGGAGGGACACATAATTGAATGTACAAAAGAAGAGCATGACACTGTGAAAACAGGGTGAGAAACCTGAATCCTTTGAAGTATCAAAGCAAGTATTATGGTTTCCACTCACAGATTAAAAACTAAAGCTAAAGAAGATTAAGTAGCTTGCTTGCATCTCATGTCTAAACAAACAATCCAGGTTCTGTTTCATTCCTTTATCATCTTACTACCCAAAGGTAACACCCTCATCCCTTGTAGCATAACCCTAAGGGTTCACATGTTTTTCTGTAGAAAACAACATCAGACTCTCTACTCTACTTCATGTATATAGATTTGTTCTACATAAAACAGACAAGAGAATACTCACAAGTCTTCAGAAAATCTTTAATCTGAGACATGCTATAAGATAATTTTTAAAGGAAAGTGATATTAATGCATCTTCTAATACCAAGAGCCAAGACAAATCATGTAACTATATTTTTATTTTCCTGAAGTCAATTTTTATAACCTTCAATATGGTTTGAATCATTGCAGTCATCGGCTTGGTTTTGAATGGATGCTTGAATGTTCTTTAATCTCAGGCTTGAGAGTTTGGAAATTAATCTCTTTTCATGACCAACTCATGACATTGCCTTATGCCAAGATATGGTTATAACTTAGGCTTTTAAAAGAAAGTCTTAGTTTAGTTTTGATGGAAATCACTAAAACCTCACTGAACACAGCTCCATGACCATAAATGAAACCAGGCTGTGGTTATAAAACACCTAGACTTGGACTCCTAAATCGTTAGCTGACTTTTAATGTATATTGGACAAGATCAAAGTGCTAGGTAATTACCTAATCAATCCTCCCTGAAAGACTTTGTGCTAGGTTGCTAATATCATTAAACTCATTTCACCAATGGGAAACTGGGAAACTGAGGCAATGAATGAGTCTATGTGAGTATATGTTTGCCTTTTATTTCTGTGCTATATGCAATTCTGAAAAAATAAGGTCCTACTATCTTTCTAACTTTCTGTCCCTAGTAGAATGGAGTCTTTCTAGCAAGCGATTAGGATAAGAATAAGATAAAATGTTAAATAATAAGTGTCTCATCCTGAACATAGAAGTGGATTTTCTTTTAGAAAATCCTTCCATCATTAAAGAAATATTTGTGGCTTTTGCCTAAAACATCTCAATTGACTGACACACTTGATCTTGAATCATCTGTTTTTGGAGGGAGAGAGGACACAATCAGGGTGTCAATAGAAAGAAGTATTCTGTTTCATTGGAAAATAACAATTAGACTCATAACCTATTACTTCTAGAGAGGTCCACGTACCTTTGGATACACTGGCCAAAAGAGCATCAGAATTAATGTCACTGAGAAGAGAAAAGAAAGCATGTGTGCAGAGCAAGCACAAAAGGAGGAAAAATTGAACTCTGTCTAAAGAGCCTAAGGAACAGAATGGGTGAGGTAGAAGGGTAAAATAGTTGCAATGAACTAGTAAGGCCTTGAGTCTTTGATGTTTCACTATATTTTCTCTCTAAATCAGTAACCAGGACTTATGAAGACACTGTAACAAACTCTGGCATTCACTACTCTATTTCAGATGTCATAGCGAGTGCCTAGCTTCCCTATGTAGACACCCACAACAGCACAGAGGTGAGCCAGATCAACCGATGATGGAGCAGACACCAAAATGAAGTGATTTGTTGAGAGCCTGGTTGATCATCATAGCTGTAGGCTGGAGCTCATGGGTCTTGTTCTACAGAGTTTTCAATGCATGAAGAGCATACTGTCCTTGCCGTGTTATTCCTTCATTCAATAAATAAATATGTAGTGATGAATATGATGAGTCAGATTCAGTGCAAGGTCCTGGGTTTTTTGAGAAAGATAATCTCTGACCTAGTACCTCACAATACAATAGAGTCATTTTGTGTGGCACGGAGAAGCCAAAAAACCAGGAACTTCTATGAGTGGTGTGTTTAAGAAGCTTTGGGAATGGAAAAGGAGATTAATTGAAGGCCACTGGATGACAGATTCTCTTTATTGGCTCTATTTTTTGAAACGAGTTATTGATTGTTGGGATTCTAATTAAAATCTTTGACCTCAACTGAAATCATTTAAGAAATCATAACCAAGATATTTGTCTTATTGATTCCAATTAAAGGAATACGATTTTTATGAGTATATATTTTTCCTGGAGGTTTAAATATTTTTATTAGGCTTACCTTATGGATTGAATATTGTTCAGACCCAATAAACATATGTTTAGACCTCAAACTGTGATCTTTACTTAGAAATGAGGTCTTTATAGATATAAGATTATGATGCTAGGTCTTATGGCTGGTGCTTTAGTATAAATGAGGCATTTTCCTAGAGATGGAACGTGGTAGAAGCAAGGAGAATATACTCATGTGACTTATGTACAAGTTAAGAAATACTCAAAACTCTTTCTTGTAGTTCTGTACTCTATAATTGTCAGAAAAATAAGTTTATTTTAAGGGACCAAATTTTTGTTACTTTTTGAGGGTTTCTTGGGAGAAGAAAGACAACAAACCTTGTAGGATGAACAGAACTGAGTTTTATATATAATAGGTTGGCCCTGAAGCCTTGAGGCAGGGAAAGAGTCGGGGAGAGATTGTCAATTCAGCCACATTTTTCTCTGAACCACATGGCCTATTGACTCTACAACATGGACTATAGAGAAATTTCATAAGGTTCTTTAAAGACTGAGAGGGGATGGATTCAAGATTTTCCTATATCCCCACCCCCCTTAAATTGCCAATAGTACTTCTTCAATAAAGTTTCAAAATTGTTAATATATATATATATACTATATATATATATATATATCATATAGATAATATAAAATATAAATAAATATAGAATTATATTGTACTACTGGATATTTTCTTTATTTGCATTTCAAATGTTATAACCCTTTCCCGGTTTTCCCCCAGAAACTCCAATACCATTCCCCTCTGCTTCTATGAGAGTGTTCCCCCATCAACCTACCCACTTCTGCCTCCCTACTCTGACATTCCTTTACACTGGGGCATCAAGCATTCACAAGACCAAGGGCCACTCTTCCCATTGATTCCCAACAAGGACATCCTCTGCTACATATGCAGCTGGAGCCATGGGTCGCTCCATGTGTACTCTTTGGTTGGTGGTTTAGTCCCTTGAAGCTCTGGGGGATCTGGTTGATTGATATTGTTGTTCTTGCAATGGGGTTGCAAACCCCTTCAGCTTCTTCAATTCTTTCTCTAACCCCTCCATTGGGAACCCCATGCTCAGTCCAGTGGTTGGCTGCTAGCATCCACTCTGTTTTTCTCAGGCTCTGGCAGACCTCTCAGGAGTCAGCTATATCAGGCTCCTGTCAGCATGCATTTCTTGGCATCCACAATAGTGTCTGGGTTTACTGACCTGTATATGGGATGGGGCATAGTTGGTGTAGTCTTTGAATGACCTTTACTTCAGTTTCTGCTCCACACTTTGTCTCCATATTTGCTCTTGTGAATGTTTTGTTCCTCCTTCCAAAAAGGACTGAAGCATTCAAACTTTGGTCTTCCTTCTTCTTGAGCTTCATGTGGTCTGTGAATTTTATCTTGAGTATTCTGAGCGTGGGGGCTAATATCCACTTATCAGTGAGTGTATACAATTCATGTTCTTTTGTGACTGGGTTAGCTCACTCAGGATAATACTTTATACTTCTGTCCATTTGCCTAAGAATTTCACAAACTCATTGTTTTTAATAGCTGAGTAGTACTCCAGTACGACATTTTTCTGTATCCATTCTTCTGTTGAAGGACATCTGGTTTCTTTCCAGCTTCTTCCTATTTTAAATAAGGCTGCTATGAACATAGTGGAGCATGTGTCCTTGCTATATGTTGGAACATCTTTTGGGTATATGCCCAGGAGTGTTATAGTTGGATCCTCAGGTAGTACTATGTCCCATTTTCTGAGGAACCATGAGACTGATTTCCAGAGTGGTTGTACCAGCTTGCAATTCCACCAACAATGGAGGACTGTTTCTCTTTCTCCACAACCTCACCAACATCTTCTGTCACCTTAGTCATCAGAGAAATGCAAATCAAAACAACCCTGAGATTCCATCTCAAAACTGTGTCTTAATGTCCTGTCACCACTGTGTCATATAAATCTGATCATTCTGATAACACAAAAGCCCCTTCATCCTTTTGTCATAGGAATTCAAGCTTCTTATATTGAAATAGTTGGTTTTCTGGTTGTCATTGGAAAGCTTTAATTTGGTTGTTTTTATGAGAGAAAACTTATGGCTGGAAGATTTTGTTGACTATCTCTTTGGTAATAGTTGCAAGAATTTTCAAACTCATGTAATAATGGCTGGAAATTTTATTTCCAAATATGTACTGTAGCAACATAAAACATGCATAAATGTTTTTTGGTAGCACTTTTGGAGTGTAACTATATGTCCATGACAATTGTGATTGTTTAAGAGATGAGGTACTCACAGACTGAATGAAGAACAGCAGCTCTCTATATCTTAAGCTAATGGACAGGCATGCACTTTACATGACTGTATTCTACAGGCTGCTATTCCATATAATAGACAACCTGAATGACAATTTTTCCATCTCTAAATTATGTAGAAAGTACAGATATTTGTGATAGGGATATTTTTAAGTATAACTAGGGTGAAAAACTATTTTAAAATATAAAATACTGGATGTATTTATTTTTGTTGTATGTAGATTATTGTTTTGCATGTATGCTTTAATGTGGCCAGAGTCGGCTTTAGATCTCCTGGAACTAGATAGAAATACGGAAAGTAGTAAGACATGATACAGTGGCTGGAAATGAACCACAGACCTCTACAAAATTTACAGTTGTTTTTAAGCACTGATCCATCTTCCCTGCCCCAATTTTAAAACCATTATAAGATTTCTTATGAAAAGCTTTTAATTGATGGAGAGAAATAACATTTTCCTGTATTTCCAATCCATAATTTGAAACAATACTGCACTGTTGTCTCAAAGTATTGGTAAACAATTCAGTTAAATGTCATTAGAATGTCCTGAAAGTCTCAAGAATAAAAAAAAATTGTGTATAGTCAAGTCATGGAACTAGGAAGGACCTTTCCAACAGGAAATATCAGATAGTGTGATGAAGTAGATTAAGAATAGCATTAACCTAAGCTATGCATCCTAGCAGAGGGACCCCATGTCTTCTTTAGACAAATTACACAGACAGAGCCTTAATAGGAAGTCCTTAAAAGGGTTTTTTTTTTTTTTAATTTTAAAAAGAGTGACATCAAACACTTGATTTATTTCTTTAGGTAGAAACCATCCTTATCAAAAGGATGCAGGTCAGAAATTTTTTTTCTTTTTATTCCTTTTCTTTTCTTTGTTGTTGTTATTTTGCTTTGCTTTGCTTTTGTTTTTTCAACTTTATACAACTAGAGTCACACAGGGAGAAGTGAATTTCTAATGAGAAAATGCCTCCATCAGATTGAACTGTAAGCAAGCCTATGTTGTATTTTCTCAATTAGTGATTGATGTGGGATGGTCTAATACATTGTGGCCAGTGCCAACTGCAGGAAGGTAGACCTGTATGATATGAGAAAGATAGTTGAACAAGCCATATGAAACAAGACAGTATACAGCATTCCTTCATAGCTCCTGCTTTAGCTCCTGGCTCTAGGTTCCTAGCTAGAGTTTTTGTCTTGACTTCTCTCAGTGATCAGTTGTGACCTGTGAGTTGTAATTTGAAATCCACACTTTACTTCCAAAATTGCTTTTGGTTATGGAGTTTATTACAGCAACAGAAAGCAAACTAGAACACCATGTAAATAACTAATGACATCTACAGATAATATTATTTAGATAAATATTAGCTTGGACTTTATAAGAAGAAAGCCTTCATGAGGTTGACTATATTTTTTTCCTATGGCAAAAATTATATACAATGTACTCCACATGTACTCAATGAACCATGCAGAATGTTATCAAGAGTTTTGAATTTTTTTCCTCTAACATATTGATGAGGACATATAACCAATACAACAAATTGCTGATAATCTATAGCCAATATAAAAGCAAGAAGAAGTCTCATTTGTGTTAATCTGACCTACTGTTTATGGGCATTACACAATACTCTGGCTTTCTGCTTCCTTCTTTTTGTGATAGATAACAATTCCTTACTTCAATACTATTGAATCTAATTTCTGGAGTTTATAGACTTAAGGTGTTGACTCTTAGGTCTTCCAGATGGTGTAGCACTCTTCTTTTGTTGAGTAGAGTGAAAGAATGTGGTGTTTCTGGGGAACAGGTGAAGTCTTTTGGTAGGAAGTTGACTATTGTCTTAGCTTAGTGTCATCCAGTTGGGAAAATTTTAGATTTTATTTTATTTTAGTAGCAGATGCCATCTAGTTGACAGTGTCATGCCATTTCAACATGACATGATTAAATTGTTATATCCATAGTAGTTTAGAAACACGGGTGTTATCAGCTTATGGTGATTTGAATGATGGTGTCCCACATAAGCTCAGATATTGAACACTTGTTTCTCAGTTGGTGGCGCTCTGTTGTAAGGTAGCATATCCTTGGCAGAGGAAGTAAGTTACTGAGATAGGTTTTGAGAATTTTTAATTCAACCCATTGCCAGTTTTTAATGTACTTGGTTTTGGGGTTAAAGACATAATCTCTCAACTTCCTGATACAGCCCCTCACATTCCTCCCTGATCATTAGGGATGTTTTTTCTGCAGATAAAAGCAAAAATTAAGGTTCTATTATCTAAGTTGCTTTGATCATTGTAGTCTATAAAGTAACAGAGAGTAACTAATACCAAGCTCAATTAAAAATAACATTATAGCTTTAGTGAGAAATTATTCTTCTAATCCTCTCCCTTTTTTTCTCTTTTCTACTTTCTTTTCCTTCTGTTATCCCTTTTAGTACTTTCTAAGTAGTTACGACAGACTAAGCATTGTAGAAAGCACTTGACAAATAAAGATAAAATAACCATATCCTTGTGTTCCACTCAAAGTTTATAAACCAGTGAAGGAGTGAATCAAGTAAATAAAAAGGCATACAAAGAAAGTCTAAGTAGTGGAAGCAAAGCCTGCACAAATAATCATGGAACACCAGAGGGGAGGAATTAATGAACTATGTCTAGAAGGAAGGTCTGAGCTAGAAATAATAAGCAAGTTACAGCCCTATCTGCTTATGCTTTACCATTGTTCTTCCTAGTTTAGACCAGTATCATTCAGAGTCCTAACATGTCATAGCATGCCTATATACCAATCATATCTATACCATGTTGAAAATTCACCAAAGGTCTTCAAGTTTTCTTTTCTTCACAGTACATATCCATACTGCATATTCATTCAATATTTAGTATCATTCTTTTATGTACTATTCAAACACAAGTATACACATATACTCATTCTACTTTTCTCTACCATCTTCAAATTAGTCATGGGCTACATTCTTAGAATGTTAGTTGATAAGAAGCTAATTTCCATTTGCCATTCTGTGGAGACCACATAGGCTATCTGACATCTTTACATAGACACTGATAAATTCCATAACATCAACAGGTTGTATATTCTCCAGTGCTGAAGGGTAGATTTGTGAACTCTTATTGCACACACAGTTGAGAGCAGAGAGTACTTATCTTGAAGCACTGTTATATTTTACTTTCTGTTACAAAATTCTGACCTGTTCTTGTCTATTTTCATGAATTGACATCAACAATGTGAGGCCATTGTTTAGGGTATCAATATTTTGATGTCTACATGAGCTCCCCAATAATTTTTGTTCAAAATAGAACACAGCATCTCCCACTACAATGGCACAGCCAAATATTTCATTTTTGGTGTTAAAAGAATGTCAGGAGTCAACATTTGGCAGCATTCCTCCAGCCATTGTTCTATCAATTAATTCAACGTAATATAACTAATACTTGAGAGTCTATTGTGCATAAAGCTCTGTGGTAGGTTCTATGGAAGAGAAATAGTTAAAATAAAGTGGCTATGGACCCAAAGTTCATAATTCAGTGGCTAAAGAGATATTCCTATAGAAAAGCATATTGCTAATACACCGGATTCTCTCTGTAGTAATAAAAAGGATAGAAAAATGACTTTTATTGGGAAGTGTGTTAGAAATCTGTGAAAGGACAACATTTGAAGTGAGTGTACCACTTTGAAACCACGACTTAAATTGAATTCCACACAGTTATTGATATATTTGCCTGTAAAAGGGCAATATATTCTTTGACTAATTTTTTGTGTGGTCTTATATACCTTAGTAGTACTTTAATTTTGTTTTAATTTATAGTTAAGACTTTAACATAAAATAATAATATGAACTTCATGGGTTGTTGAAAAGACTATTATGTAAGAGAAAAAGCTTGGCCAAATCTAGTAGACTTAATAATCTTTCTCAAATTTTTGATATTATTATTTTGCTTAAACTCTGTTGTTGAGAAAGGCATTTCCTATATGACAAACAAAATAATAAGAAGTATTAAGTGCCAAAGAGACTATAAAAACCAAACTACCGAAAGTCTATTCTAGGATTACATCTCCTAGAGAAGACAGGGAAATGCAACCATGGTGTTTCAACAATAGAGCTGCCCAAACAAGATGTGAGTGATGACAATACAAACAGATAAACTAAAATAAAAAGGAAAAAACCCCATGCAGCTGATCCTAATGCTGGGAAATTCCAAGACTTCTAAGAAAGGAAGAATCAGTCTTTTTCATGGATGAATCCCATAATTGATTATCTGATACCAAATGATCATCCTTGAAATCATATAATACAAGCAACACTAAACAGACCCAGTATATGGTATTCAAATGTAAAAATATATTGTGTGTGTGTGTGTGTGTGTGTGTGTGTGTGTGTGTGTAAAAATAATAAAAAGAGATCATGAATTTGGGATACAGTGGGAGTCAGGAAACCTTGAAACGAGAAAAGGAAGGGAAATTATGTAATTATATTTTATCTAATTTTTTAAATTTTTAAATAACAAAAGTAATGATAAAAAATAGAGCTCAAACATGGAAAAATGATGTAATAGGTATTGGAATTATAATTATGATGGGACCAGTGACTCCACAAGATTTGCCCAAAAGCAGAACATGGGTTAAGTCTCATGCTTTTGTTCCTGGCTTCTGTAATAGTGTTATGTAAAGGCGATGGACAGTTACTAGGATTTCCTTTTTTTGAGCTTAACTATGTTGTTGGAAGGCAGTTGTGTGAAAGGACAAATTATATCCTGGTCCCAGAGAATTTATTTTCCACAGCATCTTCCAAACTTTATAAAGTACTGCTCTGTGAGAGTGCAATGGAATGCCACGTTCCTAATTGCCAATTGAGGCACTCAGGCTGGTCGCTGTCCACTTCTCATTCTGCTGGCAAACCAGAGCCCTTTTAATTCTCTCCAAGAAGGCCTTGAAAACAAAAGCCTTTGGTAACTTTACCGAAGATTTGTGACTCTCTGAACTGCACACATATTACTGAAGCTTATTTCCCTTCCAAATCTAGCTAGTCGTTTGCTCTGGAGTCTCAATTATCTCTTGTTGCAGTGGAACTGAGCTGCCAAGTAACATTTCATTGCTCTTTGCCATCTCTCAGACATACAAAGAATCAACCTAGCAAGAAGGAATATCAAGTTCATTAGTGGGACTTTGAGGGTCACCAGCTGGGACTCCTCCTAAATCAGCTGGAAGATGAAGCAGTGAATGATAAGCCAGATGACAATCTTGACAAGTCCTGTCTCCATGACAAAAAAAATGATCCTGTGGGTTTCCTCAGACATGGATGTTCATCTTCCATTGTTTGGAAACTATTGCATCTTACTCAGTCTGAGCAGTTGAAAACAAAGGTGAAAAAATGTGCTGGTTGTGCAAGGGCTATGCACTGGCTTTTCTTGGTTGTCTCCAAAAGAAATTACTGTGGAAATATTGTATGGCCATTTTCTTGCTTGAAGTTGGAACACTGACAATCTCATCAATGCACAGCTGTCCTGAGACTTGGCGTCTTTAAGTATACTTGCAGAGCTAATTCACTGGCTGTTATGTTCTGCACTCACTGCCAGACCATTGAAGTCCTTTGTCCTCCCCAGAGTGGAGAAATTGTTCCAGTTAAAAGAGATAATTTGGTGCCCTCCAGTGGCTAGACTTGACATGCTTGCTCATGACCTTTCAACCTCTTTTATCCTTATGGGAAAGTTTCAATTTAGTGCTTTCATCCAGGGCGTTCCTTAATTGGAGGGAAAAAGAAATCCGTATTTCCTCAATATGATGGAGATCTGACAGGATCAGGAAGCGAGCAATAAAGGCAAACTTGTCAATTTGAAATGGCAGCAGCAGCTGTAGTAGTAGTAATAGTAGTAGTAGTAGTGCTATTAGAATACCTCAGACCAACAGTTATGTGGCAACACCATTCTTTAGAGCTTGATGGCCTTCCACAGCCCATTATTTACCTTGAAGCCACATCAATTTGCAACCACATTACCAATAAAAAATTGTGCAAAGCCCCCGTCCCCCCACACACAATGATTCTGAGATCCCAAAATTAGGGAGACACATTTCTAAGTGACTTTTACTTCATTTAATAAAATGAGGGAAAATTACTTCAACACTTAGTAAAATGGCTCTTGCTACTCAAAGTAATTTGCTTTACAAATCCAGCAAGGAAGTTATAGTAAAATTCTTGCCTCAATCAACCATATCACCTATTTAAGCATCTTCTCTCCTGTACAATGCAAGGTCAGAGAGTCTTGTAAGAAGCCATCCCAGAAGGGCATTCCAAATCCCTTCTTTGGCAAATATGAAGAACATGTACTTTCAAATACACAGCTCAGTTTTTGATACTTAATGCTTAATAAATTATTAAAAGAAATAAACAAATGGGTTGGAAAGAAACATCTGTCTAGAAACAAGTTTCTAGAAACACTTGTCTAGAAAGAAACAGACCTCTTTACTGTCTAGCCAGAGAAGCCACACCCTTTAGCTTACATGAAAGATGAACTACTTACCTCTTTGTTTTGTAATAAATAAGTAGGAAAATAAGTAGACAAAAATGACATTCGTTGTAGATTTGTATACACAAAACAGTATACAACAGTAGTCATTACCCAACTATGTCTGTTTACCTACTGAAACACGGCTACATGATTGAAGTCTGGACTCACTATACACTGTTCTGAAGAATTTTACGAAATGATCTGATGTAAAGGTGACAGTTTTGAAGAGTTAATGCAAAATAATAGTATAAAATATCTAACTCGTAGCTTCTCCTATTCTTTATTTTCTGGACAGACACAGTGGTGGCTTAATGTGTATGTAGAAGTAAGTGGTTGAATTCTGAACATTATTTAAAGTTGACACACACAGGATTTGCTCACAGCTGAATACAGGGTGTGAGACGTAGGAGTCAAGAATGACTCCAAGGATGGACTTGTCATTAGTGAGACTGAAGGGAGCGTGTGGGAAGAAATACTAAGAAAATAAGTCTCAGAGACTTTAAATGACTCACCCAAGGATGCATTGGTGAGTCAGAGAAACAGTTACTTGAATTGGTAGGAAAATAAAGGATCTCTTCGTTTTTTTTTTTTTTTTTTTATGTTTTACAGTTGGAAAATTGGAGTTCTAATGAAGACAAGGGATTTGTTCAAGGTCACAGAAAAAATGAAGAACAGAGCCTCTGAGATAGGCTTCTTGACAGGCAGATGAGTAGGTTCATTTTTTGCCATGGCATTATAGCTATGAAAGTCAAAATATAACCAGGTTTAAGCAAGTCTAAGGGATAAAGAATGCCGGGAGACATTTGGGGGAGAAAGCCCTTAAATCCCACAGGCTAAAAACTTATTCTAGACCCATGAAAGATTATTCTAGTTTGATTGTTGGATAACCCCATTTGAACCATTAATAAATGAAATACTCTCCTTTTAAGATGTATTTAAGGTCAAGGTGAGCAATGGTAGCAATCATTTAATAGGAAAAGTCCCCATCATGAACCAGAAATTCCATCTTTAAGCCCAAGAAATCACACAGCTTAACTCAAAGCAAGGGAGACAGATAAAATATCACAGATTACAAAAGCCATCCTTTAAAAATGTTCCTCCCAAATGAGAGTTCAGCGTAAAAATGATTATGGTGATTTATATGTTTGAAGATACTATCATAAGACCTGGATGCATAATTGCCTACTCTTTTATAATCTCAACTCTATATTTACATAATATATAATATAATTATATATAGTATTTGTTATAAGTCAGCTATTGCTACAAATTGCTACAATAGTGTTTTAGAACAAAGTACACCAGTCACCTACAGATAGAATAGGTTATCAAAAATTTTTGCTTGGATTTTCCTCTAAAAAGCTTCTAAATTCTTATAATTATCTGTGCAATATATGTGTCTTCCTTATTTATAATGGACCACAGAAAAACAGGCTTATATCACATCCACAGAGCAAACCATCTCAAAAACTGACCAAACAGTTCTCGTCTGTCTTTACACATATATCTTTTCAAGACTTCTGTTTCCCAATAGTATTCAATATCTCATTCAAGGCTCTGAGCAAGACTTCTTATTTTTGGGGTGCATACTTCACTAAGACAATCTAAACCCATGTAGTAGCGGCTGCCTGTTTCTTTAGATTAGCTGTTTTCAACCTTTCTAATGCTATGACCGTTAATATAGTTCCTCATGTTGAGACCACCAACCATAATATTTTGTGTTGCTACTTTGTAACTGTAATTTTTCTATTGTTATGAATGTGATGTAAATTTATCTGTTTTCCTGGGTCTACAGCAGCCCCTGTGAAAGAGTTAGTTGCCTTCAGAGGAGTCGTAACCCCAGGTCAAGAACCACCACTTTAGATGCAGTTTGGCAAACATTTTATGTTGCTAACTGTATATTTCCATTGATGACAATATTGCATGATACCATTCTACTAATGACAGCATATTTCTCTTTATGTAACCTTGGGAAAATACATACCATTCGGGAACCTTGACTTTCTTGTTTGGAAAATCAGCTTGTATTATCTCCCACATAGGAATGAAGTGAAAACTTCAATGTAAGAATAAGTCAAAGACCTTATAGAATAGAATCTGGACCAGAAAACAAATTCAGTATGTGTTAATCATTCTTCTCAGCAATTCATTCATTATAATACAATGGCTTTTAACAATGCCAAGAAGTGGAAACTTTTGTTTTCTGATCTTAGTCCTATGTGAAATATAGCTGAGGTTCAGGGATAGCACTCAATACAGTCCACATAAACAGAAATAGGAACTGAGCTCAGGTAGGCAGGCACCTGAATCCACACTTTTGCTCTCTATATACTATTCCATCATCTACAGACCTCAAGTATGTCTTTTTTCCACTCTTATTTCTCTTAAAACATGTCCTTTGGATCTTACTCTAGTGCCATGAGTCTTGTAAGAGGTTCATTTACAAGTACATCTAATAATATTCATAAGTAGAGATTAAGTAAATGTGCTTTTCTCTTTATTCTATTTGGTTGTAAATGTTTTGGCAAGATCAAACAAAATGACAGGACAGAATTCTGAATGTGATCTAAGAGATTACGGTGTTTTGCACAGTAAAAAAAAATTATCTAAAATCGTCTGTTGACTTTCAAAGAAACCAACATACGTTGCTTGTGCCATGCCTGTTACAAATACAATGACATGCCATGACAGTGCTGTTCTTACCATATCTATCTATTCCACTTAGGCTCAAAGTGTCAGAAGCACATGCTTATCAAATACTTTAAGAGAGGCTACCTCTTGGCTGAGGATTGTAAAATCCCTAACACAGCTTCAAACATCCAGCCACTTTTCTTCACTAGTTCCAAATGTAATTACAAAAAGTTGTATGTTTCCCTTAGTGTTAGTAGTCTAAAAAGAAAGATGAGCATAAATTACTTCAACCTGAACAAAGCATCTTAACTGCTATACACAAATAACTGAAAAGATGCCATGGCGATATGGAAATGAAAGTAACCAATCCAACCTGCATCACCAAGGGACATTTTATGGAAGAAACAATATTTAAACTGATCCTGACTGCATAAAATCTGAGCATGAAGAGATTGAGAAGACAGAATATATATAGGTGCAGGACTGGGCCTTCTCTAAAACTGGGGAAGGATTGGTTTGTCAAGAGGGAAAATGCAGAAAGAGGAAAGTGTGAGTAGGGCTTCTTTTCAGATTAATTTTAATCTGTGTCTCTGAGAATAATGGGTCATCAGCTCTTTGGAAGAGTTCCATGAGTCCAGGCAGAATAATTAGGCATCGATAAGAAAGATACACGAAATATTAAAAGACAGGGACTTCAAGGTGTTTGGAGGCAAAGGTAGGTTGTATTCTTGGCTTGGCCTTGGAACTCATTTTATCCAACTAGAGCTTGCTTTCCCCAGCAGTGTGTTAATCCCCCAGCACTGTGTCTTTGCTGTAACTGTTTTGACAATTTCTTTTAACATGATTCAGATCATCATTGATTTAAATGTACTTGGCTAGCCTATGTGTCTAAAAGTACCTTATCAGCAGTCTGTCATGTATACACATCTGCACAAATGTATAAACACTTGGGCAATATTCTCCAACACAATGACTGTCAGAGAAAACATACAATAATTGTGACAGTCATATAGTTTTCACAATTATACCCTGTTGTTCTTAACCTTGTTGTCTTGAACTGTATATTCAGTCCTTTCCTTTGCATTTTTGTTTCCCTCAATTCTCCACTTCCCCTTAAAGAGCATGATGAATATTAATTATATTTTAATATACAGAAATATCACTATCATTATCTTTGATTTTTCTTTTTCTTGTCCTTACTTTCATGTCTCTTGATTTCTCATTATTTTATATGATGCTAAATCTGTACGTCCTCTTTCTTATTTTATCTCCTCACTTCTTCCTTGTGCAATTGCTCTTCATTTCACTACTCTTTAACTACTTCTTATTGTCTTCAAATTGCTTATGGTCATATCCCTCACTTCATACAGACAGCATCTAAATGCAAATATCACCAGAAAAAAAAAAACACAGACTGGCAGAGGGAAATAATGCTTTGAAATAAACACTCTATATTGAATTGATTTCTAAATCAGCACCAGTAAACAAATGCCAAATAGCAGTCCCAAGAGACACAAGATGAGTACATTTTGAAATAGGAAATTTTCTTCTCTCTCTTTCTCTGTCTTTCTCTCTGTCTCCCTTTCCTTATGAAAATAGCAAAGGACCCTTTTAGCTGGAATTTTGGACTATCTAATCAGATATTCCATGTGTGTCTTTTGACAAATTGATAAACAAATGGAGTCTGAGAGGAAAAAGCCTCGACTTGACTTGCAGGCTAGTCATTTTACATACAAGGAATGTAGCTCTTTGATGCTACTATTCCATTGTGAATGTTTGTACCTTATGAAGATATTCCTTCAGAAGTCAAAACTTGAGTATAGTCATGACCTTTTCTAAGATGTGGTTTATGAGGATTAGAGGATTCCAGGACTTCCTGTCTCTAAAAGTACAGCATCTCTAATCAATGTGCCTACTTTATACTTACCAGCTCTGTGACTTTAAGCATCTGCCTGAGTCCACATATCCTACTCTAGAAAAGAACATAAACTCTTATGGTTTCAGAGGGTTATAAGAGAGTGATGGGAAAGAGGGTCTAAAGAGGACTTAGAAGAATACTAACACTGAGAGCTTTCACCTGTAACAACAGCACTGTTGTTATAAGGCACAAACAATGGCCTAGTAACTTTTCCTCTGGAATATGTGAGGCCCTTCTTATATTCATGGATGCCACTCTATTTTTCTAAGTTGTCTTCTTCAGCTAGTTTAGAAACCAAATATATCCACCCTTCAAATCCTATCTATTTTGGCATCAGATTTCCAGAAAGTTTGCCTTGATCTCTCTGAGAACTGGTCTCTTTATTCATTAAGTCTTTCAAGCATTTATTTATTCAATGTCTCTTTATTTTGAAAACTATGAAAATATAGTCAAGGAAAAGGTAAAATAGGCAAAAATCTCCACTTTATGGAGCTTGTATTTCAGTAAAGGACATGAATAGTAATATAAATAAATAAAATATGTAGAGTTGAAGATATTCATCGATGCTGTGGAAAATATAAAGCAGAAAAGAAGTCACAGGGTGCCAATGTTAGAAACCGGGAGTAGCTTCTAGTTTGAAGAGCTAAGGAACAGATATATTTGAACAAAGATGAGAAATAATAGAGTTGTTAGAAACTGTGCAAAGGCTGTTTCAGACAAGAGGATGCACACATGTGAAGGCTCTAAATCTTTTCATTTTTGACCCTCTGCACTGTAATTATTTCCTTAGGTTCATCTGCTCTAGTCTGTGGTTGGCAATTACTATGAGTTAAATAAAATATATTCATATTTTATAACTGAGGTATTTCAAATTCTGTATTTAATTTCTTAGAGATTGAAAACAGGGGTTGACTTATCTATGTATTCTTGTTAAATTGTTGTGGGATTAAGACCCAAAGATCATTCAGCATAACCAAATCTGATTTTGAGAGTCATGATTGAGCTGGCTGGAGACTGCCAGGAGAAAAACAGTTCTCCCAGAGTATCTTCGACTGCTTTCTGTAGCAAGAAACACTACGTACTGATCAGAAGTGTCACAGGGCCTTAAGGCAAGCAAGCAATTTGACAAAAGCCAATAAACATGCAGTTAGCTGGGAAACCTTGAGCCCAAGTCTCTAGAAAAAGGTTGGGTATTTTCCTAAGGGCTTTTTCTGCAGTGGGCATAGAAAAGCAGGGGGTGTGTTAGTTTCAGGATCAACCAAAGATGGCTTCAAATGAGACAACAGACAGGAATATTTACCCTTTCACAAAGTATTGTAGAGTCCAGTCTTCAGAGTACTCAAATTGTTCATTAAATTTAATAATGATAATTTAATTTCTGTGGCTAAAATACATGATCAGGTGAGAGTGTTCTAACTATGAGTGACAATCTGCTAACACCTTCTGAGCCTTGAGGGATTCCTACATTTACTTTCACTTTATATTTTTCTTTCTGTATTATTCCTCCTATGGTAGTCTGCTTACCATTCTCTGATTAAAAGAAAGACTGTCAAGATGTAGAATCAGTAGTCATGTGTAATAGAAAAAGAAACTGATAGCTTTTTGCCTTTTCATTGTAGTTCTCAGGAATTTTGCTACGTTTAGCATTTAAATTGTGGTTGTATAATCTTAAGATTTTATCAGTCAAGTACCATCTAGTCTTAGTAGCATGATGTCCAGTGCCTATAGTACTTGGTAAGTAGGTTGATGGACAGGGTAGAATTATGGCTAATAGAGAGAGTCACCCTGTGTAAACACACTGGCCTTCCAATCATTTGGCACCATGTTGCTTCAAACCTGGAATCAGAAGGTAATATGAAGCAAATGTACATTTCTGTTACATTAAAAACCTCAGTTTCCAATGTTGACTGCAAATTTAATATTTTAAGGGAAAAATATACTCAGACAAAACAACCCTGGACATTGACTTCTATGATGCTACCATCTCTGATTTGGTTAACCCATGCCATTTATCAGTAGAGGCAATGACAAGAAGAAATGCCAAGCATTTTGCTTAGTCACACTGAAGCAGGAAAGATCAAGACTTCCAGAAGAGCCAATCTGTTGTAAAGTCATTTCATGTTTCATATTGAACACTTTAAAAATAAATACACTGCTCTGATGCTCATGTGCATTTATAAGCATGCAGGTCTTGTGCCTTTTTGTTTGTTTGAAGGTTGAATGTAGAAACAGCTTCTGTTACATCAAAGATCAAAACATCAAGGTTTGGAACGTTTTGTGTGCTCATTAGAGTTAGTGTCAGATGTGTCTCCCAGGCTCACACCTACCTGTCATTGAAGGGGAAGCATCTTGTCAGCTATTTATGGAAAACCCCAGGGGTTTCCTACTGAGAGATCCTGAACATATAATTTTCAGCACCTCGTGGAGAATGCTACATGTCCTCGCCTCTGCAACCATCTCCAGAACAACCTGCTCTCTACTATTAACACCACTGCAGATCTTATCAGTGTTGTGATTTTTAAGTTGGCTTCTTTAACTTTGCTCCATGACAGTGCTTGCTACAATAAGAGCAAACTATGGGAAAGAGAGAGGCCAGTTCCTGATCATGGTCCTAATAACATCTTGTAGCCACCACAAATTACAGAGTAATATGTGTTTTGTGTGTGTGTGTGCACATGTGTCGTGTATGGACATGTAAATGTGTACATGTATGTAGGCAAGAAGAGAAACATAGGAAGAGAAGATATTTGAGACATGTACAGAAAATGTTTCAACTTTAATTTATGATTATTTTCACCTCAAGGATAGTTTAATGTCAGTAGATGTGATAATGGTATGATATTACAATTTTACTGGACTTTAAAATATGTTCAATTTTCATAATTCATGAACATGTATCACCAGATTATTTAAATAATTGGATTAATTCATTAATGAATTAACATCTCAACTAGTTTTCAAGAGAATAATCAATGTAGAATTTAGAGTAGGAAGTTACATCTTAAAGTGGACAATTGGATGGATTTTAACAAATGCAAAGTATAATGAAGATATGAATAGGATGTCCTTGTAGGCTTTTCTAGCCTGTGTTCTTCTCCTAAGGCAGTCCCAGGCAATCAGTGGTAAATGTTCTAGAATATCAGATGAAAGTCTTACACTGAATTATTCTTCTATGCAGGCCCTTTTCTCATATTGTATAATGCCTTAGGGATCAATCCACACTGCAGCTGTATTAATAGTCTTTTTTTTTTCTTTTTAAATTTGCATCATGTTTTTGCTTATGAGCCTAGTCATTAATGGCTGAGTCATAACCAGTCAAAACTCAGTGGAGAGATTCGACACCAACCCAGCCACAAAATCTTTGACCTATTATTTGTTCTGCCTGCATGATATGCTAGGGTAAAGGTGGTACAGAACTTGCAGCCAAACCAATGACTGATACAACTTGAAACCTATGTCATGAGATGGAGTCCATAGCTAACACTACCCAGAGGGCCAGGAACCAGAAGCCAGATATCCAAGAGACTTAGGATAGAACAAATATGCCCAGAAAAATGTCAATGAAATGATTCCTACTAATACTTTGTAAGTCTTAGAC
This sequence comes from Mastomys natalensis, assembly GCA_021653895.1. Taxonomy (NCBI): domain Eukaryota; kingdom Metazoa; phylum Chordata; class Mammalia; order Rodentia; family Muridae; genus Mastomys; species Mastomys natalensis. Next base: position 730,466 of record JAJTUV010000002.1, on the reverse strand, counting down.
TGTACTTACATAATCTTAACCAGAGAGACTTCATCCAGCAACTGATAGAAGCAGTTGCAGAGGCCCACAGCAAAACATGAGGTAGATCTCAAGAAATTCTGTGGAAGATGGGAGAAAGAATTGTAAGAGCTAGAGAGGCCAAGGACACCATGAGAAAATGGCCCACAGATCAACTAATCAGGGCCGTATAGACTTATGGGGAATAATTTGACCATCAGAGTGCCTATATGGATCTGACCTAGGCACTCAGCATATGTGTTGTCGTTGTTTAGCTTGGTGTTCTTGTAGGACTCCTAACAGTGGAAGGGGAAGTATCTGATTCTTGCTTGTTTTTGTCACTCTTTAGTTCCTAATGGGTTGACCCATCCATTCTTACTATGAGGGGATGTGCCTAGTCTTGTTGCAACTTGATATGTCATGTTGAGTTGACATCCCTGGGAGGCCTGCTTTTTCTGAGGAAAAACAGAGTAGTGGATCTAGGGGAAAGGTGAAATGGAGATGAGGGCCAGAGAAGAGGAGTAAGGAGAAACTGTAGTCAAGATGTAATATGTGAGAGAAGATTACATTTTAAAAGTTACATCTTGTTTTATTGTATGAATATATGGTGGTTTGCAAGTCCACTTACCAGATGATGGAAGTTTGATATATTTGCATGTTTGGAGCTATTATGAATAAAGGTATCCTGCACAATTTCAATGCAGATTTTTTTGTAGACAAATACTTTATTGTTTCTTGCAATAGGACAACAAAGTTATGTGATAAATAATTTGTACAGTTAGAAAAATTCTCAAAGGGTTTTCCCAAAGAGTTATCCATTTTAGATGGTGTTGCATTTTTAATGCTTTGAAAATTTTGTATAATATATTTTGATCATATTGGCCACTGTGCCCTGACTCTTACTAGATCCACCCACCCTTCCTACACACTCAACGTGGAATCTTCTGTTTCTAAAACTTACAAAATCCAGTTACTATTACTTATGTACGTTGAATATATGACCTTCCACTGGATTAGTGTTGACGTATCAGAGACTGCATCCTTAAAAGAAACCATTTCTTTTAGCAGTCATCCATTGCTAATAGATGCTAAAGAAGGACTGGGACTTGTGCCCATCCCCCTCCCCATGCCAAATTTTCTCTGATTTTAGCTTTAACCTGTCTTGTGAGTGTTACTAGCAATATATGGGAGTCAGTGTTATTTCAAGTTTTGTATTATTTTTTTCTCGTACAAAGTTGTGTGTGAAAACTTACTTTTGGTGCCAGTTTCGTTGGGCCATTATGACGTCTTATATGATTGTCAACTTGACAAGTAAGCAGTCACTAAGAGATAAGCTTTTGAGGGCTTTTAAAATAATCAAGGTGGAAAGCACCATTCCTCGGACTGTGGATCTGGACTTAGCGAAGAAAAGAAAACAAATTGAGCATCAGCCTTCTCAATTGCTCATGCTTTGATGACTATGCTTTCCCTACCTTAATGGACTGTCTTCTTTTTTAACTGCAATCTAGAAACCTCCCTTAAGCTGCTTCTTTTTGAGTATTTGGTTAAAACAATAAGAAACTTGTAGCCATGGTTTCTAGTAACTTGATCAAATAAGTCACAAATCTCAGGAAAGGTGTTTTTGCTTGAGGTTCATATTCAGATAAGTGGATTTTTAAGTGGGCTGTCTTTTGTGACTTGGTTAGACCTGATCTAATCAGCTGGTAGCTGTTAGAAAGCAAAGGCTAACCTCCTTAGAGAAAGAGGGAATTCTAGAATACTGTTCATTTTTTACCTACAGTATTTGTGTATTGTGGCTTACCAACACAGACTTTGAGCTTGGACTACACTTTTATTCCAAGTCTCCAGTCAGTTGGAGGACTCTGATTAATATAATATTTAAGTGGGCTGCTGCTGATGCACTCTTTATGATGACTAATGATGAGTATTCTTCTTATGAGTAAAAATATTCCTGAACATTTATAATATGCTTATAATTTGCACATAATTTTGGTGAAGTATCTGTTTAAATATTTATCCAGATTTTTCTTGTTATTGAATTATAAGAATGTTTCAAGGACGCCGTGGCTCAGATTTAAAGTATCACCCACAAGCTCATGACTCAAACGCTTTCTCCCTAGTGACTGGATATGAGGCCTTTTGTAGAGTGTGCCTGGCAGGTAGAAGTTAGTCAACGGGAATTGCCTTTCCAGGCTTTGTCTACACTTATCTCTAGACGTGGTTTTTTTACTTGACACAGGCTATGTGGATAGATACCAATTCCCTTATATTATTGTTTTTGTATCATAGATACTGAATTGCTTGTATTATGTAATTGGGTTCCAAAAATTACATGGGGTTTCTGCTCCCAGTTGGCTTTGATTGTTAAATAAGATTGCCAGTGGCCAATGACTAGGAAGGGAGACAGAGGCAGGACTTTAGGATTCGCTGGCAAGGGGACTGAGGAAGGATGAGAATCCCCATTGCTGGGAAAGGAAGAAGATACAGGCTTGAGGACTGAGTACTAATTATGTAAGAGCAGGGGAAGAGTGGCCCCAACCCCACCCCCCCATTAAATCTATGGTAGCAAAGATGGAATATAGATTTTGGTAAGTAATAATTCAGGAGTATTAGAGGAGAGGCCTTAGAAACATGGAAGTTTGGGAGTGGTTCAGCCATTGAGCTGATTAAGGTATATTAAAATAGAAGGCTGTGTATGCATGTGTGTGTGTGTGTGTGTGTGTGTGTGTGTGTTGTCTGTCTGTCTACCATCCATGAATCTAGAGCTTTGGGGTGGTAGTGGCGAACTTCTGCTGCTACCACCGCTAGGGAAATTAGAACTGATTAATCTACTACCTCTACAGTGAATGGCTAGTGTAGTCATTCTTTTTACTGTATCTTCAGCAGAGAAGAGATTTTAAATTCTGATCCAGCTCTGTGTCTCCATTTTCTTTTTGGATCATTTTTGGGTCCAATTAACAGAACTGTTAACTAAGCGAGTTTTAAAGGCCTTCTCTATATTTTCTTCTATGCCCTTTATAGTTTTGTTCTTATGTTTATGGTTGGAGTCTATTTTGAGGTAATTTCTAAATGCTGTAAGGTAAGAGTTCAGCAACAGTGAAGCATGTGACTATCCAATCACTGAAAAGCATTGTTAATAACATGTTAATAATATTTTTCCCAATATAATTACCTCTTATTCTTTGAGAGCTAAATAATTATATGTTTTTAGGTTTATTATTAAATATTATATATTCTCTATTCTACTCCAGTAACTTATAGACCTGCTCTTATACAAAGGATACTTCAGATTGAGGATAACCCTGGACACAGGTGGTATGAGCCTTCAACACTGTTGCCTGATTTCAAAATTGCTTTGTCTATTACAAATGCTCTTTCTCTTTCCATACACATATATACATGCATGTGCATGTGCAGATACAAACACACACACATACACTCACACCCTTTATGTCCAATGTTCAATATCTGTTAAAATGTGTTGTGATTTTGACTGGGGTTGTGTTATATCTGCATATCAACTTGAGGAGTTTTGACACCTCATAGTTCGAAGTCTTCCAATTCATAAACATAACATTTTCTTTAATTTTCCTGTCTATGATTTTTATTTTCTTCACTAAGTTGATCCCTAAGAAGTTGATTGTTTAAATGAGACTGTAATTGTTATTTAAGAAACACTTCAAAATGAACTCTTGAAAATAGAGAAATGCAATCTATATCTATATATTAATGTTTCTGTTTCTGCAACTTGTTCTACTCAAATATTAACTATAGTAATGTAATATAATCTCAAGATTGTCTATACATGTAATTTTATTACATGACATGACAACAGTTAACAAAAACTCAATAAATGTGTTACTATTACTCTTAGTTTCTCACCAGATATCCCTCAACTAAAGAATGGATAAAGAAAATGTGTTACATTTAAACAATGGGAATACTATTCAGTTATTAAAAACTAAGGCATCGTGAATTTTCCAGACAAATGGACGGAACCTGAGAATATCACCCTGAGTGAGGTAACCCAATCCCTAAGGACATGCATGTACTCACTTATAAGTGGATATTAGCCATAAAATACAGGTACCATGTTATACTCTACAGATCCAAAGAAGGAGGAAGAAGGAAGAAGGAAGGGCAAAGGGAGGAAGCTTGAATCTCTCTTAGAAGGGGAAATAAAATAGTCATAAGAGGCAGATAGAGGGAGGGAACTGGCAGGAAGGGGAGATGGGAAGGGTAGAGGGGGATTCAGGATCAAGTATGGGAAAGGACAGGAGAGATTGCTAGATGGCCATGAAAATGAATGGAAATCTGCAACTGAAGGGGGTGAGTAGGTGAGAGGAATCTCTAGGACCAGACAGAGACCTAAGTTAAGGGAGGCACCCAAGAATCAATGGGGGTAACTTTAGCCATGACTCATTATATTGGGGATATGGAACCCAAAGAGGCCATCTCCTGTAACCAGGCAGGAACCCAGGTGGAGCGATAGAGGCACCAACCCACCCTCAAAACTTTGAACCCAAAATTTAACCTCTCTACAAGTAATGCAGGCATGGAGTGGGAACAGAGACTGAGGGAATGGCCACCCAATAACCAACCAAACATGAGACCCATCTCATGAGCAAGCACCAAGCTCTAATACAATTAATAATACTGTTATGCTTCCAGACAGGAGTATGTTGTCCTCTGAAAGGCTCCACCCAGCAGCTGACTCAGACAGATGCAGACATCCACAAACAGTGGATAGAGCTTGGGGACTATTATGGAAGAATAGGAGGAAGGATTGCAGGCCCCAAAGGGGATAGGAACTCCACGGAAACACCAACCGAAGAACATACACAGGCTGGACCTAAGCTTCCCTGCTCATATGTAGCAGATGTGTAGCTTGGTCTTCATGTGTGTCCTGAACAACTGGAGCAGGGGCTATCCCAAAAACTGTTCCCTGTATGTGGTGTATTTCTACTAGCTGGGCTTCCTTATTTGGCTTCAGTGGGAGAGGAAGCACCTAGCCTTGCAGAGACTTGAAGTACTGAGGTGGGAGGTGGAGGGATACCCATGGGGGCTCCACCTACTCAGAGGTTAAGGGGAGGGAGGAAGGGGGAAGGATTGTGGGAGGGGGTGACCAGGAATGGGGCAATGATCAGGATATAAAGTAAATAAGTAAAAAGAAAATAATTTTAAAAATTCTATGTGTAGTTTTGTGCATTAGAAACCATCTTACATTTTTTACCATGAGAAACTTTACGTTTTATCAGATTGTTTTAGTACATTTATTAAAGTAATCACAAAGTTTTCTTATTTCGTCTTTTTTTTTCTTTTATTGGATATTTTCTTTATTTACATTTCAAATGTTATCCCATTTCCAGGACTCCCCTCCAGAACTCCCTATCCCATCCCCTCTTCCCCTGCCTCTACGAAGGTGCTCCTCCACCCATCCACCCACTCCTGCCTTCCTGCCCTGGCATTCCCCTACACTGGGGCGTCAAACCCCCTCAGGCACAAGGGCCACTCCTCCCACTTATGTCCAACAAGGCTGTTCTCTGCCACAAATGCGGCCAGAGCCATGGGTCCCTCCATGTGTACTCTTTGGTTGGTGGTCCAGTCCCCAGGAACTCTGGGGAGTCTAGCTGGTTGACACTGTTACTCCCCACATGGGGCTGCAAACCCCCTCAGCTCCTTCAGTCCTTTCTCCAACTCCTCCATCGGGTACCCACCGCTCAGTCCAATGGTTGCTGCAAGCATCTGCCTCTGTATTTGTCAGGCTCTGACAGAGCCTGTTTTGTCTTTTGATAGGATGGTTATATTACTTAGTTTTCAAGTATTGAACCCCCTTCATTTAGATGAATCTCATATCTATATGTGATATCCTTTCTATGTCCTGTTGGCATCCATTTGTTAAACCCTGGTAATAATTACCATGCTCAGGTTCTTAGTTTTGTTTTTGCTGTCTTTTTCTGCTTCTGACATTAGGATGATGTTAACCTTAAAAAGTGAACCATAGGCCATTTCCTGTGGTTCAATATTTTTCTAGAGGATTCTTGTTAGTTTGTTACTATTTACTCCTTACCTGTTTGATAGATTTCCCCAGAAAAGTCATGTAGGCTTAACAAACCCTGACACTCCATCAGACAAAGAAAGCTATACCCACCTATCCAGAAACTTTTGATTATAGATTTGATTTTATTTTTCTGTAGACAGAAATTTCTCTATTTCTTCTGTAATGAACTTTGGCCATCCACTCACCCATTTCATCTAAGTTGTCTAAAGAGCAAGTTTTCATAACATCCTTTTATCCATCTGTCAGTGTCAATAGAATCAATAGTGGTTTTTATCCTGCATAATTTTGGTTACTATATCCCCTGTCTTAATTGGTTCTTAAAATGTTTGCTGATTTTTATTTTATGGCTTTTCAAGATCATGTTTCTCTGTGTAGCCCTTGCTGGTACTTGCTCTGTAGACCAGGATGACCTTGAGCTTAGAGATACACCTGCCTCTACCTCCCAAGGGCTAGATTAAAGGTTTGTGCCACCACATCATGAAATTTGCAGGCAAATGGATGGAAACTAGACAAAAATAACTCCAAATGAGCTAATCAATTCTCTGAAAGGTAGATATGGAATGTGTTCACCTATATGTGGATACTAGTCATTAATAAATGATAACCAACCTACAACCCATAGACCTGTAAGTATAAAGGAGGGGGCTGTGGGTTGCATACAGATTTCCTTCTCTCAGAGGGGGAAATAGAAGACATGTTATGGGTGGACTAGAGGAGGCCAGGACACAAACAGGAGGATCAGGTAAAGAGGAGAAGGGGAGACAGGACTGAAGGAATACATGAAAGACAGTTGAAATTGAGAGTCATTTGAAAGATGATTTGGACAGCTAAAGGAGTGGAAACTTCCAAAAATATATGAAGGTGATCCTAATGTGGTCTTCTAATAATGGGAGAGACATAATCCCAACTGGCCATCTCTTGACATCAAAGAAGGTCCAGTACTGGGACTGCATTACATTTAATTGCCTTCTAGTTGCTGAGAGTAAAGGTGTGGGCCACCACAAAAGATCAAGCTCTGGTTCTTGTGCCAGCTCTTGGGGCTCTTTTCCTTCTGTTGGATTGCCTTGCCTAGCTTCCATGTGACAGTTTTCGTTTTATCTTGTACGTAATTATGTCATGTTTGATTATCTCCTAGAATCCTGTTATTGTCTAATGAGAGACAAAAAAGGAATTGATCCAAAGGGGATGGGAGATGGGGAGGAACTTGGAGAAGGGAGAGGAAACTGTAATCCGGATATATTGCATGAAAAAAGAATCTGTTTTCAATGAAAAGATAAAGAAAATAGAACACAAAAATGATTGATTGCTAATTAGGTAAAAATCATCAAATATAGGTTTTTATTTTGTTATATTTTCTCTTTTCATTTCTGTTTTACCTCTTATCTTTATTATTTCCATGTTTTCTTTTGAGGTTTTTATTTAACTATTTATTTGGGTGGAAAATTTAGGACATAGGTTTAATTTTTTGTCTGTTCTAATATGAGCGGTGCATGCTCTAACATCTCCTTGGAGGCACGTTTTAGATGTTACAAGCTACAGTGCTTGATTTTCATACAGTTCAGAGTGGCAGCATGATGTACAACTTCAAGTTTTCTATGACCCTATATTTTTAGATGTGCATGGCTCACTTTCTAACCAATTTTTTTACTATTTGATTTATAGCACATAGCCAGAAAAAATATTGCATAATTCAAATTAATTTTTATTTATGATGTTCATTACTTTTCAAAATAATGAGTCGTCATAGAAAAAATATATATTTAGTTTAAATTATACTTTCCTGTTGCTGAATGACATATTCTATAGACATCAGTTAGTCCAAGATATTTTGTAGCATGTTTCATGCCTTTGTAAGTTTTACTATTGTTTTTCAAGATGTTCTTCCAGACTCTTATAAGAATGATAGTTATTGATGTTAGTATATCTAGTTTCCCTTTCAGGTTGTTCGAAGTACTATCCACATATTTTTCATATAGTGAAAAATATACAGATAATATATATGTATATTTATATATAATATATAATATTATATATATATATATATATATATATATATATATGAGAGAGAGAGAAATATATTTCTAGGAATAATTTAGGATGGGATGACTTAATCATAGGTCAAGGTAAAGATGACCTTAAGTCCTCAATTTTTCTGCCTTTACTCCTGAATTCTTTTATTTCAGGCCTATGCCACTGTACTTGGCTTCATTATGTTTTATAATATCCCTTTAATCAAGATTGCTAGCATCAATAAATTCTATTAGTATCTCTATTTTACAGGTAAGTGAATGGGTACAAAGGCTGGATTACATGACAAAAAGGCATACAAGCCCTTTGTGATCTGGGCTGGATGTGAACCAGGCATCAGACTCTAGAATTTGGTAGAATATTAAGGAAAATGAGAATGCCTAACAATTATATTTATTGTTGAAAAAGAAAACAAGGTGAATCTGGCTGGGTGTGAACAGATGTGATGTGGTAGATTATGTGTGGTTTCTTTCTTTTTACAGTTCTGTACTTTATAAGCTTTCAACAATGTATATATACATGTATTATAAGGAGAATAAACTGGAATTAAATCATCATTGTACTTGTCTTATTCACTACAATGGCTTAAAAGAAATCAAGCAATTGTTGTGATGTTTATCTAATAATTTCTGTAATCTACCTAACAAAACCATTAATTTCTTCTTATAATGCATATGAATTTATTTTTCTGCTCTATGTTAAGTACAATTGGATATAATGTTTGACTTTCTATATGATTGTTTCATAAACATAAATTCCTGAAATTATGAAACAAGCTTACTTATTTTTAGAAATCTACTTTGCCTTTAGATTCCTTTACAGAAAACCTATGTTCCTGTAGATAAGAATACTGTCACAGTTTAACATTATAATTACCTTTTAAAGAAGTATTTTATGAAGCCACAAAAGAATCAAGAGGTAAAAGTAATTTTCTATCTCAAATTTATCTAGGAAGATGATCCAATGCAAACATGAGGAACTGAGTTCAAAATCCCAGAACCCAGCTATGCGTGATAGCCAGCTGTAATTCTTTGACTTGGGAGGTAGACAGTGGCAGGGATCCCCTGGGTGAATCTGTTGTCTAGAATAGCTGAGTCAGTGACCCATGGTTCAGTGAGAGACTCACCTAAATTAAAAAAGTAGAGAATGACAGAGATAGACATCTGATAGCATCTATCTTTCTGTCTGTCAATCTATCTATCTATCTATCTATCTATCTATCTATCTATCTATCTATCATCTATATACATACAGATATGTATATATGTCTAAAGTAAAACTTTACAATGTTAAAAAGGAGGAAATAAGAGAAAGTAGTCACATCACTATCTCTAGTATTTAATAGTCATTGTTGAGGATATTTATTTTAATATTTTTATTTTATTTTACTGTATTTCTTATTCTTATTAGTAGTAATATTACTAATAGTAGTAGTACTCATATGTGTGTATGTATCTCTGAATATATGTGTGTGTATTTGTGCATGTGTATGTTTATGACACATGTGTGTGGATGAAGGTATGCACAGACCATTATATGAGTTTGTTGATTAGAGGACAAATTTTAGGAGTTAGATCTCACTTTCTACTGTGGGTTCAGGGGACCTGTTTCAGGTTATTAGATTTGCACAAACAGTGTTATCTTCTGAGCCATCTTACTGGACTAGGACTGTGACTTTTATGCCCATCTAAAAGTTTTAATAGTGCATGCATAGCAACTACATTGGCATGAGTTTGATGAAATTATTTATAAGGGTGATTTAAAATGACTCCATGAATCTTAGTTATCTCTCTTATTGTCTCTCTTACATCCTTAAGCCTTGGGAACAGGTAGTCAAGGGCTGCTGAAAGCCACAGACACTGGTAGTTAAAACAGTTAGAAGCCAATGCAGACAAGACTGGAGGTTCCTGCAGACAAAGGTACTCATGATCTTCAAGTCAGAGAAAGGAATTATATTGCCAATTATGTTCCTGGGATTTCTCTACATTTATTTCTACTTAATTAAGTGTCCTTCTTAAAGAACGCCTCGTGTTTCTAATTTTATATGCACTTCTTTTAGTAAGAAGTTCCACAATATTCTATTTGTTAAATAATGGTTGAAGAATTAGAAAATAAAAACTTTTAAAAGTTGTTTAGTTATCAAACACTTTCTAATTTGGCTGTACTTTATTTCAGACACTGTTACCTAATGCTCACAATCCCTTCGTCCTTGACAAGCCATATTTATTTGGTTTGGGGTGGGGGCTGTAATAGCAGTTATCTGTACTTTTTAGTCTGACACCAGATTAAAAATGAGAATTTTAAAAAGTGAACTTTATCTTCTTCATTACAGGTTATTCTTATGATTAAAATGAATGACTCAATGAAATTCTTTTTCATTTAGACTTTTCCTACATGATACTGTAAAGTACCATCAGTGTCTAGTTATCCCTGCAGGCTCATTACTGGGACTAATTCCATCAAATTTATCATATAAATTGATATTCTTCTTTAAGACTCTGAGATATGAGTCCACCTTGATTAGTGGATACTGTGAAAAGAAACCACAGTTTTTTATACTAAAATGTAATCATTAGTAAGGAATAAATTTGTTCAATCTTTAGTTGGTTGATAACACATACGTAGCTGTTAAAGTATGTATATCTAGTTTATGTATCCATGAAGTTACGTATGTATATATCCAGACAACAGTTCACACACACACACACACACACACACACACACACACACACAGAGTGAGAGAGAGAGAGAGAGAGAGAGAGAGAAGAGAGAGAGAGCTTTTTTTTTAACTATTGTGTTCCTGAGAATGCTTTTTATCTTAGTAGAGGATTAGGGAGTTTGCTGTGAGATTGTATCTCCTAGGAATATCAGAAAGTATAAATATAAAGTCCCAAACATTATCTAAAAAAGGATGACACCAAGGATTATGACAAATTGAATGAGATAAAGCCCATGAGGCCTCAACCCTATATGAAAACTATGTACAATGGAGGAAAGCTTACTAATTGGTTGTCCAATGGCAGTGAGCCCTGAAAACAGACATATAGGTAGCATAATGAACTGGACATGTTATATTTAGGGAAAAAATATATATACATATGTGTGTGTGTTATGCATATATGCAATAACAATTAGTCAAAAAGTGCCATGAACTTGAAGGAGAGTGGGGAAAATTTGGATGGAGGAAAGGGAAGGAGGAATGATGCAATTATATTGATTAAATTGTAATTTCAAAAGTAAATCAAAACATGAATGAGATATAGCAAACAAGACTTGTAAGATCAATATTTATAACGTTGCTAATGTCCTACCTTTATTTTATATAAGAAATCTAAGGTTAAATTTGTGAAACATAGATTTCTTTTCTTTTTTTTTTTATTTCTATATAAGCAGTTTGCTTTTTTGCTCTGGCTTTGCTAGCATAGGACCATACTTTTTGCAGTTGTAATACCAAAATTTTGTCATAATATATTATAAAACTTCTGCCTGAATAAATATACTTATCCTTTTCCTTTGTTTTGCTAGGAAGTTGACAAGCCTGTTTAACTCTATTTTACATTTTATTGCTATGTAACAAATTTAAGTTAGCAGAGTAAAGTAGTACACTCTTGTTTTATGTTTAATTTTTTTTCCTGTCTTCAAGAGGATTGCTCTTCCCCTGGCCAGACGTCCCCACTCCCTGGGGCCTCAAGTCTCTCAAGGGTTAGGCACATCTACCACTGAGACCAGATGAGGTAGTCCTCTGTTGTATATGTGCCAGTGGCTTGGACCAGCTGCCTGGTTGGTGGCTCAGTGTCTGAGAGATCTCAGGGTTCTGGGTTAGTTGAAGACTCCTACTTTCCTTATAAAATCGCCCACCTCCTCAGCTTCTTCCATCCTTTCCCTAATTCAACCACAGGAATCCCTGACTTCAGTCTAATGGGTGGGTTTAAGTATCTGCATCTGTCTCAGTCAGCTGCTTGTTGGTCCTCTTGGAGGACAGCAATGCAAGGCTCCTGTATGTAAGCATACCATAGCATCAGTAATAATGTCAGAACCTAGAGTCTCCCCTTGAGATGGATCCCAAGTTAGGCTGCTCACTGGCCTGCCTTTCTCTCAGTCTCTTCTCCATTTTTGTCCCTGCAGTTCTTTTAGACAGAAACAATTTTGGGTCAGGGTTTTTGACTATGGTATAGCAACCCCATTCTTCTACTTGATGCCCTGTCTTTCTAATGGAGGTAGACACTAGGAGTTCCATCTCCCCACTGTTGGGCATTACATCTAAGGTTCCTCCCTTTGAGTCCTGAGAGTTTATCACCTTGCAGGTCTCTGTTACTTTCTAGCAGGCCCCCCACCTGGTGAGGTTGCATATTTCCATTCATTCTGCTGGCCCTCAGAGCTTCTCTCCTGCTCCCCCAAACTTGATCATTTTCCCCTTTTCCGCTCCCCCTCTGTTCTCCCACCCAAGTCTCTTCTTTCCTCTGCTTCCCATAGTTGCTTTCTTCTTCTTCCTCCCAAGTAGGATTGAAGCATCCTTTCTTGGGCCCTTTGGCTTATAAACCTTCTTGAGTTCTATGGAATATATCCTGGGTACTCTGTATTTTTGACTAATATCCACTTATTAATGAGTACGTATCATGCATATCATTTTGGGTCTGAGTTACCTCATTCAGGATGATATTTTCTAGTTCCATACATTTGCCTGCAAAACTCAGTATGTCCTCGTTCTCAATAGCTAAATAGTGTTCCATTGTGTAAATGAACCACATTTTTTGTATCCATTCTCCCGTTGTGGGATATCTGGGTTGTTTCCAGCTTCTGGCTATCACAGATAAGACTGCTATGAATATAGTGGAGCATATGCCACTGTGGTATGGTGGGGCATCTTTTGGGTATATGCTCAAGAATAGTATAGCTGGATCTTTAGGTAGATCAATTTCCAATTTTCAGAGGAACCTCCAGATTGATTTCCAGAGTGGTTGTACCAGTGTACAATCATACCAGCAATGGAGAAGTGTTCCTCTTTCTCCACGTCCTTGATAACATCTGCTGTCACCTGAGTGTTTGATCTTAGTCATTCTGATTGGTGTAAGTTACAATTTTAGGGTCATTTTGATTTGCTTTTCCCTGATCACTAAGGATTTTGAACATTTCCTTAAGTGCTTCTTGGCCATTCAAGATTCCTCTGTTGTGAATTTTCTGTTTAGTTCTGTACCCCATTTTTTGATTGGGTTGTTTGGTTTTTTTGAAGGCTAGCTTGATTTCTTTATATATTTTGGCTATTAGCCTTCTATCGAGTATGAAGTTGGTGAAGATTTTTTTCCCAATCTGTTGGTTGCTGATTTATACTATTGACCTTTGCCTTATAGAAGCTTTTCAGTTTCATAAAGTCGAATTTAGAGCCTGAGTCAATGGAGTTCTGTTTAGGCAATCCCCCACTCCTGTGCCAATGAGTTTGAAGTTCTTTCCCACTTTCTCTTCTATTAGATTCAGTGTATCTGGTTTTATGTTGAGGTCCTTTATCCACTTGGACTTGAACTTTGTGCAAGGTGACAAATATGGATTTATTTTCAATTTTCTACATACCGACTGCCAGTTAGACCACCATTAATTGAAGATGCTTTCTTGTTTTTCCGTTTTATATTTTTGGCTTCTTTGTCAAAGATCAAGTGTCCATAAGTATGTAGTTTTATATCTGGGTCTTCAATTCTACTAGACCTGTCTGTCTTTGTACTAATACTATGCAGTTTTTATCACTATTGCTCTGCAGTACAGCTTGAGGTCAGGGATGGTGATTTCTCCAAAAGTTCTTCTTTTGTTAAGAATTATTTTTGCTACCTGGGTTTTTTGTTTTTCATATGATATTGAGAATTGCGCTTTCTAACTCTATGAAGAATTGAGTTGGAGTTTTGATGGGAATTGCATTAAACCTATAGATTGCTTTTGGGAGGATAGCCATTTTTACTATGTTAATCTTACCAATCCATGAGTATGGGATATCTCTCCATTTTCTGAGGTCATCTTCAATTTCTTTCTTGAGAGACTTGAAGTTCTTGTCATACCGATAATTCATTTGTTTGGTTAGAATTACCCCAAGATATTGTATTTTATTTGTGACTATTCTGAAGGGTGTTTTTTTTTCTATTTTCATTCCCAGCCTGCTTATCCTTTGTGTAAATGAAGGCTACTGATTAGTTTGAGTTAATTCTATCTCCAGCGACTTTGCTGAAGTTATTTATCAGCTGGAGAAGTTCTCTGGTAGAACTTTTGGAGTCAATTTTGTATACTATCACATCATCTGCAAATAGTGATACTTCAACTTCTTCTTTGCCAATTGTTTCCCCTTGATCTCTCTTTGTTGTCTTATTGCTCTAGCTAGAACACTGAGTACTATATTGAATAAATATGGGGAGAGTTGTCATCTTTGTCTTGTCCCTGACTTTAGTGGGATTGCTTCAAGTATCTCTCTATTTAATTTGATATTGGCAGTTGGTTTGCTGAATATTGCTTTAACTATGTTTAGGTATGTACCTTGAATTTCTGATCTCTCCAATACCTTTAACATGAAGGGGTGTTTTATTTAGTAGTACACTCTTATTATCTTGTAATTTCTATGTGTCAGGAGTTACACAATCTTACTAGATCCTGTATTGTGGTCTCCTAAGGCTTCAGTCGAAGGGCTGACCAAGCTACATTCTTACTGATATGTTTATGCTGGGAAGATACTGCTTCTGAACTCATTCAGGCTGTTGTCTGTGGTGGTTTAAAAGAGAATGACTCCCAAAGCCTCCTATATTCAAGTGCTTAGTCACCAAGGAGTGAACTCTTTGAGGATTAGAAGAATTAGCAGGTGTGGCTTGGTCAGAGTAAGTTTGACCTTGCTGAAGGAAGTTTAGTATGGGGTGCTTTGAGGTTACAAAAGCCAACACAATATCCTCTCTCTCTCTCTCTCTCTCTCTCTCTCTCTCTCTCTCTCTGTCTTTCTCTCTGCCTATAAGGATAAAAGTTCTTAGTCCCATGTCTCTGCCTACAGCCATCCTTAATTAGATGTTTATTTTATTTTTTTATGAGTTGCTTTGGTCATGATGTCGCTTCACAGCAATAGAACAATATAGACATTGACAGAATTTATTATTTCTTGCAGCTGTGTGATTGAGTGCTCAGTGGGTTTTGCTGAATGTTACCTGGAGACTTTCCCAAACTACCAAAAGATGCTTTGTTTTTTGATCATCTTACACTAAGTCATGCTTTAAGTGAGTTAGAAACAGCCTACAACCTTTCCCATGGTCTTAATTAGAAACCTGTCTGATAGTCTGTGGCATTTAAAGCAACTCATGCTCAAAAATATACTTCATGGGAGTCATATTAAGCACATTTCACAATTTCACTCAGCCCTAGTGTTTGAGAAAGTGAAAAAAAGTTCTATGTCTTGATTATTGGTTCTTTACCAAATATTTTATTTTCTCTTAGTAATAATGATAATTTATCCAATGCTGATATTCTATATTTTTTGGATTTTCAGATGCTAGTGGCAGAAATTAAATTATAAGTTGCCCCCAAGTCTGGCTTACCTGAGCAGGTCCCCAGAATCCACACCATGGAAGGAGAGAAACAACTCTTACAAGTTGTAAGTTGTCTTCTGACTTACACACACACACACACACACACACACACACACACACACACACCAAGATATTTGGCTGCATTCCAACAAACAAATATATAGAACTAAGACAAAGACAGGTCACTTGCTTTGGTGACATTTGTGTCCTATCCCTGCAATGTTCTTAAGCTGCTATATTTCCTACTTGCCCTCTGTTGACTTTCTTTGTCCAGGTCACATGCTAAATGCTCCAGAACTCAACTAACATGTCATATCCCTCAAACATGATGGCACATGCATGACACGTGTTTAGCAACTGTTTATTTGCTGGAGTTATTATTTTGTTCATTACTTTTCTATCTTGTTATACAATACTAGTGTAAGCCAGTTGGAATCCCACTGATAAACAAAACAGGGAAGGGGTGATGTTGAAGATACAAACTGATATCTCTTCATCACAATGTTGGAGTTTCTTTGTCTCTTCCTAACCTTCTCTCTCCTAATTTTTATCTCCTTGTGATTGCCTTAGAAATTCTCTTTGATCTTACTTTTTTCTTCTATGTCACTGGTTGCATATTCTAGTCAATAAATTGCTCCAGTTACTCATTTTAATATGAGTCTGTAGCTCATTCCATCTTTCATCCTTCTATCTCTTTTCTTGGTAGTTTCTTTCCTGCATCTACCTATCAACATTCTTTTCATCATGATGAATTTTATCCCATGGCATTGTTAAACATTCCTATTTTATACACATCCTCCTAAGAATATAACACATTTTTCCTGAGCATTTCTCTGGTAGTTTAAGGATAGATCTCTGCTTGTGGCTAAACGACTAAATTTGAGTTTTCCTATATCACCCTCATGATGTCATACTTTGTGTTATTTTGTGATCATCTAATAGTATTTTCAAAGCAAATGTAATAAACATTTACATCCTATCCCTTTACTGATGCATCCTAAAAGCACCTAGAATTAGATACCTAAAGACCCTCACCCTCTTATAATCAGTACAACAGTGTAAGGGTTTGGCATTTCTTGATGGGGTAGGATTCACCCAGCATTCTAGCTACTCCATGTAATTCTAAGATGTATGCTCAGCTTTCTGCTAGAGATCTGAAGTAACTCTGAGAATAGAATCTCACAGTGCAGCCTAGTTGTTTATGCTCCCTCATTGGCTACCTGTCTTCCTTTGTTTCTCTCTCATTCCTTGACTGAGCATGTTGGAACTGTTTGACTCTAAGATCCAAAATCAGGGAACACGCTCCCCCAGAAACACTCATGGACAGGATTCGCTGTAATAACATGAGGTTTAATGATAATGAGAATAAGAACCAGTACACTGGGGTTCCCATGTACGCAGACAAGAGGAACCCGAGCCAAAGTTGGCAACAGTTTTTATACAGAGTTCACGAGGAAAACCACAAAGGCTGACCTTCCCAGGTCCAGTCTCTAGGTGACTCAGTTTATGACATTGAGTGTCTTCTGTATGCCCAGGTTTATTACATTAAGGGCCCAGCTTCCTGATTACTTCTCATCTTGGTTCTCCTGGAATGTGTCTGTGTGCTCTGAGCCTTCCTCACCCTCAGGTAGGTTCCTTCTGCTGTAGTCTGAGGAATGTTAATCAGCCTCTCCCTTCTTCCTCTGAATGTTAATCTAGCAAATGTCCTCTGACTAAGGAATGTGTACCTCCTGGGATGTGTCCTGGGACAGTGGGGTTCTTTTTTTTTTGCTTACTCAAGTCACTTTATTCTACAATTTTAAAACAGAAAAATTTGGTCTTAAGATTTTGTTGACCACCCTGGAAAATATAGAATATAAACATCTATGAGATGTCAAATTTAATTTAGATTGCATCTCCTTTCCATTTTTGATTATCACCTTTAAAATGAATATTTTTTTTCCTTTTTTTTTTTTATTTTTTTTTTTGCTTATTCACTTTATAACCCGTCCCAGTCACCCCCTCCCACAATCCTTCCCCATCTCTTATTTTCTGAGTACCCCCTCCTCCTGTATCCCCCACCCTGCCACTTTAAGTCTCTGAGAGGCTAGGTGCTTCCTCTCCCATTGAGGCCAGATGAGGCACCCAGGTAGAAGACCATACTCCATATACAGGCTGCATGTTTTGGGATAGCCCCCACTCCAGTGGGGTTCTTTTAATTTTAAGTTCAAACTGAGACCCAAAAGTCCTACAGGATCTTTTGCCATCCAACTACCTTCATTTCACCACATCTCCAGTTGTTCTTTTTCAGGGGCCCATTCCAAGTCACCTGTCTACAAATGGAGGAACTGCTTACCTCTTAGGCTCTGACTAGAACTGACTAAAATGTTACTTTGAATGTGGGGATTAGGAACAAAATGCTGTATTTTGTTCACACTGGTTGAGATGGACTGTCTCCTCCAGGATTCCCATACTACAAACATGGTTAAGGCAGGAATGATGCAATCAGACACATTTTAGTTTTTGTGCATTCTTGTCTTTACCTCACTCAATGGTCTTTGATTTCGTTATGGACATGGGGTGTTATGCCAGCATCTTCATGCTTTCCCTTCATTGTTTCTGGGACTTTTCAGTTTGGACTAGAACAAGAACAAGAGGCATTAGTGGATTTTTATGTAGACCTAATAAACAACCTTCACCAACAAGCAACTAAGCAGGAGACCACAGCAATGCAGATTTCTCAATCATTCAATTGTTTAATAAACACATTGAATCTGCATATATTGTGATCAGGAGGAAAAACACTCTTTTCCAGTTCATTTCTCAGTTTTAGTAAATCTAAGGAATTTTTCTGTAAGTGACTACAAAGAATTCTCACATTGCTTTAACGAAATTATATGTAGGAAGCATTTTGGAGTCATTGAAAACAATTCTATATTTTATATGGAATTTCCCTGAGTAAAATAATCTAGATTGGTACTACTTCTTCAATACTAATGATACTAAACTATTATTTTATAGTAGCCAATAATGACCCAAAAAAACCCAGTTGGATTTTACTTAATTTGAAGTAATCAGTTTTCTAAACATATACATTTTAGGATGAAATGGTACTTCATGTGCACATATACTACACTTTCTTATTCATTGTTCAGTTAAAGGGCACTAGGGTTATGCCCATTTACTAGCTATTGTGTCCAGAGAAGCAGCAAACACGGCTGAATAAATATTTGAAGAATAGGATGTTGAGGCGTTTGGCATACACTGCAAAATTATATAGACAGATGACCTGATGCAGAACTTGTGAAGAGTTCTACGCACTGATTTACAGTGTGGCTGGACCAATTTCTAATACCACCATCAATGACTGACAGTTCTGCTTTGCCCACATCCTCACCAGCATTTGCTCCATTCTGACTGGGATGAGATGAAATCTCAAGGTTGTTTAGGTATGGATTTCTTTAATTGTTAGGGATGATGAGCACTACTAAAGATATTTCTTTGCTATTTTTATTTCTTCTTTCTGAGAACTTTCTGCTCAGATTCATAGCCCGATCCATTTGTTAATTTTTTTTTTTTAGTTCTTTTTATATTTTAGACACAGAACCATTATTAGATGTACAGCTGACAAAGATTCTGTCACATTCTATGGGCTTATTCTTTAGTGGATTGATTGTTTTCCTTAGCTTTCTAGTTCTATGGGGTCCTACCTGTCAAGGTTTGCCTTGATTGCAGGGCAAATTGGGTCCTAGTCAGGATATTCTTTCCTAAACATCTATATGCAGGACACTGCTTCTAGCAGTCTTGGCATTACAGGATTCACATTGAGGACTTAGTTTTTGTGTAGGGCAAGAGATACATGTCTACCATCATTCTTCTACATGTAGACATTTAGTTTGTTCAATACCATTTAGCAACTATCCTTTTCTCCAGTGTTATTTTTGGCAATATTGTCAAATAATATGGGATGGCTATAATTATGTACATTCATGATTAATTGGGTTTTCCATTTTGTTCCATGGCTTCATGTGTCTGTTTTATATCAATATCATGCTAATTTTATTACTATAGCTCTGTAATGTAGCTTTAAATCCCGGAAATCACTCCAGCATTGTTCCTTTTGCTCAAGGATGCTTTGACAACACAGGGTCTTCTGTGCCTCCATATTAAGATTAAAATGATTCTTTTTTCTGTTTCTATGAAGAATTTATGGTAGGTTTTGGTAGACATTGGATTGACTCTGTACATTACTTTGGATGGCAGTAGTCAGTTCTACCAGTACAAAGCATGGTGTGTCCTAGGGTCTTAAACGTTCACAGTGAAATGCTCTTGAGTGGTTTTCATGATGATGGGTCCCTGCTGCCCTTTGACCTCTAAGGTCTTGAGAGCTTTAACAGCTCCACATGCTGTTTTCCAACATGTTCATTCTTTTTGTCTTATTGACAATATTATGACATCTATGCCAAGCTTCTATACACCTCATCTTTTCTCATCACTGTACATTTAACTTATATGTGTGTTTCTTTATCTTGTGTTTTCCTCCTTTATCTTAGTAACATCATCTTGTGCTTATGCAATGATACACTGTCTAAAGTTTTATCCATATTTGTTAAATATTAAAGACCTTTACTGTTTATGTTTTTTCCAAGGTTGCTTATTTTCAGTGTGTAGTTTGAAGTTCTCTCTTTTAGGCTGCTGCTTCTCAATTTGACCATCCATATTTTCATTTTAAATGAACTCCAGTCATGTGCCAAATAAAACCAGAATCAAGTTCTGTATTCTTCAGATGGAGTCTCCAAATTTGGCTTTGATTGTGGATTGATCCTTCCTTGCACCTGTTAATCACGTTGACACACTAAATGTCCTGGTCTGTCATACTGACCTTACCTATTGAGACCTCTCTCTGATAAATGTGATGGAGACTGCAGCTGACAGGTTAGCTCTTGCCTGTCTTGGATACTTGTTGGTAGTGGCTGCAAGCCCCACTGTTTTTAACCACTTGAAAACTGAGGTTGGAATCATTTATCAAGACTTTTAGTTTTTGAATTGTGTGAAACTTTTGAGATCTCTACTCATAGATAAAATATATTTTATGAAGCAATTCTGACTCAACTTCTACATAATGCCTCTGGAACACTAAGTCACTGATTTCATTAGCAGTGGATTGTGTCAGGGATTCTGGGAACCCATGTATGTTTTCATTCTTCACAAATAATCTGGTTTTATTGTTATGCACCTGGAAAACTACGTTGAGAACAGGGATCCAAAGATTAGAGCCCATTGTCAAAATGGGCAGCAAATGATGCACCATGGAGATCTATTCCTGCAGCATTACAGACTTAGCAAAGAATGACTCAGTAATACTTTTCCAAGTCTACTCTTTAGTTTCTTTCTCTAGGGGTATTTTAAATGAGGCAAGTTTCTTCTGCAGTTCACATTTCTGAGGGGCAGTGATAGCTCCTGGACTGTCATCAAAAGGCTGCAGTAGCTGCTTTTCCAGCCTCATTTCAACCTCCATATTATTCCATCACCATGCTTCACAGGATGTTTTGGGGTGTTTCCTGACAGTTAAGGGGTGTTTGTGACAGCAAAGCTTCTGACCCCATGGCAAGTCTTCTTTCTGGCTGCCACATTAGATCAAATACTTTGTGGGATTATCCCCCCAGGAGGCTTTTCTCCTGTTCCAGCTGTTAGCAGGTGTTGCTGAACAGATTCACACTTTCTAAGGAAATGGGAAGTGAGGAGTGTCAGAGGGAGAGGGTCACTTTGGATAAATGGCAGCAAAAACCACACCTATACATATTTCTTGCAGTTAACAGAATTTCAGGCAAACCTCTGAAGCAAATGGCATAGGCACGCTTGGTGCAAGGTGTTTTCTTTTGGGGCCAGAAGGAATAGAAACCTCCTAATGAGTCCAGAAAAAGGAAAATATTATTGTCAATTATTTTTGTAAGGGTGATAGAAAACTGGAGGACACTTCCCAAAGCTATGCCAGAAAATTTATTTTGAAGAGAAAAAGAAAAATGATAACACACAGTTTAAAAGCAAAACAAACAAACAAACAAGCGAACAAACCCCAAAAACCAAAACCAAAACCAAAACAAGAAACAAACCATGCTGGGTCTTATACAGCAGTTCAGGTCTTCTAATTTTAAACCCTTAAGTTCTTCTCCAGAGTCTACAGTTCTATAGGATTGATCATCACTGATTGGAGGGAGGACTGACTTACTGAAAAATTATAATGTTTAAATACTATCCAGAAATAAGAGCTTTTTGCATAGATTACACAGTCTTATTGCTTCCAAGTGTAAGCAATTACTCAAACTAGACTAATTGAAGTACTACAAAGCTCAGATTCTTGAGAAACCCAATTTAATGTGTACCTTTAAAATGGTTTCTATTGCATATGACAATTACCATATCTAAATGATAAAAAAGGTGCTTCTATGCCCAGGTCTTTTTAAAGGAGTTTGAAAGAAAATATTTTCTGATTGTATCAAAACGAGTTGAGATTAATTCCATGCCAATGACATGAAAGCATTTTATTACATTGCCAAATATGGGAAACAATCAACTTATAGAAAGAAAAGGCTTATTTCAGCTCACAGTTTTTAAGGATCTAATCCATGGTTTGGCACCCTTGCTTTGGGTCATGACGGAAGTGTGTGGTTAGCAAAACTGGAAGCAAGCAAGAGAGTAATAAGAAGGAGTTGTAGACCCACATTTCTTTTCTTGAGGCCATAGAACTAGCATCCTAAACTCCCTATCATGCCCAAATCCTCCTAATGGTAGGAACCGTGTCTTTCAGGATATATTCAACACCCAAATTATAGCAGCCCCTATACTCAGGTTTCAAAACATTTTTCTACTGGAGTCATAAGGACTAATATCTCAGCCTGACAAAGGTGCATTGTAGAATAGATATTGATAGGAATGATTAAAAAAGAAAAGCACTAAATAGTCTTAATAGTAGAAAAGTATAAAAATGTAATTCAGATATTTACTGTATTCATTTAAAAAATATCTAGGAGGCTGAAAAAATGGCTCAGCTCTTAAGATTACACATTGCTCTTTCAGAGGTCCAAGTTCAGTTCCCAGCACCCATGTTGGACAGCATATAGGCATCCCTAATTCTTGTGTATTATATGGATGCATCACCTATTAATTTAAAAGCTCTGGCCTATGGTTTACGCAGAAAATAAGAGGTGGAATATCTGGGAGGCAGAAAGAATTCTGGAAGAGAGCCAGGCAGGGGATTTGCCAGAAAAATATGAAGAAACAGATGCATGGTACCTGTGCACAGGTAACTAGCCATGTGGCAGAATGTAGATGAAAATAAACAAGCTATCTTAAGTTACAATTCTAGTAAGAGAAGAGCTTATCTATATGGCCAAGATATTTGTAAATATGTTTTGAGTCTGATTCTTATTTCTCAGAACATGAGGCTGGGAGGAAGAACCAGGACCTAACTTCTACACTTACCTTCAACTCCAGGACATCATGTACTTTCTTATAGCCTCCATTGGCAGGTGATTGCACATGGTACACATGTGTGTGCACATGCGCGCGCACACACACATATACACACACACACACACCCCACACACAAATGAAATAAATCTAAAGAAGAGACTAAACTCCATGCCAAGACTCCAGTTGCAGAGCTTCAGGACTCTTAATCCTGTATTCCCTGCCACTTTCGAACTTTTTCATTCAATTAAGTCTGCTTTCTTTCTTCTCTCTTTTCCTTTCCTTCCTTCCTTCCTTCCTTCCTTCCTTCCTTCCTTCCTTCCTCCTTCTTTGCTCCCTCCCTTCCTTCCTTCTTTCTTTCATTTTTTTCTTTCTTTGTTTCTTCACTTTTAGTTTCCCAGCCCCATGTCTTGGCTGGTTCTCCCCAAAATTCCAATATGAATATTTCTGTTACCTGTTTGGGATTTTTTTTCCTTCACTACCTAACTCCACATAATACAGTACCCATTAGCAGTATCTATCAAGTCTATACATCAATGGTCATTTATTTAAACCTACTACCAGTCATCATTCTAATAAAGAATATATTACCAGGTAATAGGCAGATAACAATACTATTTTTGGTTGCAAAACAGTCTATAGAGAAGGCAGTTTTAGTTGTCATGATCACCAATGAGGAAGTAACCAACTTGAGATATCAACTCAAGCCAGAATCCTAAAAACAAAAGGAGATATAGCCCTTGAAATCACACTGAGTCCTGTTCTGCAGAATGGAAAAGGAAGAAGGGAGTTTATGTCCAAAATAAGTCTGTATAAAAATACCCTTCTACAAAAAAACATGAGCTATTACATCATTCAGTCCCCCACCCAGTTCTTTCACTCTTACATGTCAATAATTTTCATAGGAATCATGGTGACTGCTGGGAGAAAGAACCTCTAACAGGGTTCAAGTGTAACAGCCTTTACAATAGAGAAGTTTTGAAAACAGAATTGTATATACAAGTTTGTTTGGTATCACTATAGAGAAGATTGTACTATCTCTTCCCCAACCAACTACCCCGTTCTCTTCCCTTGAATATCCATTTTCCCCAAACAACCATTACGTGACTGGCAGGAGAGTCCTCCTTTGCTGAGTGCAGGCATGGCTATCTGTGAGTGCTGAGGATGGTGGCACTGGTTCAGGACCATTAGGCATTTATTCTTCAATGGAGGCTCCTGGTTTCAAATGCAGAAGGAGAATACTTCTGTCCACTATTGCTATTTCACCTCTTCTCTGAATTGTCTCTCCCCTGTTTTTTATCCATGTGTATAGACTGTTTTCTCTTCTTCTTCTAGCCCTGGAGAATGGTTTTCTTGAATCTCCACTTAAGAAAATTATGAACCACTGAGAAGAAGTCTCTTCTCTTGAATTTTTTTAACCTCTCCATTTGAAGAAAATTAAGTGACTAAAATATAAATTTGATTTAAGTGGTTCTTAAATGTCTTTTTTTCTAACATGGACAAGGATTTGCTTCTGCAGGTTGAATTTGCACAAAACAAAACAAACAAACAAACAAACAAATCAAAAACCAGAAAGCTTCCTAATAACTGAAAGGAGAAACTTCAAGAAACATTCAAAACACAAATCAACAAAAATGACCATAAGATGTCTTTTGCATATAAATACTAATAGTGGCCCATCCAGAGGTTGGTGGTATTATTACTGAAAACAACATATTCTTGTAAAGTAATCCTCCAATTCAATCTAAAACTGTCCCAGAGAATTTGAAACAGTTGTCAAATGTGAACTCAAAACCCACAACCCTCACAAAGCACTGTGCTAAAATTTTAAGAAGATACAAAAGAAGAAGGTATTTTTATTGTTACCAAGGGGGTTTACACGCTCTAGTCCAAAGAAATGTCCAAATAATTTTAAAAATACATTATATTTTGTTTTTTTTTTATTTCATGGGTCCCATGAACATGTGTTATGGTCCACATATGGAAATCAGAGGATAACTTCTAGGAGACCAGTTCTTTCTTCTAGTTTGTGAATGACAAGAGTCATACTCAGGATGTCAGGCATGTTGGTAAATGACTAGCTCCTCAAGTATTTCTCAGTATAAAATGAGCTGCCTCATATTATAACTTTATACTTTTCTTCTGTCTTATTATTGAGGAATAAAAGAGATCCTTTACTAATTTCCTATTCGTAAAATGTTGTAAATGCTCTCTGCATCTGAGTGGCACATTGGATGGATAACTTTCTACATGAGTTAGTTTAATAGAGCCTTGAAACAAAACCAAGTCACATCATTCCAAATGAGATAATCACCATGAGATGGACTGCTGATAATCAACATGATAATCATCCTGAGAGGAAGCTAGCTGCATTGATTGAAAGCAACTCAAAGATCAAACCCATGGTGACTCAGAAGTTAACCAGTTCCTGAGAACTGTTATCCATTGTTCTCTGCAAAATACTAACAGTATTTCCTTTTCTTCCCCAAGTGTTCGCTCTCCTCCTTTTCCATTCTACAGCATCACCATAGCTTGATGCTGGAAATGAAGTTGGAAGTTGAAAATACACCAATCTTCTGCTTCCTTTACTCAAACATGAAGAAACCTTCACAGTGGAATTTCTGCTATTTATCTGGACCCTGGGTTAGAATCCTCACATTTTGTTATTTAGGGTAAGTAGAGAGAGAGAGACCTTGAGGCAGATATTAGGAGACACAGAGAGATCCTAGACCAAAAACCCCATCTGATCTGCTAGTTTAAAACTTTGTTTTGCTACATAAAGAAATGAACAATTTATTATACAATTAAACAATTGTATAATTATTTTATAATTGTATAATT
This sequence comes from Mastomys natalensis, assembly GCA_021653895.1. NCBI lineage: Eukaryota > Metazoa > Chordata > Mammalia > Rodentia > Muridae > Mastomys > Mastomys natalensis. The sequence goes on along the minus strand of JAJTUV010000002.1, from coordinate 704,549 downwards.
GTTTAATTATACAATTAAACATGTCTTAATAGATTACAAAAATAGCAATGCATTCTTTATTCCTTTGAGTGCGTATTACTTTGCAATACACTGATACTGCTTCTCTCACTGAGGAGTGGACTCTGCCTAACTCCTTGAATCCAAGGCTGTCTGTGTAATTTGCTTTTATAATGTGATACATGTAGAAGCTTTTGTCTCTCTTTGCTGCATATAAAGCAGAACATTTTTTTCCTCATTGGAGAAGTCTTAAAACAAAGAAAAAAAGAATATGCTTAGTAAAAGGTAAGATTCAATAGTGTAGATATTTGAGAGCTAAAAGAGCTGTCAGAACTACTCAGTCCTGTTCAACAGTGGACATGAAAATATTCTGAATATAATTTTAAATAAAAGCTTAGTATGTTCCAAGAAGCACCTCTCTTATGAATTCCTGTTGAAGACTTTCAAATCTAGTAAATCATGTGAGCAATTGGGACCATCCTGGGTCAGCCAACCCCAGTTGAATTTCTAATGAATACATGTGTCATGAGACCCAGAGCAGAAAAGCCACCCACAGAGAACCTATTTCATATCTTTGGGACTGTTTATTTTTCAGAGAATAGCCAAATGATAGGTATGCTCTTTAGGAATTTGCACATTAATATGTTTACTAATGAGGTAACAAAATCTTGGAGGAGAGTGATGCATAAACAGATATTAGTGTACCATGTTTCTTTTTAATGAATAAATCTTTCCAGAATGGCTGTAGCCCCAATTCTGCTATCCCAGAAACTTGGCAATCACCAATTCACAAATTCAAGTTGAGAGATTTTGAATATGAAGCCCATGTTGCCAACAGCTCGAGCTTTTAAAAAATTTTAAAGAATTATAAGGAAATGGCTTCTTTTCTTGGATATTTATACAAACTACTGATTTTCTAATGAGGCTTGATGGGACTGCTATTGTATAGGAAATGCACAAAGGCAGATTTCAGATCCATAGTCAGGATTCATGTGTAAAACCAAGGTTTTAGATTTATTGTCTTGACCTCTTTACCCACACTTCTGATAACAATATTGTTATCTGATACATCATTTTTCTCCATTGAAAGTCTAAATTGTGACTCATAACACCTGACTGTTACATGTCACTTAATGTCATCTTTCAAGTCCAGAACAATCAGCCAAGGAGACATAGTTAATTTTTTTTCAGTGATATACTTATTGTAAGTCACAATCTTCTTTCCTCTGGAAACAAAAAGTGGTGGAAGACAAAGATGACAGGGGCACCTGTGCTTAGTTGCATATGATTTGAGACTAGAGTTAATAGCATGAAATATATTCATACAGCAAACTTCTGCAAATGTGAATTTTCTGTGCTTCATAATAGAAAATCATTACCACTGGAAAGGTTTAAAAATCAGAGAAAATGACTGAGGGAAACTGGTTAAGAACATAACAGACTTACAAAGCACAGAAAACACTGGATAAAACTACAAAGAATGACGTAACCTTAAGTGAGTTTAGTAAAAGTTCATTCGCACATGCAAATAAGCAAAATGATAGGAAAACCTAAAGATAATTCTGTACATAGTCAAAGAATGTAGTAATAGCACTTACAGAAAAGTGCTTAGTTTCAAATTTATACTGGAAGTAGCCACAGGACTTTTGAACCCAAATGACTTCCTAAAAATGCATTAGTTCTTAAATCTTGCTTATAATTTATGTTAATTCAATTGAGACAAGGAAGCTAATGCTAAAATATCATCATTTTAGTTCAAATTATTTGTAAATAGTCCAAAGTAAGAGATGAGGTAGAATTCCAAACAAGTAAAACTTTTTTTTTTTTTTTTTTTTTTTTTTTGGTTTTTTCGAGACAGGGTTTCTCTGTGTAGTCCTGGCTGTCCTGGAACTCGCTCGGTAGACCAGGCTGGCCTCGAACTCAGAAATCCGCCTGCCTCTGCCTCCCAAGTGCTGGGATTAAAGGCGTGCGCCACCACCGCCCGGCCCAAACAAGTAAAACTTATACTTTAAGTTTCATATATAAAAGTCTGGTAAACATGGGTGAGCCCAGAAATCTTGATTGATTGATTCATTGATATGAATCAATGATGTTGGTATTGTATCTAATAAATCCATCTCTCAGATGTTTATTCCTCTATTGGTTATTGAGCATGTACCTGTGAGGGACATAACAACAGATGTGTCAACTGTGAGAAAAAGCACATAGTGTTCCTGTACATATAAGAGACAAACTTGAGGTGGCAATGCCCAATGCAAAATTAAGTTATATGGCATACTTGAAAGGAGAGGGTCAGGATTACTGTAGAACTTTACTTGGGAAATCAAAGAAGACATTGGTTGAAGTAGATTAAATAGTTGTTGCTGACCCAGGGTAGGAACCAGCTCTGGATTAGTACATGTGCTCTATTTTGCCTTGCTTAAAGAAGCTTCTGTTTGCTACAAGCTCCAGTCAATGAAGAGACACATGGCTGGCTGAACTGCTAAAAAGAGAGTGAGTACTTAGATATTCTTATATGGGACATCTTTCTTTATCAACATCTCTACAGTACCTTACCCAGCCTCAGGGAATAGGATAGAAGAGGTTGAATAAATGTAAGAGCTAGAAGATGGGAAGAGTGTTGCAAAATACTGTCTTCTGGATATTACCTGGCTATTGTGTTCATGAACTCACAATAACTTCTGCTACCCACGCAAGACCTACAGTCAATAGAGCCGGTCAAAATGTCTTCATAGGTGGAAAATAGGACCACCAGTCCCCATTGTTACTAAAGAGCCATTGGCAATTGATGGCTGTGTTTAGAGGGGGAAATCATTCTTGTTGAAGATGTAGTTATGGGTAGGTCTCCTTTGTTCCTGTATTTGGGCCGACACTCTTGCATGTATTAGGGCCCCCCACTCATGCATTATTAAGACCCTACAACCATGCATGTATTGGAAGCACAAAGTGGACTTAGTGTGTTGTCAAAAACAAAATACACAATAAGAAAAGTGAAGGATGTAGAGAATACAGGGAAAGGTGGAGGATGGAACCAGGAGTTGTTTATATACTACCATGTTTTGTTGTATAAATTATGTATTTCTCAACAGTATTTGTTTAATTCTTTGAGAGTTTCATAAAATGTATGTTATCATAAATTCAATTCCCAGCAAATCTTTCAACTTCTTGAAGGTATACTTCCCTATCTACGCATTTTATTTTGGATCTTCTATGTTTTCTTCATCTATGAAGTCTAATTTGTGCTGTCAACATAGTCTTGAATGGGTGACCTTCCCCTAGATCACAACTTTCCTGGGCAACATTCTGAAAGAATACTATCTCTCCCCAACCAAGCAGCTACCACTTGCCAATATATCCTTGGCTATGAGAAGAACTTCGTGTCTATCTCCCCTCTCCATGCTGAGATTTGGTCTGGACTGTGCTTGTGTGTAGGTTGTGCATGCTGTCACAATTGCTGTGGGTTTTAATGTGCAGCTGCCCATTTGTGTCTGGAGAGTATTGTTTCCTTGTATTTATCTATCATCTATGTCTCTTACAGTCTTTCTCTTACCTTTCTTGCAATTATTTCTGAGTCTTGGGGAGGAAGGAAGTTCATATAGCCATCTCACTTAAGGTTGAGCATTACCTGAAAGCTTCATCCCTATTTGCTATCTACCATAGTGCTGGAAAATGCTGTGCATGATACTGGAGCAGAAAGGCAAGCATCATTCATACTTAGCTATGAACCCTGTGAGCTAAAATAATGTCTATCCTGCCAAGATATGACTATAGGTGTGGTAGTAACATTAAGATCATGGAAGGAGCCAATCACTTCAGATTGGATTTAAGTCCCACTCCATAAGATGAAAACCATCGCTGAATAAAGTATCTCTGGTAAGAAAGGTCCTATATCTTAAGAGAGAACCTACTGTTATTCTGCTAAATGAGCATAGTGTTACACTGAGTCTTGTTCAACCAACATCAGAGAAGCTAATATTTGTAGTAGACATTGGTTAACACAGATATTTCTAATAGGCCAGGATACACAGAAGAGACAAAAAAAAAAAAAAAAAAAACAGAAGAGGTGGTGGAGAAGGAGGAAGAGGAATACTTTTGGAGGGGGAAGAATGTTTCAGGAAGAAAAACAAATAGTCTCCAGAAAAGAACTGAGGAGTTTATTATTGTCAGGCATGTACAATCAATGAGAGGGAGAAAGCATTTCAGGCTCAGAAGGTAGCAGGTGGCAAAACCCAGTTATGTGGTTGAAGAGAGAACTATGCAAACGAACAAAGAGAGGGTGATGAGAGGGTGACTGCCACTCAGTTGTTGGCCAAGATCATAGAGTCAAAGTATGTTACTGAGCACTCTGGGGACCCTAGTTCAATTTCTTCACTTTACAGGTGAAGAAGCAAGCTCAGAGGGGTTACATGACTTGGCCAAGGTGACATTGCTAATGAGTGGTGGATCTGGGATCAGAGCCCAGGGCTCCTAATTACCCTTTTAATGCTTTTCCACTACACCATGCTGATTCTTTGTATCTGTGCTAATGAGTAGATCAAGATGCTGTGAAATTAGCATAATAATTATTTGTATATCAATACTGCATTTAAAATAGTGCAATGGAACATAGCTTATCCTTCACAACCCATACTTGTAAACTGTCAATGTATTAGTCATAAATAAATAAATAATAACTGGATTTTCATTATAGAAAATGTATGGACTATAGCCCAAGCTCAAGACTTATAGAGTTAACACTATGTCTGTCTTAATGGATTTTAGATTAATGACATTGATTCGTCTCTGTACTCAATAATTTTACTGTTGTGTCTGAGGCATCAGGCTCGGACTACAAGGCTTCATGATAGCAAACAAGATTCAGTCACTGCTTTCAGTAAGCTTAGAGTCCATTACATTTGGACCACATTTTTTTTTTTTTTTTTTTGTTTTGCGACATACAAATGAGAAAGTGTTTTTGTGTAACACCTAATAGAAAGAATGTGGGACTTCTGGCCAGAATTCTGGAAGAATACCCTTTCCTAAACTAACATTCAAATCCAGTAATCATTCTCTGATGAGGGTGGCTAGCCATGGAGGGTAGGGAGCAGGAGAGGGAGGAAATTACAGTTGTTGTTTAATTAGACCACTGTTAGGTCTTCAAAGTGAAATTACCTGGTGCTCTCCTGTGACAGATGACAGTGCTATGGAGAGCTGGTGATGAAACCCAGCCACTGAATTACATTGAACTGCAAACTGCATTTGTTCTTAGGTGCATGGTGATTTACTATAATAATGATCATCCATTTGCAGGACAGCTGAGATTTTTTAGGAGCTTGATTGCTTTTGGCATTGCTTTATTAGTCTAGGAAGCAAGCAACCCATTTGCAACAATTCTTAGCTTGTACCAGCTACACTACTCCCCGGTTACAAAAGCCTGCCATTTAAGACTGGTGTGTCAGCTCTGAGTGTTTTTTTTTTTTTTTCTCCCAATTCTCTAAGAGTATAGACAATTGCTTAATTAACATCAGCATGGAGATACCCATTCCTAAAATTTCAAGTTCATTTGAACCACTAAGTTTTATGGACAGGATGGGTATTTTTGATCAATGTCCCTAGGGGAACTCAGTTCCCCACAATCTCTCTCTTAAGAATTACACTAACATCTATATCCTACCATTCATCTGATAACACTCCCAAGCCTTCACTGAATTGCACTGGACGAGAACCTAATGGTGTTGACTCTTTCCAGATCACTGAAGAAATCAACTCTCATCTCTGTTGCTGATACTTTTCAGCCCATCCATCTTGAAAATGTCTATGGGATGAATCTGCTGGAGCTTCAGAAATGAAATTCCTAGGCCGGGATTCTCTCGCACAGCCACTTTATATACAAAGATGAGAATAGCAGAAAGGTCATTTCCAAAGAAAGTGACATTTATTCTGTATTCACTGAAAAGCCAAAAGAGTTTTCTCATTCACCCGTACCCACTGAGCCTTGCATCTCTCTCAGAAGAAGTGAAAAGAGGCTGCGCCTATCTGCTACAGCATCAGAGTCCAGGCTCAGACCTGTCTGAAAAATGCCTTCTTTCAAGGCAAGAACCTGCGGGCTTCATCAGAGGCTTTATGTTGTCTAGATTCCACCTTGCTTGATGGGTTCTATTTACTTTGATCTATACAGCTAAGCTATGCCCAACTTTTTTCTCAGTTACATATTTTCCAACATCATCTTTTGCAGTGTTCTCAGATAGGGTAAAGGAATTATTGTGTTGGTAAATGAACATACATCTAGATCCTACACATGAAAAACAGAATATCTGATATCCACATATATAGCTATATGTATGCATATCTATAGCTACACCATGCTATACCAGCTATTAGTTCTCCATAGTGTAGAAAAAAAGAAATTAAGATATAAGTTAATACTACTAATTAAAATCAAGATCAAGTATATCTGAGGAAAGTAAAATCAAAAATGTCTCAAAACTCATACTACTCAGTAGCTTTGACTGTATTGGCAGTAAGATCTTTGGTGAGAGCCTTTGCTGAGCAGATCATCTGAGCTGTTCAAATACTACACTGGCACAGAGCAGCTTCTACAGAGCTGCTTTACACAGACTTGAGAGTCAGTGCTATTCATCTACGGAATGCTACCGTCGGTAAGGGGTATGGGTTCTAGAATAGTGAAAGGAAGGAAAAAGTCAAGAGGAAGCTTGGTGACACATAATTAGCATAGTGTATAGTCCTTGCCTCAACTGAAATGTTTAAAATCAGAAGACCATGTTGCTGAACAGTTAAAGGCACAGGCTCTGGTTATTCACCATAGCTACACCGATGACTAAACTGTGTCATTGACTAAATTCCTAAAGTGCATTGTATTTTCCTTGTAAAATGAATTTCATCTCACTTTCTACCTTGTTGGTTTATTGGGAGAGTTAAGTGAATTAACATAGGCAAGGTAATCATAACAAACTCTGACATACAATAAGGACTCGTTATTGTAGACCATTAAGGAATGCCCCATCAGAGTCAATTTAGGTCATTGTGAAATTGAAAAGTTTGGAAGGTGAGAGCCCATGTTGTTAAAGTTAGGGCTGAAGTGGAACTGTAAATCTAGCTGTTGAAATAATAAACAGAGTAATTATTAGTGAATTAGCAGCAAGTCGGATGGCATTACATTTAAGACTTGAACCTTGCTCCAACTACTTTTAACTTCTTTAATGTTTAAGACCTATAAATGTCAGAGCTCACTAATTTCTTTGGCTTTCAATAAATGCCAGTGACTTTGAGAATTGCTATCCCTTTAGCTTATCTGGCAAGAGCACAAGCTTAAAGGGTATCCAAGAGGGCAATGATGGGCCATTCTCTTCCCAGTGGAAAATGAGGGTTATTGAAGTCAGACAGCTTCTCAGGCTACAAAAGTTCTGGGGAACTTTTGCATGGAATCACCTGAACTAAGGTGCACAGTGGGGCTTCCAAGGACAGAGATGGCATAGCCCCCTTGTCAGTTAAACGATACCACAATCATTAGCAGAAATATGTTGGCAAGCATATACAGTTAATTCCTCTGGAATACTTACAGGGTAAATGTTTCTAATAAGATGTTCTAAATGTCTAAAGCATATCTCATTTAGTTCTCTTCAAAGGTGATTTAAATATTTCAACTGGAAATTCTTCTAACAGAGGTGGAACACACCTGAACAGAGAGTGTGGAGAAGAATTTTTCCTTAATAATACAAGATCATCACAGTGGATATCAATTATTGAACTGTGCTATTATGTAGGGGCTACTGAGGTATGAAGGACTATTTGCCTTGCCTTAAATGAACCCAGTGGACGTTCCTCTTAATAGCCTTTATGTTTCTTTCCTGATGGATAGGCAGTTTAGCTTTTCTCTCAATAGCATAGCCCTTTCTCTTCTTGTATTGGATTGGACATCAAGAAAAAATAGATGACAAGAATTTCACAGGAACTAAAAAGAATTAGATTCACTCTGTTTTCTCAAAACAATTGTCTTATGAACACAATAACTGTTAATAACTCATGCATATAGCATCTTTATTTTGTATTCTGGTTTTTTTTTTTTTTTTCAATAAGAAGGGAGTGGTTTGTTTCAGAATTTCCTAGTCTGACATAGAGAAATACTAATCTAAGTGTTAGGGAAAATTCACAAGAAGAGTTTGGGAGAATATTGATCATGGCACACACACATACACACCACCCCATTTAAAAATAATTTTACTTTTGTAAGTATTGTCAGCTAGGTGCTATTAAAGGTGTTGGTGGTAGAGCAAGAAACATTATTCACTTTGTTTTTTTCTGAATTTCACAGTCTGTATGTGAGAGTGACACACAATCAGGAACAAAGGAACAGGATGGTATCAGAATACAACTGTTTTGATGAAACAAGAAAGGGGTGTGATGATGGAGGGAGAGGAAGTGGAAGTTGTCAAGTCAGGAGAGAAGAAGAATATGTAACTCTCAGTGACCTGGGAAAAGAACCAGAGCATTGGAAAGTCTCTTAGTGAGTCCTTTTAGGTCAAACAGAAAGCTGGGGAGTCAGCTAAAGCATTTAAGGAGGAAGATGAAGCCCTAAGTGTACAGTGTACATTGATCACAGAGTAGTGAGAGGAGAGTGGACAAGAGTGGGAAGAGGGTATAGCTCTGCTGCACCAACCACTCCATGCTGGCAAGGAAGGAAAAAGGAAGACGTAAGTATAAGGAAGTGACTGAGAATAGGCACAGGGCTCTCCTGACCCATGAGCATCTAAAAGTAGCCAGGGGTATTCTTTGTTAATGTTGATGTAGAGGAGCAAACACACAGAGTATTTGAGGGAGATCTAACTTCTGCAATAGCATCAGCTATATGTTGAGAATATTGATTAATTTCAGCATCACATTTTTTTTCCTGATGTGCATTCATATTTCCAGTGCTGTCAAGAGTTAATGGCAGCAAATACCTTGGAATTCAGTTAGGTTTTTCTACACATAAATTTAAGCTGTGGTTAACTATAGCTATGAATTAGACTCACCTGATGCTTAATGATACAGCTGCCCAGACCCCATTCCAGATGAATTAAATTGGAATCTGTGGGTAGTTGGGCCTAGGGTGATATGTGTGGATCTGATGCTCACAGGACTCCCAGCTGAGAATCATTACCCTCGAGCAGGTGTTCACAACCTTGACTGCACATTAGAATCACTTGGTTAAGCTTCAAAAAATAACCCATGCCCAGGCCTCACCTTGGATCAATTAAATAAGAATCTCTGGGGGCTGAAGACCTGAACATTGGTATTTAAAAAACCAAACCAAACAAAAAATAATGAAACAAAATAAGTATCTTAGAAACCCTGCCTAAGGCTACAAAAATAAATGAAGCAAGGCCACTGTCTTCAGAGTTTATGTTTAACAGGGAAGCTATGAGTATGTGCAGTGTAGGATGGAATTCAGAATGACAAAAAAAAAAAAAACAAAAACAAAAAAACAAAGCATTAGAGACTTAGAGGAGAGGCGCAGGGTGTGCTGACTTAGTCGAACAGGAATTTACTTGGAATTCCCCTATTTTAGTACTGAAATTCTGAGTTCTGGGGAACAGCTCAGTCACTTGCAAAACCAGAATGGTAGGTCATTTCGTAAGGAGCTAGACATTTCTGAGAAGATTCTGGAACGGTAAAAGAAGCTTTATATTCTGCCTCATCGCAAAGGTTGTAGAGCCAGGTGAACATCAACCAAGAAATCTGAAATTGAATTAAGGCAGGAGTGGGGTCTACTTCCGGCAGTGAGAACAGTATGGCATAAGCACCAGATGTGAAAGAGTGTGGGAACAGAACTCTGATTGCTGTGCAAAGCTATGAAGGCGAGCCTGGAAGCATTCTAGATCACAGAGGGCCTCCTTTGATATACTCAAAAACTTGCCTTTTATCTCAAAGGCATCAGGGGATTCTGGGTAATGGTGGAGAACATAGTTGCGATTTTCTGAGTTTGGAAGTTTGTGTTAGAAAGAGCCTTGGGGAAAGCTCTGAGGTCATGTGCTTATTTCCGGGAGAGCTTGCAGACCCCGTCAGGAACTAATTCATTTAACCCCTCCCACCACACGGGGCTCATTAGAAAAATGTAGGGGTCACGCTTGCACAGAGCAGAATTTAGATGAAAGCAGTTTTCATTACTTGTGAAGATGCTTCAGATGGCGTAGCCTATGCAGTTGCCTAGTATTCAGACATCAGAATCTGTGAATGTGCGCTTCACCACATGGTCCGAAAAAGTTCATCAACCTGAGTCTCAAAGTAGCAGCTGTACAGAACAGAGCTTGCCCTCTGACTGGGATACTGCTGGTAAGATTAATGAAGTTTAGTTTGAAATGCTTTTGTGCTCTTAGAAGAGTTTTCCTACCTAGATGTTTCTCCTATTTTACAAAGTATAATGAAACTACAGAAGAATAAATCGTAAATGTTTCCCCAAATTTGATTCCTTGCTGAATATTATGAGCTAGGCCTTAAATGTTTCCCAAAGGTCATGTATTGCAGGCTTAGTCACCTGCCAGAGGTGCTATTGAGAAGTGGTGGACCATTTAAGGGATGAGGCCCTGTAAAAGGAAATTAACAGAAAATGGAGAAATTGGGACCCTGGTACATGTAGTGTGCTTGCTCCCACTTCTCTCCCCTCCCTTCCCTCTTCTCCCTCCACCATCCCCTTTTTCTCTTTTCAGCACCAGACAGTATGATGTGAGTTGTTCTTTTCTACCACATACACCCCACCATGATATTCTGCTTCACCAAAGGTACAAAAGTCATACAGTCAGGTGACCATGGATCAAAATGTCTAGAATAGACAAAATGACTCTCTCCTCCTTCTCTAAGTTGTTTGCCTCTAGCATTATTTCACAGAGATGCTAGCCTATCCTGATTATTTCATTATTTTTTTATTCCTAGTGTTATGCACCAAATTTTCATAGGAAGCCATAGCATTTTTGTATCACTATATTATTCCAGTCTTTTTCTTGTACATGCATGCCCCTGTGTGTACGTCTGCTTCTGTGTGGTTGTGTGTGTGTGTGTGTGTGTGTGTGTATGTGTAGAGGTGAGAGGATAGCATTTGATGTCTTGCTGTCACTCTGCATCTTATTTGCTGAGACAGGGTCTATCATTGAACCCGGAACTCAACAGATAGGGCTAAACAGAATGACTGCTGTGTCACAAGGATTCTCCTGAATTCTCTCTCCTCTGCAACGCTAGGACTACAGAACTGTGCTATCATGCCTAGCTTTTTATTGGAGGTCCTGGGAATCTTAACTCTGGCAGTTTGCCCACTGAGCCATCTCCAAGGGCTTACCTGTGTTTTTTTCTACTCTATTAAGTGATCCACTTAATTAAGTGAATTTATATAACATTTAACATTGACTTTCATCCATGACTCCTAGCTTTCTATTTAAAAATAATATTCATTTTATAAACTATGATATCATATATAACAAAAACAATAGTAAAAGTAAGTAAACCTTCAATAAATATAAAACATACTGCAGACATTATTACAAGAAAGTGCAGGAGTACATAAGATAATTGGCAGTTTATAGGGAGAATTAGTTTCAATCCCTATTTATCAATACAAATACAAACTGTGTATTTGTATCTCCATGGCACACTTTGATTTGCAGTCCACTACTGTGTTATCAAATTTATTAATCATAATTTTCCATTTTGACCATGTAAGAGTCTTTCTGATTTTTTCCTATCTCCCGTTAGTTTGTCTCCATTGATCTGTTCTGAAGGGACTTTCTTATGTAGTATCAGGAGAATATGGTCTAATATCACTTCTGCATTTTCTATGTTGGCCCTAGTTGCTAAAAACACTAGCTTAAGAGGACATTGGAAAACACGATCTAGGAGCTGATATGTCACATTTGTTTGTGGAAGTTGTCTTTAGCCAGATGAAAATATTAAACTTTAGTGTGCATTTGGGATACTGATTTATTGTTAACTGTGCCTTCCAAGTTTCTCTGAATGCAAATTCTCTCTAGGCTTTTGGATACTGGCACACAGTGATTAAGTTCGGCTGTAAAACTCCCAGTTTTCAGTAGCTACCACTTATGTCTGACACTTGATTTCTGGCTTTTGGGTTCTTCTCTTTTTTTTTTTTTTCTTAGTTTGCATCTTCTGGGTGAATTTTACAAACTTCTTTACCTAGCTATGGATTCTAGTTTTGTTCTGCACTGAGATATCCTCTTACATTTGTCTTTCTACCACCTGAGTTCACTGAAAATAACAAATACCTACCTAAATCTACTATCACATCATCATTTTTAAAGTACTATGTCAACTCAAATGAGCATGCAGTGAATAGTTGGCAAATGAAACAATCGTTAATACATTTGATATTAGAGTCTTTGACAAGCTATTATGATTGCAAACAGCTTGGTATGTTTTCCTTTTGAGGTCTGAATTGGTGGGAAGTGCAGAGGAGAGGTGCTGTGTGGAAGTGATGATTGTTGTCAGGAGTGATCCTGCCAAGCACTTGCCTAGCCAGAAGACCTTCAGGCTACAGGGGTCTTCCCTGGCTTTAAGTTTACCATTGAGCCTTCTTTAGCTAATGCAATGCCTAGTATATCTGTGGCTTAATGTGATTAGACATTCACAAAGGTATTAAACACCATACACAGAATGGAAGCACCATAGAAGAGAGCAGCCAGCAGTGAGGAGCAATGCCTTTATCATTTATCTTCTGACACACCATCAAGAGGAATGGAGAGTAGCTCACATTTACTTTAGGTCTAATAGCTAACGGAACTGGGGTTAGGGTTACATATGTCTCTCCTTTTATTAATTTTTCTTCTTCCTTTCACTCCATTTTTCTTCCTCTTTCCTCTCCTCTCCCTGCCGTTCTTCTAATATAGCTTCCTGTCCTGTCAACCTTTCTCCACTCTTTCCTCCTTACATCCTCATTTCTTCCTTTCCATCATCCGATTTAGCAACGTGACACTCAGTAGGCTTCCTATTTCCAACCAGCATGTTGCCGGGGGTTGGGAATCATTTCTCTACCTTAACAACAATGAAAAAGTTAAACAAATGGAAAGGTTAAGATTTCTTCTTAGATTTATTAGAAAAGAGAATCCCCAAATAGTCTTTTGATTCCTAATATTTTAACAGGTGCATAAGGAGAGTAGAAACTTACCAGCATGAACCTCCTTGGGAATAAATGCCAGGAACTACAAATGAAAAAAATGCTCCAAGGCTCAGAGTTAACAAGTTTAAGAGACAGCAACTCTAATAGAACCTACTACAGCAGGATCCCCACACCAAGAACTTGACCAGATCCTTACAGTATCACAGACAAATACATTTTTGCCTTCAGTGGAGAGAAGTAAACCATTTTGATATAAGTAACAATATGCTATTCTCAACAAGACCTGATATTTAGAGAGGTAAAACTTAGTTGTAGAGAGCCGCTATGCGCTGCACCTGAAGATGGTGCTGGCTGAGAGTGCTCCTTGTGGTAAACAAGACCTCATTTGGCTATGCAGCTGTGCAGGGGCAGGGAATGGTCATACGTGGACGTATGGAGAGATGATATATGGCATATGCTCATTGGCCTTTGCTTAGATATAAGCCTGGTCCCCGTAGGTGGGCCGCAACCACCAGAAAGCTACAATCCTGAGTAAACTGCCTTGAGAAGGAACCTTGTTGTCTTGCGTCTAATTTCCTGCTGGCCAGGAAGGGCGCCGGACACTTAGTCACCTGATTTTCTCAGCACCTAACTGACCTGAGAGAAGAGAAATATTCAAGCCCAGGCCATTGCAACTCTTCTGCCCCTCCCAAGATGGAGAGAGATAAAGCAGTACCTCTGACATTTGCAGAAGAGAGGCAGAGAATTACCATAAGGATGAGGCTTGGTCATTGTGCTGTTAACTAGTCCCTTCCCCAAACATCATCACATTAAATTTAGAAAACATAATTTGGAAAGACAGAAAACACCAGAGCCAGAGTCAGAGAGGACAGAGATGGGTGTATCCAGTATACACATTTACATACATAGTTTCAGGAGCTGTGTGCTACTTCTAGCTCCTGCATAGTCAATGTATCTGAAGATCCTGACTCTTAAGTGAGGTATCCCACAGCTCCTAAGACAGATGCTGAGATTGTGGAGACGGGTAGAGAAAGAATCTTTGAAATAGTGTCTATTAGAGCTGTGCCATCCAATATGGAAGCCTTTGGAAATTGGTAGTCATTTAAATATATATGCATGACAGTTAAATGTAAGTTCATTGAGATTAAGAATTCATTTCATCAGTGAGAGTCATGATTCATGTGCTATCAAGGTAGGTGAGGCTTGATGCTATTATGTTGGACTGAGCAGATGCATTAACACTATCATTGTTGCAGAGAATTCTATTGGGTAACAGTTGTTAGCTACCACAGAACCTGAGAAAGTAACCAGCTTCTTCCACAGTCAAGTTCAACCTATCTGTCCGGGAGAGTTGGCTCCTTTCTGCCTTCCTCCCATATCTGAGAAGAGGATGCTGTCCAGCATCTTTACTACTTAGACAACTGGACAACTTCTTGGGGAAGATGAATCTCTTGCTAATAATGGCTCTGATGTCACTTTGGCATCAAGCCTTTCTGGATAAAAAAGAAAACCATACAGCCCATATTCACTCTGCTTGCTTATGCACTCACTTAGGTCAATGGAGTTTTGTCTCAATTTTTTTTCTTGTTAACTTGTAATAGTAAACATTATCTAATTTGTTTTTTTCCTTCTTATATTCATAGGTTTTTTTTTTCCTTTTTTAGTATCTAACTTGGTATGGGTGAGGTAGTGTCAAAATTATCTCTCAAAGCTAAGGCCATATTGTCCTCAGAAAATAAGCATTACCAACCTTTAACATGCCCACTAGTGCCAAGACATAGGTAGTTTTCCTGTGCTCTCCAACATCCCTCTCCAGCCCTAGTCACCCCATGGCTTTTATACTTCCTCCTAGCCTCTCTCCTTTTCTTTGCGACTAACAAGACTTTGCACTCCTACCCTCAAAGGACCCTCTAGGTCGTCCACACATCAAAGAGACATAGGTAACCTTAATATTATCTTCTGTATCACTCCCTCTTAATTCTGATTGCCTAGAGGCTGTTAGCACTAGATCCAGCCTATTCAGAACATCTAGTGCCCTGACCCACTTTGTTGAATCCACCTGATCCTACATGACTTGATCCATTTGTAATCTTTATACTGATGCCTGGTCCAACAACCAGGACCCAGTCCCATCGTGATGAAACATACACATACCTTTCCCAATCTCCAGGTTCAAATGAAGTGGCAATGTCCCAGGCATACACCCAGCTTTCTATCTCCAAATCAGGCACACAACCAACACAGGAATTCCACAAGCCCAGCTCCCACTGCAAAAACAATAGGAAAAGTTAAGACCTCATTTAGCACATCACATCCACAAATCCAATAGAAATGTTCTCCAAGAACTCAAGAAGTTTAAAGAACACATAAAGAAACACTTCAAGGAACTTAAAGAGAATAAACGCCCAAGTGATACTAAAAACCAGAAGTGTATGGATGAAGGAAATGATCAGGAAACCCTCAATATCTGTACTTAAAGACTGAGACATGGTGAGCCCCTGAGATTAATACAGATAAAGATTACATACAGATTTGGTGTTAGATGAAGAGTTTCAAGAGAAGATGATGAGTTCCTCAGCTAGAGTTTGTCAATTAAGAGGAGAGGTATGTAGATATTAGGATATCTAAGGAAACCCTCAAGTATTCTCTGACTTTCCAAAAACGGTCTTCCACAGCAGAGTTGTCCTTTGAGGACTTTGAGGAGAGTAAAATGAAAGGGAAAAAGGAGAACTGTATGTCTAGTGTTTCTCTCTCTCTCTCTCTCTCTCTCTCTCTCTCTCTCTCTCTCTCTTGTGTGTGTGTGTGTGTGTGTGTGTGTTTTCTATTTTGATCCAGTATCAGGAGGCATGCAGGAGCAAGAAGCCTGCTACTTCTTTCTTGTTTGGTTGTCTGAACTAATATTTAATTTTAAGCAGCTTTGTGACAAGAAAGATGTCATGGAGAATTGTTAGGATATTATTGGAGAATAGTCAGTAATTTGAAGGGTCTCTCCTCTTCTGAGAACAAGGATAGGGAAACATATGGTCTCAGAGAAAGCCAGCAAAATATCCTTGGAAGTAAAAATGTTTAACTAGTTCACTTACTACACCTGTCTTTGGGGTTTAGTGTAGTGACTCAGATTTCTCTGACAGAATAGCTAAAAAGGAAGTGGTTATAAACAAAGCCAAAACCAAGAAGATGGACTGTCTCAAGGAAGTTAAATGGAACCATGAAGAAAGTCCCAGACAACCATATCACTGACCCTGGCTTCCCAATGTCCTCAAAGCACCAATTACCCAAGATGAGAGTGACGGAAAGTCAGGAGTTTCCTATTAAAAACTTAGAGCAAAGCTCAGACCCCTTCATACATTTTCATTCCATTCAGGTCTCTGGCTCATAGATGGAGTACTGAGTGATTCTTCCCCCTGTTAGGATTGAAGACCTGATTTCGAAACACTACAATAAAACTAACTCAAATTCCCAAGTCACAAAATACAGAAGCAGACATTTATTTCTTCTTCAATACAGTGGAGATTTGCTATAAATTTAGCTTCTGATTAGAAAACTTCTTACATTGGAAAATTTGAGCAATGAAATTTCAGTAATAAGCCAAATACAGGTCTGCTTGAGGTCGAATGAAATTTAGATGAAAAATCCAGGATTATCAAAAAGAATGTACAGACCTTCAAGTTTCTGTTCAGTCAAGGTCAACGGGTTGGATTTTTTCATTTTTGATTTTTACAGCAGCACATAATTTCTATTTCTAGTTGGCTCTCTGCATTTTTTTTTCAGCAATAAATTTTGCTTGCAAACTAAACTTTACTTGCAATCAGGTTGGGAAGTTTCCCTGTCTGAATATTATTATACCTATCACTTTAGTCAGCTATTGATTATAAGAAATCAATAGCAAATTTAAAAAAATTAAACAGATCTAATAGTATTCTGGAAAAATTTGTACCAGATCACTCTAATGTAATTCCTTAAGTGATAATGAGGGAAACTGAGGCACAAGGACTGAGGCAATAGTGAACAGTTCCCATTTAACTCATCTTCCTCCAAAGTACAAGACCATGTTTATTAAGCACCTACTTGCATGTGTATTATCCTAATGATTTCATAATTCTCATTATTGCAGTGGATGGGAAAGCAGAACTAACTATACATCCCTTGTCTTTTCCTTGTATGTTGTCTTGCATTCTGGAGTCATTATGGTGCTATTAGTACTCAGTGGCTATACGACCAGAAATTGCTTAAGGGCAGTAATAGCTTTGGAAGCTGTGTTTCTCTATTGCCCACCTGACACAAGTGTCCAACAAAAATTAGTACACCACATATTAGCCAGAACAGGCAGTTGCTGAGAGATTTCTGCATTTTAGTGAAGGAAGTTCCCCTAATTTGTGCCTTTAAGAGAGAGTTAGCAAAAACTTGTAGGAACTAGTGGGCAACCTTAAAAATGTTCTTACCCTCTAAGATTTTTCTGAAATATGTGCTGTCTTCACAGTCCCACTTGTGAGAGACTTACCCTTTACATAGGCCATATTGACTAAAGGGAAGGGCTCCCCAGAAGGGATTTATGGCTGAAAGCTTCCTTAATTATAGGCTAGTATAATAAGTCCTTCCAGTGTCTTAATGATTGGGGAATTAAGAAGTTCCTTAATAGAAATTGACAGGATCCATTGTCATTGCAAAAAGGTTCTGTTATGGTCTGGAGTACCCTGCCAACCATCCCAGGATTTAAGGTTCCCTAAAGGCTCATTAACATCTCAGACCATAAGGTCTCCAAAGGAGACACTAATGGCCCACCTCGTTATGATCTGAGGATAATGACGGTGTGACATCCGTCTCCACTGAGAAGATAATGGCTTTGTAAAAACTGTTATGATGTCAGCAGAAGAAGAAATCTCATTTGCACTTTATAATCTTTGGTTTCTAATATGCCATAGTTTCTAAATTATACTGGAATTATTTTACAAATCAGGCTTAATAGAGGCAATGCAATATGTTCTGAAAAATCAAAATAGTCTCTTAAAACAGCTGTTAGCATCCTTATGGTAGTGCGTCAATGAATGGTAAGATTAGTAATGTTCTCACAGACCTGAAATACATATGAGTAATAGAACAAGAATTAAAAGCTTAACTTTCTCTTGATTTACATATTCATTTACTCCTAGGAGTATTGAGTCTTGTTTTTAGACTGTGTCAAAACAAAGGAAATTACCCATTGTAATAATAATACTAATTCGGTTGAGTACTAGCTTCTACTGAGTACTCACTCTTCTTTATGTCCTAGGCTAACTAATTTTCATTCAAAGAAAATCTACAAGGTGGGCAAACTCACTCTCTATACAGATCAGATGTACAGAGTAGCTAAGGATGTCATCCACATTAGCCAGTCTAGTGTGTAGAGCCAAGGGAGATTCCCACCCTGTCAGTCTAACTCCGAATTCATGCCATAGAAAGGGTGACAGATTTCAGAACTAGGACAAATAGGTTAATGCTTGGTTGACAAATAGCGGTATGAACTTGAACAATTTATTTTACCTCTGGACATTTTGAACTTGAAGTGATCCCTCAGTTTCATCATTTTAATTGACAGGAAATTCCCAATATCAGGGAAGGGACCAGAACTTCCACAGTGCCCTCACAGATATGTCCAGTGCTCACTGGTACTGAGATCATCACCTTCTGATCAGTTTGGACAAATCATTTTCCCCTCTGATACTCAGTAGTTGATTTAAAAATAATGATGCCGTTTCTATAAAGCATATGGAGGAAAGCATCTCCCATTATTGTTTAACTGTGTAAAACATGCTCAAACCATTTTCCAATCAATTTCTATTTGGCTTTAAACAAGGGGGAAATGGAGATGAGCATAAAGAAAAATCTATTAGTCAGTGTTAGTACTGCTTTTTATAGCTTTAAGCATTTTCCTGCCTAGAAACATAAGAAAGAAAATTAGCATTTTAAGGAGATTTCTCTATTGGATTATATTTAATAATAAACCACCACAAAACAGAGAGCTATACAATAATAATTAAAAAAATAAAATCAGTAGATACTGTTTCAGGCATGAAGCCTTGCTGGCTAGTGGAGTTCCAGCTGCAATACCCAAATCCTCCCACTAGAGGGTGAATTGCTCTTGATGAAGAAGACTTCAGTGTTTGGGGAGGGGGACAGAGAAAGCTAATAACTTATAATATCATAAACTCCCTACATATATTCAGAGTAACTTTGTACCATAATACTCATACTCAATAAGTATTTACAGAAAGTTCTGAATATCCAGTCCTGATGGAGGTTTAGCCAATTATTACATGATAAGTCATAGGTTATATCTGGAAAGAACCTGACCATGTAACAAGGATGTAACAGTATGGTGTTTCAGCTGTGTGAGGATGGATTAAGATAAGGCTTCCAGAAGATAGTAGGATAACTATGAATATCTTAGAAGAGTACTTGAAACCTTTATGGTCTCTAGAATTTGTCTGGCATTAGTGCAGTCATTCTGTTTTATACAGTGCATGATAATTAGAAAGCGATCAACCTGTGCATAAATACACTGTGATTCTTCAATTTTTTCAAAAGGAAATGGGATGTATGGATGGCAAGTTTTCCTTAGCTGTTGGTCTCCCGTGTGTGTTGTCTTCTGAGCTACAGTGACTTTGACATCTCTGAATGCTGCAGGCTATGTATAGAAGTGTTAGAAGAACCCTGTGCAAAAGGTTAGCTATGATTTCCATGCATCCTGTCAACCAGGTTTTTTAAAAAGCCAAAAGCTAGTTGCTGATGTTGTGGCAAAGGTGTGATTCAGGCAAAGAATCTCCCTGTATCCTGGTTTTCACAGAGGGTTGATGTGCACAGAATGTAGACATCAGTTTGACAATCCACTTAGGAAAGAGGTCCAAGATATTAAAAAGAAGCAGAGAATGCAGATAGTTCAAAAGAGACATCATATTAACAAAAATAAAATGCCATTCAAATGTTAGTTCCAATAACTGCCAAACTTTCCAAATTTTCTAGCAGATCCTATCTCAAGGAGATTTCAGAAAAGATTCTATAATCTAAATTATACTGATCAATGGCCATGCTTATTTCACTTGTTGGAAGTAGACTCAAAAAATGGAGGTCTCTCTTGTCCCAGACTCATTAATGGTTAAGTGCTCTCTAAAAATGCTGTTCTGGTTCAGCCTGGCTCTCTAGCCCTGACATAAAGAGAAAGAAAAACAGTAAACAAGAAGAGCTAATAAAACATCACATACTTTCAAATAGCTAAGGGTAAACCACTTCCAACAGAGGTAACTATTGTTTCATCTGTGGTAATAAGGTGCCTACTGTGGGAACAAGAAGTTGGGAGCTCATCCATGGAGAAAGGCTTTCTTCCTGGAACTCTCTTAATCAATCAGGAACCCTGGACAGATGATTTCAGTAAGGATTTCCCATTCTATTGGTTGTTGTAAGTGCCTGATTTCATGATGTCTTGCTATTTATCTGCTACTTGGTACTTTTTTGGTTTCTTGGTTTTGTTTGTTATATGCTTACCAATCTTACACATTTGACATTGAAAGCACAGCCATCATGAATCATTCTCCATGTGGAGCTTGCTGTCTGTTCACACAAAGTATTCTGGCATGAGACAGTTTCTGGTACATCACTGTGACTACTATTCAGTGCTTGGAATAGCATGGACATTTATCTTACCCACACATATGTGTACATACATGAACACATATATACACATGTGAAATCAATCCTTATTAGTCAGGTATCTCATACTTATGTTTTTGTCTACATATTTTAAACCTTATGTAAATACTTGAGATTGTACTGGTCATTTGTAGACAGATGTTAAGGGAGAAAATTTGCATCTTCCAAGAAGGATAAGACATTCCCAGTGGGAAAAAAGCCGGGCTACATTCTGCTTTCTTGTTTCAGATACAGACTGTAGAAATCTATACTTGCTGTGGTCTATTAGTGTCACATACCTTTTCTACTTTTGCATAAGTTGTTGGTGAAGTTGCCATGTAAAATGACCCATGAGGAAGTGTAGAAGTGCTACCAGTCATCACTACGATAAGGCTCTGAGATGCCTTCCTGGAAAAACTAGAACTGTATAAATAATATGGGCACTGGTATTCTTGTCTGTGTGAGACAGTTCATTTGAAGTGCCAAGGTGTTGAGAATGAGCAGTACCTACTGAAGTGGTGTCTATATGGTTGTATCCAGAGAAAATAGGTCCACAAGCTGATGGAATGCATAGAAATCGTCTCTCAATGGTGCTGGCACCTTCCAGATGGCTGGGCACCTGGGCAAAACTAAACAGGCAGATAGTGAAGGTATCATTGATCAATTTCACAGAGTGGGCAAGGATCTGTAGTTGTCCACTAGCCTCCAAAGGGAGAAAGAAAAAAGACAGTTCTCTTCCCCGCCTCTCTTCTCTGTATGTTTCTCTATCCTAGACATGAGACATTCTTCTTAGATCTCATAACTTTGGCCATCAGAACTTCAGATTCTTATGCCTTTGGAGGCTAGAACTTAATCCTGACAGTGTTCACATTCTCAGAACTATATCTTAACACTGAGAGGCAGACTATCAACTTCCTACGTTTTGTTGGAACTGTCACTCTGTAGAATCCTGGCTAATGCATGCAGCAAAATTAGTATTGAATAATGTGAATTTATATGTGGTTATGTGTTATCAGTTAACCCAAATGAGGCAAGATGCTAACAGGAACTCAATCTTTTCAATTTTCTCTAGCAGCAGCTATTCAGTTGATACTTATTCATTCACTATCTATAGAGACATTCTAGAACATAAGTACAATAGGTAATGGGAGCTATGCCTCCCCTCATGTGTGGCATATATGTGTGTCTAAAAAGACAGGGAAAGATAGAGACAAGGGGGCGAATGAAGAAAAGAATTCCAACTGTGAATGAATACACTTCTTTGTGTTTCTCCTGAAAGGATATTTATCTCTGCTGACAAAGACAAAGGCATTTATTTTAATTTTAGCATTAAAATCAAATTTAATTGAAGCAGATCAAATACTCTGTAAATGAATAGGAGGGAAAAAAAAACGCACTGTACAACAAAGGCTGATTAGAAACCATTAGCAGCAGTTTGGAATCTATTTCATAGCTGACTTTGGAGGAGTGCCCTGAAAGGTGAGCTGTGCAGTATTGGTAAGAGAAGAAAGAGGGGAATAAATAAGGATACATACATATCTAAGTGGAGATTTGTTATTATGATGATGTGTCTGGAAGTAGCATCGTTTTCATGATTAAACTAAAACTCTCAGCCTCAATATCTTAGTTCAGTGAGAGGAAGTAATCATATCTATGTAGTTTCTGTCATTGACATGTTACATGACAGAATCTTATCTTAAGCCTCCAATGACATGTTGCCTAGAGGTGGGCTATTGGGATGGATCTCTTTCACATGTCTGGAGTCCTTATCAATACAGCTATGGCATGAGACGATGCTCAAGGAACTTTCTAGCCCTCTTCCTGATACATGAATATATAGTGAATTCATCAGCACTAAACATTGTAACAGTCTGATAGTGGACTTCCAACTTCCAGAGCTATGGCATTAACTTTCCGCCTTTATTCATCCATTCTTTTGCAGTTTATCATAAAAACCTGACTAGACTATGACACTTATTTCAGAGAAATGAATTTTCTCAGATGCCTCCCTCTCAACTAACTCAAATTATATACATCTACACTGTCTTTAATAGCTTTTTACAGCAGTTAAAAACCTTGATTCTCCAAATATACCTATTTGAGCAAGGCTCTGATGCTAAATGGGAACATAATGAGACAGAGGTCTGTGATATAGACTGTGTACTGAGAGCACTAGACTGGATATTGGCAGGCATTTTCTATGAGGGTCCCATCACTCCACTTCCCAGCATGACATGTACATATTGCATTTTTCTACTCTATCTGTATAGTTTGTGTTTGTGTGTGGCATCTCTATATATGACGGTATACTGGTTCATGTATGGAGGCTAGAGCCTGACATTGAGATACCATTCTCAATTGCATCTGTGCCTGATTTGTTGATACAGTCTCTCACTGGACATGGAACTTGCTGTTTCAGCCAAACTGGCTGGCCAGTGAATCTCTAGAGTTCCTCTAATCTCCATCCTTCTCCCGAGTCCAGGCGTTATAGATATTCACTGACACACCTTGCATTTGTATGAGTACTGGGGATCTGAACTGAGGTTGCTTCCTGTACACAGCCAATCCCTGGTGCCAACACATTATCCATCTGCTTCTCTAATCCATACTTCCATGGTTGGCCGCATTGTTCTCATGCATCAGATTCTCATGTAGCAGTGCCATCTATTTCTCTATCTTTGGGTATTCTATGTTTCTATCTTAACTTTTTGCCCTAAGACAATATCTTTAGTCTTCTGTGAATATCTGACAGGCTTAAGGTCTTCAACATATCCAAAGCTATGCTTATATTCTGACATTTTAACCTTTCTTTTTCTTCAATGACTATCAATTTCAGGAAATGGATAGCCATCAACTGCCTCAGTTGCCACTAATAGACACCTGGAATCCCCAACTCCACCTTTCCTGGAACAGTCCTTTTGATTATGATCCCCTCTTTCTTTTCTACTCTCTCTACCATCAACTTGGTGCAGATTCATATTGTTTCGTGCCTGGATTCCTGCCATATGCTGTTATTCTCTCCCAGCTTTTTCTTTCAACATATGTAGTTCACTCTACCACCTTGGTAGTAAGGATCTTCTTGAAACAGCCATCAGTCCCAGTCCTGCTCTGCTGAGCTCCATATAATACCTCTTTATGGTCCTTGCAAAAGGAAAAGTCTTCTTGGCTCAGTTCCCAGAGTCTTTTGTTCCTACCCCTCATCTTCCTCTTTAGTCTTCCTTATCATCGCTTCCTTATGCTCAGTCCTCTATTATAACCCACATCTACCTTCTTTCAGCTCTTTAAACATCACATAGTGGCTCTTGCTTCTGAGACAGTATTTTTGTAATTACTCTTGCTTTGAGACCTCTACTGTTTTCTTTTCAACACAATCACTTCACACTTAAAATGTTCAAATCCTATACATCTAATCTGGAAACCTTGAATAAAGTGTTATCATAAACATCATATATTACAATAGTCTCTCATTCAGAATGTGATGATAGATTGTAACATGTTATTTTATAATGGCCTGCTAACATTCTTCATCTTTGTCCTCTTATTTTAATTATTATTTTATTTCACATGAATGAAAGTTTTACCTGCCTGTCTGTACAACATGTAAACAGAGACCAGGGGAAAATGTCAGATTTGCAGAAACTAGACAGATGGTTGTGAGCTGCTATCTGGGCGCTAGGAATTGAATCTCAGTCCTCTGAAAGAACAGCCAGTACCCTTAACTATTCATCTCTCCAGCCCCTTTGTTTTTGTATTTATTCAGTTCACTCAGAAACAAATTCTGTCATAAGCTGTTATCATTTGGATGTGAGATGCCTTTCTGAGCCCTGTGCATATCATGTGTGGTTCTTAACCTTTAGAAATACTGGGAGGCAGTGTAACTTTAAGATGAATCTCAGGAGAGAATTTTAATCATTGGCAGTGTGTCCTTGATCAGCATTATAAAATCCTCATATTTTTTCTCTTTTTATTTTATATGCTTATTGCCATGTGTAAAGAGTTTTCTCTACCATGTTTTCACTGCCATGATGTATTTATTTACTCCTTCCCACAAGCCCAAAGGTATGGGTCCATCCAACCATGGACTAAAACTCCCAAGACTATGAGTCAAAATAAACTTTTACTCTGCATGGTTGATTAGCTAAGGTATTTTGTTACAGTAATGGGGAGCTGACAAACACACAAGGATTCAAGAACAAATACTTTGTTATAGAACTGCATCCAAGAAACTCAATGGAGAAATGACTCAGAGAAGAGAAAACTGCCTACAGAGTGCATATCATCAGACACATTGACAATATTGGCAACTGGAACATAAATGTGCTACACAGATCTGGGAATCAATGTTGAACATGTGCCTCAGAATTGTTCTAACTGAAGGGTAAGGGAGCTAGGCCATTTACACAGAGGTGTCCATTAGTCACTGGTTAGCTGTGGCTAATGGGGTGTGGAACTGCTGGTAGATAGGATATAATTCCCAACACATCTTGCTTGCTGTATACACAAACCTTTATCAAAAAGATGACAATAATATGTGAATATGTAGACAGAGCAGTAGTTTAATGTAGCCATTTCATGCCATTATATAGCAGCCAGTGTGAGAACTAAGACCAACTGATAGAATAATTAATATTATAATACTGAGTTAACCAACATAGACTAGAGGGTAAATCATAGTCTTACATTTCTTTGTTTCTATCACCTCCATAGTGCTCTTTCCCTCTTTAGGGGATTTAATGATGCAGGATGGGTTATATGTGGAGGTAAATACAGGAGAAGGAAGGAGGAGAGATGGAAAACACTAAGGATAATTGCAAAAACCATAAAGGATAGTATTATTTTATATTTGCTTAAAATTACACACACACACATATGTGTGTGTGTGTGTGTGTGTGTAGTTTAAATTAAATTATGCCACTTGGAGTGATAAAGCTTCTCTCAAGATCTACTATCTAACAGAAACCCCAGTGCCAAGCATGAGTAACCTCCTTTTGAGTTATTAGTAGAATTATTCAAATGACCCCCAGAACAATATAGGCTATTTCTGTTCCCTTGGTTACCTTCCAGAAACTGAGGTTAAGTCTCTATTGCTGAAGATACCACAGAATTTGGTAACAAGACTTGGATGAATTGAGCAGGAAATGACTCTAAAGCCTCTCAGGAGACTACCTTCCATGGTACTGAAAGATACTTTTTAAGGTACAAAGGAAAGAAATCCTGCAACAATCCTACCCAGCTGTGACACATAAGAGCTACAATAATGATCAGGACTGCAAGCCATCCCAAAAGGCGTAATAATGGCCTTTATATCTGGGCTCTAACATATAGCTGTCTAGTTAGACTTAGGGCCTACTTAACATGAGCAAAATCATACCTGCTACTATAAATTTAGCCAATAACCCAGGGCTAGTGTAGCATAGATCTCAAAGGAGAGCCTGCTACTACCACTTTCCTAAGCCACTATGATTCCTAACTCTATCCCTAACTCGTATCCTTATACCTGAAGATAAGTGTAGCTCTCACTCCTTACTCAAATTTCTTTCTCTCCCACCTCCTCTCTTTTAAACCAGAAAATGTGGACCATTATAGAAAGCTACAACTAGTCAAAATGCAAACAGAAACTGATTTTGACATGTCCAGACCTATCTATAATCTCACTTTTAATGTGGGCAGACCATTCTTTCCTTTGTGTCTTGCATACTACCTTTCAGTACCATGAAAGCTACTCTTCTAGAAGGCTTTTGGGTCATATTCTGCTCAATACCTTCAAGTCCTAGTACCAAATTCTGTGGTATCTTCAGCAATAGAGACTTGCCTCAACTTGTGGAAAGCAAACAAGGGCAACCTATAACATGTGCTTTTCACCTGTGGCTCAGGAAACATAGAAGAAGGACTGCAAAACCTGTGAGACCCAGAGACCCAGGAATAATGCTGTAAGATCATGGTTTTTAGATATGAGAAGGGGAGCTGCATCTGAGGAATCTCAAGAATGTGGTTGCTGAAACAAAACCTGAACAAAGATAATACCAGGTGATATGCCAATGTAGATAGAGAATTGCATGGGGACATCCACTAAGAGATGAAGAGTTAGTCTTCACCAGAGATGAGCATACTCAGTAATTATCCAATCCCAAGCACTATTCATCGCTTAAAATATGTACACAAAAGCCACACCAAATGAATTCAGGAGGTCCTATGTATATATTTATTTGAGTGTATGTGTGTATGTAAAAAACAATAATAAATAATAAGAGGGCATGAGTTTGAAAAGGATTTGAGGGAACAACGAGGGGGGTTAGAGGAAGAAGAGGGAGGATAAAATGATGTAATGTTTTTAAATTATATAATACTTGCTATTGTAGTTTAATCTTGGATATTAACCTCACTGGATGTCAAAGGCAAGTCCCTGGACATACCAGTGAGCAATTTTTTGATCAGATTATTTGAAGTGAAAAGACTCACTCTTAATGTAGGCAGTGCTTTCACGTGGTAGCTAGGTAAAGAGAGTCTCAAAGGAGCCTTTTGCTTTTCCAGCTTGCCTTGTTCTCTTTAGCAAACACACCAGCCTCAATTGCTGTTATCATATCTATTTGCTGATATCAAAATCCATCTTCTTCCAACTTTCAACATGCTGTTGGTGTAGCAGCTCTCTCCAGGCAGTCAGCCTCAGATGAACTGCTTAGGTACCCAGCCTCGAACTGAGAAGATCCTGGGTTCTCATCTCTCATATGAAGGATAGCCATTGTTGGGCTAACAAGACCATATCATGTAAGCTGATCTAATAAACCCTCTGTAATTACACATGCAATCTACAGGTTCTGTTCCCACAAAGAGCACTGACAAATACAGACTGACTACGAGTCCTTCATCACCCTCTTCTACTAGTCAGCCACTAATCTATCACTTCAGATAGGAGAGAGATTGAAGGCAAAGAAGGCAAAGACAAGCTGACAATATCAAACAGGTAAACTGATATTTTAGAAATATTAACAATTTCTGACTTCCGCTTCCGGTCTGGGCCCAGGCAGCAGATCCCTGGAGGCAGCTCTGCACTGAATCTCACAAAACCCGGCAGAAGTGGGGCACCCAGCAGCTCTGACCCAGGCAGTATCTCTGGTAAGGAGACAGCAACACCCACCCCAAACGGGGAGTAACTGGGACCCACCGGACCCACTGAGACCCAGGGATTTACTCCTGCCCGGAGCACCGGCTCCTTCCTGTCTGGGTCGGAGCTCCCAGCAGATCCCAGGCGGGAGCTCTACACCAAATCCCACAGAACCCAGGGGAAGCAGGGCTCCTAGGAGCTCTAACCCAAGCAGCTTCCTACGCAAGGAGGCAGCAACACTTGCCCCAAACCGGGAGTAACTGGGACCCACCGGGACCCGGGTACTCACTCCTGGCCCCAGCAATGGTTCCTTCCGGTTTGGGCCTGGGCGCTCAGCAGATCTCGGGCGGCAACTCTGCACCAATTTCACAGAACCCAGAGGAAGCGTGGCTCCCAGGAGCTCTAACTCGAGCAGCTTCTTAAGCAAGGAGGCAGCAACACCTGCCCCAAACAGGGAGTAACCAGGTCCCACAGGGATCCAGGAACTCACTCCCGGCCCAGAGCACTGATTCCTTCCGGTCCGGACCAAAGCACTGAGCAGATCCTGGGCCCTAGCTCTAATCTCAGCAGCGACACCCAACCTAAACAGTTCTGACACAACCAAGAGAACAGGAAAGACAGGAAAGACAGGTTCCAGCCAGAAGCACCAAGGAGAACCAGATGGCAAAAGGCAAGCGCAAGAATACAACCAGCAACCCGAACATATGTCATCATCAGAACCTAGTTCTCCCACATTAAGTCCTGAACTCCCCATATCACCAGGAAAGCAAGAGTCAGACCTAAAATCACTTTTAATGATGATGATGGAGGACTTTAAGAAGGACATAAATAACATTCTCAAAGAATCCGAGGAGAACACAGGTAAACAGGTAAAAGCCCTTAAAGAATCACAAGAGAACACAACCAAACAGGTGAAGGATTTATACAAAACCATCCAGGACATAAAAATGGAAATAGAAACAATAAAGAAATCACAAAGGGAGACTACTCTGGAGATAGAAAATCTAAGAAAGAAATCAGGAGTCACAGACGCAAGCATTACCAACAGAATACAAGAGATAGAAGAGAGAATCTCAGGTGCAGAAGATACCATAGAAAATATTGACACAACTGTCAAGGAAAACGAAAAATGCAAAAAACTCTTAACACAAAACATCCAGGAAATCCAGGACACAATGAGAAGACCAAACCTAAGGATAATAGGTATAGAAGAGAGTGAAGATTCACAACTTAAAGGGCCAGTAAATATCTTCAACAAAATCATAGAAGAAAACTTCCCCAACCTAAGGAACGAGATGCCCATAATCATTCAAGAAGCCTACAGAACACCAAATAGACTAGACCAGAAAAGAAATACCTCCCGTCACATAATAATCAAAACACAAAATGCACAAAACAAAGAAAGAATTTTAAAAGCAGTAAGAGAAAAAGACCAAGTAACATATAAAGGCAGACCTATCAGAATTACACCAGACTTCTCACCAGAGACTATGAAAGCCAGAAGATCCTGGTCAGATGTCATGCAGACCCTAAGAGAACACAAATGCCAGCCCAGGCTACTATACCCAGCAAAACTCTCTATTACCATAGATGGAGAAACCAAGATATTCCATGACAAAGCCAAATTTACACAATATCTTTCCACAAACCCAGCACTACAAAGAATAATAGCAGGAAAGACCCATTACAAGGAGAGCAATCATACCCTAGAAAGAGCAAGAAAGTAATCCACCTCCAACAAACCCAAAAGAAGATAGCCACACAAACAATGCCTCCCCTTTTAGCAAAAATAACAGGAAGCAACAGTCTCCTCTCCTTAATATCTCTTAATGTCAATGGACTCAATTCCCCAATAAAAAGACATAGACTAACAGACTGGATACGCAAACAGGATCCGACATTTTGCTGCATACAGGAAACTCACCTCAGTGACAAGGACAGACACTACCTTAGAGTAAAAGGCTGGAAAACAATTTTTCAAGCAAATGGTCCTAGGAAACAAGCTGGAGTAGCCATTCTAATATCGAATAAAATTGACTTTCAACTTAAAGATATAAAAAAGGATAAGGAAGGTCATTTCATATTTGTCAAAGGAAAAGTCAACCAACATGAACTCTCAATTCTGAACATCTATGCACCAAATGCAAGAGCACCCACTTTCATAAAAGAAGCCTTACTAATAAAGCTCAAAGCACATATTGCACCTCACACAATAATTGTGGGAGACTTCAATACCCCACTCTCAGCACTGGACAGATCAGGGAAACGGAAACTAGACAGAAGTACAGTGAAACTAACAGAAGTTTTAAACCAAATGGACTTAACAGATATCTATAGAACATTTCACCCGAAAACAAAAGAATATACCTTTTTCTCTGCACCTCATGGTACCTTCTCCAAAATAGATCATATTATTGGTCACAAGACAGGCCTCAACAGATATAAAAAAATCGAAATAATCCCATGCATCCTATCAGATCACCATGGTCTTAAGCTGGTCTTCAATAACAACAAAGACAATGGAAAGCCCACACTCACATGGAAACTGAACAATACTCTACTCGTTGATAATGGGGTCAGGGAAGAAATAAAGAAAGAAATTAAAGACTTTTTAGAATTTAATGAAAATGAAGACACATCATACCAAAACCTATGGGACACACTGAAGGCAGTACTAAGAGGAAAGCTCATAGCTCTAAGTGCATACAAAAAGAAACTGGAGAGAGAACACACTAGCAGCTTGACAACACACCTGAAAGCTCAGAACAAAAAGAAGCAAAAACACCCAAGAGGAGTAGACGGCAGGAAATAATTAAACTCAGGGCTGAAATCAACCAAATAGAAACAAAGAGAACTATACAAAGAATCAATAAAACCAGGAGCTGGTTCTTTGAGAAAATCAACAAAATAGATAAACCCTTAGCCAGACTAATCAGAGGGCAGAGAGACAGTATCCAAATCAATAAAATCCAAACTGAAAAGGGTGACATAACAACAGAAACCAAGGAAATTCAACAAATCATCAGATCCTACTACAAAAGCCTATACTCAACAAAATTGGAAAATCTGGATGAAATGGACAATTTTCTAGACAAGTATCAGTTACCAATGTTAAATCAGGATCAGATAAACCATCTTAACAGTCCCATAACTGCGAAAGAAATAGAAGCAGTCATTAAAAGTCTCCCCACCAAAAAAAGTCCAGGTCCAGATGGTTTTAGTGCAGAATTCTATCAAACCTTCAAGGAAGATCTAATACCAATTCTCTTCAAACTATTCCCAAAATAGAAACGGAAGGAATACTACCTAATTCATTCTATGAAGCCACAATTACACTTATACCTAAACCACACAAAGATCCAACAAGAAAAGAGAACTTCAGACCAATCTCCCTTATGAATATCGATGCAAAAATACTGAATAAAATTCTCTCGAACCGAATCCAAGAACACATCAAAACACTTATCCACCATGATCAAGTAGGCTTTATCCCAGGAATGCAGGGTTGGTTCAATATACGGAAATCCATCAACGTAATCCACTACATAAATAAACTCAAAGAAAAAAAACCACATGATCATATCTCTTGACGCTGAGAAAGCATTTGACAAAATTCAACACCCCTTCATGATAAAAGTCTTGGAAAGATCAGGAATTCAAGGTCCATACCTAAACATAGTAAAAGCAATATACAGCAAGCCAGTAGCCAACATCAAACTAAATGGAGAGAAACTTGAAGCAATCCCATTAAAATCAGGGACTAGACAAGGCTGCCCACTCTCCCCCTATCTGTTCAATATAGTTCTGGAAGTCCTAGCCAGAGCAATTAGGCAATAGAAGGAGATCAAAGGGATACAAATTGGAAAGGAAGAAGTCAAAGTTTCACTATTTGCAGATGACATGTTAGTATACTTAAGTGACCCCAAAACTTCCACCAGAGAGCTCCTAAACTTGATAAACAACTTTAGCAAAGTGGCTGGGTATAAAATTAACTCAAACAAATCAGTAGCATTCCTCTACACAAAGGATAAACTGGCTGAGAAAGAAACTATGGAAACGACACCATTCACAATAGTCACAAATAGTATAAAATATCTTGGTGTGAATCTAACCAAACAAGTGAAAGACTTGTATGACAAGAACTTCAACACCCTGAAGAAAGAAATCGAAGGAGATCTCAGAAGATGGAAAGATCTCCCATGCTCATGGATTGGAAGGATTAATATAGTAAAAATGGCTATCTTGCCGAAAGCAATCTACAGATTTAATGCAATCCCTATCAAAATTCCCACTCAATTCTTTACAGAGATAGAAAGAGCAATCTTAAAATTCATTTGGAATAACAAAAAACCCAGGATAGCGAAAACTACACTCAACAATAAAAGAACTTCTGGGGGAATCTCCATCCCTGATTTCAAGCTGTACTACATAGCAATAGTGATAAAAACGGCATGGTATTGGAACAGAGACAGTCAGGAGGATCAATGGAATAGAATAGAAGACCCAGAAATGAACCCCCAAACCTATGGTCACTTGATCTTCGACAAAACTATCCAGTGGAAAAAAGACAGCATTTTCAACAAATGGTGCTGGTCCAACTGGAGGTCAACTTGTAGAAGAATGCAAATTGATCCATACTTATCTCCTTGTACAAAGCTCAATTCCAAGTGGATCAAGGACCTCCACATAAAACCAGCTACACTGAAACTAATAGAAGAGAAAATAGGGAAAAGCCTTGATCATATGGGCACAGGGGAAAAGTTCCTGAACAGAACACCAATGGCGTATGCTCTAAGATCGAGGATTGACAAATGGGATCTCATAAAACTGCAAAGCTTCTGTAAAGCAAAGGATACGGTCAACAGGACAAAGCGGGAACCAACAGACTGGGAAAAGATCTTCACCAACCTTACATCTGATAGAGGGCTAATATCCAAGGTATACAAAGAACTGAAGAAACTAGATTCCAGACCATCAAATAACCCTATTAAAAAATGGGGTAGAGAGTTGAACAAAGAACTCTCAACTGAGGAAACTCGAATGATTGAGAAACATCTAAAGAAGTGCTCAGCATCCCTAGTCATCAGGGAAATGCAAATGAAAACAACACTGAGATTCCACCTCACACCAGTCAGATTGGCTAAGATCCATAACACAGGTGACAGCAGATGTTGGCGAGGATGTGGAGAAAGAGGAACACTCCTCCATTGTTGGTGGGATTGCAAGCTGGTACAACCACTATGGAAAGCAGTCTGGCGATACCTCAGAAAATTGAACATGGTGTTACCTGAGGACCCAGCTATACCCCTCCTGGGTATATACCCAGAAGATATTTCAACATGCAACAGGGCCACATGCTCCACTATGTTTATAGCGGCCTTATTTATAATAGCCAGAAGCTGGAAAGAACCCAGATGTCCTTCAACAGAAGAATGGATACAGAAAATGTGGTACATTTACACAATGGAGTACTACTCAGCTATTAAAAATAATGAGCTCATGAAATTCTTAGACAAATGGATGGAGCTAGAAAATATCATCCTGAGTGAGATGACCCAATCACAAAAGAACACACATGGTATGCACTCACTGATAAGCGGATATTAGCCCCAAAACACACAATACCTAAGATGCAACGCATAAACCTCATGAAACTCAAGAAGAAGGAGGAAGACCAAAGTGAGGGTGCTTTTGTCCTTTTTAGAATGAGTATCAAAAGATTCAACCAGAGCCCCCAGAATCTAAACCTCCAGCCTGAGAACAGACGGGGCAAGCTGTCCTCTGAAAGGCTCTAACCAGCAGCTGAATCAGACAGATACAGACATCCAGAGCCAAACAGTGGATGGAGCTTGAGGACTCTTATAGAAGAATAGGTGGAAGGATTGTGGGCCCTAAGGAGATAGGAACTGCACAGGAAGATCAACAGAGTAAACGAACCTGAACCCTTGGAGCTCTCAGAGACTGAATCACCAACTGTGGAGCATACCTAGTCTACACAGATCTACCTCCATGGGCTGAACCTAGGCCTCCCTGCACATATGTTGTAAATGTGCAGCTTGGTTTTCATGTAGGTCTCAAACTTCTGGAGTGGGGGCTATCCCAAAACATGCAGCCTATATATGGAGTATGTTCTTCTAAAAAAAAAAAAAAAAAAAAAAAAAAACAGTTGTTCAGTTATTCATGGAATATTATTTTTTTTTATATCTCTTGTATTCAGTTTGCAACTACTTCATTGAGAATTTTTGTATGTATACTCATGAGGGATACTGGACTATAGTTTATATATTTTTGTTGGGTTTACAGGTGATTTCACTATTTCAATATTATTTGCTTTGTGAAGGAAAAAAAACATATTTATTTTTAAAAAAAATTATCATAGTAAAAAAAAAAATAAAGGTATGCCTCAAGTCTTTCACAAAAAAAAAAAAAAAAGAAAAAAAAAAAGAAATATTAACAATTTCTAGGAAAATTTAAATGTAACTAAATTATGTGCAAGAGATTGTATTTGCTTTCTGGAGACTACATCATCTTCAAGTATATCATAACAATCTCTGTATTTGTATTTGAGCATGTATGTGTCAGCATGGTATGAACATATAAATTGTCATAATTACCTTTTAAGGAATTGATAAGAACAAATACTCTGCTTCAGTAATGCATTGCTTTTATCTTTCACTAGTTTTAGGACAGTCATATATTTTTTTTCTGGGATGAATTGTTTCTGAGGAATGACGCAGACCAGAGTAAAAGCAGCATCTAAAAAGATGCCCAAATCCTTGGAGTCCATGGCTTCTTTTGTTGCAAGGCAAATGAAAACCCATTTTCCTGACCTCAATTTCTTTGGAATGGGATGGTTATGAGTGATTTCACTTTGGGAAGAGATCTAAGGCTCAATAATGGGTAATCCCAATTGTCAACTTGGCATATGCATAATCTCCTCTAAGGGAGTCTCAATGAGGATTAATTGAAAGTCTCAATTAGGTTCGTGGAGAAACAAAGACCCACCCTAAGTGTGAGAGGCACCAGTTCATAGGCTGGGTCCCAGAATGAATGAAAAGGAGAGAAGGGCTAGATCCATATTCCTCTTTGCTGCTGATTTTGGACATACTGTGACCAGCTGCTTCAAGCTCCAGCTGCCTTGACTTTCCTGCCATGAGGAACTTTACCTTGAACACTGAGCTACAATAAGCCCCTTATCTCTTAAGGTGCTATTATCAGAGCAATTCTAACAGGAAAAAAAAATCTTAGAACTAAGAAGGGCTCCTATCAGATTTGTAGATGCTATAACCCTGACATGAAACAAGCTGTAAGCCAGAGTGTTGCCAGTGAATATTCTTTAATTTCTTTTGTTTCTGATTTGCTCTGGGATAGTTTAGTATTTGTCTTTTAAGAGAATTCTTATGTTTTTCGTGTTGATGACTAAAAGTCACTCATTGATATTCCAAACAGGACATTTGTTAAGCTTTCATTTCACAATATGACCCTTTGCACACTATTAGTCAGAACCTAAGACTTAA
The DNA here is from genome assembly GCA_021653895.1 of Mastomys natalensis. Lineage (NCBI taxonomy): Eukaryota > Metazoa > Chordata > Mammalia > Rodentia > Muridae > Mastomys > Mastomys natalensis. Next base: position 669,172 of record JAJTUV010000002.1, on the reverse strand, counting down.
ATAAATAGAAGTTACTGTTTGTCTCAAGGATTAAAGGAGAACAAGTTTGTTATTGTCAAATAGTTCCACAAAGAATATTAGAAGGCCATGCATAGGCTTTATAATAGAACAGAGCAAATTTAATTTTCCAAGTAAAGGTTTGGAAGAAAAAGTATTTTATGCAAAAATAAAAGTGGAAAAGTTATATATATTAATTCATGATTCCTAAATGTGCATGTATGTAATATAAATACATATACAGGTACAATGCTTTTTAGTCTCAAGCATGGTTCATATAGTTTACTTTTTTAATGTTTGAAATTTTAGATCAAATTTTGGATCATAAAATCAATAGGTGGTAGTTTTTGAAAAAAAATTATTGATTATTGATTGTTTTTGTCAATTGAGATGAAATTTTCATTATTTAGTAATTTCACATGCTTTTAATCTGAAAGGAAGGCAATATAAAAATGAAACTTACAGGGTTAGACCTGGAGAAAATAGCATATAGATGACCAGAAATGCTGAAACATTCATGATTAGAGTAAAATACTCTGTCGTCATGCTCATTCCTTTGTTTAACTTCTATTATAGAGGTGCAGAATTTTCTGTTAGTTAAGACCCAATCCCATGCATGGTTTGCCTACTCAGATTATATTCTGGAAACTGCATTCTTACAAGTGTTCATACCTCTGTGGTTTAATTCACAGGTAGTCCTTTCATCAGGCCATATGTGTTTCTGGTCAGTATGCCCGTCACTAGAAACCAGTGATAATTATTTCTGTTCCTTTGGCAAAGCAGAACCCTGAATTGGGATAAGAAACTAGCAGGAACATCAAGATGGATGACTGCTTAGAATTCTAATTGGTTCCTTGAGGCTCAGAATTCTATTTAAGCTTTGAAAGAGGAAAATATTCAGGCCAAACTCTGAGGCAGCATTCCTGTTTGTCATGCTCCTCGACCATCTCTTTTAGGCAAAATAATGCAGTTATGTTTTGGATTTTTTTTTTTTTTTGGTAATTGTCTATGTGTAGCACCAGCACATATCACTATCATCTTCTTACTTTACTAAGAAAAGTAAATCTTCCTGTTACTTATTCCAAAATGCTCTGCAGATCTCCATAAACAGAGGCACATTAGTAAGTATGTATAGGGCTTTTTCTTGATCCTAGACAGGATATAGACTGTGCTCATCTTCTTACAGTCCATGTCTTATGCCTAACATAATGCTAAATTATTTTTAAAAGGTTATTTTTTATTAACTCTACATGTGTGTTTTTGTGTATGAGTTTGTGAACAAGCGAGTTCAGAAGAAGTTATTGGGTCCCCTGGAAGTATAATTGCAGGTGGTAATAAATCACGTGATGTGGTAACTAAGAACCAAACTAAGGTCTTCTGCAAAAGCACAAAGCTATCTTAACTGCTAAGCCATCTCTTCAGCTTCTAAGTTAATTTGTTGGAGAAATATGGCACAATTTTTTACTCAAAACCAAAAGAAAAAAAAGAAAAAGAAAAAGAAATTTCATTCAGAAAGTAGTCACTTAATGTTTGAACATTTAAAAATCAGATTTTAAAATGAAAGAGTTTATTCCAGGTTTGAGTATGGTGTACAATTGGAAATATAAGTTATAAGACAAGACCACAAGGAAATCCACTGATCCAGTGATTCCACATTTATAGGTAGACTCGCATTTACCATAGTAGGATTTTTGCAAATTTTCTATATATACTATGTTTTATCAGTCACATGAAGTTCACTTCTTATGAAGTAGACATTCGAAGGACTAGAGGCTACCAGATGCTGGCTAACAAGGAAACAGAGAAATAATTAATTATATATATTTGTGTAAAAAAATATTAACCACAAAACAAAGAGACTCAGATAGAAACAACATGAATGGATCTTAAAAATAAGATACTGAACAAATTCAATAACAAGACAGTCCCAGAAAACCATATGCTGGAAACATACCCTAAACAGATAGATGAGAGATTGGCTCTAGTATTTAATTGAGTGTGTGAGGGCAAGGAAATTGGAGAGAATAGGAATTATTCTAATTTCTAAATAGTTGACATATTCACAGATTTTCCATATATTGTCTGTATACTTAACAGGATTCAATGAGTGTGTGAATAATGTACAAGCAAACAAATAGATGCACACATAATAACATACAGGGATCATGTATAAGCTATTCATTGCTAAATAAGTTTTATGATTAACCTGATTCTATGTGACTGAGATCCACCAAAATATATTAGAATGCACTATGAGTGGGAAGGACTTTTTAAAAACCTCATTTGCCTCAAGACTCAGATATACCACTCCTAGGTATATACCATAAAGAGGGGCCAACATCCCACAAAGGCACTTGCTCAACTATGTTCATAGCAGCTTTATTAGTAATAGCCAGAAACTGGAACCAACCTAGATGTCACTCAACTGAAGAATAGATAAAGAAAATGTGGTACATTCACACAATGCAATAGTATTTGGATACTAAAAACAAAGACATCATGCATTTTACAGGCAAATGGATGGAACCTGAGAAAAATCATCCTGAGTGAGATAACCCAGTCCCAAGAGGGCATGCATGTTATGTACTCACTTATAAGTGGATATTAGCCGTAAAATACAGGTACTACGTTACACTCCACAGACCCAAAGCAACTAGACAAGAAAGAAGGAAGGCCAAAGAAAGGAAACCTGAATCTTACTTAGAAGCAGGAATAAAATAGTCATAAGAGGCAGATGGAGGAAGGGAACTAGGATGGAGGGCTTATGAGGAGTGGAATGGGGGTTTCAGGATCAGATGTGGGGAAGGACAGGAGAGATGGCTAGATGGCCAGGAAAATGAATGGAAATCTGCAACTGATGGTGGTGAGGTCAGGGGCATCTCCAGTACGAGACAGAGACCTGGGATAAGGGAAGTGCTCAAGAATCAATAGGGTGACCCTAGCTGTTATTCACTATATTAGAGATATGGAACCTGAAGAAACCACCTTCAGTATCTAGGCAATAATCCCAGCAGAGCAATACAAGCACCAACCCACCCACAAAATTTTCAATTCCAAATTTATCCTGTCTACAACAATGCAGTCACAGGGGATGGAGCAGAGATTCCTCAGTGTCAAACTCAGAAGTCAACCCATAAGCAGTCCAATTTGAGACCCATGCCATGGGCAAATACCAATCCCTAGCACTATTAATGATACTCTGTTATGCTTTTAGACAGGAGCAAGTTGTCCTCTGAGTAGCCCCACCCAGCAGCTGACTCAGATACAGACACCCACAGCCAAACAGAGGATAGAGCTGGGGACTCTTATGGAAGAATAGGAGGAAGTATTGCAGGTCCCCAAAGGGGATAGGAACTCCACAGGAAGACCAACATAACCTGGACCCTTGAAGCTCTCAGAGTCTGAACCTCCAAAGAAAGAACATACAGGGGCTGGACCTAGGCCTCCTTGCTTATATGTAGCAGATGTGCATCTTGTTCTTCTTTTGGGTACTGAACCACTAGAACAAACAGAACAACCAAAAGCTGTTGTCTATACGTGTGATAATGTTCTTCTAGCTGGGCTACCTTATCTGTCCCCAATGGGAGTGGAAGCACCTAGTCTTGTAGAGACTTGAAGTGCCAGAGTTGGAAAATACCCAGGGAGGGCCCCACCAGCTCAAAAGAAAAGGGGAGGGTGAAGTAGGAGAAGGGTGTGGAGTAGGTGACAGGGAGGGTGACAGTGAGTAAGATATAAAGTGAATAAGCTAAAAAAAAGTTTTAAAAAAAACACAATGAATTGACAAGATATGATTATTCTCCTGATAAAAAATAAGAATTAAATCATAGTCTGGTACTCAGTGATTACAAAATGAGCAGACACATTTCTGAAACAGTGCTACTATACTATTTCACCTTGTTCATTCATTTGGTCATTCATCCAGTTGATCTTACCTCATGCTCAAAATACTTAGTAAAAATCTACTACACATTACCAGCTATCTCCAAGGTATAGCATTGAAATATTATCAACTAAATCATGAGTAGGGCTAATTCTGGAATAGGAATAAACCAATAGTTACTAGTATATTAACCGTTACTAAAGCAAAAAAATCAACCACGTAAACTCTTGGTCAATTCTAGGTGTTGGAAAAAGAAACTCAGAGAACAAAAATGATCTCTGTGTTTCTGGAGACACCCTGATATCTGAGCTGAGATCTGAAGAATGCATAGGCTATGTCTAAGTGAGAGGAAAATATTAAAAGCAAACAAACAGAATGATAAGACGTGAATGGGAAAGAATGTACGAGTGAAGGACCTCATATAAGTCTTGTGTGGCTGGAGATATAGTTAGGAGCTAGGGAATATACTGCTGAAGTAGGAAGAGTGCATGCTGATATATGCCTTTAAAGTTATGACATCTGAGCAGTGTCCCCAGAGAGATGTCATTCTATTGGGATTTTGCTGCAGGAATATGGTAATAATGAACTAATACTTTGTTAGGTTGTGAAGTATTAGGCTACGCATATGTATGCAGGTGCATGTGTGGAGAACGGAAGATGATGGCAAGAGTTTTCTTCTACGCCTCTATACTTCTATTTTGACACAGGGTCTCTCACTCAACCTGGAGCTCCTTGTTTCAGTTAGACAAAACCACCACAATTGACTTCTCTCTTTCCTCCCAACACTTAGGTTACAGAATATCCTTCTGGACCCAGATATTTCTACAAGGCTACTGGGGATAAAACTGAAGATTAGATGTCCCAGTATTTCCCTAACTCCAACATATACTTATAAAAGAATATATTGTCTCAGAGGCAGGTGTAAATTAGAGACTAGCCAGGGATAGAGGTAGGGAATCCTATTAAGGGACTACCACAATTTCAATAGTGAATGCAAAAAATAAAATAAAAAAAAAAAGAAAAAAGAAAATGGTCAGCAAAATTTGGAGGTTGAGCATGTATCTGGCTACTTGGAACTAGATCCTGGCTATTAACTAAAAAGGTTTCATTTTGTTCTGGACTATTCTTTGACTCTGCGATGACAAGTTGAACTTGCTGAAGATTCTTGGAAATCTGCCTTTTTCAGTTTCCCCCAGTGCTGTTACTATACACATGAGCCTTTACCCTTGATTATAACTTTATGTATATTAGAGTTCCCTGCAAAGAACTTCTTGCATTAAAGGGAAAAATGATGATTTTGAGCTCTGTTTGTCTGGAGTGTCCTAAAATGACATGATGGTAAAGAAATGTTTTAAGAGGTATTTTAGAAAAATAAACTCTGTCAAATTTTTTGTAAAAAAAATAAAAAATAAAAAAAAAACAAAATTAGAGACTAGCCAGGGATAGAGGTAGGGAAGCCTATTAAGGGACTACCACAATTTCAATACTGAATGCAAAGGATGATGGCATCATTGATTTAGATATTTATACTACAGAGAAAACTCAGTGAAGTTTGAGAGGTAAGCTGCCTTAGATCCAGGTTGGTGTGCCCATCCCACAGTTCATGTGTTCACATATTGACAACATAGTATGATCGTATAAGAAGATAGAAGCTCGGAACTTGATTAGGTTGTTTTGATTCAACTGCCAAAAATGAGGTCAGTGCCTTTACTTAACAAGCTATGGAGAGCTCCGTTGCCCATTCAACTATAGGCAATGATTATATATAGTGAAGCCCTAGCAGGGAAGTAGATCTTACCAGACATTGCATGTACTGGGGCCTTTCAAACTGAAATTTATTCCTATTGTTTACAGGGCACTAGACTATGATATGTTTCAGAAACTTGAATGGATTAATAACTAAAGATATAGAGAATTTCGTTTTTCATTAAGATTCTTCTTTACATTTGTCATATTCTGATTGCCTTACTCTATTTCCTATTTTGGTGCTTCAGTCTAACAAGCTGAAGCACTAAGATATAACAAATAGTCCCAAATTTACTGATATAACCTACTAAAAGCTTCATTATGCTTTCTGTGTGAATGTGCCTATATAGTGTCTTTCCTGATATAATCACCAAAGTAATGTCTCTACCAGGATTCTTTCAGTTTGCTTATGGGCTCATATTCCATCTATGTAAGAATTTTGATTGGCTTCATCCTTTGGACGTATTGTGCTTATAGTCACAGTGTCTGTGAGTTCATATGTGAAAGGGCTAGCCATGCTCAGCAATATTCTCTCACTGTAACTATTCACTACTTCTATATCATACTGTCTTTGAGGTTCGTTCTCCTTGATGATCCCTTTGCTTTGGATGAGATGATATGTGATAAAGTATAAGTGTCCCATTCAGCTATCACATAAAATATTTTTAATTAACTAGACCCAGAGAAAATTCTCTTGACTGGGGTCATACTGCTTCTCTTATATTGATGACTGCTACATTTATAGGTATTTTTCTTGTTTCTCTAAGCCACTAATATTCTAACCTTCCTATCAATCTGACTCATCCAAAGCTCATATATGCAGGTCTTTCTTACCTTTGTATCTTCTCATTTTTATTTTACTATATTTTTTTTCTCTTGACTCCAAACTTTATATTGAGGCCCCTACCTCTACTAGAGACAGCTCACCTCTTACATAATTTTAAGGTTTGGATGGAGATCCAATAAAGCTTTAGGTACTTAGTCCCACCAGCCAATGTGAATTAGAATTTAGCCATGTCCCTATACCTAGTCATTATCTTATGATCGATTGATCATCATTTATTAGAAAATATTAAAGGTGTCACTGCATCATAAGTTAGATTAAACAACTCCTTTATCCCACTATTCTTAGTCATCACAAAGAGTGTAGGACTAACAGAATTAGTCAGAACCACGCAGAAAGTTCTAGCATTGCCAGCAACTAATAGTCCTTTAGCAATGTCAAGGTCAACTCACAAGGCAAAAGGCAGCTAATAAATGGTGGCAGGTAGCAGTGAGTTCAGCAGTAATATGACAATTTGACGACTTGCCAAGGAAATCACATGAGGTACTTGGGATTCTTCCTAGGCAGCCAGTTGGTTTAGATTGCTTGATTTTTGAGATAGTGTTAAATGGAAATTCAGCCATAAACAAATCTATGGCCCAGGACAGATAGTTTCATTCTATCTGAAATATTGAGTAGTTCACATACTTCTAGACTACACTGCAATGATCAAAGTGAAATATACATAAATATAAAGAAGCACTAGATGAGAATAGAGACCAGAGATTTTGTTTGGGTTTGTCTTAGAATAGAGGAAATTTTTGTTTTGTTCATATTATGATAATATAAAGAATTATACTGTCTGCAATTAAGTCACTCAGTGATTTAGCACAACTCCATTTTTTTTTTTTTCATTGAAACAAATCTCATAGCAAGTCTGGAAACTTTCATGGTGGACTCTCAAACTTTAGCTACTTTTATTGGTTCCCTAGAGATGCAACATAAATTATTGTTCTTCACACAGGGGTAAGAAGAAACTTAATCTTCACAGGTTATGATTTAATAGTTTCTTGGACTCAATTATAGGATGACTGTCATCGTCTTTCTGAAGCTGACTTCCAGAACAAGAAGTATTCATTCTTCCACAGCTGCATCTTGTGAGATGCCTGATTCCCAGTCAGCATGGGAGAGGAAGAGATGAGTCCAGGTGGCATTAACTAGCTCCATTCTTCTGCTCAGAAGTATCTTGTCCTAGTTGGCTGCATTCTGGCCTGTCATCTCCCAATGTCCCTCAGTTGTATAATTAATAGGACAAAGAATGAGGAAAAGAGCAGGCATTGATGAAACTAAATAAATTGATCATGTAAAAATCAAGAAGAGTAAAGAAATAACTGATTTTGATCTAATATTTGGGGGGGGAGGAATATCAGCTATTTGAAACTTAAAAAAAAAAAATAGAAGAAAGTTACTTAAAAAATTGAGTTTCCTAACAAGCAAGATGGATAACTGCCGGATTTAATGGAATTTGAAGGTAGGTAATATTGTCAGAAAGCCTTACAAATAACAAAATTAAATAAGTTTAGAAAACAATATTAGAATAAATGAAAAAGAATTGGTCAATGGTTAATCCTTGAACAATAAAATTGGGGGATTTTTTTTCTCTATTTTTTAAAATTTTATGTAAGTACCTGTTTCCATGCACATATATTGTAATCCTACATTTAATACTACAATGATAAATGATTTGTAAGTCTACCCATTGGTTTTACAAAGTAAAAAGTGTATAAAAGTTGTGTGTGTATGGTGTATGTGTGTGTGTGTGTATGATGTGTGTGTGTTTTTATTCATAACTTTGTGAAATGTAATCTTATGTTCTCATACTAGCTTTTAATTCACTGTTTAATTGAGGATGGCTCCAAATGTCTGATTCTCCTGTCTATCTCTCAAGTACTTGGAGTAACCGTGTCTGGTGTTGTCTGTCTCTGTTGTCTCTCATGTATATGTGTATGTGTATATGATGTATATATATATTTGTATTTATATATGAGTGTGTGTCTGTCTGTATGTTATATATTCCTAATACAAAATTATATTGTAACCATTATATAACATATAGTTTATATCATCTTACAGCATCTTTAAACTGAATTGACATTTTCACTGTAAGACAATTCACTGAATTAACATTTTCCTGATAAGCAGGGATTCAGGAATGCATTTGTAGTTTTGATTTTGAAATAAATGTTTAGTTTAGTTTAGAATCCAGTCAACTTTTTCAATGCTTTTTTTTTCATATATTTTTCTATCTCCCAACTTCAGAAGTTTTAGGGTTTTGTTTGTTTGTTTGTTTGTTTTATATATTTTAGACTGTAAGCACGATTCTACTCTTGGTCATATCTTCTGCTGACAGTCTGTGTAAAGAACATGGAAGAAGGAATCTTACTCTCTTTTTGCCTTCTTACTCTTGCACTAGTAAGTTCATGACTTCACTGAATGAAAAACTACTGGATTCTTGGATATTCCATTGTTAGAGAATTCTTTTTGGACTGTCTGGTTACAAAGCCCATAGATCATTCTAACCTCTCCTAATCTCCCCACCCCTGTTTCCCTCTCCCTCTCTCTCTCTCTACTCTCCCTCTCTTCCTTCCTTCTCTCTCTCCCTCTCCCCCTCTATCTTTTCTGTTCCTCTAAAGAACCCTGGCCAATAGAGTAAGTGACCAGGATTCATATATATTCATGTGGAATTTTGGGCAGTAGTATGTTTTTTTCCAGTCTTGGAGTTGTGAATTCAACCTCAGCTTTCAAAGAAGGCGGGCAGGGAGAAAGGGGCGGGATGGGTCTGGGATTACTAGAAAGGTTGGAGATCTACCTACCTATCTATCTATCTATCTATCTATCTATCTATCTATCTATCTACCTATCTATCTATCTATCTATCTATTTATCTATCTATCTATCATCTATCTATCATCTGTCTATCTTCTCTCTGTAAAACAAATATTTCCCAACCTTTGTTTTTACTTTGTTATTCCTATCACTAGAGATCAAGTTTAAACTTCTCTGTCCACTCAACACATTTTATTTTCTTATTTCTGGCCATGTGAGACTCTATTAGATAAATATTTCATCCTCTCCAGAAAACACCTTTCAGTCCCCATCTATGTTACATTTCTATTTTCCTTTGTGGTTTTTCTCCTCTTTTCCATGTAACCTGCTACGTATTTATGTCTATGTTGATCTAATGTCAGGCTATTGTTCAGATCATGGTTCTGTCAATCTCTTATCTATGTACTCACTCAGCAATAAGTCCCTAAGACGGAGTTCCACATCAACCATTGCATCAATGAATGCCTTCCCCAAATCTTACATTCTCTTGCAGAACACATGTAAATAATAAGATAGGAAGGAAACACACAATGAATAGGAATGTACATAGTAGGTAGGAATATATGACGTTACAGTCATTACAGAAAGCAGCATAGTTGCTTTTTAATTATATAAATCTCTAATGGGAGCTTTGCCAATTATCTTCTAGGAATTTATTAAAAGAAGAGATATTTGACCTCAAAGAAATATTAACATCTCTCTGTTTATATGATAACATTATTTACAATAATAATGTGATGACAACCTTAATGTCTAGCCACAGTAGGATCAATATATGTATAGTAGGGTTGGGTAATGCAGCTCTATATTCCCAGCTATTCAGGTGGCTGGGCTAAAAGACTTGAAAATTCAAGGGCTCCTTGGTCTTCATTGTGAGTGCTCATTTCAAAATAAAATTTAAAAGAGAATGGCATGATATCTCAGTGATGGAGTACTTGCCTATTATGGATGAGGCTGTGGAGTCCCCCAGGACATCACAAATAAAAAGGAAAGAAAGAAAACTATGCACAAATGATAAGATATTATTCTGTCATTAAAAAGAAGTAAGTTATATGCAATATTGTGAATATAACTTGGAATCTCTATACTAAATGTAAAAGGCCAGTTAAAGAAAGACAGATACTGCAAGGGGCAAGCTAGATAAGTATCAAAACTGTCAAGTTTCTACAATTCAAAGTGAAGCTGCCAGAGATTAGGAGTGGAAGGAAATGGGGAGTTACTGTTTAGCAGAGATGAAATTTCACTCAAGTGGTGTTGAGAGGCTTTGTCAGCACGGTTAAAAACAGTGTACCTGCTGTCACGAGAAGGCATTGTAAACTGAGAAACCTGGGGAGATCTACCACTAAATGATCTTAAACCAAAGATGGACCTCACTAAAGTTGTAAATTATTAGACCTTCTATTAAGTATGTATGGATATTTCTATGAAACATTAATTACTTTTATATGTGAGAATAATAAACTCAGTGTAAGATGTGTTAATTTTCAAGTAAGTGTAGAGTTTCTCAGTGAAGATCTCAGGGCAAAGTAAAAGAAAAATGATTAGAGGTGTGAAAAAGACTGTCAAGGGTAGACAACCATCTTTAATATATGTCATATGCAATGTGCTGTTTTTCTGATCTATATAAATGATCTTTCATTTAGGTAGAAATTAGAACAAAGGCAAGTTTTGAGGTCACCTCACGAGGTGATTTGGTAAGTCCTGAAATCATTTTTTTCTCAAGTGTATTTACATAAAATGCCTCTGCTCACTGAGAGCTATTCTGGAGACATGCTTGGGCAAAAGGGAGATACTTCCACACTAAGAGCTTTCTAGAGATCCTGGTTAATTCATTTGTCAAATCATTTCTGCATCTCACAGGTATTCACTGAGCTTTGGATGATGTGCTCATCCTTCCATAGGATCACGAATAAACCACAGAGAATCTTTGCTGGTAAGGATGTAGGAGAGAAGAAATGCACAAAATGCATGTCAATACAGAAACAATGCAATTGGTTTACTAGGTGTATGTTCTGTGGTATAAATGAACTCTTGAACTTCATTGCTTTGTATTCAAAGCTAACTACATTAAGAATCATTTTTATCCTACTGGGCAAGTTTAGAACCAGACTTTATGTATACTCACACAACAAATATATTAAAAATTTCTATCAAAATATCTATAAATGCACGTGAAAAGATTCACTTCTGTTTTTCCTTATCCAAAATAAATAATTTCCAAACCTGCTCTTTATCTCAAAATGCTAAAAACAAACAAACAAACCTTTATCTTTAAACTCTAGTAAAGTTGAGAGCTTTCATCTTAAGTTCAATCTACAATTCAAGATTTTACCCTCCTTTAAATTTGGTAGTAATTCCCTGTATCCTGGCCAAAAAAAAAAAAAAAAAAAAAAAAAACAATCACAAAAGAACACACATGGTATGCACTCACTGATAAGCGGATATTAGCCCCAAAACACACAATACCTAAGATGCAACGCATAAACCTCATGAAACTCAAGAAGAAGGAGGAAGACCAAAGTGAGGGTGCTTTTGTCCTTTTTAGAACGAGTATCAAAAGATTCAACCAGAGCTCCCAGGATCTAAACCTCCAGCCTGAGAACAGACAGGGGCAAGCTGTCCTCTGAGAGGCTCTAACCAGCAGCTGACTCAGACAGATACAGACATCCAGAGCCAAACAGTGGATGGAGCTTGAGGACTCTTAAAGAAGAATAGGTGGAAGGATTGCGGGCCCTAAGGAGATAGGAACTGCACAGGAAGATCAACAGAGTAAACGAACCTGAACCCTTGGAACTCTGAGAGACTGAATCACCAACCGTGGAGCATACCTAGTCTACACAGATCTACCTCCATGGGCTAAACCTAGGCCTCCCTGCACATATGTTGTAAATGTGCAGCTTGGTTTTCATGTAGGTCTCAAACATCTGGAGTGGGGGCTATCCCAAAACATGCAGCCTGTATATGGAGTATGGTCTTCTAAAAAAAAAAAAAAAAAACAAAAAAAAAAAAAACAAAAAACAGTTGTTCAGTTATTCATGGAATATTATTTTTTTTATATCTCTTGTATTCAGTTTGCAACTACTTCATTGAGAATTTTTGTATGTATATTCATGAGGGATACTGGACTATAACATATATTTTTGTTGGGTTTACACTTGATTTCGCTATTTCAATATTATTTGCTTTGTGAAGGAGCTTATTGTGGTTCTGAATTTTTTTAAACATAACTCAAAAAGTATTGCTTGTTTGAAGGCTCTATAGAATTCTTGTATAAGTATATCTGACCCTTGGTATTTTGCTTGTTTGTTTCTTCTCATTTTATTCTGTTTGAATGCTTTTTAAATTTTTTTGATTTGCTGAAAATAAAAATTAAAAAAAAAAAAAAACAGGGAGATTGAGTTTTTGTGTGTCTTGATTATTTTCAGTTTGATGGACTTGCTCTGTTTTGCTGCAGCGAGGGTTAAAGCGACACTCTCTGTCTCCCCCTGATGGCTGCCTACAGCTCCAGTGGATATTGTTCTCTGAGATGCAATCTGTATTTCTGCGTTTAATATGGCAGTAATATTGAGTAGTTCTTTCAAAATGCCATTGTCACTGTAGCAACTTCATGAGATATGCACTAGCTGTCAATTTTAACCAACATCTCTGTCATTCTGGACACCGAGGAATTTGGGCTACCCCTTGCTTCTTACGGAAGCTAGGAGGAACTTGGTGTGTGACAGTGTCAGACATTTCTCCTACTGTGACAGCTTATAAGTCATTTCTCCCCTTTGCAGCTTCCCGTGTTGCACAATATGAGGAACTGCCTCTACTCATAGCCTAAAGAAGAGGGACGCTCCCCACTCATTTTCCCATCCATTATCAAAAAAACACTAGAGACTTTTTCTACTCAAGAAGAATTTTCCCCTTTAAAAATAGTTAGGACACATGGCACTAAAATAATATGAGAAATGCTAGTTACCTTGACCTATCCTCTCACACCTCTCTTCTACTGCGAAGAAGTACAATTATTTCTCCTTTCAGCCATGAAAGGTGCGTAGGCGTCATCACTCTTTCATCTTTAGCTCATTCCGGCAGAATAAATATGCTGAATCGACAGAGGAAAAACACCCCCACAAAACAAAACAAAAAACAGCAAACAGAAATAAAACTTGAGTTAAAGTGCCCTATGGCTTGAATAGAGCATGTTGCCTTGTCCCTCAGTATGCTGGCCTGGAGGTGACAGGAGAGCCAGATTCTGGGTTATGACTTTAAACAGGGCTCTGCTTTTGGAAGAGATTTCAAAGCCCCCATTTAACTGATGCTTCTTAGTTCTGTGATACAATTTTCTATTCTATTACGTGCTGCCATCATGGGGATGATGTCTACCATCATATAAAGACAATTCCAGATGAGCCAATGCCATATAATGACCTCCAAACTCAAGAATTGTGGGCTAAACAAGCTCCTTTTCTTTATAAGTTTGCTGCCTCTGATATATCAATGAAGAACAGACTAATAGACCAACTAAAATGCTTTTGACTAATAGTCTACCAGAGGCAAGGCTAGAATCATATGATTATTTTAATTCATGAAATTAGAATGTAATTTCCTTTTCTTCTATTAAAAAATAAGATTTTTATTTAAAAAAAAATCTCACATCACATTGCGATAAAAAGAAATGACTTCAAAACATCCAGAGTCCTAGGTAACTCCAGATATAAACAATTATCTCCATGAAAATATTGTCTCATAGATTTTCCATCCAGCAATTCTGCTTTCAATTCTATTCTACTCAGAGATACAAGATCCCACAAATCTATTATATTCCTTCCCAGGTTTCGTTGTCTAATGAGAGCATTTCATATCTTCCTTCCTTCTTTTACTTTTAGTGGCACTTATTTCATATCTACTGTACTGCATATTTTGTTCATTTGTATGTCACTCCTTCAAAATATAGAATGTGTGTGTGTGTGTGTGTGGGCAAGCACTGTGTGTATGTGTGTTAATCTGTTTTGCTATTGGTTATTAAAAATCTGGTTTTAGTCAATTATTACTATTCAAGTGAATGTTACATTAAAGTAATATAAAGACATGGGACAGGATGAGAACTTTTTAGGCATAAAATGAGTCTTAAGAAAGGTACTCGCGGCCGGGCGGTGGTGGCGCACGCCTTTAATCCCAGCACTTGGGAGACAGAGGCAGGCGGATTTCTGAGTTCGAGGCCAGCCTGGTCTACAGAGTGAGTTCCAGGACAGCCAGGGCTACACAGAGAAACCCTGTCTCGAAAAAACAAAAAAAAAAAAAAAAAAAAAAGGAAAGTTACTCTCAATTTAGACTGTACATCAATTGCATGGGTACATTTCTTGGATTAGAAACTTGCAAATAAAACTATAAAATGGTATACTGGAAATGAGAGACAGTCTTTACTACACACAAAGACTAAATTCTGTAGCATTTTCACTGATTGGTTTGCTGGATATAAATTCCAAATGCTTTAAAAACAAGTCTACCAATATTTGATAGCATGATAGAATAATCAAGAAGTTTCAAAAATGATTTAATGTTCATAAAGAAAAGCATCAGCAGTTAAACTAACCTTAAGAAAAAATCATGAAATAATTTAGAATAAAATCAGAATACCTAGGTTAAATACAAATGAAATAGCGCCAAGAAGAAATATTTTAAAGTATGTTAATAATTTAATTTAATTCAATATTTTAAATAAATGATAAGTTCTATCTTTTGATCTACAAACTGTAGGATTTGAAAATTTTATGCTTTTAATGACATGGTCTCCCTGGTTACAAGGACTGGCTCCAATCTTCCGTGATCCACCTACTCTACTTTTCAAGAACACCCACTAGGTCCAGATAGAGCTGGAAGTTTCAAACATTTATTTCTTTATGAATTTTCTACTTTAATGTTTTTTTTCCATAAAGCATACATAGCACTTCTAAAGACAGAAAAGATATTGTAAACTTCCATGTTTCTTGCCCTTTATAATAATTGCTATGAAAACACTTAAGGGACCAAAAATATTAGGTTATGAATTCTTTTAGTGGATAACAATACTTGTTTCTTGGTGATTTCTTTAGCATCCATTTTTTTCTTCTGAATAAAATTAAGAAAATAATATAAGTCCTTTGAAGTTTACAAGTGGAAGTAGCTTCTTCTTATACCCTGTGACCCTTCCTCAGGGAAAGCATTTCAGCATTATGACGTTTACAGCTAGCAATTTAGAATGAAGAAAAAGAATAACTTTTGAGGAATAGTTTCTAAGTGTTCTCTTATACTGTGTACATTCTCATCTGGTGGGATAAAACTGAGCAGTCCTGTCTTTGTGATGCTATGGGTGAGAGAGGGCTAGTATATTAAATTTGAAGTGCTGCTGGACAGAATTCACACCTAACGTTCATTTTGTATTGCAAACTTGAGCAAACCTTTCCCACACAGAGAAAATGAATAATTTATTTATATTGTATTTTCAAATCTGTCAAGAGTCATAAGTTATATGTCAGTTTTTAGACAAAAGGCATAAAGATATTGTTTATCTTTGGATCTAATGAATAAAGGGTAACAGGAAAAGTGAATGGATTTGGTTTTATTATATACATATACATTATACATATACATATGAAATTGTTTAACAAAAGAAAGGTTATTTCAGTTTGTTTTTTGGATTATTTTGATTCTCTGTTCTAGTTTATAAAGAAATTGTCTAAAATTCTATCAAACTTTATATTTGTAAATACCAGCCCTATTTAACCTTCATCAGCAAGTATTGTTAAAATATGTAATTTTCAAGGCCCTATAAAATAAAACATAACAAATCATGGCAGAAAACATCTGTATTCCTCTGGCTCTTCAGACTCAAAACATAGACCAGACATATATGTGGGCTCCTAGCACCTTTGGAAGAAGGCTGTTTTTGTCAAAACAGTTATGATTTTGTCAAATGTGTATTACCTATTCTTTTACATAGTCTTTCCTTAAGTATGAACTTACGGAAATTAAGTGAACTTTTCATATTCTTATGGATGTTCATTTATTTGTTTCTCTAATACATACACATATATAAGTTTATATAAAATGTAGTCAATACACTCTGAAACAATTAAGTATATCATTGTAAATAGTAACATTATATTATATTCAACAAAATTTGATATTAAGAAATAAAAATGGAAAGTTTGATATCAAAATTTTTAATAGAAGAAAGAAGCGAAAGATATCCTATTTGAAGATGAAAAGTTTGAATGCAGCCTTGAAGGACACATAGGGTAAATAATTATTATAAGAGGTGCAGAGTATGCAGTCAGTATAACAGTGTAGAAGGCAGTGGGATTTTAGAATGCTTTGAAGCCACTGGCAAAATAACTGTATTGGTGAGAATTTTAAGAAAATGGGAGGGGAGGTTTCAAGCCCAAATAAACTGCCTTCCTGGCTTTTACTGTGCACCTGACAGACATCCAGAAGTGACTTTTAGAAAATAAGAGACTGCTTTTAAATTCTTCCTTTTTTGTAGTAATATGTCAGGCACCTTTAGAATGATCAATCAGGATTTTCAACTCACTGTGACCTTTCTGAGAAGCACAAAATGACATGTAACAGATTATGCACTATACAAAGAGCTAGCAAGTTTCATGGTCTGCTCATTTTGGTCTAACTATTATAAGGATTCAGATTTAGAATGAACTAGAATTTTTTATTAGTGCCACAGATATTAGCATGTGGCTCCATGGCAACTATTATTAAATGATGTATGAGAAGGGGCGATGGAAGGTTTTTGTTTGGTTGGGTTTTTTGTTTTGTTTTGATATTTTTGTTTTGTTATTTTTGTTTTGTGTTCTGGAAAGTTACCTTTTTCCCCCTTTAAACTAATATTTGTGAATTGACATGTATTTCTACAACTTTTCTCAATCGGACAAAATGATTTTTTCAAATTCAGGGCCCACCCCCAATGGCTAGAATTGAGGAATCATATAACTTTACATGAATAATGCCCCAATTTTTGATATTTTAAGCTTGAGTAACATCAAATCTCCCAGCATTCCTTCTGCAAATTAATTCTACCTCTCTTCTTCCAGGAAGCATACTAATTTTGCCTCCATTTTTTTTTTTTTTTTTTTACCTTCAACTTGTCTCCTTACTTTTAACAGAACAATCTATCTTAAAGTGAGAGACAGAAAAAAGATCTGATTATACCACATTGTGTTGAAAATCATCAATGCTTCTTCATTCTTCAGAATAGGGGTCACAAGCTCATGGCCTTGAAGGCATCTTATCAGACTTCAGACATCAATTTGGTTTGCACATCCTCAGCGAAGCTTTTTCTCCTCAACCAGGTCAGTTTCATCCATTAACACATTTTTCACAATGTATTCCTGAAGTTTTAGTGTTTGTCACGATCACAAATTTAGACCCATTATCATTATTGAGAAAAGTATGTTTCTCAGACTGTGATATGTTTTATATGGTCAGAAACAGAATCTTGTTCTGTTATCTATTCTACTCTGAGTCCCTAATATAGACTTAATAAGTTGAATGAATTTAATATTTATGCACATCACACATTATAATATTTTGATGAAGTATGAAGGAAAAAAATGAATATATGCCCATGCAGAAAGTTTAGTTATGTGTCACTTTCAGCATACTCACTCACACTGTATTTTGGGAGAGATATATCTTTGAAATCTTTGAAATCCTTCATCACAGATATGGAAATTGAATTTACCGATTATACACTTAATCAGTTTGCTGCTACTCTGGGTCCTTTCCGCTTTGTTTTACCTCTGTTAAGTCAATCTCATTCCAAAACTACAAGTTGAGGACCAAGTCAGGTGAAGGGATGTTGAATTCAGCAGCAGAATGACTTTGTCCATGGTAAGGGGCTCTACCCTATTCTGTTCAGGTTCTATGCTAAGTACCAAAAGATACTGTCTGTGCTTGAATCCTGTTAGTCTTATACATGTGTTCAGATTAATTTATTCATGGTCCCAGGAACTTTAAACTCAAAGTTTCTTATGGCAGTTCTTCATGCCATATACATATTATGGCGACAGAAAGATATTGAGTCTATATTGTTTAACAAGCAAGCAATATACCTGAAATTGAGCCCACAATTAGTCCAGTATTATCATCTTCCTATTATGTCTGTTCCTATGAAGAGAACAATAGCTACTATAATACTTGAGCCTATTTTTAAACTTTCATGTTCAGTTTATTTATCTGTAAAATTCTTTTTCAGAATGTCCATCTTACTAAGTACTTTGATGGATAAGATGTCCCAAGGATTTCCCTTTGTCATCATTCCTTCTAAAAAATTTCCTTTAATTTTGGTACAATTTCCATAATTTGTTGTCTCTTAATTACAGCACTGGAGCTCAGTGTGGAATAAATGACCCTGAAATCAATTATGATTCACAGCAATGTCTCCTTCAGAAAGGCTTAGGTCAACTAATGTCCCTTTTCCCTTGGGTGCCTTGGAGTTACCCTTAGTCAATCAGGTAGGGTAGTAGGTTGGCTATTTAATCCACCCCCTTCTCAATTTCACTTTCTTTTTTGTGAACACAAAGAACTTTAAGTGATCCGACTGTGGCATTGAAATGCCAACCTTAGTTGGTACTTTGAAAACTCAAAGCCTTTTTACAAGATGAATAGCAAACTGTAGATGACAGCTCCTGCAGAGCCATTATTGAATCCCAGCCCTGATGACTGCATTGCTTTGGATTTAGATAAAAGACTCCATACAAGACAAATGGTAGGAGCACATCAAACAAGACTGTGTCCATACAATGACAGAAACAATCCAATTGAAGAAGCAGTTGATTTCCCCAAGGCTACATACTGGTTCTTCTGGAGTCATTTATATTAAAGAACTAAAGATTGTATATTCATCTTCTATTTATTCTTTTCTCTAAAAATACTAATGTCCACTTGTCACATCCAAGTCTTCTTGCTTTTGTCGAGAAGAGAAATGTCGATAAGGGAAGATGTTAATTATTTTGTATTGTGTTTTATTTAACCACAATAGCAGTGTGTGTAAAGGTTATAGACTGAGAGTTACAATCTATAATGATCAGATAAAAAGATTAGTCAGCAAATCAATGGTTCCCTGTTCCAACAGGAAGCTTGGTATATTCAAGGCAACAATGAGTACAAAGGGTACAGATAAGGATCGGGCACCTTTATTTAGATGAAAACTAACTCTAGAGAATGACTTCCACCTCATTAATTACACACTCACCTTCAGGAGGCTGAACTGGGTGAGGTACCATTAAAATGCTTTGGGAAATGCTTTGGACTGTATGAAACCTATGAAATCAGAGGCTGTCTTTATGTTTGGTTGGCAGATGTCACAGTGGCCCTATTGCTCAAAATGGAAAGAGGTTTATGTATAGAATTTTCATGTGTCTTTTATAGCATACATCTTGGAAAGTAAAATGTAGGTTTGTAAAACATCATCAAGTTTATTTAAAATATGGGTTTAAGGAAAATCTACTTAGTAAGGAGATGTCCTCTTTATGCACAGTTTATCTCTAAACAGTTTTGTGTAGTTTAACATCTTTTTCTTAAAAAAAAAATTAGTTTTGTCAGATAAACTTTTATAATAGTCACTTCTTTTGCTTTTCCTGTTTTATTGAGTATGAGGGCCTTTTCCCCTTTCTCCTATACATAACAAGTAATTTGTTGAGGCTGGAGAGATGGCTGAGTAGTTAAGAGTAGTAATGTTCTTACAGAGGACGAGAGCTTGGTTCACAACATCCATACTGGATAGCCCCATAATCATCTGTAGGTGAGCTCCATGAGGAATTTCATACTTATGGCATCTGTGAGCCTCTGCTTTCATATGAATACATATTTCCACATCGACATAATTTAAAATATAATGAAAACATCTAAAATGCTAATCTATTTAAAGTGGAGTTTGATACGTTACATTGGAGACTGTGAAGAGTTTGTTGAGTGAAGTGGGGAGAAGGATTTAACTTAATGGATCACTTGCATTCATACAATCATATCTGTTGTGTAGAGTTCTTCCTGTTGCTGCCATTGACTTTTAATATTTTTCAAAGCTACAATACACTTCCATGGAGGATGAGTCAATTATTTTAATTCTGAAAGAGCAACATAGAGTATCACTTGTTTGGAAGGTAGTCACAGAGAAGGTAGGTGCCAGTAGTTCTTGGAAATAGATCAGTGTCATCGAATAGGACATTCTGCCTTTATAACAATAATTAATATAGAAAGTGGGAGGAGGGGAAACAAAAGTAAAATTAGAATTTGAACTAAAAAAAAAAAAGAGCTTGATTACTCTTTATCCATCCTCAGATATGATTTTTGACTGACTGCTTTTAATTCTTTTGTATTTGTTTCTTTTCTCTTTTTTTATAATCTACATTATACATGTTAAAATGGAAATTTAATGATATACTTGTTCTTGGACAAATTGTTGCCTTGAATGTGTTCCAATAATCTTTTCATAGCAAATCAAATATGAAGCCAGTTTATGTTGATGAATTAAAAATTTTAGCATTGTGTATGCATGCATGTGTATATACATATGTGCACATGTGCATGGGATTATGCTTGCATGCATGTGAGCTTGTGTGCAGTCAGTCTATGTGAACATGTCAGCTGCTGCTGACAGTAACAGAGAGAATGATGCTATCTTCCCCATCCCTTTGGGGGAATGTACACATGGTAACAGCTTTCTTCACTGAGTTCACCTTGACTATGGATATTTGTGCATCAATTGAACCACTGAATAAAGGTTCTGATTAGTTTTCATTTGAACCAATCAGTGGCCATCTGGCTGATTGGCTGAGACCTAGGGTACTAGTAAATCTATCATACCTCCAGGGCAGACTAACAGGCATATTATGTTTAATCAAACATTTTGCCTTCAAACCTCTAGTTAGCCAAAGACAATAATTCCTGTCTTCTTCCCTTCCTTTTATATCCTTTGTTCCTTATCTCTTCTCTCCTGGGTTTTCATTCTTATTTCTTCTTCCTTTTACTCTTTCCTGCCACCAATACCACAATAGCATTTAACATGTTACAAAGTAATTGCACAACCCACTATTGTTGCAGTTCAGTGGTCCATCATTTCTTCCTTGGATTACTCTTTTAGCAGCATATTCCCAAATGCCTCCTAGTATACCTATAATATTTACACACCAAATAATTCATCCTTTACAATGAGGCTGAACTAATATTTCAAAAGTTTAAGTCTCATGAGACTATCCTGTTAAAAATATCATCCTCATGCTCCAGACCACACCTGGGTAAGGTTCAATCTCTTCAGCAAGGGATCCAAAATATTCCTCATCTGTTGTGGGCCCACCTTACTTCCTCATTTACTTATTATTTCAGACATTTCAGACATACTTAGGCCAATCATACATCCTCGCAGGCATCTCCCCTTTTCACACATGTGTGCCTTTGCATATATTACACAATGCCCTTCATCATTCCTCAGTATTTTCCTTTCTTTTATTCAGAAGTCTATTTTTTGGTTAGTTAATTTGAATTTTGTCTTCTAAGGCTTGCATGAAGTATTATGTAACTTTGAAATCTTTCATGACTGGCAAATTCTGGTTACCTTCCTGAAATCTCTATTACACACACACACACACATACACACTCACACACATGCATACACACGTGCACAGCGGGAGGCCTGGGCCCATGAAGCAGCAGCCAGGGACCAGCGAGGTGGAGGCTGTCTGTGGGGTCGGGAGGTGGCAAAGAAAGTCTGAAGTTCTAAAGACTGGAACTTCCAATGACATGAGGAAGTCCTTGGTTCTAAAAGGGTTTATTATCATGGCGGATGATGGATGATGGTAGATGGATCTGAGTGTACCCTCCCCTAAACCCCCCCCCCCAAACTCAGGGCAGACCTGAGTTAAATAGGGAGGGAGAAGTGGGAAGTGTTTGGGAGGAATGCTTAATTGGCTCCGCCCTCTGACCTTTATTAGTATGTAAATCTCTAGGGCCTGAGGCCTGTAGTCACACCCTCTACCTGTGCACTTTAGGAGGGGCTGTAATGGCCTACATGACTGAACAATGTAGGTCCATGGAGATTAGTACTGCTTTTAAGGACCCTGGGTTCTGGGGATGTGGCCGAACTCCTGCCGTTTCTCCCTTGGTGTCTTGGGGTTCCAGGACCATGCCCAGCCAAGAATCAGGATACCCTTACGCAGTCCCACACCCACACACATCCAGGCTGACATGTCACAATATCACTACCATGATTCTGAGATTTCCACTATACTCCTGAAATAACATTGAGTATAGTGTACTGATATTCCTGATTTTTTTTGAGATAATTCTTTTTAGAACCATGGATTCCTTATTTTCATAGTGAATATATCTTTGATAATTCAACAAAACTGAAAATACATAAAGAAACACATAAAACATTATTTAAAATAATTATAAAAAGAAAATATCATAATAAATATGGCTGTCAAACATATCAAAATTTTCTATGATACTGTGATTATCATTGAATAAACTCATGTATATGTCCATATTTATACATACACATATATATGAGTTTATTAAAACAAGTTAGGAGAAGAAAGTTGGTCATCTTATTGCCATTAGAAAATGTTAATCAAAAATTTCAAGATATTTTCAGCATAATCTGCAAATCATTTTTTTAAAGTTTTAACATAGTACTGTTATTGCTTTTAATATTTAAATTATTTTTATTGCTACAAAGTATGTTTCATTTTAATCAGGCACACATTTAATTTTCTATAATGTACGAAGGCAAGCCAGTGAAATTTGGCAGTCATATTGGGTGGGAATCCCCAGTTCATTGGCCTGCAGAAGAGTGGCATTGGTGTGGAGTGCTCTGGGCTCATAATGCAGCTTGTGGCTTGCATGCATCTTGCAGGTGCTTTCTTCCTCCACATCAGGAAAGGATCTCAGAGATGAGAAGGGTTGCATGAGGTGAAGAAGAAATCCTCTAGTCTAGGTTGTTAGAGAGTTTCATTTCTGGGTATTCTGAGCTTTTGGTCTAATATCCACTTCTCAGTGAGTACATAACATGTGTGTTCTTTTGTGACTGTGTTACCTCACTCAGGATGATTTTTTCAAGTTCTATCCATTTGCCTGTGAATTTCATGAAGACGTTGTTTTTAATAGCTGAGTAGTATTCCATTGTGTAAATGTACCACATTTTCTGTATCCATTCCTCTGTTGAAGGACATTTGGGTTCTTTCCAGCTTCTGGATATTATAAATATATGGCTGCTATGAACTTAGTGTGCATGTGTCCTTGCTATATGTTTGGCATCTATTGAGTATATGCCCTGGAGTGGTATAGCTGGGTCCTCAGGCAATACTATGTCCAATTTTCTAAGGAACGCTAGACTGATTTCCAGAGTGGTTGTACCAGCTTGCAATCCCACTAGCAATGGAGGAGTGTTCTTCTTTCTCCACATCCTTGCCAGCATCTGCTGTTATCTATGTTTTTGAATTAGCCATTCTGACTGGTGTAGGTGGAATCTCAGGGTCGTTTTGATTTGTATAGTTTACAGACTGTGTGAAGTTCAAGAAGGAAGACCAAAGTGTGGATGCTTCAGTGCTTTTTAGAAGGGGGACCAAAATACAGGAGGAAATATGAAGACAAAGTGTGGAGCAGAGACTGAAAGAAAGGCCATCCAGAGACTGCCCCACCTGGGGATCCATCCCATATATAGTCTCCAAACCCAGATGCTATTGCAAATGCCAGGAAGTGCTTGCTGATGGGAGCCTGATATAGCTGTCTCATGAGAGGCTCTGCCAGAGCCTGACAAATACAGAGGTGGATGCTTACAACCAACCATTGACTGAGCATGGGGTCTCCAATAGAGGAGTTGAAGAAGGGACTGAGGGAGCTAAGGGGGTTTGCAGCCCTGGGTGGGGAGCAGCAGTGTCAACTGGCTGGACACCCCTGGAGCTCCAAGGGACTGTACCACTAAGCAAAGAGTATCCATGGAGGGATCCATGGCTTTGGCAGCATATGTGACAGAGGATAGCCTTGTTGGACATCAGTGGGAGGAGTGGCCCTTGACCCCGTGGGGATTTGATGCCCCAGTTTAGGGGAATGACAGAGCCGAAAGGCAGAAGTGGGTATATAGTTGGGTGCCTCCCCCATAGAGGCAGGGGGAGGGTGGATGAGATAGGGGATTTCTGGAGGGGAGACATGGAAAAGGGATAACCTTTGAAATATAAAAAAGAAAATATCTCACAAAAGAGAAAAAGACAATTTCATTCCTTTTTTCCTTTACAATGGCCTTTTTGTTGGCAGTGTGTTCCCCTGGATCTTGGTTTTCTACAACTTGACCTTACTGGTGATTTTCCCCATGTCTGACTTGTATGATGCTTTTAGAACCAATGGTGTTTCTTCTGAGTTCCTTTTCCTTGTACCCCACTACTCCCATTGCTGCAGCAAGAGACCAGTTTTCATACTTTTTAAATTTTAAATTTTACTTAAAGATAATCAGAAATGAAGACACGATTAGTATTTTATTTCTAGCTGAGGTTTAGACTAAAATCTGAGGTTAGAATAATATGAGCTTTGTATATTAACATGCCTGCACCTTGTATACATTAGAGTTTAACATGTCTCATGTGTATGGTAGTCAAATTAATGAAGAAAGAAAATATTTAGTGTTTCATCCTATGTTAACAAAACAGACTCCTATTCTATATATTACTTTGTTACTCTAGACACAGATTAAGAATAGCAAAAAAGATTGAAGAGCTTTCTCTTGTTCAAAAGTCTTTGAATATTAATTCCAACAAAATGACCTTCCTTCATTTGTCACATTATTCACTAATGACTGACATGTGTCTATCAAACTTATCAAATAAGAGAAAAGGAATAAGCTGAAAAACTTGGACTATTACTTCCATATAAATTGTATATTGGGATGTTAGGTGACTCTTGACTTCCAGGGGATTAATTAAATCAACACTGAGGAGCTGACTACATGCTGTTCATTCATTTCATTCATTCCTTGTTAGAATGTCTAGACCACTGGGAAGTGCACCTGTCCTATGAGAGTCATTTGTCTCACACATGGAATGCTTTTCAACACAGAAACAATTTAGGACTAAGCACAGGGTGGAAATGCCATTTCCTCAACTGCCTAAGAGGGGGGCCTTTGCCTGCATATGAGTCTTTTTGTTTCACCTGTTCCCTTTGAATAGAAGAATAAAAGAACAGGAGAGAAACTTGAAAAGTACTTTCCACATTTGCAGATATGAGTGAAGGACTGCTCTTGTAGTGATCTCTGCCCTGAGTTTTGACATGCTCAGAATGTTGCATAGCATGATGGCTCACTTATGGCTAGTAGCTGTCTACTGCTTGTTTCTCCTCTGTTGCCTTTTGTAGTACTCTACAATATTCAAGTCTTTAAAGAAACTGCTTACTAGCCATGTCTGGGCAGTCTTTTTAAGGAAAAGAGAAGTTGCACATGTACTCACAACACATAGAAAAAGAGAGGGAAACATGGATACAATGGTTGTGTTCACTCTATTACACAAAGTCAGCTTGAATACAGCTAGGTCCTTATTCCCCCTGCTGGTGAAAAAACAAACCCGGAAAGCACTTTATGCTGTCAGTGTGATGATGAACAACAGTGGAATTTGTGATATCAAAGATATGCACTATATAAGTGTTTCTGCATCTTTTATGATTATGTATTTGATGAGCCAAAACAAGAGCATTGGAAATTGTACAAGGATTTCTAAAGGGACATCACAGATTTGTTGGGTACTTGTGAACAAGCAGAATCCTTAGAACATTTGTTTAACTGTGAGGCCATAGTAAACTCCCTGTGGCATCTATATTTTTCCACTAATTTTTAAAATACACTATTTTATTTCCTTGGTTAGGCACTTACTAGTGCCTCTATTTTGAGATTGCATTATCTTATTTTTTTTAGAGATGTTATAATAATATACCAGAGACTAGACAATACACATAAAACAGAGATATATTTCTTAGAATTTAAGGGGCTGGGAAGCCTATGATCAAGAAACTGGAACATTTGACGAGTGTCACACACTCTCTGCTTCCAATGTGGTGTTTTAAATGCCATGCCTCCAGAGAGGAGAACACTGTGGCCTCATAGGATGAGAGATCCAGAAGTACAAAACAGGGCCTAGTTTGACTGCTTCTAGACATTGTATAAAAGCTGTAATGACTTAGTAATCCCCTAGTGGGTCTATTTCTTAATCATAACACTGAGTCATAACTGAGCACATGAGTTTGGAAAGGCACATCTGATAGTCATAACAATTACTATTATTAACGTGTAATCTTGATGCACCCTTTAATAAGCCCTGAGCATCATTCTCTTACTGCTCAGCAGTCATGCTATTATAGAACAAGGGCGAGATAGAAATGCAATGCAAGTGAATATGCAAACTGTTCTCTTTTCTTAGAAACAGTGCTATGGTAGGGTCAAGAAAGTCTTTTGAAGCAGTCATCCCTGTGATTATCAGGAATGTAACTCTGCATGCTGAATCTCTTCCAACAAATCACTTCGCTTGTTTCATCTACTTTATTTTTTTTTAATAAAAATCTTATGGTTCTATAGTTTATAATCTATGTGGTATTGTTACTTTGAAAATTAAATTAGTTAAAGGAGAATGGATACACTTTGTTTAAGCCAGACTCTCAGATACAGTAAACATTTTATTCATATAGAATAGTTGCCATTGCCCCAGTCCTACTGTAGACTTGTTATGATTTCTCTTCTGATACAAATACACTGTAAAACATGTTTAATATTAACTACAATTAACATTTGCCTAAACTTTGCTCCTCAAAATATGGAATCTAATACCTCTTTCTATTAAAAAATCATGAATTCCAAGGATAATTAGTATCATTTTATCAATAGGGGTTTGGAAGTTAGATAGATCAAGGGAGTTTCTGAAGGTCCACTCTAATTTGTGGTTGTATAAGAACACAGACTGGCCTCAAGGCTCCTCATTATTTGTTCTTGCTAACTGATTTTACCTTGAATCCAATTGAGTCTCTGTTAAGTACAATGACTTTTCTTTTTTCATTTCTTATAGTTACAGGTTTAATTCAGGACAGGGTATACAGCCTGGATGTACAGAATAGTTATCTGGAAAGTGTACTAAAATATACATTCCTTTCTTTCAATTTCCTTTCTGTCATGACATTTTCTGATTCAGAGTTTCAGGGGCAGGACTAGAAGATATTATTAGGCTTCTCATTCCTGGGTAATATTTTGACCATTCCTAATTATGCTGTATTTACTTCCAAGGACATCACATGGCATATGTGATATATTCTAGTAAGCCATTCAGAGCACATATCATACAGACAGGCTTTTTGGGGGTGTGGGCAGAAAGGGTGGGAAGGGCCCTTTGTTTCTTGAGATGAGTATTTCCTGCAGTCATTCTGTCCACCTCCCAATCACACACGGAAGAATAATGTTATGAGTGATATCAGGGATGCAGGCATCCTTGCAAATTTCAGATGCTGTTTTGAGACAGACACATTTTATTGTCTTCAACTAACAGCACTTCGGTCTCCTGCTACCTAGCCTGTGACTATCTCTCTCATTAAATCCCTGTGAGTAGCCCTGCTACAGCTATGAATCACACACCTAGGGCTTCACAGAGACTGAGTTTATTGAGCCACATGATAGGAGACTATATCTCAGATGGCCCCAGAGCAGCCAAAACAATCTGTCACTTTTAATTCTTCCTGTCACCTCATTAAGGATATAGCAATGTTGACAATAAAACACATTTCCACACAAGACACATGACGCGCGCGGACACATACACACACACACACACACACACACACAAGGCACCAAAAATGCAACAATTCCTCCTCTTGTATTTAGATATGGTTATAAATATCCAGTCATTGTAAGATTCATTGAACAAACATATGTGCCAGGGTACTCTATATAACTGACACAGGCACAGAACAGTCTCCATGGGCACATAAAGCAATTAAAAATAACTGAGCTTCATAGCAGGCTACTATAATACAAAGGTCAGGCCCATAAATATGAACAGGATGACAGTAATGTCTCTATCCAAATATACCCCCAAACACACCACTACAACAGTTTAGAACTCAAAGGTTAATGTAAAAAAAAAAATTAAAACCCTGAAATTATGCCATATTCATCTCATGGCTTTTGTTCCTGTGGTCTTTTCATCAAAGGTTAATATATGTGAATACCATGGAAAAATTTTATCAAGGCCAAATGTGTGTCACCGGGAACTACTTTATTCAGTGCAAAATATTTACCCTTGTGCATGTGATAAAATAAAGGACTTATGGCAAACGTTCTGCAAAACGAAAATGTCCCCCCACCCCACTGGGTTGCTTGTTTTTTAGATTAACTTCACTGATATTTGAATTCTACTCCAAGCTGTAGAGAGTCTGTTCTGAGGGCAGGGATAATTTTCGCAGTAAACACACTGAGTGTGATAATCAGGTTTATGCATGGTTGTAAAGAATGTGCTGACAGATGGAAAAGAAGCCACCTCAGTCTGCGCTGGATTCATTTTTATATATATTAAAAAAATCATATGACACCTGACTCTGATTCAAATAGCAGTCCTTTTCCTGCTGTCTTCCAATGGCAGAAATATTCTAGACTATATAGGAAAATTCCAGGCCCTGGTGGAGGGATTCACTAACATTTCTAGTTCTGTGATCATTGGAGCATCACAGGTTCCTGTTTTACCATTCAAGGTGTTGTGTGTGATGAAAAAACTTACTCCCACCAAACATGAATCTTTATATTTAAGTGCCCTCGATAGCAAGCAAGTGAATTCAGAAAAGGATGTGAACGGAATGGTTTTCATGAAAGGCAGGCACTTTCTAACCTTCCTCTGCAAAGCAAACTATCAGCAAACTCAGTGTAGCTCAGCTTTCATCAGAGCATATTAAATAGGATTGCAAACTGTGGAGAGCATTTGGGTCACCTGGGCCCTGCTGAGGTGACATTTGAGAACACACTGATTAAAAGGAGCAAACACTCTAAAACCCCTTCCTTTCTCTTAATAATAATGAGTTTACAGTGACTAACTCGTGTAGCACTTGATTCTCCAAGACACAGTTTTGGCCCTTCCACAGGAAAGAAAACCAGATCTTGGTGTCTCTTTGCTTGTAAACCATAATTCTACATTCAGAGATAAACTTATTCCATGATAGAACCATAAACAAATACCGCCAAACCCAGCTAAAGTGAGAAGCAGTCTCCTTGTCATTCCCAAGCACATCTTTGGTAGAGCTGCTATTACAGAGCCCTAGGACAGGGACTAGGTTGACGAAATTCCATGTCTGGAAGCAAGAAGTCCAAAATCAAGATTTGACGAGAGTTCTTTTTGAGGGCTGTGCAGGAAGAATCTGTTCTAGGGCTCTCCCTAATATGTATAGTATATACATATCCAAATTCTGCCCAGCAAGCTCCAGGGATCCTCCTTGTTCTACTCCTTCAGGCGCTGGGACCACAGAATCATGCTCAGGGCCTAGCTTTTTTACATGGTTGTCGGGGATCCGAACTGAGGTCCTCATGTTTTAATGACAGACACTTTAACAAATGAGCTAATTCCCTATTAACCCATGTTACTTTTTCCATGGATAGGATGGGAGCTTGACTGGATCAGAGTCCATGCTAACCATCTTACTCTCCATCAGTCACTTGTGTGGAGACACGACCTCCTAAGATAATCATATTCTGAAGTTCTCTGAGCGAGGCCTTAAAAGTCACCTTGAAGGGGAACACAATTCAATCCTAAAGCTTTTCTTTAAAGAAATAATACCAACTAAATAAAAATTCCATATTGGTAATTATATCTCTACTTTCAATGGCAACCCAAAGAGAAATTATTCCCATACCTGTAACTCCCAGGGTACAGCTTCCAAAAACAACAGGGTTCATTTCCTTATTACCAAAAAAGTTGCCAAATGGTTGTTTTTGTTAATTTTTACATCTTCCAAAGTCCTAACAATCAACGCTGTCACTTCAGCTCTTCTATAGTATTCTCCTCTGCCTACTTCAAAATTGTTCCCAAAGTATGACTTATCCTGACTAGGGGTTCCTATTGTATCCATGTGATCAATCTACTGAATTTTCTCTAACTTTTCAAATCAAGTGACTTTCAGTCTATCTAGTCTATTTCTAAAATTTAAATTTAAATACTAACTCTCTGACTCCTGTCTCCTCATATACACTTTAAAAATTGTTCTCTATTTTCTTTGTAGCATTACTTGCCAAATTATGTTATTACATGGAACATTAGTATTTTAGTATCTTAACAGAAGCTACAGAGAGAAGATAAAAATGGTATGATCAGATAACATTAGGACAAGAGAGTTAGTAAAGTTTAAATGTTTCTTTACTGAAAGAATTTAGTACCTTAATATCTACTAGGAATGAACAAGATCTGGCAATTGCTTTAACCAAAATCCTGTGAGAAATTAAGAAAAATAAAAGGAGTAGGAAAAATGTCTCAGCAGTTAAAGAGTGTTCATTACTCTTGCAGAGGTGCTGAGTTCAGTTCCCCAAAGCTCATAATTACCTTTATCTTCAGCTTTTGGATACCTGACACCTTCTTCTGGTATCTGTAGGTACCCACCCACACACCCACACACCCACCCACACACACACACACACACAAACACACACCAATTCTTTTTAAAATCAAAATGAGAAATGAGTAAAACCTGTGATTCATGGAACACTAGTCTGGGAACTGGGCTACCAGTGTTCAGTAGTTCAAAGTACTCTGCAGTGTATTATACCTACTCATTTTTTTTTTTGTTCTATATATTCTTTCCTCAGGGTTTTGTTCATATACCACTATTTCCACTCACTAACTTATTAAATACCCTCTCTGTATCTAAAGAACCCCTGAGTCTTCCCTACACTTCTACACTTCGTCCATTTCATGCAGGGGCTCACCTTTAGCAACTTCCAGCAGGCATTCAGCTACATAAATAAGACTATACCAGCTGGCTCCTTTTCTAATCATATGAGCACATAGAAAACTTCTCTCTTCTTTCTCAGTTTTCTATCTCCCAGATGACTCACTTCCTATGCCATAGGAAGAAATGGTTCTAACGATCATCAGGTAGGACTGTTCAATCTTCAGATTACCAACTTTTGCTTACAAAACAGAAAAATATGCCTGCTCATCCCTTCTGTGTTTTCATCGCCATTTAAGCAAAAGCTCTGTAGGAAAGCAAATTAACCTGCTACTCTCTCTCACCCACCTTACAGTCTCAGGGACAGTTTATGTGTATGTTCATTTCAGGATTTTCTATTTCTTATCTACTCATTATTTCTCCTAGGGTATTCAAAATGCTCAAAGATTCTCACTTTTAATTTTGTCCTCCTTTTATGCAGTGTCTTGGATTTGCCTTTGCCTTCTTTTCTATCAAAGTAGCATGGCTCACATTCTCCCTGTTCTTAAATCCAGTGCCGGTTTTACTTTTGGGGAGTTCTGGACTCTAGCCAATGATCTTAATTTGACATTAATTAGGGACAGAAAAGAGATGAAACTGTGAATTTTTAATCTACACACTAGGATCTCAATTCTAATTGTATAGATTCTTAACATTGTAACGTCTGTGGTTTTAATGTCCCCTGAAGCTCTTTTAAAATCTATGCATTTTAAACTTAATTCTCCAATAGACAGTCTGGAAAGGAAGGGCTTTTAAGAGTTGAGTAGATCATATGTCCTTGTTATGTGTTAGAGCATCTTCTGGATATATACCCAGGAGTAGTATAGCTGGGTCCTCAGGTAGTGATATGTCCAATTTTCTGAGGAACCGCCAGACTGATTTCCATAGTGGTTGCACCATCTTGCAATCCCACCAACAATGGAGGAGTGTTCCTCTTTCTCCACATCCTCACCAGCATCTGCTATCACCTGAGTTTTTTATTTTAGCCATTCTGACTGGTGTGAAGTGGAATCTCAGGGTTGTTTTGATTTGCATTTCCCTGATGACTAAGGATGCTGAACATTTCTTTAGGTGCTTCTCGGCCAATTCGCATTTCCTCAGTTGAGAATTCTTTGTTTAGCTCCTTACTCCATTTTTTAATAGGGTTATTTGGTTGCCTAGAGTCTAATTTCTTGAGTTCTTTGTATATATTGGATATTAGTCCTCTATCGGATGTGGGATTGGTAAAGATCTTTTCCCACATATGCTCCACTATGTTCATAGTAGCTTTATTTATAATAGCCAGAAACTGGAAAGAACCCAGATGCCCTTCAACAGAGGAATGGATACAAAAAATGTGGTACATTTATACAATGGAATATTACTCAGCTATTAAAAACAATGAATTTGATAAATTCTTATATAAATGGATGGAACTAGAAAATATCATCCTGAGTGAAGTAACCCAATCACAAAAGAACATACATGGTATTCACTCAGTGATTATTGGATTTTACCCCAGAAGCCTGAAATACCCAAGATTCAACTCACAGACCACATAAAGCTCATGAAGAATGATGACCAAATAGGGGGCCTTCAGTCCTTCTTAGAAGGAGTAACAAAATACTCAAGGGTGCAAATATGGAGACACAGTGCAGGACAGAAACTGAAGGAGGGACTGTCTACAGACCATTCCACCTGGAAATCCATCCTATGTGCAGTCACCAAAGGTAGAGGTTGATGTGGATGTCAGAATGTACATGCTGACAGGAGCCTGATATAACTGTCTCCTTAGAGGTCTGCAAGAGTCTGACATACTCAGAGGCAGATGCTCACAGCTAGCCATTAAACTGAGCATGGGGTTCCCAATGGAGAAGATAGAGTGAAGGCAGAAGATGTTGAAAGGATTCGCGACACCATGAGGAAAGCAACAATTCCAACCAACCAGAGCCCCCAGGTTCTAAACCACCAGCCTGGGAGCGCTTAGGGAGGGACCCATGGCTCCAGTTATATATGCAAGGGAGCTATATATAAGTGGGAGAAGAGATCCTTGGTCCCATGAAGGCTGGACGTCGTGGGGGGGGATACTCGAGGGTGGGGAGGTGAGGTACAGGGGAGGGTGGGTGGGGGTACACCAACGTGGAGGCAGGAGGAGGGGGGAAGGGATAGTGAGTTCCTGGGAGGAGGAGGGGAAATGGGGTAAGGAGAGAACATCTGAAATGTAAAAAAAAAATTTCCAATAAAAAATTTCCAATAAAAAAAAAAAAGAGTTGAGTAGATCATGAAGACTTGCTTTGTCAAGAAGTTAGTCTTTGATTAATTTTTTTTCTGTTATAAGAACATTAGAATTATAAAAATTATAAATTTTAATAATTTAAATAATTATGGAATTATAGAATTATAAAAATGGTGGCTGCCCCTTGTTCTTTTCACATGCTTTTTTTACCACACAGGACTTCAAGGTTCAATGGCCAGTCAAACTTCAATACATTACCCAGCCTCTCATAGTCTCATGAGCATTACACATTACAGTACACACAACCAATGAGACAGTCACTGCAGCAAGTTCCTTAGTCTATTTGAGCTGGTTTTGTTTATTTGTTGTTTTGTTTTCAACTTCTGTTGAAGGGCAAAAATATTTTTTAAAAGTAAAATTTGGGGAAGAATAACTTAGACGTTTGTATAAACCTTCCAGCAGGTGGCCAACGAATGAGTTCTTACTGTCTGTCACCATAAACTATCTTCTTCTGCATCCTTCCACACAGCCTTCTGTCATGTTGAACCCATTCCCACAGCTCATGTCACAGTGGTCCTGTGTCTCTTCTTAGAGTGCTGGATATTCTTACTTTATCTTTTCTTCATCCTTTTTTTTTTTTTTTAATTTTTATTTTGAGCAAATCAAAAAAATTTAAAAAGCATTCAAACAGAATAAAATGAAAAGAAACAAACAAGCAAAATACCAAGGGTCAGATATACAAGAATTCTATAGAGCCTTCAAACAAGCAATACTTTTTGAGTTATGTTTAAAAAAATTCAGAACCACAATAAGCTCCTTCACAAAGCAAATAATATTGAAATAGTGAAATCAAGTGTAAACCCAACAAAAATATATAAGTTATAGTCCAGTATCCCTCATGAATATACATACAAAAATTCTCAATGAAGTAGTTGCAAACTGAATACTAGAGATATAAAAAGATAATATTCCGTGAATAACTGAACAACTGTTTTTTTTTAGAAGACCATACTCCATATACAGGCTGCATGTTTTGGGATAGCCCCCACTCCAGATGTTTGAGACCTGCATGAAAACCAAGCTGCACATTTACAACATATGTGCAGGGAGGCCTAGGTTCAGCCCAAGGAGCTAGATCTGTGTAGACTAGGTATGCTCCACGGTTGGTGATTCAGTCTCTGAGAGCTCCAAGGGTTCAGGTTCGTTTACTCTGTTGATCTTCCTGTGCAGTTCCTATCTCCTTAGGGCCCACAATCCTTCCACCTATTCTTCTTTAAGAGTCCTCAAGCTCCATCCACTGTTTGGCTCTGGATGTCTGTATCTGTCTGAGTCAGCTGCTGGTTAGAGCCTCTCAGAGGACAGCTTGCCCCTGTCTGTTCTCAGGCTGGAAGTTTAGATCCTGGGAGCTCTGGTTGAATCTTTTGATACTCGTTCTAAAAAGGACAAAAGCACCCTCACTTTGGTCTTCCTCCTTCTTCTTGAGTTTCATGAGGTTTATGCGTTGCATCTTAGGTATTGTGTGTTTTGGGGCTAATATCCACTTATCAGTGAGTGCATACCATGTGTGTTCTTTTGTGATTGGGTCATCTCACTCAGGATGATATTTTCTAGCTCCATCCATTTGTCTAAGAATTTCATGAGCTCATTATTTTTAATGGCTGAGTAGTACTCCATTGTGTAAATGTGCCACATTTTCTGTATCCATTCTTCTGTTGAAGGACATCTGGGTTCTTTCCAGCTTCTGGCTATTATAAATAAGGCCGATATAAACATAGTGGAGCATGTGGCCCTGTTGCATGTTGAAATATCTTCTGGGTATATACCCAGGAGGGGTATAGCTGGTCCTCAGGTAACACCATGTTCAATTTTCTGAGGTATCGCCAGACTGCTTTCCATAGTGGTTGTACCAGCTTGCAATCCCACCAACAATGGAGGAGTGTTCCTCTTTCTCCACATCCTCGCCAACATCTGCTGTCACCTGTGTTTTGGATCTTAGCCAATCTGACTGGTGTGAGGTGGAATCTCAGTGTTGTTTTCATTTGCATTTCCCTGATGACTAGGGATGCTGAGCGCTTCTTTAGATGTTTCTCAATCATTCGAGTTTCCTCAGTTTAGATTCCAGACCATCAAATAACCCTATTAAAAAATGGGGTAGAGAGTTGAACAAAGAACTCTTTTCTTCATCCTTAATGTCGAAATATGTCAGTTTTTTCTATTAGGTCTGTTTCCTTCTGAACTGACAATTTCTACTTTCATACCATTTGTCACCATTTTCTGAAAGAAAAAAAAAAACTCTTCTTTTTAAACCTTTAACCTGATCAATGTGCATAATGACAGTTAATGTATCTAGTAATTTTATTTATTTATTTTTTAACTATAAACCTATCAATATCTCACAGGAAATTCAAGGTGAAAGTGCTTAATATTAAAGGTCACCCCACAAAGTTGGCCCCTTCTTGTGTCCTTTGTCGCAAACATGACACCATTTTTCAGATGCAGGGAGTTAATTTTGATATCATGATGACAGCAATAAATTTCTTTGAATTACACAATGAAAATATATTCATTTTCTTCCCTAGTATCTTATTAAGTAAATGAAAATATTTATGTCTTAGGATTAAGTATGTCATTAATGTTTCTGCCATGATTCAAAGATTCCTAATTTAACACACAGAGTCATTTTAGAACCTTCAACAGCACAGATGTTAAAAAGGTTGATTGCCAATTTTATGTTTCAATTATATCTATGATAAATAATCCATTCTTTAAAAATTAGACAACTTCTTCAAAATATATTATTGCTAAATAATGATGAGCATTTATTCTCTTATGAGTCTGGAAAGAGAGCTTATTTAAAATGGCTAAGTATGGTAACACACACTGCTAATCTCAGGGCTGTGGAACAGAGACCTGGATGTCTAATGAGCTAGCCTAGTCTATTTGGAGAGCCTGAGGAGCGTGACATACCCTGTCTCAGAAACAGTTGGAGGCCTCAGAGATGGCTCCCTTTGTAAATGTGCTAAGGACTCAGGCCTCAGGACTTAAGTTGAATTGTTGGAACCCAGATAGTGGAGGAGAGAGCCTACTTTCACAAGTTATTCTCTGACGCTTGCACATGCAAGACTGAACATATGCTTGTACATTACATATTCATAGACATACAAAATAAATACATGAATGTAAAGAAAAGTGTAAAATGAAGATGACAGATATTGTTAAATGACACCTGTCCTGTATCTTCTGCCCATACACACACACACACACACACACACAGACACACACACACACACACTCATCTCACTTTTAATATGAGCTTTTAAATCACAGATTTGAAGAGAATAAGCTTTATAAATGCAATTTGTAATACTTTAAAATGCTAAATAATAATAGACATGTTAATTAGATTTTAAGACAAAAATAAAGAAAACATTAGAACATATTTTGTTTGAATTATAAAGGAATAGTAATTAGACATAAATGATTTTATAATAATTGTATCTTTATACTATAAAGAATTATAAGACAGTGAAGCAGTTTCCATATAACCTGCACAATTTGCTTTATTAAAGCTTACATATTATTACATTTAATGGTACATTTGTTACAATTAATGAGCCAAAGATACATTATCATTAAAGTCCATATATTATTCAGATTTCTTCAGATTTTTCTCTTTGCTTGTTGATCCTGGATCTCATCTGAGGTACCATTTTATATTTTAGTCATCATCTATGCTTAGCCTGCTCTTGGCTGTGATGGTTTTTATAATTTCCCTTGGTTCTGATTACCGTAAAGGATATCTCTCATATACTTTAAATGAATGTCCTTCAAATGCGATGTATCTGGTGTCTTTTCTGCAATTAGATTAGAATTTGATTTTTTTAACAAGGAAGACCAAGCTGTTAGACTGTCGTCTTTACCAATCCATATCAAGGAACAGCTATCAGGAGTCTTAAACTCTGACATCTTAACCTGAGTATCTTGGCCAAAACAGTATCTCTTTCCTCCATAGCAAAGTTTATTTTTTCTCATTTCTGCAGACTATACTTTTTGAAGGAACATAGCTCATATTCAATACTGGGAAATTATGGGTCCATACATAGAATTATTTCACATGATTCTTTTGCAAATAAAATTATGAAGGGAAATGCAGGCTGAGATGCAGACTATGACAAAAGAACCACACTGAACAACAGATGCAAAAAACAGCGTCACTAATGGAGATGATTGGAATGTCACTGGCTTAAGTTTAAGTGTTATTAAAGGAACATGTAGGGCTTCTAAAGCAGCAAACACAAATATGTCAGTAATGTAACTTCCTTAATAATACAGTTTCTCATGGGCCTATTATGTAAAATCTCTCCTACTGCTATAACTGTAAACAAGAAGTGAGAACTTGCAAATGAACAAGGAAAGCTATAATAACTTGTACTTGGTATTTAGTGAATTCAAATCGGAGATTTCAGTATGAATGATATCATTAATATTGATGTATCCAATTTGAATGTATATACATATGTATTTGCATATGTATTTGTGCAACACACACACACACATGCACGCACACACACATACACCTATTTCTTAGGTTAGGCTCTACTTTATAACTCCAAACATAAGAAAATGTTATGGAAAAAACATAAACAAAACCTTTAATCCTATTGTGATTTGGGCATGTTGGAGTCTATGACACATTGGAAGTGGCTGGATACTGAACATAAAGTAAACATCCAATTACTTTCCAGATAGTTGAGTCTGTCAGCTAAGGAGCACATAGATATTCTCCAAGATCCATCTTCGTTATAAAGATGGTACATCTCTGTATCAGCTGAGTAAACAAGAAAGTCAAGATTGCTAGATCATTTATAAATCAAACAACTGACTGTTATCAAATATGATGGAGGGACTGTTGGGATCCATTTTCTTCAGTTATACTTCACCCATTTTACAAACACCTTCCATGCACTCATTCACACTCAGTTGGTCCTTCCTTCTGGTCTCTTGGTTATACCTGCAAAATGAAGTAAAACATTGTCGCAAATGCTTTGTTGCAGCCGCTGCCTCCTGTGAAGCATTAGGTGTTAGGACTATGCTTAGAACGGTGTGTGCAGCATGCTGGAGTGAACATTTTGTATGATAGTAGTTCTGTTTCCATTTTGTGACTTCTCAAGCCAAGATTAAATGTCTGCCATGAAATATGAATGATCTTTTCATTATAAATCCATCATGGCCCACTCTCTTTTCTCTCTCTCTGTCTCTCTTTCCTTCCCCTTCCTTCCCTTCTTCCTTTTTCATCCCTCATCTCTCTCCCTCCCTCTCTTCCCTCCTTCCTTTCTTTTTCTTAAAATTTTTATAATAATCCAGATAGAAAGTATTTTTTGCCATTTAAAGTTGGTTCTAGTCCTTGAAAATTTTCAGATCTGTTTTCTTAGCAATTTGTGAACAAAATCTTTCTGTATAGGGGTGTAGGAGGAGCTAAGGTGTGAGGAGTTAGGAGAGGAAGAGGAAAAGGAAGAGGAGGAGTTAAGAGAGGAAGAGATAAAAGGAAGAGGAGGAGCTAGGAGACAGGAGAGGAAAAGAGAAAGATGTAGGAGTGGTGGAAACAGATGTTCACCTGTCTGTAGCAGTGAAAGGTAGTTGGTATACCTAGGTTGGGTATTGGGTTACACTTCTGATTGTATGGGTATCTTGTTACTGATCATTGCCAAATATATAAGCTTTGATTAATCTATAAGAATTAGAGTCTCATTCTCTTACTGGGACCCGCATGGATGGCGGAATGGTTGGGCAGTGCCCTGCCTTGCGGAGACAGCGTGGAAGATTGGCAGAGCCATCTCTCATGCTGCATCTAGTGGGTGGCAAGGCTGGTGTTTCTGGTGGCTGGTTCTAGCTGCAGTGTGCACGTGGCCTCAGGCTGAGAAACATGGCGGCTGAGCTAGACGGAAGCCACTGCAGCTTAGATAGTTGGCCTGAGCCAGAGGCCGTTTTAAATAATTACTACATCATAGGGGAGGGATGTGATAACGGTAGTTATATCCTCTGGGAAAGTCTCAGTGAAAAATAAAGACATGAAATATTAATGATCTTTTCATTATGAAAAATGATTCTTATGGTTATAAAATAAATAGACAGACAGACAGACAGGAAAATAGATAAAGTAAACATGCAGCTGGGTAGGCATCATTTTCCTGTCACACAATGTTCAGGAATGGAGGCAGAGGTAGGCCATGAGTTATAATATATAGCTAAGGTTACATTTGGGGTAAGTTGACTTACAAAAGACCTGTCCCAAAAATCAAACAAAAATAGGGATCCAAGAGTCCAGAGGAATATAAATTATCAAGTGGATAAATGGAGAAGTAGCAAACAAATGCATTTTGTTTGTTTGGGTTGGGTTTTGCTTTTTGTATTTATTTATATTGATTGATTGATCCTTTAAATTTCATTAATTCAGAAAAATGTAAAAGAGGATTTTCATTTTTTTTTCACTTATTCACTTTACATCCCACTCACTGCCCTGACCTAACTGACAACCCTCCCCTGTTCCCATTCACTTCTCAGAGAAGGTGAGGCTCACTCATCCTATCCCTTCAAGTCTCTGAGGGCCTAGGTATGTCTTCTCCCACTGAGGCCTAGACAAGACAGTCCAGATAGAAGAACACATGGCAGATATTGGCAACAGCTTTTAGGTTAGCCTCTACTCTACTTGTTCAGTACCCACATGAAAGTCAAGCTGCACATCTGCTACATATAAGGAAGGAGGCCTACTTTCAGCCCATGTATGTTCTTTGGTTGATGGTTCTCTCTAAGAGCTCCAAGGGTCTAGGTTAGTTGATGCTGTTGGTCTTCCTGTGGAGTGCCTATCCTTTTAGGGGCTGCACTCCTTCTCCTATTCTTCCATAGGAATCCCCAAACTCCATCCACTGTTAGCTGTGGGTGTCTGCATCTGTCTGAGTCAGTTGGTGGGTGGAGCCTCTCAGAAACAGCCATGCTAGACTTCAGTCTGCAAGCTATAACAGAGTATCATTAATAGTGTTAAGGAATTGGGCTGGCCTTTGGTTTGGGTTTGTTGTTTTTGTTTTGCTCTGTTCTTTACTGAAGAACATTAAATAAGATTTATATAATTTTATCATATATAACGATAAAAGACAAGATCATTTTTTTTCAAATATCCAATGAAAGAAGGATTGTCAAATCTCTAATCAACATAAAAATGACTTAAATTGGCCACTAGGGTAAAGGTTAATTTGTACCTTCCTTGTACCAGCTGAAAGAGGAAAAATCAGTTTTTTCCAACAGAGTGACACTGGAAATATCAGCCACTTCAGGGGAGGTCTCATGTTCAGGAGTAGTTGGCCAAATATAATAATGGACTCCATAGTGCTTTGTGTGCTTTTATTGTGTTATGATTTGTATTTTTTGTTGTTTGTTTTTTCTTTCTACATAACATTTTGTTTTGTGTTCTTGGTTTGGGGGGTCATTAATCCTGTTTTGATTTTTCTATTTTTTTTTTTTTAATAAAAATCAAAGTTGGGTGGTAGGAACAGGAAAAGATACAGAAAGACTAGGGGTAGAGGTAGAATATGATAAAACAATTTAAAATTGTTAAAAATAAAAAATAATAGAAATTTTGAAAAAAGAAAATATTCACTAAGTGAAGTTAAAATAGAAAACCAAAGATTATCTTACTTTCTCATATCAGAAATGCTACCCCACAGATCTGAGATGTGATAAACATATGTTTAAGAGGTAACAAATGTTTTCTTCTTGTTCTAGTTTGCATTGTAAAGAAGATTTTGGCAAGCATATTAAAGATAATATGCAACAGAGAATCTTTTAGCATTTGGTAGCTTTATCAAATAAGATGAAAAATTTTTCTAAAATTTACTTTAATTTCCCTGTATTTTGAATATAAATAAAATTGGTAGTAATCCAGGAAAATGTAAAAATTAATGTTTATAATGATTCTTATAATAAATCTCATAAAAAGAATATTAAAAAATGTCAAGGAAGATAATACTAAAAAGTCAAATAATTTCCATTAAGTCTTTGAATTTGATTCTAGTTTGACTACCTAAGATTGTTTAAACTGATGGAAAAATTTCAATCTTAAATTATGAATCAACAAAATCCTATATCAAATAAAAATCCTGGTACATAAAATAAAACAGATTAATTACGTTTAGAACTACATATATGTATGTTATAGCTAATTACATGCAGTTGTCTACTAAATAAATAACACACTCTGATTGAATGGATTTTTATTCATTGATTCACAAAAAATCAATATTAGGAAATTAAGAATAAATAATTATAACAATTGAACAAAGAATAAAAATGTTATCCAGAGACAGACTGCCAAATTAATTTCAAACTGGATTAATCATTCATAAAACAATTCATCAATTAGAGATAAGAGATAAAAATAAATCCCTGGGAATGATCAGCACTATTTGTTTCAAAATGACAGCCAATACTATGTCTGACTGCAAAGCATCAGGACATTCTCCTACAGGCCTGGGAGAAGGTAATATTACTGGCATTATTATTCAGTTCATTTTAAATGTTAGATTTGTTGAAGCATGAAAAAGAGAGATTCATTCTTTCATGTATGCAGTTTGATAATTAGACAAACGTCTTTGACATCAAAATAAAAATAAAATCTTATAAATATGATCATACTCTCTTACTGGTGTTCTGTGGTTCCTGGGATCCCAGGTTATACTGACAGTCCAGCTGATGCCTCTCCTGTGTTCATCTTTTCCAGAATTCCATGTCAGATTATGAATTTTCATAATGCCTGGTGCTTTTAAAATTTATCCATTGGTCCCAGTAGCATTAATCATTTTTACATGGGAGTCACATATTAACATATTTTTAATTTGTATTTCTAGAGTGGCTAATCCTATTTTC
Organism: Mastomys natalensis; assembly: GCA_021653895.1. Lineage (NCBI taxonomy): Eukaryota > Metazoa > Chordata > Mammalia > Rodentia > Muridae > Mastomys > Mastomys natalensis. The sequence continues at coordinate 626,809 of JAJTUV010000002.1, read as the reverse complement.
AAAGATACTTGTCCTCTGTGATTTTCTATATAGATAGTTATGCTGTTTGTGAATAAATATAACATTTTCTTACTATATCTTTGTCTTAAAATTTTGTAAACATACTTAGAAGTACCTTTTCTCCTCTTAATTTCTGTCAAGATTCTAGAATCATCACAATTTCTAAAACTAAAATAAAACAAAATAAAAATAAAATTTGAGTTGTAATTACTTTGATCCATCTTTGTCAAGAACCTTAATTTCAGTTTCTCTCTTCCAAATATAATATTTCTTATTTTCTTTATTTTATAACTCTTAGTAATGTTTTAAGATAGCAGGTTATAGGGTTTAAAATTTTGTGTTGTTTTTATTTTCACTTTTAATTGTGCATTGATAATGTACAGAAGTTAAGCTGACTGTTCCTATTTTGAACTGGGTCAATGATCAGTCACTTGTTTCCCATTAGTGTCTTTGTATGATATTCTGAAGTCTAACTCTGTAGACAGGCTGTGAATACATACAGATCCCCTTATGTTAATATTTTATATATTTTTTTCAGATTCATAGTCTTTATTTAAATCTACAGTGAAATGTTGAATAGAAGGAAGAGAGACCTTCTTTGATGCTACAAAGAGTAGTGGGAAATACACTTTCTTCATTAATATGTTAGTTGAAGAATTTTAACAGAGGCATCTTTTTGAAGTGTTGATTTCTCCAAACTTAATACTGGACTTGAATGTATACACACACACACACACACACACACACACACACACATACACGCACACACATATCACATATATGCCCACAGTGTCTTATGCAAAACTTGCTCTTTAAGTTCTTTATCTGATATTAATATTTGGACTCCAACAGTCTTTGTGTTCAGGTTCTATGGTGTATTTATCCATTCTTTTTTAATTAACAAATGTCTTTTTATTTGACATTAGCCTCTTTAACAATTCCAGATACTATTTTTTCCTGGTTTATATTATTTGCCAATCTATGACATTTAACTTAGTTTTATATGGTTTATATTTTATATAATAATTATATTTGCATTCTTTCATTTTTGTTTTCCTACTGCTTTCTGATTTACTTTGAATTAAATGGTTAATTATGCAAACATTGTGCACATTGATTTGCTCTTAGACTGCTCAGTATTATATCACTCACTATGCAGTTAAGAAGGTTAAGTAAGAACATTTTTTCTAAAGGCAATAAACAAAGTCCTGCGTTCACTCCCATGATCACTGTTTCTAAGGATTTATCAGAATGACCAAAATATCTGATCCACTTCCCTGCCTAGCCCAAAAAAATTTTCATTCCTGAAGCCTACTTCTTTGTTCTAGCCTAATGTCAGATTCCTGCCTGAAGCCCATTTCTCTGTCCTTGGCCAATGTCAGATTCCTGTCAAGCAACCCATTACCTTGTTCTTGGCCAATGTCAGATTCCTGCCAGGCAGCCCCAAAAGCTCTCCACATCTCCCCAATGTTTTATTTTATAAACAAGACTGAGCCTGTCTTAAGTCATTTTGACAAGAATGCCTTCCTTACTCGTCATGGAGTATGCATTATCAAAAGCAATGCACTTATGTCTTAGGTTGGTAAGGCTCTGTGCAGAATCTTACCCGTCCTTGTCTTGCCAGGCTCTTAAGTTAATAACTCTGTCTGGGGGTCCATTTTCAGTTTCAAGCCATGTACTTTGGCTGCCAACATGTTGGTGTTGTTAAAGACAAGCTTTAACATGAAACAATGATCACCAGAGTGATCACAGGACTTTGATTATTTCCTTGCTTGTTTTTTGACTATTTGTATTTGTCTTGTTTGTTCCTTGACTATTTGCATCTATTGTATTGCTAGTTCCTCAACCTAGAACTGACCTTAATACTTCAGGTAATTAAAATGGAATGAAAGCAAATTGAGAAAAAATTAAAAAATAAAAAAATTGGTTATATTATAGTATATAAAGTACATGATATATTGACATGCCATATTCTTTTCAGCTAAATAATTTATAAGCTAAACAAATAGGAAAATTTTCTTTTGTTCTGTTCATAATCTCATAGTATTATTATGATTATTACTTATTATATCATAACAATATCATCATGATAGTAATATTAATTTGCAATTTAATCAAAAATATGAAAAATTTTAGAATCTATTAGTTATTTAATGATATTTGATGTTTATGACATTTACAATTTTTCAAATACCCATTCTTTCCTATTTTAATTCTTTATGTTTCTATAATTACTGTATTAATAATTCCATAAATTTCTATAATTCTATAAAAAAAATGAACGTTTTTTTCTCTTGCTCCCTTACTTGTCTTGGTTACAAGCTATTCTTGTCCTATATCATCTTCCTGTATGGTTTAAAAATTTCAGTACTTTGGCTTTGTTTTACCTTAGACAGTCACTATTTGTTAGGCTGCATGTCTGCCTTTCTGCTGGGGTGCCTGAGTACTGCCAACAAGCCATTCAGGGGAGGAAGAACACAGTCTATAATAGAGGTCCCAGTCCTTGTGTTTTCTGGGTGAGAAACAGCTGAGTCTGAGACGAATACTGTGGTTCCCATTCTCTTGTGTACCCACATACCCCTGGGGTACCTTCCAGAGTTAGGAACAGGTATTTGCTACACTTCAGAGTGTGTTTCTGCCAGCAGGAAGGAGATAGTTGTTATACTCCCCACCCCTACAACTCCCCAAACCCCTGCACAGCAGTCCTTGTTTGTCCAAACTGTTTTATTGGATGGCAGATGTAGATTAATATACCTTATTCAGGGTGAACCAGGCATTAAATACCTTTTGTAAAAAAATGCCCAGGAAGGGAAGTTCATTGGCTGAACACTGAGGCCTATCTATATAACTCATTAGCATGAGGAACTCCAGGTTTTAATGCTATGTGGCCAATTGTAATGGTTCTCACAGTGGGGTGACATGGTTACATGTTCTAGATCAGGTAATTTGGCAGGGAGCTGGCTCAACCCCTGCCATTCTCAATTCTGAGATTTCCCCATGTTTTGAGCCTGCTCAACCTTACCAGTTCTTCTGTATGAATGCACAGTCCACTTCCCCCACATATATTTCAACATTAACCACATTATACTGCTTCATAGATGTTTTATGATTTTGTAAAGTTTCAAATTTCATATGATATCAGCCAACTGCCTCAGAGCTTATTTTAATAATTCTGGTAATGTAGTGGGTAGTAAGAATAATTAGAATCCATTATAGACATATATAAAATTGGCAAACACTAAAGTTAATCAATTTTTAAAAGGAAAATACTCATAGTGATCTAGTATTTATCCTATTATTTCCTAAGAGCTTGACAATTCTATATTATATATTTAACTCTGATAATTTTGGGGGGTTTTATGAAAATAATACTATTTAACTACAGTATTCTTTTCCTCTGCTGTTCTTCATTCATTTGCTGTTTCCTCTATTCCCCATTTCCCCCCTCTGTGTTTGTGTATATGCATGATCATATGAATAACCAGTATGTTTTGCTGAAAAATATTGTCAATCTTGACTCATTAGTCATTTATCTTAACTAATGTATTATTTTGTCATCACTATGGTATTAATTTTCATCACTGTAGTTTCATAGTAACCTTGAAGTTGAGTAAATTTAGTTTTCTGATTATTTATTATTGCCATTCCTTTACCATCCACTTCTGGACATATGACTTTTCCTTTAAGTGGTAGAACAAGGGGTATGGTTGAAGTCCATGCCCTGCAATTGTGAAGACTCTCAGATCTCTAGGAACCCACATGAATGCCAGTTGAACATGGCAGCTATCCTATAATTCTAGTATTCTGAGGGTAGAGACAGTTGATTTCTGAAATAAGCTGGATAGCTAATTTGCAAGTGTCAGCAAACTCTCGGTTCAACTGAGAGACCCTGCCTCAGTATAAAGATGGAGAACTATCAAGGAAGGTTCCTGATGTCAGTCTTGAGCTTCCACATACATGTACCTTCACACGCATGTACCCACATACATGTGGACATGCATGTGTAAACATATATGCAAGTTTTTTGAAAAGTAAAGTTGAGAATGAATTCTATGAACAATGCTGGGAAGAATGGACATTTAAATTATATTTAGTTTTCTAATCCATAAAGATGGAACACTTTTTTTATTATTTTAGATCAGTAGTTCATGATCTCTGTGTTACAACCATTTTGGGTTGTTCCACATATCAATTATCCTAAAAATTCATTCAAAATATTTATATTGGGGTACAACATGAAAACGATAGGCATACATTACGTGAAGAGTAATCACGCAAATAATACTTTTTTCATAATTTGGGGTTACACAATAAAATTGTATGTGATTGTATACAAGAAGTCTTATGTTCAATGTAAATAATTACTTTTGTTATTCAAATTTTTTTTTTTTTTTTTTTTTTACGAACGGTTTCTTGTAAGGTGTCTGGAAATATTACACCAACTCAGAATCCCTGTTGCTCAATGTGGATTAAAGCGTTCCACCACGGGGTTATTTCAAATTTTAATCATTCATTGATTCTAAGGAGGAAGACTTTTTGGTTTTGGCACTCCCTCTATAAAATGACCTTACTAAAAACCATTTCTAGGTGCCTATCCACTATCATTTTCCACTTAAACATTCTTGTCAGCTGTAAAAACAGACACAAGTCTTTATTACCACTCCTTCTCTTCTTGAATTGTTGGATTACTCATCCCATAGTGAATACATTTGTGGGGGGTGGGGGGGAAGGCAAACATGCTTTCCACAAACATAGAAGTAAATTATCCTGGAACTCTCCATCAAGTGTAACATTACATATAGACCTTTTATAAATGCCTCTTACTAAGAGAGGCTCTTTCTTTATTTTTAGCTTTCTAAGAGTGTTCTGAATGTGTGATGGATTTTGTCCAATGCATTTTCTGCATCGATTGATATGATTATATGGTTTTGTCCTTTAGTCTGTTGATATGGTGGATTACATAAATTGATTTTCAAATGTGCAAGTAGCTTTGCATAACTGGCCTAAATCCAGCTTGGTCGTTTTGTATAATTCTTCTCTTATATTGTTGCAGTCAATTTGTTAATATTTTCATGAGGATTTTTTATCTGTGTTCATGAGAGATAAGGGCATGTACTTTTTCTATTTTGTAATGTCTTTATCTGGTTTTCATATTATTATAAAGCTGGCATCATAAAGGGATTTGGGAAATGTCTTTCTATTTCAATTTCCTGATAGAGATTGCACTGAATTGTTATGGTTTCTTTCTTAATTATGTGGTAGGATTCACCAGTGCAGCATTGTTTGCCTTAGTAGGTAATTATTTATTCAATTCAATAATTATATACTTATTCAGATTACTCATTTTTCCTTTCAGGAGTTTTGGTATTTTGTGTCTTAAACAGAATCATGCTATTTCACCTTAGTACCACAGTCATAACAGTCACGTACACATACCCTGCCTTCAGTATCCTTGTGACTGTACTAGTCAGGGTTATCATTGCTGTGATGAAACAGCATGACCAAAAGTAACTTGGGCATGAAAGGCTTATTTGGGTAATGCTTCCACATAACTCTTGGTCATTGAAGAAATTAATGGTAGGAACTCAAACAAGGTAGGGACCCAGAGGCAGAAGCTGATGCAGTGGCCATGGACTAGTGCTACTCACTGGCTTTCTCTCCATAGCTTATTCAGCCTGCTTTCTTCTAGAAGCCAGGGCCCCCAGTCCAGGGATGAACTGTGCTCTACCTCATCAATCACTGATTAAGGAAATGCCCAACAGGCTTGCCTACAGCCCAGTCTTATGAAGTCATTTTCTTAGTTGAGTCCCCCTCCTCTTTCATGACTAGTTTGTGTCAAGTTGACATAAGCATTGAAAAGAGTCTATTGTTTTTCATTTATGACATCAGTAACTTTTGAATATTATTTTTATTCTTGTTTAGTTTATGAAGAGGTTTATCATCTTAGTGATCTTTAAAACAACAGGATTTGATTTTTCAGACTTCATTATTTTATGCTCCTAATTTCATTGATTTCAACTCTAATTTTCCTATTTATTTACCTCTGTTTGCATTAAGAATGATGTTGCATTATTGATTTTTAAATATTTCTTCCTTTCTAACATAGTCACTGCTGTAAGTTTCCCTTTGAGGAAAACTTTTTATTGCACCCTGTGACTTTTTATTGCACCCTGTGATTCTTAATAAGTTGGTTTTGCTCAGTGTGGTTCAGAACTTTTTGCAGTTTCCACTGAGAGTTCTCAGTGGTGGTGTCGATTTTCTAGGTTTTATTTAGAAGTGTAAATTCAGATCTCCATATAGCTGATAATATTTGTCTTCTGTTCTTATTTTAATACCTACATGGCCAGAAGACATGCTCTTTAATAACTGGTCCATTCTTCAAAACCTGGTAAGGCACTTTAATGCCCAAGAATGGGGTGAGTGTTCTACTAGAACTTGGGCAGGAGGTACCTTTTACTGCTGTTGATTTCACAACAGGCTATGTGTCAATTATGGCCTGCTGACTAATGTTTCTGTTCTTTACTACTAAATTTTTATCAATACTTACTGGCCATATTTTTACACAGAACTAGGGTATTGAAATGTATACCTGGAACAGAAGACAAAACTGTTGCTCAGTGCTTTACTTTGAGTTTTTGTCTTCTGTGCTTTGACGGTTTGTTTATAAGTGCACACACATCAATTACTGCCACTTATTCTGAGAAAAAGGTCTCCTTTGTTATTACGCACTGACTCTCTTTATTCCTGATATTTTCTTTGTTCTCAAGATTGCTTTTTAAAATACTAACAAGGCTACTTCCACCTTCATTAGATTGTTAGGACAGTAGATCTTTTTATATTCCTTTCATTTTAATCAACCTATACCTTCATATACAAAATGTTTCACACAGACTGATTTTGGTTGGATCTTATTCATTTTTAAATCTAGTTTGACGAGCTGCTTTCTTATTCTATATGTGCAAGAGCCATGTCATAGTCATTGTACAGCATTTCACAGCACTCCCGTTCAACCCAGGCTCATGTGCTTTTTCTGTTTCAGTTTGGTTAAGCCATGCCTTCTCTCTTCCCACCCTTTCAGGTTCTCATCCTGGCTTAACTCATTATCTCCCAGTATTCCCCCTGCCCCATTTTCATATTCCATGTGTTATTCTTGCCTTTCCTATTACATTGTTGTTATTTGGATTATAAGATATTAGCTTCCCAGGAAGCATTTTCATATCTAATCTCCCTTCCCCTGTAGGTTTTCCACATCACAGTCATTCTAATACCTGGTTGAACCTGTCTTAACCCCAATGCCCTCACTTTCTATTTTTCTTTCTCTTACACTCTACGCCTTTAAATGAATAACCCTGCTGGTGGCCCATTTCTAGTTTCCTAGACTTCACATGTGCTCCATATTAAATGAACAAAACAAAACATTTGAAGCTAGGACCACCATATAACAAGGAATATGAGGTGTTTATCTTTTGGAGTCTGGAGTGGCTTGTAGGTGTTTAGGGAGTGTGAATAAAGCAATGAATTGTAGGAAGTAAGTTAGGAGAGGGAGATCTGTGTGATCCATGGAGATGGGGGAAGGGCTATAGCAGTCTGTATTGTACAGATCTGGAGATAAGGAATTGGATTTGGAGGACTGGAGATGGAGGTGATGATTTGCACTTAGCCTACCTGTTGACCTCACATAGTTCATTTTAATCTGGTTGTTAGTGTTCATATTCTTCATAATTTTTAAAATATATCTTACATCCTAGACAATACTCCTCTGTCTGATCCATAGATAGCAAAGATTTACTGTAATTCTGTCCTCTGTCTCTTCACTTGATTATCAGTTTCCTTTTTCATATAGAAATGTTTTAATTTCATGGTGTCCCTGTTGTCAATGGTTGTTCTTATTCCCAGAGCTACTGGATTCCTATTCAAAAAGCCTTTACATGTGCTTTTAAGTTGATATATACTTCTGAACTTTTCCACTAACAGTTTCATGGTTTCAGGTCTTAAATGAGGTTCCTTTATCCATTTACATTGAGATTTTGCAAAGTTTCATTTTCTGCATGTTAAAATCCAGATTTCATAGCATCAATTGTTGAATATGCTGTCTTTCCTCAAATATATACTTCAAGTGTCTTTGTCAAAGATCAGGTGACAATGTATATGGTGTTACATCTAAGTCCTCTATTATATTCTACTTATTTTTATGTCTGCCTTTATACAAGTATCATGTTGTTTTTATTACATTGGCTCTATAGTATGACTAGAGATCAGATATGGTGCTATCTCCTATAGCATTCTTTGTTTTATCTACCTTTGCTCATATGCCTCCATATACATTTTGTAACTTTTTTCTATGTTGTGAAGAAAAATCCTGGGTTTTATTTTTTGTTTGGTTTGTTGTCTTATTTTTGTTTATTTGTTTGTTTATTTATTTTTGTTTCTTGTTTTTTTGCATTTAATTGATTCTGTAAATTGCATGTGGCATAATGGCCATTTTCATAAATTGAACTTGATAATTACTGAATATGAGAGGTCTTTCTATCTTCTAGTATCTTCACAAACTTTCTTCTATATTGCCTGTACTAATCCTAATCACTGTTCTGTTGCTCTGAAGAGATACCATGACAAAGGAACTCTCATTAAAAAACAAAAACAAACAAGCATTTAACTGGAAGCTTGCTCACAATTTCAGAGGTTTAGTCCATTATCATCATGGCAGGAACTATGGTACCAGGCAGACAGTCACTAGATCCACAGGCAAAGAGAGGGAGTATAATCTTGGCTTGGACTTTCAATACCTAAAAACCCACACCCAGTGACATACTCCTCCAAGAAGGCCATACTCCTAATTCTTTTAATCCTTTCAATGCTGTCACTCTCTGGTGACTAAGCATTCAAACATATGAGTCTTTGGCAGTCCTTCTCTTTAAAACCACCATAGTGCTTTAAAGTTTTCATTGACAGGCCTTCCATTAGTTAGGTTTATGCTCAGATCATTTTGTGGCTATTTGTCTAGGAATTTAAGAAGGCTACTGATTTCAGTGTGTTAATTTTCTAACATGCTATAATGCTCAAAGTATTTATAAATCATTTATAAGAGTATAAATCATTTCTAAGAATTTTAGTGTGGTTGTCTATAGCATTTCTCATGTATAAAATCATATCATCCACAAATAGAGGAATTGACTACTTTTCTCTCAATTTGTATTCTTGTTAGTTCTTTTGCTTTTCTTATTGTCCTAGCTAAACCTTCAAATACTATACTTAATTATATAGTGAAGTGAATGAGCATCCTTATCTTGTTCTTGGTCTTAGTGGGATTCTTATGAGTTTTTCTACATTTAGCATGGTGGTGGCTATAATTTCATTAATCATGAATGTGTGTTGCATTTTGTCATAGGCCTTTTTTACATTGTATGAGATTATCTTGTTATTTCTTTTTTTGAGTTCATTTATATGATAAACAACAGTGATGTACATTGTACCATCCCAGGATCTCTAGAATGAAGACAACTTATTGATATATACATACATACATATGATCAATTTTGGTCATAAAATCTATTTGTCAGTAGTTTTTTCAAAGAATTTTTACATCTATATCTATCAAGGATATTGAACTATAATTTTTTCATGAAGATTTATCCTCATCTGTTTTGATATCAGGATAATGCTCATTATAAACACTTAGAAACATTTCTTTCTTTCCTATTTCAAGATTTATTTTAAGCAGTATTTGTATTTTTTTTTAATTTTCTAGTGTTCTAGTGGAATTCTGCAAAGAATTTTTTCCAGCTTTCTTGTTGTTGTTGTTGTTGTGTTGGTTTTTTGTTTGTTTGTTTTTGTTTTTTATAGCTTCAGCCTCATTTCTGTTGATGTATCTGTTTAAAGTATCTATTTCTTATTGTTTTGAAATGTTTAAGCATCTAGAAAATTGACAATTTTTTAGACTTTCAAAATTTTTGGAACAGGACTTTTGAAATATGTTATTATTTTTCTGAATTTTATTATTATTTGTTCTAATGTCCTTTTCACATTTCTAGTTTTATTGACTTAGTTATTCTCTGAATTTTTTCTCAGTAATGTGACTAATGGTTTTTTAATTTTACTTATTTTTTCAAAGCTTCAAGTCATCATTTAAATTATTCTTTCTATTATCTCTTTTTTCTTTTTATTATTTCCCTTTTATTGAAATAGATTATTTTCTCATATAATATATCATTATTACTGTTTTCTCTCCCTCTACTCCTTCCAATTCCTCCCTACCTCCCCTCCCATCCAAATCCACTCTCTTTCTGTCTCTCATTAGAAAATAATAAGCTTCTATTAATGGCAACAAAATTATATAAAATAAAACAAAAGCATCACACCAAATTTGGACAAGGCAAAACAACACAAGTAAAGGAGCCCGAGAGATGAAATAAGAATGAGAGACTGTCTTGTTCACACTCAAGAATCCCATAAACATAAATTAAACTGGGATATATAATTCTTATACAGAGGATCTGGTGTAGAGCCATGTATGTTCCTTGTGTGCTGCTTTAGTCTCTGTGAGTTCACATAAGCTTTGTCCTGTTGATTTTGAAGGCCTTGTTTTCCTTATGTCTTCTATCCCTTCTGGCTCTCACACTTTTGCTTCCTCCTTTTCTGCAGGGTTCTCTGAGCTCTGACTGGGAAGGGTCTGCTGGAGATACCCCATTTTGAGCTGTGTGTTCCAAGGTATCTCTCTTTGCATAATGTCTGGTTGTGAATCTCTGTTTTATCAATTTCAGGTCTGATTTTAATTATCTTTTTCATTTACTGTTTTGGGGTATGATTCTTTTTTGTTACCAAGGTCTTAAAGTATCTAGTTAATTTATTAATTTACCTTCTCACTTTTATTATGTTGGCACTTTTAATACTACATTCATTTTTCTTAGGAATACCTTGATATGTTCCATAGATTTTGGCATGTTTTGTTCTCATTCAAGTTTTGAATTTTAAAATTTCATTATTGATTTCTTTTTTGACACAAATATCATTCACTGTTTAGTCTCCATGAGTTTGTATACATTCTGTAGTTTCTATTACTGATGTATAGCTTTATTCCATTGTGCTCAGATTGAACACATTGTTATTTCAATTTTCCTAGATTTGTAATCTCACCAATATACAGGTTGCCTAAACACACACTGGAGAATCAGAAGAGTTAAATAACAATCATAAACCAAACTGACCAAACAGATGTCTACAGAACATTCTACCTAGACTCTAAAGAATGCTTTCTTATTAGCATCCCATGAAAATTTCTCCAAGATTAATTATATTTTAGAAAAACAACAATATAAGATTGAAAACAACATCTTGTGTTCTATCTGACCACAATTGAATAAAGCTGTATATTAACAATAGAAACTACAGAATGTATACAAACTCATGAAGACTAAACAGCATAGCAGTGAATGATATTTTGATCAAAAAAGAATGAAAAGTAATGCAGTATATTTCCAAGTTGTTCTGGCTTTAAAAGCTTCTGTTATTTTGACCTACCTTTATAAGTGTTTTAGTCTTCTGTTTTTCTTTCTTTTTTTTTTTTTTAACTTTCAAAACCCTTTATTCTGTATCTTTAATGTTTTGACTACAGCATGTTTTAGGTAGTTTACTTAGTGGCAGTCCTGTCTATTTGGTGTTCTGTCGAACTCTGCTCTGAGGGAGACCATCTATTTTCTAGGTTTAGATATTTTCCTTCTCTGATTTTGTTGAAAGTATATTTCCTACTTTGGGTATGACAATGTCTCATTTCTTAGGCTTATAATCCAAAAATCAGGGCTTTTCATGTTGTCCCAGAGATCTTTTCTCTTCCATTTGTATATAATTCAGCAGTATATCATTATCTTTACTAAATGATCCAAACTCTCTTCTGCTCCTCCAGCTCTGATTGTCTGTTATCTATATGATTTGTTCTATTGGAGAGGCTTCCCAATATGATTATTATTTGTTTAATTGAGTTTTTAATTTCTCACCTCATTTCAGTTTGAGCTTTCTTTCGTTATTCTTTTTATTTAATTATTCATTACTATTAAATAATATATGTAATTATTAATTAAATTTAATATAAGTAAAATTTATTTAATTTAATCAATATATTATTAAATTTATACAATTTAATTTTTATCTTGCATTGCCTTATATATTTTATTCAAGCTTTGTTTAATTCCTTTGAAGTATAAACAGACCTCCTTTGAGTTGTCTGAACATAGTTATATTTATGTTTCTGAATTCTTTTGTCTGGAAGTCTGGAAGTTCTTCAGGATTTTCATTAATGTACATTATTATAGGATTAGTGATTTGTAGATGAGGCATCCTGTTTGGTTTTTATTATAGTTTTCTACACTGGGAACTGTATCTATAATAATTTGTCAGTTGTATTTTTCTGTAAGTTTATCTTTGCCCTCTCTCTTTCTATTCAGATTTTCTTCTTTTTGTGTAGGTAATTCTTTGTATAAGTGAAATGTAGTTTTCCAATGTGGGGTAGATACAGGAAGGATAGATATGTCTCATGGGAGAAGGAAATGGTCCCATATTTCCTTTTTTTTTTTTTTTGGTTTTTTGAGACAGGGTTTCTCTGTGTAGCTCGGGCTATCCTGGAACTCACTCTGTAGAACAGGCTGGCCTCGAACTCAGAAATCTGCCTGCCTCTGCCTCCCAAGTGCTGGGATTAAAGGCGTGCACCACCATCGCCCGGCAACCCATACTTCTTTAGGGTAAGTCTTGTGTTGGAAGCCACTCCAGGGAAAGAATATGGAGCAAGATTTGCAGTAGGTACAGATAAGCCAAAGCTAAGAAAGCTGAGATCTCCTTTTCTACCAGAGGATGTGTGGGCTTGGCCCTACAAGTTAAATTCCTGGGAACTTCGGGTAGCCCTGGTGTAGGAGTTGGTCCTTTTATTGTTGTATATAGCCCACCCTCATTTATAGTGATTGACACATTTGTTCCCTGTTTTTCATATTTATAATGGGTAGGCTTGCACTATGTTTGTCTCTTATTTAATTCTTTATTTTATGCCTCTTGTTTTCATTGAGACAGGTTCTCTTTATTTTTCCTTTATCAAGTGAATGGATACCTTTGTAAATATTTCTGTAGTTGTCTTAGTGCTTTAAATGTATATTTACAAAAAAATATAAATGTTCTTCAAAAATCACTGTCCTGTATCATGGACACTGTGGTTATTTCATGAGAAATGATGCCCACTTAATTACTTAATTCACTTACACTGTTCTTTTAATTCTTTTCTTCTACCCATACTTTACAGTCACCAATACTATTTTTTCTAACTTATTCTAATAGTTATCTACTAGGTGAATAAGAAATAGAACAATGCTTTGTCTATATTTTTCCCTTTGTTGTTACTGTTCCATACAGTTTAAGACTTACACTACTTTCCTTCTTGCTGAAGAATTCATTTTAATATTTTTTAGTACAATTGTTTAAGACTGAGTTTCTTCAGACATTGCTTATCCAAGAAAGATTTTTCTTCCTGTTTCACTTTAATGGATAATTAAGTAGCTTTAGATGTCTAGGTTGGAGAAATTTTATCTTAATATGCACACTTTATTTCATACTACCCCTTCTTTACAAGAAAAGTTTATTGTAGTTTCAGATATGAAGCCTATATGTCTTATCCAATCACTCTATAGATAATGTTTTTGCTTTTTTAACTTGCCTTTTATTCTCTATAGAATGAACAAGAAGGATCTAAAGAGTCTAATGAATGACAGCTTTGAAATTGTCCCATAATCATTATATACTTTCTCCTTCATTTATTTATTTTTCTCTTCTGAACTTGCCTCTCAGTTCAGTTGTTCCATCCACCATCTTACAAATTCCTTTTCTCTGACTAGATTCTGTTAAATTTATCCAAGGTAGTCTCTCCACTGTGTTTTTAATTTTGTTCCCACCCTATCCATGCAGAGGATCAAACTGAGGGCTTTGCATACAAATGACAAACATTTGCCATAGAACTTTACTTTCAGCTTTTTTTTTTTTTTACTGTATTTCTATTTCTCTCCTCATTATATATTTTTATTTTTCTACTGTTTTTTTTAAAAGGTTCAGATACTATACATTTTCTATCCGATAATTTTAAAGATATGTCTATATGTAAATATTATGCTGTTTTTTTCCTCCTATTTTAGCATGTCTTGCACTTTTTGTCAAAATGTGAAGTCTGTTGAAGTATAAATTATTTATTTATTATTATTATTATTATTATATTATTATTGTATATGTGTGTGAGAGAGTGTGTGTTTGTATGTGAATGTAGCTGGAAGCTAATTCACTACAGAAGCCATCAATTCCTTTGTCATCCTCATTCACATCTGCCCTCAGCCATTCTCTCTAAGAGCACCATCATAAACAGAGCCTGTAATGAGTGGTACTCACAATCATAATGCTAAACTCTCCTGTAGAAGTTCTGTGAGTATAGTATAGAGTGAAGGAAAGTATTCTCTAATCTTACTTATCCATTTTATCTTCTACTAGAACTGAATTCTTAGCCTGAGGATTTCATCATGAGTGTACTTAGCCTCTTCCCACCACCATTACTATGAGTAGAGGAAGCTCTAGAACAAGAAGTGGGTTAATATTTTTATCCAGCAAGAAAGTCTCCAGCTTGTGAAGCAGTCATCCTTGGAGATGATCTTATGTTATGGTGAGTGTTCAAGAAGTTTTATACATTTGCTCACATCTTCTCCTGCTTGAAATGACAGGGAACGTTTCTTAGATTATCAACTTAAGAGCCCATAGGGGTTTCTTTTTTTAATTAATAATTTTATTTATATATATCCCAAATATTATCATGTCCAGTCCCTTCCCAGAGTTCTTCACCCCATCCATACACCTCTGAATGATCCCTCCTACCTTGGGCATCCCCCTACCCTGGGGCATCAGGTCTCTATAAGATTAGGCACATCCTCTTCCACTGAGACCAGACAAAGCAGTCCTCTCCTACATATGCGTCTGTGGCCTCCAACCAGCCTATGCATGCACTTTGGTTGGTGGTTAGTCTCTGGGTTATTGATGGTTAGTTCCTGAGATGTGTTGGTGGCTGGGCTGGGGGACAGGAACTGTTCATAGCTACTCACAGCCAGTCTTTCTCAGATCTTCAGATCATTTTTTTTTTTTTTTTTTTTTTTTTTTTTTTGGTTTTTCGAGACAGGGTTTCTCTGTGTAGCTCGGCTGTCCTGGAACTCACTCTGTAGACCAGGCTGGCCTCGAACTCAGAAATCCGCCTGCCTCTGCCTCCCAAGTGCTGGGATTAAAGGCGTGCGCCACCACCGCCGGCTCTCAGATCATTTTTTAAGTGTCTAGGATTCTATAGCTTAAGCAGCTTCCCTTATAGGTTTGGTGTTTTGGCTATGACACCTGTTTCTTTTGTCTCTCTCATTGGGGTGCATTCCACTGTCACTTCAGACCTCTGATAGCTCTAAGAAAAGTTGTTGACTTCAAGTGTGTTAGAATTTTTTCCTCCTAGTAAGGATGAGAGTGATGCTCTCTGGGCTCCTTCCATGTTAGTGCCATGAGCAGAGATCTTGCCTTTGTTTGTAAAGACACATTTCACTGGAAATAAAAATCCAAGTTGACAGTGTTTTATTTTTTCTCCCAGTGCTTTACAGATGTTGCTGTGTTCTTCTCACCCTTGAGTTGTTTCCCATGAGAAATAGGCTCTCATGCTTATCTCAGATCATATAAGGTGAAATAAAGCAGGCCGAGTCTGAGAAAAAAGGAAAAGCTCTAAAGTCACAAAACACATTTATTTAAAGATGGATTGCCACATCTGATACAAGAAATTTGGGACAATATGTTACTTTGGGGACAAGAACTCTGTCAGATTAGCTGCTAGGCTTCTGATGGTTTTGTTGCCTTAGATATATTTAGGATCCCAGAACCTAGCTGGAAATGAGGATTAAAAACATGATTTCATGGAGTGAAAGATGAGAGTCACTGGTATTTTAGAAGGTAGTCTACTTTTTAATAAAATGTGAAAGTATAAAATACAAAATTGGTAAACTTTAGAAGGATTTATAATAGATTAACTATTCAGACCCTGAGCTCAAGGACATAGCAGGACACCTGTTAGATGTGGTAGAGTTGTGGAAAACGCCAGCATTTCTACAATAGGGAAAGTAGCAATGTGTCTGTTAGGCATAAACTCAATAAACACTCTATCACTCCTGAAGCTTACAGAAGAATCAAAACTAGCTCCCAAACTTAGGGTGCTATCTTTTGCTTAGTTTTATATGCAATAGCATTCATTTTATGAGCAAACAAAAGTTCTGTATTTCACGGCAATGAAAGCTTAAAAAAAAATCATTGTATACACGCTTAATCCTCATGTTAGAATTATTAAACACCATAACCTTGAGTGGCCATTTTATCTATGAGTATAGTACAAACAGGATTCACTCAAGAAGTGTTCAATTTGCTGTAACATTTTGCATTATGTCAAGGAGGTTTGATATAGTGTCCAGCCTTCAAAAACTTCATCCTGAATCATGAAATTGACATAGAAAACTGCAATAGTTTTGAAACCTAAAAGCATTTTATAGTGCCTGACAATGGCAGCACACACCTTTAATCCCATCATTCAGGAGGCAGAGGCAGGCAGATTTCTGTGACTTTGAGGCCAGCCTGGTCCACAGAGCAAGTTTCAGGAAA
The DNA here is from genome assembly GCA_021653895.1 of Mastomys natalensis. Classification (NCBI taxonomy): domain Eukaryota; kingdom Metazoa; phylum Chordata; class Mammalia; order Rodentia; family Muridae; genus Mastomys; species Mastomys natalensis. The sequence continues at coordinate 610,126 of JAJTUV010000002.1, read as the reverse complement.
GCCAAGGCTACATAGAGAAAGCCTATCTTAAAAAACAAAGAGGAAGAAGAACAACAAAACATGTTACAGCAAATGAGTATAAATGTGGCATTCTAGTTTCTTATGAGTTGCTGTGATAACCCACTCTGAGTAAAAACAATTTAGGTGAAGAAAAAGTGGGTTTTTTTTTTCTTTGCTTATACTTCCAAGTTTGGGAAGTCAGGGAGACACTCAAGTAAGTAGTTGAATCAGAAATCATGGAGAAATACTGCTTTCTGGCTCACTCGGTCTCATGCACAGCTGGTTTCTTTTTCCAGTTCAGGACCATGTGCTCAAGGAATGACACCACCCACAGTGTGATGGGCCAATTACATCCACTAAAAATGAAGAGTCTTCTATAGGTATAATCCGAGGCCAATCTGATCTGGGCAATCCCTCATTTCAGATTCCCTTCTCAGATGATTTGAGGCTGCGTCTAGCTGACAGTTCACATGAGCAAGGTCACATTGATAAGGTTTACAAAACTAGAAGGGACACCAAGGAAGAGTAAGAAGAGAGGATAAAAATCAGGGAAGAGAGGACAAAAGGGCACATGTGATATAATGTGGAAAAGACTGACGTAAAGACTGAAGTGGTACTGAGATACAAAGGGGTTGAGGGAAGAAAAGGAGAACAGAGAAGATGAACTATGGCACATTTTACAAATACCATTATGATACCTGCTATATTTATGTGTGTACTTTAAAAATATAATTAAATTAAAAATGTATTGCAGCAGTGAAAGACATAATGTAGATTCCACTTTATAGAGGTAACTAGGGAAGAAACAAGTAGTGAATGAGAAGGAAAATAGTTTAAGTGCTATAACAGAGTAGGCAAAACTCACTGACAATTTACTCATCTGTCAAAAGTTCTTTTATAATTTTTAAAAATAGTTTTGCAGTTCTTTAAATTAAAATATAATTTCATTATTTCACTCTTCTCTCTTCTTCCTCCAAACCCTCCTGTGTCATATCCTACACTCTCTATGGAAAATTTTCCTTAGTTATTGTTACATATGCATACACACACACACACACACACACACACGCACACAATACAACCTGATTATATTTAGTGTTGCTGTTATATATTATTTCAGGGCTGATAACTTGGTATTAGATATCCAGTTGGAGGTTCATCTCTGGGAAATGCTAATGCTTCCTCTTGCAGTAGTTATTAGTCATATGCAGTTCTCTATACAAACGTGGGTCCCTTTCATATTTCCTCTTTCCATGTTAACAATCTATAGACACTATCCCTGTTCACATCTTATTTAATCAGTCATATTATTGAAGTATCATGTGCGTAGCAAGTTTGCTACACAATATTGGAGCAGACTTCTAGTTCCTCTGGATTTTAAAACCTTTCTACTCCCTTGTTCACAATACTTCCTGAATCAGGTGCAGCAGTTGTGTTGCAGATGTATCCTCTAGAGTTGAACACAGCATGATCAGTTGTTCTGTGCATTTTGACCAGTTGCTAATGGTCTCTTTCTCCTTGGAAGAGAATCATCTTTTATGAGGATTGAAAACTAAACTTATCTGTGGGTATAGTTAAGTGTTACAATTTAGTTAATAATACACTGATTTAATAAAATGTTTTCCACAAGTCTTACTAATCTATTGAATGTTATATAATATATGTATATATATATATATATATATATATATATATAATATAGAGAGAGAGAGAGAGAGAGAGAGAGAGAGAGAGAGAAGTAGACTCAAATAAAAACTAAATATAAGAGGGCATGTTCTCTGAAAGAGAGTTACAAAAAAATCATCTTGATGGTAAAGAAATCATTGTGAGTGAGGAGGGAGGAAGACAATATAATTAGAACATATAGAGAATGAGCACACAGCGTCAGTGTTTCCCATGTCTGGCTGTCATTTGAACACTTGTGCTCTGCACAGTATGTTGTTATTGCTTACTATTACCTCACATGATCCTTTACATTTTTGTTAATGATTTATGTCAAATAGAGGGTTTACATTGATAATGTAAATTATATACTGTAAATCATATAAGAGTATGATTATGATTATAAATTATAAAATGTAAATTAAATATTATAATATATATTACAAATTTTATGGTAACCACATGAATATACAATGAAAAACTTATAGTGCTTTTGAGATACTTGCCTGTAAATCACAGGAAGAATTAAAATTTACTAAAGATAGAATGAAATGGAGAATTTTTTTTTTACTTAAATAGAATGAATGAAAGATGATTAAAATTATATTTTTCTGTTTGATTTGCCATTCAAATACAACAAATTATAGTCATTTTGTGTACTTACTGAAATTGTATATCAGTCACTGATGTGCTTCATACCTGTGGGAAGTATAGGCTACACAGAAAAATGATGTTGGAGGAGTAAGGTGAGTCCTTGATTGAAAAGCAGTAGGGGATGTAAGAATGTGACATTTTAATGTAAAATATACGAGTGTATCACTGAATCAAAAGCCAACCACATCTGGAGCATTAGGATTCACTTAACACTATTGTGCAGATAATTTAATTTTTTAGGTCACATTCTAACCTATCTACTATTAGATCTGCTATCATATAAAATTGAAATCAGACTCCATGTAATTCCCAGACTGAAATTCCTCCTTCTAAAGTGGGTCACATATAAGACATAACCCCTCAAGGAAACTGAATCCAACTTTAATTCCTCTTACAGGGAATATAAATTCGTTTGCATTTTTCTCACTAAGGTATGAATGAAAGTAATTTTATCATGTGACTTCATATCTTATGTGCTTTATAACAAGAGTCTCACTTCAAGACATGTAATCTTTCATTGTTTTCAGGCACTCATCCCTTGTGCTATATCCACAATGAACTGTAAATATGTTTATACTTTTGAGGTTTTTAAGATACACAGTGCCAGGGTACAGGGCAAGCCTGATTCCTGCCTCTTCACTGTTTAACCACAGCTTGGGTGATTACTATAATCTTCTTTGGATTTCCCTTTTCCAGTTTAAACACATTCAGATACATTAAGAACTGAATTGCACTGAAGACTATTACTGATGTAAATGCATTGTCCTCTCCTAAGTAGACTTCTGTTTTGTTAAAAACCCTCATTATGGACAGTTTCAAGAATAAATGCCAAATATTGTACTGGGCTACAGACAGAAATGGAGCTGAAGCGTTGTCACTCTTTTGAACCTTCATTTTTCCTTTAACTCTCTCAGATATTCCTGTGATTATTGTAACAGCTACATTGAAATCCCTTCCAAGTGTTGCCATTCTGAAGTTTGTAATTAAAAAGCAAACAACAGCACAAACAAAACAACAACAACAATCAAAACCTTCAAAGACTTGGTGAGATCAACAGTTAAGAGCACTTGCAACTCTTCCAGAGGTCCTGAACTTGACTCCTAGCACCCATGCTGTCTGGCTCACAACTTCCTAGGACTTTAGCTGCAGGATATCTTATGCCCTGTTTTGGTCTCCAAAAGCAGTCAAACACAAGGGGGAGTATATACACATTCATCATTAAAAGGGAACACACACACACACACACCACCAACACACCCACACCCCACACTTAAATTCCTTATTTTATAAATGAGTTTCTTGTTTTATTTCTTCTTGTGCAATTAGTGTACAGTATCATAAAATTTGTGTGGCAGTATTATGGAAGAATGGCATTTTTCTGACTTAGTTTTTCTTCATCATCCTTGCCTGTTCTCTTTAATCTTCACTCCCCTCTGCCCACTTATATGCAGCTATCTTTAATATTTCCCTTTCTACTCCCAGTAATTATTAATTATGTACTATGTCTTTGTGTATGCTGGGTTTTTCAAATAAATTATTATACAATTTAAATCCTCCTTCTTATTTCTACTAAGTGGTTTGGACTTAAGTAAATTCTTTTTTTTATTCTATCTCATGTCTAACAAAAATGATGTCTACCTTACAGGACTATAGTGATATATAACCCTTAGAATAGAATTCAACTGACAACAACATCACAGATGTGTTAAGCTTCCTTTATTTTACTATGGGACCATGGTTGTTCTTACTGCCTCCCTTCAACAAGATATTTCATGAGGTAACTTATAAATCAGTCTCTCCTCTTATACCAATAAAGCATATCTATAAAATAGGCAATGAAACTAACATATAAAATTTGAATCCATGCATATCATTACTTGCATACTTATTCCTCTTTCTTTATCCTACCTACAACAAAACAAACAAACAAACAAACACCCCCAAGCCAAAAGCTCTACTTGTCAAGTTTAGGGACTCCATAGAGAAATAAAAATCTAAGAAGGCAAAAGTCATTTTAAGGCAGTAAGAGAGAATGAAAGGCTGATTTTCTGAGACCTACAATTTGGGAAGGATACTAAGAATTGAAAAAAAAGTAGATGTCTCCTGATCTCATTCTCAATGGAAAAGAGATCCCATAAGTACAGGACCAATAAATGGATCAGAGCATGAATGAGTTTCCCTTTTATGGCCCTGAGAAATTCTTCTGCGGACATAGAGACCTTGGGTTGATGAAACCTGAGAATGTGGTCCATGTTCTGGACCTGTACAACACTGAGATTCAGAGCATAGAGGGTTCAATAGAGAGATTGGGTATACATGAGTAAGGAAACCAGTTGGTTGCCTACTAGGAAACATTAATCTGCAGAAGTGTCTCTGCCTGTAGATATGGATGTGACTTCATAATGGAAGATGGCCCATTGTGATAACAACCAGGAATAGTCCAGTAAATATAAACCTGTCTCTGGAGGCATCCATAGCATCAGAGAATGAAGATGGCTCAGGATGCCAAACAAGCCAAGAAGATAAAGTTCTATAGAGCCTGAGTAGAACACCCATCAACAGAAACTAGCAGCAGGCAATATGGACACTGGGTCAAATGTGCATCTTCAAAGATGTGCCTGATGCCCACCTTAAAGCTTTGTCCCATATTCCTACTCTAGAAAACCCAGCAGAAAGATCTGGAAGTGAAAAGGTGCTTCCCTCCTCAAGAATAGGCTAAAGGCACTTTCTAAATCTCATCCTCAAAAAGATCTTAGAAAAGGACGACCATCATCATGGAATGTTTCAAGACAAAAACTATACTGTGAAAGAAAATAATGTTTCTATCATTGACAAGCTATGTGAGTTTACATCCTATCTACAGGGCAGGAATACTAAACACAAGTAGGAGATTACAAAGCACCCAAGTATTAGTTCATTCATTCATTCATTCATTCATTCATTCATTCATTCACTCATTCTCCTATAATGTACTGTTTCTGTTATGTTAGCATGGCAAATTCAAAGTATTTATGTATAATACTTGTAAGCAGCCTTCAGAATCAGTTTGCTCTTACTAATATGCTAAAATGGCAGTGCTTTTTATAACTTTCTCAGGATATCAAGATGTTTGACTACTGTTTACTTAGGGAAAAAAAAAACATGACTGTTCTACCATGAGAGCTAGTGAAATCCTGTGAAAGGGAGGGAAATGTAAGACTTTCAGTTGTGATGCCTGCCATGGTCAGAAGTACTCCAAGGTGGCAGCACATGAAGACTTTATAATTAGAATCTCCCACCAGCACAGAGAAGACTGTGGACAATTCTGGAGAGCCTAGAAAATGGATATGAGTCACACAATCTGATTTGATGAGATTTTCAGTTTTGTGGTTTGTTATTTGTTATATTATATTTTTCTATTATAGTGTCTGCTATGAATTTGTACCTTGTGTTCCTGCAAGCAAAGAAACTCCAAAATAACCCAGTGGATTCTATTTTCCAGCACATACTGGTGGGGGTAATGAAAACTGAATTTGAAAACACTTTTAAAAAGCTACTTAAGTTTCCAAACACTTAAACTGTAGTTCTTACTTAAACTATTTAACCAATTATATGTCATTATCATGGATTACTTTAAATAAATTCAACCAAATATGTAGATATGTGATTTGAATATAACACAACTACACTATATATTAGAATGTTTTGGATTCAGCAAGTTAGTTTTTACATTATAACTTGAGGTTACAGTATGGGTTGAGATGAAATGATACAGTATCTAGGCTATTGCATTATTCAGCCTCTCAACCTCATGGGGATCCAGGTCATCAGGAAAGTCAAGGAAGTAAAGCACAAGTAGGAAAGAAGGTTGGAACTGGATGGAGCTCTGTGTACCCTGCTCAGCACTGGAGCAAAGGGCTGCCATTTGCCATGTTGTCCCATCTTCATAAACACCTTAGCATACAGTTTCATTGGTAAGTTTGTATTCAGATCCGGGTGATAAAATTTTGTGCAATGTGGCTTCGTTCATAGTACAGTCCACCCTAATTTGACATTATAACCACTCTTGAAATGTTCTATTGTAACCACAAAACTGAGACTTATCCACCACAGCAACTCAACCTCAGCTACGAACACACTGAAGGTTGTAACATTATATTTAAATAAAGTAAATGCTGAACCTTTCCAATCAGGTTAGCTCCTGTCTTCCTTGTTATAAAATAGTTCACTATTTTTTGTGAGAGAAGTAATTTTGTATTTATTGGTTTGATATACTACCTTTCTTATATAAGTAAGCTTTGTTAAATTTAACCATTTTCATATTTTAAAATATAAACCTCATATTATATATATATGATTTATTAGAATTTGTTAAAATATATTAATATATATTATATATATATTAGATATATATATATATATATATAATATATGTTTATTAGAATGGTTTACATGTTGTGGTTCAACTAGGTTAACAATGGCAACCTAGCAATGGGAGATTGAGTAATCCAGTAGCTTTTAATTCCCAAGGCTGGATATCTTAGGTAGTTTTCTATATATATTTGAATTTTAAAGAAGTAGGCTCAAATTGCTGTGAAAAAAAAAATGGACTTTCTGGTGAGAAAAAGCAGGCACAGAGAACAAAGTTTCCTCTTTTATATTCTCTTATTTAGGCTGCCAGTAGAAGATGTGGTCCATATTAAAGGTGGATATTCCTACCTTAAAAGATCTGAAATATAGTTTATCCCACCTCAAAGATCTGTAATCAAATTTTCTTCCTACTCCAAATGCTTTAATTGGGAAAAACCCCTCACAGACATATCCAAACACTTGGGTTTTAGCTAGTCCCACATGCAGTCAAGGACAACAAGAATAGCTTTCGCAGTTACCTCATTTAATATCCTTTCTGGTTCCATCCATTTACTTGAAAGGGTCATGATTTCACTGTTTTTTTACATCTGGCTAGTATCCCATAGCCACCTGAGGAGACTTGAGAGTGGCTGTCCCTCTCTAGGGAAGAGCACATCATTTGGTTGTTCAGTGCCAACCAGTCAGCCCTAACAACATTCCTACAAGTAACATTATACAGAATAAGCAGGGTATACTTAGGAATAAATATGCATATATGTATACAAAATAATTAATGAAGAGGATGCCATAAACTTGAAAGAGAGCAAGGAATTGTGTGTGGGTTGGGAGGGAAGGAAGGAAAAGAAGTAATATATTAAATGGTGTTTTCATTAATCTCAAAAATAAGATAAAAATGTTGTTTCAAAGGTCAAGCACAACACACTGTGACAGCTTTGATTTGTTGTTCCACTTCAGTTACAACCCTAAGAGGGAATGTAGACATACTTCCTGCCTAGATGTGGTAGAATTCTGTACCAATTACCTGCCTCATCCTTCCTTCTAGTTCAGCATCGTCTACACTGATTCCAGTTCTTCCACTACTTAAGAAAAAGTAGGGTATTATATGTTTACATTAACAACCATGTGCATATTCATTCTCAGTCACTAAGTATGAATGGAACTAAACAAGGTAAATTTATTATAGAAAGCCATTTTCTATGCTTGACCCATCAAAATTTCACAGCACAATTATGCGAGTACACACACACACACACACACACACACACACACACACACACAATTTGTTGAAATTATTAAAGATATAAAGAGTACTAACTTTGAGCATCAAAAGATTCACATATTTCAAGTTCCAAATTCTTTATAGCTGGATCTTATTTTGAATACCAGTTCTGTTCTTAGTGGCATTTCCCTGATATCAATGCTGAAGTAAACCCAAAAATAGCAAGGGGGTAAAATCTCAAAATAGCTGAGAAGATCAGCATAATCAGCAAATTAGGGCTATGTACAAATCATGCAATTGGCATCATGGGAGCAGCAAGGGCCACACCATGTGGAGAAGAGAACACTCGACGTTGATAACTTTGATTAGCATTAACATTGATCGCATAATTCACTTCCAGGATGTTTCATGGTGCTAATAAATAAAAGATGACACATTTTAAGAATGGTGGCCTCTATCATATTGTAGTAGGAGATGAACTGTGAAGTTTGGGATCTTATTTACTTCACCTAAATTTGATTGCAAAGCCCCAAAAGAAAATCATAGTTAGAGCAAGAGATTTCCACACACCAGCTTAACTTCAGAACTAACTCCTTCCCATCTCGCTTTCCTCTCCTGTAAAGCCAAACCTTCTATCAAACCAGTATATTCCAAATTTACATCTGGATTGCCGTGCAGTTCATTCTGCACATCTTTCTTTACTGGTCCTTCCTGGGTTGCATTCAGCCTTTATCTATCATACTTCACAAGTTCTAAGTGCCTTTTACTTAAACAATACATCCTGGCATTACTTTCTCTCTCTCTGTCTCTCATCGCTTCTCTCCACAATGTTCAAAACACTTAAGAAAGTGTTCTAAGTTCCCTCCCATGTTAGAGGGTCAGATCATCAACTTAAATCATTGTCCCTGTCTTCTACTATCACTTCATTTTATTTTCTCATTTTTTTTAATCCAGTTAGTATCTACATAGCTGATAAAGATTATAAGAGAGTACAGAATCTTCACATTAAAAGTCAGTGGTTAGCACCTAAATTGACAAGAATCTAATAAATGAACAAGCCTTTCATATTCTATACTACTCTAAGTTCATAGGAAATCCTCTGTTAACTGGGACAGCTTTCTTCCACCTCTATTCTTGCACAAATGTTGAAATATGTTTTTCTTCGCAAGTTGAAATATGTCCCTACAAATTCTATCTATTGACTTTTGCTTTTCATATGAAGTAAATGATCATATTAAATAGCATTAATATTCTTTTCTATGTACCTTCTTGCTCTACACTTTAGGCTAACAAGCTGGTCCAGAGAAAGCAATGGCAAGGAACTGCTGAGATCATTTTTAGATAAAGAGACTGAAATATGAAGAAATTAATTTCTTAAAAAATAAAATAAAACCAAGTTGAACTGAATACATAGCCCCAGAGCCAATGTTCTTAGATAGAAATTCCTTGATGCTAATTTTTAAAATCCACCCAAAACAGAAGTTCTAGTTTTTAACTGTATAATTGGGCAGTGTTTTATTTTCCTTTACAACTTAATAAATACTTCTTGATGACTGCACATGGGGTAAGGCTGCTTAGTAGTTCAGAAAGGTCACAGCAATGGTGTTTTCCTGACAGCATGTAGTCTTTGTTAGTAAGTGGAATGACTTGTATTACATCACTGTCAAACCAGCCAGACTGCATTTATGCACCCATCATTTTCAGGATTGTTGGTAACTTGGGCATACTTACCCAAACAACCTTGGCTCCTTGTGTCACAAGGCCCAGCTTGCTCACATTCATTTCAATAACTGTACCTTTGGTGATCACACCCAGGGTTGTAATAATGGAGGTGATGGATTCTTTTTCACGAGTATAGGCAGGCAAAAAGTAGCTTTCAACTCAGGGTGTGTGACATGGGCTTTTTGAAACGTAGACCTATTGGCCTAATGAACCTTTCATATTTAGGTGGTTTTCTTGTAAAACCATTACCAGCAAAGCAGACTTTAGTAACCATTTTCTTCCCTGCTTTCTTTTTTCTTTTTTCCTGTTCGAATAACTTTCAATATTTCCATTTCTCTTTGGGCATAAACTTTGGGTAGAGAGACCTCCCATTTTTCTGCCTTTTCTTTTTGTTTCTGCTTAATCATGTTGGAAAGAATTTTTGCTCTTGATTGCCGTTCTCTGTCCAGCAGACAGGCAGGGATTGCTCCTTATGGCATCTTCTCATCATCCTTCTGCTTGGTATTTCTCTTTTCATGCATTTTAATTGTCTTTTTCATTTGTATTTTCTCAGCATGGCACTGTTTATGATAGAGCTAAGCCTTGAGACCAATTTTTTTTTTTTTTTTTTGCCTTCTCTGAACGTTCATGGGCCTTCTGATCTTCTTTCTTTCACTTTTTCTCATGTTAGTCCAAACAATATCCATATCGTTTGTGGTGCAATTCAATATATTCATTTTGTGGCATGATGACAGCCACAGAGCAGCTGTCCGTGACCTCTCAGCTTCCAAAAACCTCTTAATTTCTGCGTGTCACTGGCCCACAAGCCTGGTCTGCTCAGCCAGAATTCTATTTTTGACAGAAAATCGTTAACTCCCCTTTTCACACTTTTAAGCCATGCAAATACTATGTTCATAAATATACATGTGTATGCATGTGGGTGTGTCTTATTTATATATAGAGAAAGGGATATAAATTAATGTTATGCTAATATACTGAGTATAGGCAGTAATTGATTATTCATTTATGAACTTAAAATTGTAGGTTCATAGTATGGTGTGATTATCTACTAGTGGTATATCACTACCAGTTGATATAATGGCTAAACTTTATTGCATCAGTACTTCTGTCTTCTTATATTTTCAAAGCACATATAATAAGATATGTACCATACAGGAAGTTTCATAGCTTACAATAAGTATCTTGAGAAATTGCCAAGTGTTTTTGCATGCTTTAAGTATTAGCTAACATTGCTAATACTAGCAATACACAATAGAATTTTAGTACAATGCCTAGTCCTTCCAAGATAAGCTATCTCCATTTCATTTACCATATTACTTTCTGATTTTACATATGTTCTGTAGCATCTAAGAGCATGAGTGATATGAATATACAAACTAAGGTCATAGCTAAGGGATGAACACTTCAGATACTTAGAATAGACTTCGTGATATTCTCCAATGAACTTCTAAATTCCTATCAGTTGAGTTTGTTGAGGAATGCATAGGCTCAGATTAGACACATTCCCTTCTTTACGTTCTTTTGTGAGGGTCAGAAATTTAGCTTTCCTTTTGTCAAATATGTAAAGCAACAAACCATGTACTAGATTTCAACATCTCTAGCTCTTTTCATTATTATGGCAATAATGTAAGATAGAGCCTATAGTGGCAAAGAAAACAGATTGAGAGAGGTTTACCAAGTAATTAGAAAATGAGTCAAACAGATTTCATATGTATTAAATTCAAATGTAGACTGAACTGTGCACTTTACATGTATATCTGTTTTTAGTGGGGCCACTCTCTGTGACTATTTTAGAATTCTAGAGACTGATTCTGTCACTTGGCTTTATTCTAGAAGTACTAGAGATTGCCTCTCTGTAGAGTCTATCTGCTATGCCAAGTGCCTAGAGGTCTAGAATTTGTATATCTAAGATTAAGATGCAGCAAAATCTAATACAGAGTAAAAATACAATGTATGTTGCAGTCCTTATGTCCTCATTACATGAATAAGGCTGTTTTATTTAATCCATTGGGAAACAGTTAGATTTCTGGCCTTGGAGATGAGTTGGACCACAGAGCAGCTGAATTTAGTGAGTTAGCCAAGGTGCTAAATGAAACAAACTTGTTCATGACCTTCTCCCTGTCTCCTCTCTCAGTCTTCCATTCCCAAATATTCATGAGTGGAAATAATCAACCTTTAGAGACTCCAAATAACAATTTTCAGGCCAAATTAAATGAAGTTAAAAGGCTTCTCGGTAGCTCCCAAATTTACATAAATTACAAACACGTATTAGAAGGATACTGCAAGTTAATTGGCTGATACGTCAAAAACGAAAAAATACAACTTGATTAGAAATTTCTGTATTCCTGACAGAGAAGTACTTGGATACAGACACACATACTCACACCACACACAACACAAACACACTCACACAGTCACTAGAAACAAAGAGGCTCACACACATTGTCAAGCATACAGACACTATATACACATGCTCTCTCACACACACACAAACACACCAAACAGAGACACTACACATATGCTCACATATACACATATATGCATACACACACACACACACACACACACACGGAGGAGGGAGGAGAGAGAGAGGAGAGAGAGAGAGAGAGAGAGAGAGAGAGAGAGAGTTTAAACTGAATAAAAACTTATGAAGAAAAGTAGTTGTCACATACCTCTAAGAGTAGTGTTTAAATATGCACTCAGACAGTCCCTCTGAGGTTTGTAATCACTCCCTTACATTTGACACAGGCCTTTACTTAGATGTTCTTTTGTATCTGTAGACTCTCTGGTGATGCCATTAATGCTGCATAAAACACCATGAAATACCAGGAGATCTAACCAAGTAGCAATTACCGAAAACATTTTTCTGATATCTCTCTCGATTTTCCTTTGGGGAGTGCTAACACAGTAAGTGTTGGCTATACATAAACAAAACACTGGCTATAACTCTGCAGAGAACCCACAGCCTTTTCTGAAGTGTTTTGCTTTGTTTGACAAAATAGTCTTCAGGGAAACTCTAATGGACAGAAGCTAAAGAGCCAAAGAAAGGAAAACTGATTCATTTGAACAAGAAGAGGGGCTGCAGAGAGAAGAAGAAAGCATGCTGGTACTTATTCAAAAATGCTGATGTCCTCTAGCAGGTCATGCCACAGGTAAACCTTGTCTCATACAATAGTGTAAAGAACACGGCCTCCTCTACCTTTGTGGGAGGAACAGTGAGTCTAAATTCAGTAGCAATAGCCTCTGTGTAATCTGTCACATTACAGTTTTACCAATAGCCCAGGGTACAATCAACCTAATTACCTCAGACCTCGCTAACTCTGAATTTACAGGAATTCAGATATGACCTAAAAATTGATTCTTGCTGAGCTAAAAAGCTTCAGATAACTTCTTTTTTTTTCTGTGACTATAAGGGACTTATTCATGGAACCAATATAGTCGAACTTTGTAGCAGTTATGTCAACAAAGGGTTTTGCTACTTAGACTTCTGCCACTGTGCTTGAATCCCATTTTGGCATAGGAAATTATTACTATGAGAACTATGAGAATTTTTGCAAGGTCAAAAATTAGAATTATTTGAAGAACAGAATTGAACACAACACAAGATAAAATTAGTGTGGAGGTTGGGTATGGGAATTGTAAATAATTTTTAATTTGTCATTGATTTTCTAGTGTTTTTGTCTAAAAGTTTATATTGTAAAGTTATCAGAAATAAACTTTAAAAGTTATAATATAGTAGCCATATATAGATGCTATTTTATGTATGTAATGTCTGAACCACTTCCCTGTAAACACAGTGATATTATGCTACTATCGTTGTTTTACAGTAAAGCGATGCAGAAGAGAAGAACATTTATTAGTAGTACACAATAAATGAGTTTATCAAATTTGTCTTTATGTCATTAAAGGTGTCAACAAGACATGCTATGACTTTGTGAAGTAGACAGTTTTTGGTGGTGAAATGATTCCAGCTGTAATATGATCTTTTCTCAGGAAAACAACTGGCTGATTTTATCTCATAGGCCTAGTTTACTACCCAACAGCTCCTCCTCTCTGGTTTCATTCACTCTACTCCCAATTAGAAAACTAAATGTTTCCTGTCCGTTTTTCTATCTGAGCCATTGGTAAGGAGACATGAGAACATCCATCTTTAACCCAAAGCATTTACACAGCTTTTCCATTTTGATTTGCTAAGTGAGAGCCTGCAGAACCAAAGGTACAGCTTTTGAATATAGTGTGATAATCTATTCACACACTCGTTATTAAACAATGAAAACACTTGGAGGAAGTGATTAGTCTTCTTCCCCTACCCCACTTTTCTTTCCCTCCTCCTCTATTCCCACTCTTCTTCCTCAGAATCTATGAACTTCATAGATGGCTCTGGTCATCTTCATAGAAGAACTTCATAGATGGTCTGTTTTGTGCTTCTCCCATGTAATCTGAGTACAGGTGTTAGACAATATGCTGTTAGTTTGCATAGTTAGAAACTTTTATGGATATTCACTGGTACTGTGACACCCAAGCTTATAGCTGATTTATCTCAGTGCATTGGTTCCTAATTGGTGTGTGTGTGTGTGTGTGTGTGTGTTTCTTGGGTATATTTCAGAAGTATGAACTACATAGGAATACTAGTGCATTGCACTTGAAAAACAGATTTTCATTACTAGTAGTTTGAGAAACAGAGCTTCTACATAATTTGGTGTCCTCATGTCTGATAATAATAGCAAAGGATTACTAAATAAAGGGTACCATGACAAAATGTGTCTTGTAAGATATTCTCCAGTGTATGACTACCAACAGTGACAATTTAAGAATAGGTGTTTGAAACTAAAGAATCTCTGATCCTGTAAAGGTATCTAATTGATAAGAGTGTTGTGATTACACATTTGTGACTTCCCATATCAGAATATATTGTTGAATATAACTAAAATCTGGATAATATAACCTAATGGATGATCTCAGTAAGATATTCAGAGGATTTGCCGACTGTGTAAACACATAGTCCAATATTAAAATTCCAAAGGGCCAAGCAAAAGCCAAACATTTATATTGAGACATGACTATATGAACTGTTTTAAGGACCAGACTGCATAGGGAACTCTCAGTTGCATTAGCAGAGTTGGAGGAGTGTTTTATCTTTTTTCCTAGAAAGCACCTCTGACCTCTTTATCAATTGTCCAATTGTCCCAATTACAGCATATACCAAAATGGAAGGAACTGAACTGACATTGTTTTGCTTTTTTTTTTTTAGTTTTTTAAATTTAAATTTATGTTTTTATTTATTCACTTTACATCCTGCTCACTGACCCCTCCAAGTCACTCCCTCACAATCTTCCCCCCCTCCTCCCTCCATTTCTCTGTTGAGTACGTAGGCCACCCCAGAGTATCACCTTCCCTCACCTGGCATATCAAGTCTCTGTGAGGCTAGGCACTTCCTCTCTCACTGATCCCAGACAAGGCATCTCAGCTAGAAGGACATATTCCATGTACAGGCAACAGCTTTTAGGATAGTCTCCATTCCAGTTGTTCAGGACCCACATGAAGATCAAGCTACACATCTGCTACATATGTGCAGAGAGATCTAGGTCAGCCCATGGTGTTCTTTGGTTGGTGGTTCAGGGTCCAGGATATTTGACTCTGTTGGTCTTCCTGTGAAGTTTCTATCCCCTTCAGGACCCACAATCCTTCCTCCTATTCTTCCAAAAGAATTCCTAAGCTCCATCCACTGGTTGGCTGTGGATGTCTGTATCTGTCAGAGCCAGCAGCTAGGTGGAGCCTCTCAGAGGACAACTTGCTCCTGTCTGCAAGCATAACATAATATCATTAATAGTGTCATGGATTAGTGCTTGTCCATGGGATGGGTCTCAAGTTGGGCCAGTTATTGATTGGCCATTCCCTCAGTCTGCTCCATCCCTGGTGCCTACATTTCGTGTAGACAAGATAAATTTGGAGTTGAAAGTTTTGTAGGTGAATTGCAGTCTCTATCACTTCACTGGAGTTCCTTTGAACTGGCATCTTAAAAGATCTCCCACTGAGTTGGAAGATGGATGTCACATGTCCCAGCCCTAGGACACTGACAGGGATGGAGAATAATTTAGTTGATTGCATTAAAGCTTATCATATCTTATTAGATGTGCCTAATGTTTTGTACTCAGTTATTACTTTTCATTAAGCATGGAAAATAACTTTATACTTTTTCATAGGTGAGGAAACTGAGATTTAAGAAGATTAAACAATTTCTCCACCATCAGAAAGTTAAAACTTGACTGAATTGCTTTTAAAGTGTATTCTACTTAATATTGGATGCATATTTCTAACCCCACTCTTGTGATGGTTAATTTTTCCTGTCAACTTGTCAGGAGCTAGAATTGCCTACTAGACAAGCATCTGTGCACACCTGTGAGGTATTTTCTGGGTTAGATTAATTGAGTTTGAAAAAAATCCATCCTAATGGCACCATTCCATGAACTAGGAGCTTGGGCTGCATAAAAAGGAGAAATCTAGTTGAGCACTGGTGTTGAGCACTCATTCTCCTTTCTACTTCCTGAATGTGAGGACACTGACCAGTTATTTCATGTGTTTGCTACCACGACTCTTCATGATTGACTATCTCTCAAATTGGACACAATATAAACTCTTCCTTCCTTAAGTTGCTTTTATCAGGGCAAGTAGAAGACTAACTAGGACAAGTATTATTCTACGTAATGGCATCCAAAACGCTAGTTCCATGGGTTGCCTTTGTAGATTGCTATGATCAACGAAGGAATGAGATCTAAAATTTCTTTTACCAACATAAGCATGGCAAACAACCCAACCGCAGATAAAACGCTATGTTCAGCCACAGCATCATTTCTCCAAGGATTACTCCCACATCAAGCAATGAACCTTTCAGGTCACCCTCAGAACATCACTCAAAGAAGAAATCAGTCACCAGTCATGAGTTAGAAGAATGCAAAACAACAAAAAAATGTCCCTTACCACTGCAGCAAATGAAGTTCTAGACCAGGGTTCTCAACCTTCCTAATGCTGTGACTCTTTAACACAGTTCCTCATGTATTGACTCACACATATAAAATTATTTTTGTTGCTACTTCATAGCTGTAATTTTACTATTGTTATGAACTAATGTAAATATCTGTGTTTTGTGATGGTATTAGGCAACCTCTGTAAAAGGGTCATTCTTCCCCCAAAAGGATTGCAGCTCATAAAATGACAACTGTTGGGGTAGAAAGAGAATTTCATGATTCTTGACCTCGGATTAGAAGTATAGAGCATTGCTGTGTGGCCCGTACACTAGTCTGTGTATATAGCCTTCATTTATTTTCATTGTATATTATTTCTAGTGTCTTGCAATTGTGAATGATTTTGTCTTGCCAGAGTCTACAATAAAACATTCTGTAGAACATTGCCATGAATACTTGTAAAAAGTCCAATGAATTTCAACATCAAATCCATCTAATTGTGTGCTATCCTTATTCATAAACATTAAATAATTGCAGCTATTTAGATTACTATCCATTAGTCATAAAATCAGCATTTCAAGGAATAACTGTAGAAAGTTCTATTGGGTAGGACCATTCCAGGAGCTTCTAATTATGAAGGTCAAAGACAGTTAAGAAGTGGCCTTGATTTAACATTTGCTCCTTAAGATGGTTGCATTTGCTGTGCTTTGGATACTGCTATACATACATTTATCTCGGCATATATATGATTATTGTCTCCATTTCATTTGCAAAACCTGTTCTAATTTGGTCAAGGAATTATGGCTACCTTAATGTTTCATTGCACACTCCTTTGATATTCACCACCCCCTTCAAGTCCTGGAATTCACAGCACAGGACTGTGCATTTCATCACTTCTCTGTCCTGCTAGATGATATCTGGAAATGCACTCCATCATCGTGGACTCCATTTCACATTTTTGACCCATTTTACTTCCTGCAGTGACTCACACATTCTTAAAAGGAAGAACTAAAAACCTAGGCTTACAGCTTTTGCATTTTAGTGTTTCATAGTGTGTCTATTATGTGCAGTGTTACTGTTCTTTTATTTTTTGAGGTTATAATATAATTATAACATTTCTATCTTCTCTTCCCTCCCTCCCTCCCTCCCTCCAATCCCTCCCTTCTGTCTTTCAAATCTGTGGCATTTATATTTTATTCATTGTTAAGATAGATAGATGATAGATAGATAGATAGATATTGCTTGGTCTGTATATTGTTATTTGTATGTATGTTTTCAGGGCTGACCATTTGGTGTCAGTAAACAATGAGTATGCTCTTCCTAGTAGAAAACCATTTCTCCCACTCTCAGCATTCCTTAGTTGCCTGTATGTTTTTGTATAGCATCAAAGCCTCATGGGCTTTTCTCAGTCCACTTTGCCATGTCTATTGTTATCATCTTTATTCTTTAGACAATGAAAACACATGATTCCTGTGGAAAGTCCAAGGTGTACATCCTATTTCCCCTTACTCCAGTACAACTGGAGTATAATATGTTGTACTTATTCCAGTACAACATAATTCACCATCAGCCAGCTAGATATTTTCTCTGGATATATTGAGTCTTTTTTATTTTATTTATTTTTAATGTGAGTGCTGGGGCAGCTATTGAGTTGCAGTGGTGATACATTGTTCAGGATATTCCTGCTGCCTAGACTTTGGCAGTTTCATGCTTTTGAGCTGCTCAATAACTTGTGTATTTCCTTAAGACGGATTTTTTTTTTGTCAACTATACTCAAGGACCCCATTGTCTAGCAACCTTAAAGAGAATTAGCGTGCAAATGTTCAGCGATGCAAGATACACTAAGCAGTGAGATGTGTTTTCAATGCAATTAGCTCAGTGCAGTGGCTCACAGAGACATCAGACTAACTCTCCTCCAGATGCACATAATAACATCTATGTAATCATATGCTCCTCCACAAATGCAGACTGTAAACCCCAGCCTGAAAATTTCCCTTCTTCAGAAGAGTCTTCTTGAGATATTATCACAGTTTCTCCAGATGTTTATTAAGCATGTGCTCCCATTATAATCTGCTTCTGACGGCAAGCCAGCTTCTGTCTTTGCTGATGCTCAGCTGTATTATGATGTGGGTCACGGTCAACTCTCCACATTTTCACTATCTAATTATTGTTTATGGCTTTACTTTGGATCCTGTACTTCAATTACCTACTCTGTATTGAACAAACATGCAAGATTTCCCTCTATTAATTATATCTTCCATAAATTGCCCATCTAAGATAATGGGTATATCTTATACATTTGTAACATTCCAAATGGTCTAAATTTCTTGATAGCTCAAGTGTGGGGGGTGCACAACTGTGGAGCATCAGTGCTGCAGAGTGGAAAGATGATAGATTTCTCCAGATCTCCAAGTTCATGATTTTACAGTAAAGTTAATTTCCTCCTGTGTAGGGGCTGCTGCACAGTCAGGCTTGGGTGAGGGACACACTACAAAGTAAACATATACTCTCATTTTAATATTTCTAAACATATTCATTTTAAAGGAGAAAATGAGGCACTGATGAAGTTAAATTCATAAGAGGAAGTTCCATTGGCATTTGGGAGGTAATTTGTTACTTTGAAGAAATTGAGAAACATGGTTACACAAAACAAGTGTGTCACATCACCTGCCCTACTTTTGAGATTTGTAAATACAGAACTGTGGCTTCCAGGAAGTCCCTGGGCTGCCTGTTATAAACAGTAATCAGTGGAGGCTGATTACTCAACTCTGGTCATTTTCATCTACAAACAAATTCACAAGTTTTTCAGGCAACTATGGATAGGCTGGCAAATTTAAATTTCAAATGAAAAAAAGAATCTTCCTGTAATGAGTTCACATACCTTTTATTTAGACTTCCAAATGCCAGCATAATGTGATTAGTTTTGATGTTGTTTCTTTCCACCAGTTATGAAAAATCACATCATCAATCATATTATCAAAATTAGATATGGAGAGGGCCTAGCATGTCACTAGCACTCTCCCCAGTGCCAGTACAGACTTGTTTGAGCCAGTCTGCTGTACTTTTTAATATTTCCTTCAATCTAATATTAAATATCCCCTGTGATCAAGCATCTCTCATCTCTACTGTAATGACATAAAGAATGAGCAGAGGCTGTCTTAAGAGGATGCATCTATGTTTATTCTGATCTTTTTTCACAAAAAGGAAAGTTCTTGGTGAGCTAAGAAATGAAGATAAATTCAGTATATTATGATATATAATTTCAATGATTACCATTACTTATCACTAATATTTGCAAAGGATTTCACATGCATTCTGGAGATGGTTTACATGACAGTAGTTGCAAGCTTTGTATTCTCATAAAATTTTATTAGATGCTTTATGAGCTTTTAGTATTTAATAAGCTATATATCATGTACACACTTACTCATGCTTTTAAAATAAGTATTAAGAGTTTATCAAATACTTTTAATTTGCTAAATAAAACTCATGAAGCGGTTTTATTCTCTTTTTTTTTTCCTAAACTCTGTCTTTGAACTTAGTTGAAGTTACCTCTTTGGTTGAACATTCATATAGATTTTGATTATGAAATATTCAGTCTAGACAACAATTTGAACTGGAATTTATAAGTTACAGACACTAGATCTAGACTATGAGCATGAATCTCAGATTCATAGTCCACCAGCTTTAGAGGTTTAGGATTAGTCATTAAAACTACAGTAGATTCAATTTCTCCAGAATAACACACAGAGGGAAAAATAAAACAAGCTATATCATATTTCACATTAGCAATGGCTCACAGAACTCTGAAGTTTCAAAGGGATATCTTATTATCTGGAAGGAGGGAAAAGTTGAGTTAGGGACTATCTTTCCAACTTGCTAGTTGGAGTAAAGTTTCCCTGATGTTGGGCTGGCTTGGTTTTTTCCATCTATTCTTAGTGCCACCTACCTAATACCAGCTCCTTTCACCTCTTCCATGTTCTTATATATAGTGTCTTAGTTTTGAGTCTGTGGCTGCCAAACATACTTGCTTCTTCTATAAACATCAAGAATTTGCATTGATTCCTCTTTGGAATCAAGAATTGCATATTGTATAATAGTCCCCACTCAAAGTTAGAAGAAAAGAGGATGTAGAAAGTTGTCATGTGTCTTCGCAAGCTGCATTACATTGCTGAATACTTTTATCTTCTTGTCAAAATCATGCCTTTGCTAGTCAAAAACTTTGAGACAGTAATCAATTGCCAGACTCCTCTAGGCTCATGGAAGCCCCTAACCTTCAAAATATACAAGACATATTTCCTAAGAACTCTTTTATTTCCACATTGATTGATTTTGTAGTCCATCAATTATTCACCAGGAAACAGTTGCAAATTTTTTCCTCCTTTGAGACTGTGATTTAGCTCTGCAAAGAAAAGTACATTTTTTTTTTCTACTCAACATCAGAACATTCTCCAGGACACTCCACAGTCTCAAGTTTTGTTCTTCCAAACATTATCATGTCACCCACAGTATGACTGTGGAATAGTTTGTTTTGGGCGTCTTCATTAAAACTATGTTACCTCAATTTAAGACCTCGCAGGAGCTTTCAAGAAATAAATGGTTATACGTGCTCTTTAAAATGCAGAAAACTAAGCTTTAGACATCACAAGCTAGATCTAAACAAACAAACAAACAAACAAAAACAAAAAAATCCAGGAAACACTCCACCATTGTTTGTGTACAATATATAAATCTTACCATGCATCCATAAATGCATGGCATATTCTAATCCATAGTAATATTTAACATATTAAATCTTGTTTTATGTTTTTGTTTATGTTTGCTGATGTTTATGTTTTTGACAAAATTATAGCATCGAAGTTACCATTTCTTATTGTGCAGGTGTTATGTGGCAAAACATTTCCTAAGAAGATGAAACACACTTGTCTACTCACCTATGATAGGGATCCCATGACAGACCAAATTATGGCTACTACCAAAGTGTAAATTAATCAACCTCTGAGTTTTGTTGGGATTGTTTACAAGAGTATAGGTGAAGGGTTAATTAAAGGAGCATGGGTAAATAGTTATTCACAGGAGCAGATATGACACAAATACAGACAGTTACAACATCAAGGCCCACTCCATGGTGGAGCAGCTCACAAAGACTGAGTACCTCACACAGCCTGTAGGCCACACAATGTTTGGAGTTTGTCATTTCCAGCTGCCTCACTTGGTTTAAATCTCTTCCAAGAAGTTTGACTGGATTCTTCTTGTAAGCCAGTGGTTTTCAACCTTCCTAATGGTGCAAACTTTTAATATGGAGCCTCATGTTGTGGTGACATCCTCAACCATAGAATTAATTTTGTTATTGTATCAGAGTTGTAATTTTGATACTCTTCTAAATCATAATATACATAATTTTGGAGATAGAGGTTTTCTAAAGGGGTCCCAACAGACAGGTTGAGAATTGGGGTTCTAGACAGCTGATCTGGTTTGAAAGTTTTCTTTGCAGCTTTTCTCTTTTCTTTTCTTTGATGCTAAGTATTCCAGGGTCTTGGAATCTCAGCCTGTCTGAGAGTCTTACTTGTAGCTCAGATTTGCTTCCACTGAGAAGGATTCTACTTAGCTTTTATTATTTAATTTGGGAGGGAATGGTCTAATGAATCTGGTCAGTTTGAGGAAGTTCCAGAAGCTATGTTTTAGTTGTTTACCTCCATGCTTAAGGAGCTCCAGGTAAAATAGTTTGATATTGGAGGAACTGTTACACAACATTTGGCGAAAAACCACAGCTGGTAACAAGCAATTTTCCAATCTTCTAATCACCATTAAGTGTGAAAGTAAAGACATAGCACTATAGTGTAGCTGTTAAGAGTTCTGACATAGCACAGAGCTTTCACATGTATGCAAAACATCAACAGAGATTTTATGTGCTGAAAATTCTAAAATCTTTACTCTGTAATTCATGCACATATTAACATAAAGGAATCCAAACAATAGGTCCTTGGTTTGGTGGAATTTTTAAGTGTTCCGTAGGAGTCTCAACACCGTCTGTTTCCTAAGACTTAAAAACCCAATGTCTTGCCACACACCATAACTATTGTAAAAATTAACATAGTCTAACTTCTGCTTTTACAAAACCTACATTTTAAAGTAATATGTTTTCTAGTCAAACCTGTTAAATCAACCATATTAGAAGAAAGTAAAAATATGGTTCTATTTCTGAAAATATGGATATTATCAAGAAATTCACTGGGCATATGTTGCATATTTAAAAATCTACATTTTTAAAAACTGTGAATTATTATAAATTATAACGCAATACATATGTGTAGGAGGAACTAAGATGGGAGGAGTTAGGAGAGGAAGAGGAAGAGGAGGAGTAAGGAGGTGAGGAGGAAAAGGAAGAGAGAGAACTAGAAGACAAGAGAGAAAGGAGAGAGAGAAGAGATGGAGGCGGATGTTCACATGTCTGTATCAGTCAAAGGTAGTTGGTATATCTGGGTTGGGTATTGGGTTACACTTCTGATTGTATGGGTATCTTGTTACTGATCATTGTCAAATATATAAGCCTTTGATTAATCATTCAGCATTAGAGTCTCATCTTTCTATTGAACCTGCATGGATGGCAGGATGGCCTGGGCAATGCCCAGCCTTGCAGAGACAACGTGGGAGATTGAGCCATCTCCCAAGCTGATGTCTCATGGGTGTCAGGGCTGTGTTTCTAGTTGGCCATTTCTAGCTGCAGCACACACGTGGCCTCCGGCCAAGAAACATGGTGGCTGGGCTAGACAGAGCTGCTGCAGCTTATATAGTCGGCATGACCAGAGGACATTTTAAATAATTACTTCAACACATATGTATTTGATAACCAGTATAAACACAATGCAATTTCCCTTGGGGAAAAAGACTGAGCCAGAATGTTGTAAATTTTGGTCATTTAACATAATCATAATTACAAAATAAAGTCATAAGTAAAATTTATGTAATCAGCAGAATAGTTAATTATTTTGTGTATTTAACTGAATTGCAAAGAGGTAACCATGACCACTCATTAAACGCCAAGTGATTGTTGAGTATATTTTCAAGTTGAAAGTTAATTTCATTTTTGAATGTCCCCACCTGCTGTAAATGCTGGTGCACTTGTGTGCAAAATCATGTGCCCAATTAGCCATACATTTGGCAGCGTTGTTCAGTGTAGAACAGGTGTGCTTTCTCAAAAAAAAAAAAAAAAAAAAAAAAAAAGAAACACTTAAATAGTCTACTCACATCAGGATAAAACTGTTTACCTGTAGAATAAAGGATGATGGAGAAGGCTATTCAAATGCCAAATTACCAAGTGGAGACAATCCAAAGGGGAGAGGAGAGATGCATATGTATTTAGAATATGTTTGTAATATTTATATATATGTAAATATATTGTTATTAATAATTATTATTATTCCAGAACTGCTGGATACATTATCAACATACTAAGGATTCTTCAACTCATATAACATAAGTTATGTATGTACCTTCTGAGCCAAGAAAAAACAATGATTATTATTATTGTTGTTGTTGTTGTTTTTACTATTATGACATTTGCGGTAATCAAACAAGCACCCTGTGAAAGATATTGTATTTTCTGTTCTACTGATGAGTATATAAGTAATATCCAATACTCTTTTACAACTTCTTTAAATCATGATCAATAGATCAATTGGAAACCTCAGACATTTCAAAACCCTGAGGGAATCCCGTTTTAGATCATTCTGTTTTAGAATTGAAACACAGACCTGTGGAATGTCATAGAAATAATGACAATTTGTTAAGAAAAAAACACTTTGGAGCAGGTCAGTTGGTCAAAGAACTTCAAAAGTCTCAGTGGCTTCCCTGCCATATGGACTGGGCCATTTTCTAGCATGCTTGTGCCCTTATTCTGCACATGCTGTCTTATTTACCAGCATTGGAAGAAGGGCAAAATTTTCAGTTCTTTTTTGGACCATTCTTTCAAATGCTAATTTTGATGCCTCTATATGTGCTACTCTCTATACCTTACACTCCTACCACAAAGGACCCTTTACTTTATGTACATGAAGGTAAGAACAATTAATTTCTGATGATTAACAGTCACTGTGATCTTTTAGGTAAGAAATTAATTTCCATTTAGTTGAGGGACTGAGTATATCAGGTGTGTTGTCTATATAACTGGTTTTATCTAACTAATATATTGTTCTATTTATTCAGTCTGTCTACCATGTTCTTCCCATTATAACTATCCATCCTTTAAAGATGTTCTTGTATACCACCTTCTTTACATCTTCCCCTGAACCCTTCCAGCACAGTTAATATCTTCCTTCATTGAAATTCCCCAGCTATTTGTCTTGCTATAATTAATTCTATCCAAGGAGGTACTCACCAATAAATTATGAGCTTCTATGGATAAGAACTCTATCTTAATCACTTTGTACCCTCTAGAATGTCAAACACAGTATCTCACAACAGTAGGTGCTCAATAAATGTCGGTTCCATTAAACTGAATGAAATTGAATTCATATATCTGGATGATTAATACATTTATTCATTCAAGATTTTAGGGCCTCTATGAAAGAAAGAATCTATTATTTCCCTCTGACTCTTTAACTTGGCAGATTAAAGTTGAATAAAATGTGTTCTGGATAAAATGAAAATGCATTGTTTTACATAAAATACTGCAATTTTGGGAAATCTATTGATTTTAATATTCTTAGGGCAGTGAAAAATCTGTTGGTTTAAGATAACTGCCATTATTTTCAATTAAAATGTATTGATTTGAGTAAATGTTGGGTAGAATAAATGTTGTGGGTATAGAAAAAATTTTTCTTAAGATTGCTTTGAAGCACAATCAGAGAGACCAATATAGAAGATAGGTTGTGGTGGAAAGCATGCTCTATAAGCAGACAGGAAGAATAAATATGGTCCTATCTATCTCCTCTACATGGCCAGTTTGTGGGTTATGGTCCTATGACTTTATGGTACTTATAGACTTTGAGCAAAGTAGCACTGAAATAAAAATTTGCTTAAACTCTAGTGTTTCTATGGAGGCCCAAATAGGGTAATTCTATTAATTGAAAAATCAGAAGAACTCAGTTGCTAGAGTTTAGAATGACAAAACAGCTAGATTTTTGAGGAGAAGTCATAAATAATGCACACATACCTATGCCTAATAAAGTACACCTATTTGCATATTAGTCCACTTATATATTTCTTTCTTTCCTCTAACACCTTTATACTTTATGTTCAAAGATAGTAAGGAACTGAACCAAAAATGTACTAAAAACGTTTAAAGGAGAGGTAAAAAATACAGGAATATACTAAATTATGGTAGATGAGATTAAAACAGAAGAAACAGAAAGTATTGAGAAATTTAATTAATTCATCTATTGTAGCTAGTTACATTCTTTTTATTGAGAAAATGTTCTTTTTTATTTCTTGTTTTTAATAACTAGAAGGAACTAGAATTCTTGGCTATGAATACTGGGTAAAATATACAAAATTTAAGCAAGACATTAATGAGAAAATTTTCTTGTCAAGGATAACTATAGAGAAAGTGAAAACAAGAGAAAAGTACTAAGAAAAAGGGGATATCCTTGAGTAATATTGTGTAAGAGTAAAAGAGAAATGATGGCAGATTCTGAATAAGCAGTACCTAGAGTCAATTTCATTCCAATGGAATGAAATGGTATGAAATGGAATATCTCAAAATACGAGGATAAACTATGTCAGAGAGAAAGAAAAAGATTAGAAAACCATGTGTTAGTAAATTCCATTTCTTATTTATTAATCTGCTTCTCGATGTTTAAATTTAATACATTTCCTATTTTAGTTTGTTTATTTTGATTTTGATTTAACTGGCATGGGCTATTTTACTTGCAAATCTTTGAATTTCCAGACCAAATATGTTAATCTAGATGACTGCAAAATTTAGTGTGGTTCACTGGGCCAACAGTTATCCTTATAGCTCCTGATTAGCAGCCCCAACCCCTTCGGTAAATGTCATAACATTTGAGATTGTGCCATGGATCCTTTAGTACATAGAACCACAGAGTAAAGGACATAGATGATCTATCTTTTATCCTTAGTTCTCTTGCTAATTTCTGAATGACAGAAGAAAAAAAATCCTTAAATGAATATAGGGTTTTAATATAAAAGGAGAAATGATGAAAGATAATCATTTTGTTGATTGGTTACTTCAAAGAGCAACACAATAGTTAATGTTTATGATAATCATGAAAGAAATAACACTAACAGTTTGGAATGAGCACATGCCAATACCCCAATCCACAAATACATCTCACTTAATCTCAGCAGTTATCATGTGATAGGGTCATTATATTCACTTGTAGAGAAATAAATCTCACTGTCAGAAGGTGAGCAATTTGTCCAAATGTAAGATAGGCACTTAGCAAATATTTTATGAATCAATTGATGAAGTGCTTCATAGAGCTGTCCTTTGGTATCCTTCATATTTAATTATTAACATTGAGTAGAATAGAAAATGATGAGTGTGGGGGCAGCTATACTAAGTAGAAAAAGTCAGAATTATAAAATATTTGGTGAATATAAAGTCATTCAAAGTTCTTTTTAACTTTTGAATTCAGCCATTTAATTGGCTTCATATAGTGTGCAGATATGTATAGAGTAAGACCAAATTGAATTTTTATCATTTTAACTATTATTTGGGAATACGTTAATTTTTGTTGATCTGACCAATAAGAAAGATAGTATGTGTTGATATTGAGTATTGAACAAAATACTTGTCATTGACCTCAATGAGTTTTTATAATAGTGAAATATGTGAGTATTATGCCAGTTATTAAAAAACTAAACACTTTATGCGATAACTTTGACTCTACTGGGAGATCCATAAAAGCATTACTGCTTCTGTGAGAGAGAAAGGAAAACTTTGAAAGGAAACAGGAGAGATGATGTGAAACTGGAAATGATTTTAGGGAAGAAAAAGCCTGAACAGCATGCACAGTCAGAAAGAAGGAAGATTGTGGAGAGAACAAAGGTTCCATGCAAGCATTTGGTTGTCAACTTACAGAATACTTGTTGTCTCCTCATGTGAGCTCAGAACAAATAAAAAGCAGCAGAAGTGGAAGATGCATGGTCATGAGTATGTGAGCTTCGTAACTTGTCTTCATTACACATTTGATGACTAAGTAATGTCTGGGGGAAATTGATTTTCTAAAGCTTCTTCCTCCTCTTTCAGAATGATCCACTGAAGAAATATGAATATGCAGGAAAATACTACTCAGGAATCTGACAAAGAAAATTGGAAGAAAAACACATGGACTAAATGAGCAAATCCCCACTATTGGCTTTTCATTTCAAAAACACTACAAAGTTGGAAGAGTGAATGGATGCCTGCCATCTCTTTACTTGCAGAAAATCTGAGGAGTATCACACACAGTCTAGGAAGGAAAGTGAATGTAGAGAAGCCAATACTGTGATACAGGTGCAGTAGCAGACAAGTAATATTCACTCAAAACTGGAAAAATAGTATTTTTAAATAAAAGAAAAAGAGAAAAGCAGAGCTATACACCACATCTTGCCAATCTTACATGACCTAAAATAAATTTATTGAGAAACAATAAATTATTAGAGTATATAAAAGATATTGGTCTGGTCACTTTTTTAGGTTACTTCCAACTGTTGCAATTAAAAGGAATTGAGAAATGAAAACAGGAAGTATTGTAGACTATTATAGACATGTATGCAAAAGACAATAATATCTGGGATGAGTCAAACTTATCGTGGTGGTTGTAAATAACCAGAGTATGAGAACTCCTTAGGCCCTGAGAAGGACAGAGCTTGGGTAAGAACATGATGGATAAGGAATGCATTCTTGGCAGAATGACCTAAGACAGGCTTAGTCTTGTTTATGAAATAAAAAAGGGGGAGAGGTGGAAAGCCTTTGGGGCTGCTTGGCAAGAGTCTGACATGGGCCAAGGTCAAGGAAATGGGCTGCTTGGCAGGAATATGACATAGGCCAAGGACAAGGAAATAGGCTTCAGGCAGGAATCTGACATTGGGCTAGAAGAAGGAAACAATTTCAGGTAGAAATCTAAATCTTAGGCTAGAACAAAGAAGTAGTCTCAGGCAGGAACCTAAATATTAGGCTAGAACAAAGAAGTAATTTCAGACAGGAATCTAAATTTTAGGCTAGAACAAGAAGTAGGCTTCAGACATTGAAATGACTTTGGACTAGGACAGGGAAGTAGGCTCAGATACTTTGGTCATCCTGATAAACCCTTGGAAGCAGTGATCACAGGAGTGTTTACATAACTGTGCCTAATGCCTTGCTTTTTCGTTGACTATTTTTGTTTATTGTATAGCTTGTTCCTTGACTATTTGCATCTATTGTATTGCTAGACCCTCAACCTAGAACTGACCTTAATACATGCATGTAATCAAAATGGTATAGCAGCATAGAGGAGGAGGGGGGATGGGATAGGAGGTTCTAGGGAGGGGAAATGGGGAAAGGGGATGACATCTATATTGTAAATAAATAAAATATCCAATAAAAATTAAATAAATAATAAAAAGAAAAAAAAAAGAACTATAGAGAATGGCAAAGATACTGAAAATGACTGTCAGTATCTGGCCAACTGCAGAAACATCTCAGAAAACTGAAAAGTGTCGCGTCCGCCTAGACCAGCAATTAAGACACGACAGGATGGATCCTTCTCAGTCAGCTTTATTCCAGGAAGACTCTTGACTTATGGACGGGGACTGGGACTGGGACTGGACGGGGACTAGGACAGGACGGGGACTCCCAGCCGCAGAAATGCGCTGCTTATATATCTTCCCAAGGCGGGCTGGGTGATGTGTTCTCTCAGGATAGGTTAAGCTGCCAATACCTCATTAGCATAAGCCCGCTAGGGAGGGGCATGAGGCTGATGCATGCACAAGGACTTGTTTACCAGTTTAGCTGAGCTGGCCACACTGGAAGCAGCTGCTTACATTGTCAGGTGTTAGTCATACGACTTTGCAACTGTCCCAGGTGCTAGCTTAAACATGGTTGCCTACAGAAAAGGAACCAGGATGAGAAGGAAGGTACATTAAATACTAGCTGTCTTTAAATTTGGGCAAACATTTGCATCCATATTAATTTTTATGGAATTAATTGGTTCATTCAATGATTCCCAGCAATTGTGTTGCTAATTTCTCATGTCATAGGAACTTTTTTCTCCAGGTCTGTCAGGTTCTTAATAGAAATTCTGTGAAAATGGACGACAAATCAATGTACTGTCAGTATGCATATTACTTTCTAAATTGTTAAATAGACTCACAGGTAGTTGTAGCCATTGCAAAGGTGATTTTGTTGTGATGAGAACTGATACATCATGTTTCTGTCCTGTTACTGCTATGTCATTGGAACAGGTTTTATTGAAACCCTATTTGAAATGCTGCTATGGAATAAAGTTAGGCAAGTTGAAATCTTGTTGACATTCTGACATTACCACTTATGTAAAAGGATTCTCATTAATATTGAAAGTATTTTACCAAAAGACAGAGGCAATACCCTACATACAATACTTATTTATTAATGATGTTTGATCATATTTTTCATATCATCAACTTCTTCAGTATCTTCTCTACCTCTCTACCCACTCAACTTCATGATCTCTCTCTAAAAAGAAATCAGAACAAACAAAACCAAAATGACATGAAGAAAATATACTAAAAATAAAGAAAAAGCACACAAAATGAAACAAAACAAAATACAGCCCATTTTGTGTTGCCTACTCCTGTGTATGAGGCCTGTCTTGGAATGTGATATATATCATTATTCATAATGATAATTCATTTCAT
Source organism: Mastomys natalensis (assembly GCA_021653895.1). NCBI lineage: Eukaryota > Metazoa > Chordata > Mammalia > Rodentia > Muridae > Mastomys > Mastomys natalensis. Next base: position 579,739 of record JAJTUV010000002.1, on the reverse strand, counting down.
TGGACAAATCTGATTTTTTTCTTTCCAAATGGATGTAAATTGCAAATAATTTATTTGTAAGGGTAGGCACGTAGTGTCCTCCATGTTAGGATTTTTTTCTGGTTTGAACTTGTTCAGGTCTTAGACATGCTATCATATTCTTTTCTGTTCATATGTGTATTTGTACTGTTGTGTCTAAAAGATGCTCCCTTGGAGACATATCCAATCTGACATCTTAATATTTTTCTGTTTTTTTTAGTATAGAACATTGAACCTTGAAGGGAAGTATTTGATAAAGACATCCCATTTAGATATTTGTGCTTCAGTGTCTCTCACTATGAACATTGTCAAATTGTAGGATTCTCAGATAATCACCATTTACTGCAAGAAAAAGCTTTTTGTGTCACCTTAATTAAGGTAGTTATCTATGGTTATAGCAATATTTCATTAGGAGTTACTTACTGCATGTTCCTTTAACAGAATAGTAGTAGTGAGTTTTTATCTAGGATCCATAGCATATCTAGTCTCTGATTCTTGACCACTTTAGCAGTGTTAATGTATGAGTTGCATCTCATGAAGTAGGCCCTAAATCTAATTTTAGGAAGAGGTTGATTATTCCCATAACTTTTGTGCTAATAGTACACTAGTTTATTTTATAGATTGGACACTATTTTAGATCATAGAGTTTATAGCTGGGTGTTATTGATGATGACTTTTCTTCTCTGGTAGTATGCAAAGTACCTTCTAGCATCATTAATGTTAGGTAGCATAGGTTAAGATTCTAGTTGGTTAAGATTCCCCAGATCAATTTCTCCAGGTTTGATGATGTAAGTGATATCTTGGGCCTTATTGTCAGATTGTGAAGGGTAATAAGTAGCTTTGCCAATAGCTTATGATGCATATATAGGGTGTGTCTATGAAACCACTTGGGCCAATGACCCAACAACATGTAACCTATTCCTAGTAGTGGAGGTTTTACTTGGTGGCATGGGATATCTTGTTGGAACAATGAGGGCATTGACTCCATTTAAATTCTTATATATTATATAAGAAACTTCATATGTATGTTTATACATATATGACTATATGTACACACATGTACACACATATACATAAATGTAGGTAGTAGGTCTCCATATGGCTTTTCAAAAGGCTTTTAGTGTTAATCACTCTGCACATTTTTTTATTTACGTTTCTCTCATCCTCCTCCCCACTTAATCCTTCTATGCTAGCTTTCCCTTTATCTCATTATAATACTATATTTTACTTCCTTCCCATGTAAGATCCCCTCTTCCTCTGTGGTTCCTTACAAACTACCTAATCTCTGTGGTTCTTTTTATTGAAACACAGATATCTTAAGCTTAAAACTCATCATGAATTTTGCAGACAAATGGATGGAACTTGAGAAGATCATCCTGAATGATGTAACCCAAATCCAGAAGGATATTCATAGTATATAGTCACTTTTAAGTGGATATTAGCCATACAATACAGGATACTCATGCTACTCTCCATAGACCCAAAGAAGCTAAACAAGAAGGAAGGTCCAAGTGAGGATGCTTAAATCTCACTCAGAAGGTTGGAATAAAATAGTCACAGGAGGCAGATGGAGGAAGGGAATTTGGTGGGAGAGGAGGTGGCAAGGGAATGGGGGGTGGTTTCAGGATCTGGTGTGGGGAGAGACAGGGGAGTTGGCCAGATGGACTTGAGAATGAATAGAAATCTGCAGCTGACAGGAGTGGGGAAGTGGGTAGGATGTGGGTGGCTTCTAAGAATCAATTGGGTGACCTTAGCTCAGACTCAGTGCAACAAGGATATGGAATATGAAAAGGTCCCCTCCTGTAGCCAGAAAACCACTGAAGCAATAGGAACACCAACACCTCCACAAAACTTTTGAACTAAAATGTTTCCTGCATGCAGGGACCAGGGATGGAACAAAGACTGAGAGAATGGCCAACCAATAACCAGCCAAACTTGAGATCCATCCCATGGGCAAGCACCAGTCCCTGACACTTTTAATGATACTCTATTATGCTTGAAGAAAGGAACCCAACATGTCTGTTCTCTGAGAGGCTCTATCCAGCAGCTAACTCAGACAGATGAAAAGAGCCATAGAGAAGCATTGGATGGAGCCTGGAGACTCTTATGTAAGAGATGGGGGAAGGATTGGGAATCCTGAAGGGGATAGGAACTCTACAAGAATACCAACACAATCAACTAACATGTACCCTTGGACTCTCAGAGACTGAACCACCAACCAAAAAGCATACACACGCTGGATCGAAGCCTCCCCACACAAATGTAGCAAATGTGCAATTTGGTTTTCATATGGGTCCAGAACAACTGTAGTGGGGACTATCCCCAAAGCTGTTACCTGTCTGTGAAGTAAGTTCCACTAACTTGGGTTTCCTGTCTGGCCTCAGTGGAAAAAGCAGTGCCTAGCCCTAGCAGGCACTTGATATATCAGGGTTGGTGTAGAGGGGAGGGGGCTCCACACTCGGAAGAGGAGAGGAGGGAGACAGAGGAAGGAAGACGGAATAGTGAGGGAATATGGGAAGGGGGACTGAGAGCAGGGTCAGCAATCAGGATGCAAAGTGAATAAATAAATAAATAAATAAATAAATAAATAAATAAAGTCATCTCCTCACATATAAAACACTTGTATGCAAAACTTTAAATAAATGAGCCCACTTGAAATAATTTGCCTAGTGCCACTAGATTTATAAGGATTTGCAATTGTATAGTTTCATTTTCCTTCCAATGATGCTAGAAGTAAAATATCTCACCAAACCATATATATTCTGTCTAAATATGTCTTGAGAAAAGTATGTTTTTACTTCTTTCCTTGTGTTTTTCGATTATTTACGCACTATTTTCCATCTCATATGATCTTTACTTCAATTCTAAGACCTACCTGATGGTAGAAAGATTCTGTTTGTTGTTGTTGTTGTTGTTAGAAGAGTTTAAAATACATAGATCACTTAACTTACAAGTTCAAGTCTACAACCACTGAAGACAAATTAGAAAGTGGTGTCCAAAGAGAACTGTCTACTGGCTGGTAATAGCTTAAATTTTCCCACAATGCTTTAAGTGTTTAAGTACAAAAATAGAACGCTTTTAAACAAAAAGAACTCTAAAGATGCTTGTGCAAATAAATGATTTCTGAAGTGGTTCTTGCAACTCATACACAATATTTGCATTGTACCTTTGAATGGAAGAAATTTCACCTCTGTAGAGATATGAAATATACACCTTGTATTTTAAAATGTTGCCACTGAAATTTAGTGCCATCAACCTATGATTTCCACAACTGCTTTGTTCTTTATCAAGAATTGTCTGGTAAAGGTCCTTCAAAAGATCACATGCACATGATTAAAGAGAAAGCAAGGAACAAAAGAAAAGGAACACAAGGTTGAAACTTAAAGGTGAACGTAAATTTATACACAAAGTCTGTAGGCATAATGTTTTTGTGCACTGTGTGAAGTTTACCCTTGTGTTATTCAAATTCTAATTTCTCTTTCGTACTATCTTGTTACAGTCCAAATATAGCATTGTAATATTTATACCAAGAATCTCCAGTCTCATGTTTGTGTAAAAATTCTTACCATTTATTGTCTGCCTGGTCAATAGATGCTGATCATCCAATAGGATGGCAAAGACTCCACCAGCCAGGGGGAGGAGAAAGAGACAGAGAGACAGAGACAGACAGAGAGAGAGAGAGAGAGAGAGAGAGACAGAGAGAGAGAGACAGAGAGAGACAGAGAGACAGAGAGAGAAAGAGACAGAGAGAGAAAGACAGAGAGAGAGAGAGAGAGAGACAGAGAGAGTTAGTTTTAAATCTTTTATGAGGATGAATAGATGAGACATGAGGAGAGGGCCTGAGAAGACACCATAAGAAAAAACGTCTAAAGCAGAGAGAGTAAGAACAATTCTTATACATACAGAATCTTTATATTTTTTTTTTTTCTATTGGATATTTTATTTACATTTCTGACATAGATGGTGTAGGGGGGTAGCCAGTTTAGCATAAGAGGTTAAGGTACATCATTTTACTGCCCAGCTATTGAACTCTAGCTTGAAATAAACTTGTTTTCTTTGTGCGGTTTTAGCAAAGGTAAAACAATACAACCACCAGATTACTCATCTGCTTATACTTATATAAAATAATTCATTTTACAAGAGTCAATATTGGGTCTATTGAAATACAAAAATACTTTGCTGTCACATAGACAATTGTAAGTAGATATTTGGGCTTCTTGTCTGTTCCTTTGGTTTTTTGTTTGTTTGTTTGTTTGTTTGGATGGGGGACAGGCGTGACCAAGTAATTTTATGGAACACTCTGGAAATTAGCAACTACTCAAATTTGGATATGAAATTTTAAAAATATTTTATGGGTTAAAAATACAGTGTCTTCCTTATTATATTGAGATAAAACATTTTAAAGAGATATTTTTATTTTAAGTAAAAAATATTAGATATTGGAAGTATGATTTCTATTTCAATAACAAAATAAATAATGTAAATAATGGGCTTTATGTGAAATAATATGCCTGCATGAGCCAGAAATGTGGGGCTTCCTTAAAAACAGTCTAATAGATTGTGGAAGCCCTTACCAGAACACTAGACTGTTGCATTTACTGATGCTTATTGGTGTGTATAATATATCCCCTTTGAGACTGTCAGTAGATGGAATATAAGCATTTTAGCTTTCAAAACAAAGCGCCATAATGTCATAGAGAGAATTAACCTCCCACCAGTGAAAATGTTCTTTCTGAAACATTCAGGAAAAACTTGAGTGATCTCACTGATGAGGAATTCTCTACTTCCCCAATTCCCTTGATTCTCCAAACACTGTGCTGCAGTACACCCTATGTCATGATCATACAGATGTAATGACCCATCCAATATATATGTCTGAAGCTTGAGAAAATATATCCTTGTTTCCTAAGTTCAAATTTTCAAATATCAAAAGTTAAAGATTGTGGTTCCTCTCATTTTCTCTTTTCACAATGATTTTTGATTCGTATTTCTCTCCAACCTTGACCTGCTTTATAGCAATAATCCTCTCAAGATCATCGCCAGAATAACAAACTGGTTGTGGTCCCATGCCATCACTTTTTTGTGTATCACTAAAATGTAAATATGCATTAATTATAGATTAATGCAATTAATTGTAGAAGTTTACACAAAATAACGCTCTGATTCCAGCTATACTTCTTTCATGATGTGCAGCATTTCTGTGTCTCCCAGGAAGTGCCATCATGACTCTTTCCAAATCCTTGTACTGGTGTATATTACTTTTAATACATTTGTCTCATTGTGAACTTCAAATGAATTAACTTTGTGCTTTCTGGTTTCTTAATACTCAGAATTAGGTCTGTGGGATGCACATATGGTGTGCATATCAGTAATTCATTCCTTTTAAATACAAAGCAGAGTTGGTTACAAAGCTTTGTACTGTGATTTCAAAATTTGTCATTTTCTAGTAGATAATTTTGATATTTCTAGCTTAAGTTATTTCCATTGTCTTGATTTAACTTTGATCACACAACAGTATATTCTATCCAGCAGTGAATGAGTAGTCTCCATATTCTCAATCTCATGAGTATTTAATATTGTAAATTTTTTATTTTCTTATCCTGATCAGTGGCTGATCATCAATATTTTTATGGGAAAAAGATAATTATATTTTTATTCCTTCAGTATAAACTCACAGAGCAGGGCCAAATGCATCTCACATATTTAGCTCCATACTGAGATTCAATTGACTAGTAATAAGTAGTCCAGTCGGAAGGATGTTATTATTGTAGCTGTAATGGATGGCTATTTCACAATAAGTTACATTGGAACTGTAAAACAAAGTCTGGTAGTCACAGCTATTATTAGTGAAGCTGACATAGGTTTAAAAGATGATGACTGTGCATATGGGTTTATTTTTTTTTTAATGCAGACTTTATCTATAGTTCTTCTTCAGTTGTTTATAGTGCCCTTTGCACTCTTGTGAATGTTTGAACTGGAACACAAATTGCACACTCATCCTAGTTAACTGCAGGCTATCTTATGTTTTGTTTATTTTGTTTTTTCAGATGGCCAGATCATGGCTGTAGTGCCTGAGCTTTTGGAAAACAAAAGGGAAATTAGGTGGAAGTGCATACAATATAAATATTCTACTGAGAGGATATGTTTAGGGAAGCTGTCTCTGATGGCAATCACATGTGTTATTAACAGTTCAAAAGCACACTAACTCATATACATCATTAAATGCCATAGCTATTAGAAATGCCACTGGAGAAAAGCAAGTGCAACAGTTGATAGATTCCTTCAAAACTAAGTCTTCTTGTGATTTTCTAGCATGGCTAATCAAAGTTGTATCTGATAGAATAGAATACCAAAAATATAGTAGCATAAAACAACATAGTATTGTTTCAGCTTTATGAGTTCAACGACTGATACAGACTTATTCTTTGCCTCAGAATCTCACTCAGCTGCAATCATCACAGAAAAGTAGAGACTCAACTAGATGAGCCATTTCACAGATATTCACCATAGTAGCAGAATGACTTTCCTTGCAGCTATGGGACTTGTACTGATGGCTCTTGCTATCTGTTCATAGAAGACAGCCCTCTACTGCTAGTTATTGTCCTAATTGTTGTCTTGGGATCATCTTGGTAGGCAACATACACTGTGAGAGCTTTCTTCCTTACGAACAGCAGAGAAAGGAGTGATAGTCATATAGCAACAGTTTCTTTATATACTATGATCCATTATAATTATAAAGTTCAATACTTCCATCATGCTACAGCAGTGAGAAGTCTATCAGAAGCATCTTATACAAACAAGGGACAAACAGTAAGGAAAGCAATGAATGCCAGGATATTGGAATGCTTGTAGTCATCTTAGAGTGTGTTTTTCTCTGCATTCAGTATGACTATTATGGACTGTCGAAATTGCTAACTTATCTATTTACCATTTTTGAGGTAACAATAATTTATGTTCTAAAGGAAAAATTAATCCGGGTTGGTACTACTATCTATTTTAATGTAAAATTAGCATTAATTATTTCCCAAGACTTTTTTTTACTTCATCAACCTATGAAATATATTTATCTCTCATATCTTCTACAATCTATTGATCTCTCATTGTATATCTCTCATCTGTATGTCAGATATCCTATCTATCTATTATCTATCTATCTATCTATCTATCTATCTATCTATCATTGGTCACTTTTTTAAACACATGATTTCTACAATGGCTGCCAATCTTATATCTATAGTTCAAAAGACCTTCTTCAATTAGATCTATATGGATTTAATTCTGATCCTGGTCGCTTAATGGCTTTATGACCTAAGGCAAGTTATTTAATGCTCCTAACTTTAAGCTGTTTTATGGGCAAAGGGAGAATTGTGATATTTGCCTCATGTGCTTCTTGAGAAACTCTACAATGTAATTCTATACAAATAGCCTGGTTTACAGAACACCTTACTTCAATGCTGTTTTTCCTTTACTCCTTTCTTCTCTATACTCTATATTATTCTTTTGACAATCAGCATTTATAATAGCCTCCATAGCTGACTTTGTCCTATGTGTGTTGGCATATATCTGAGAGATGCATGGGTGTGGTGATTGAACATTGAATTCTGCTGGGTAAGAACTTGTTAAGTTTTCAGTTGTGGTGATGGATATGTAGTAACTGATCCACATTGTCTTTCCAGTTCTCTGGAATAAGTTTGAGTTACCCAGCAGGTTACACTTATCCAATCTGAATACTTCCTTACAGAATCTTTTGTATCATTCTTATTCTTATGGCGAGCCCTGTTATATTCTAATCCTTAGGCCGATTTCTTTTTTATGCTCTTGTACTCTCTTTGAGCTCTCTGGAGAGGAGACTGTTCAGGGTCCTGGTTCATAGTTTCAGGTAGCAGATGGCTTTTTTTTTTTTATGATACCTGCCAAAGAAGTTTTAATTATGTGAACTCATTATACAAGTCCACTGGGGAGAAAGTATATTCTTTAAGGAACATTGTAGCTATTCATCTTTAAAATCCACTTTCTTAAAATTAGTATGAAGTGACATATTTCTGCCCCAAAGTATAACGTGTGAATTTCTCTAAAAGTATTTGAAAAATATCATAGCATAAATAAAGGCTTAGGTTCTATTTCATAACTTTGGCAAGTTTATGCAATACAACTCAATTCTACAAACCTGGGCCCTGGTGTTTGTTTTTTGTGTCACAGTAGCTGGCTGGCCATGACCCAGTTATTTTATTATCCTGAGCACTAGGTTGCTAGTTTCATAACTGAAAATAGGGGTAGAACCAGTTTAGTCATCAGATCAAGTAGACTATAATTGTGGAAAATTAGATGCATTTTCATCTGTCTATTCCTAGTCTCAAAGTTGCAGTTGTCATGTTTTCTCGCAACTGTCAATTTTCTCTTTTCTTATCCCTAAGTTTGTGTTTGTGATGCTTTACAAACCTACTTTTAAGTTCCTATTAGAGTTTCCCTCCAATAACATTGTACTAGACAGGGCATATGGAAAGAGAGATATCCAATTAAGAGTAGCTTTAGATCTCTTTACAATCAGTCTTTTGTGAAAGAGAATAGAACTCATTATTATCAATGTCAAATACAAAACCAATGTATTGAAATCAGTCATAAGGAATTATAGGTCAGTTATGCTAACTCTGAAAATTAATTTAAAATAAAAGTATATTTTGTATAAATGACTAGCAATAATAATAAAGAGCTTCAGGGCAGAACCTGACAAAGAAGTTTTGCTGACAACTGCATTGTTAGGGACAAGACAAGCAGAATCTTTCCACAGACAAGTAGAGGACATTTGTATTCTCCTCAGGAAACCTAAGCACATCCAGAAACTGACTTCTAAATCCTAGAGCTACAGATTTTCTTCCTGGATGTCTAGAATATTAAAGAATGCAGAATGGCCAGCGTATGCGCCTCAGTGTTCTCAGCCCTGAATTCAGACACAGCTGACAAGCCTGTATCCACTCATTCAACTGTGGCTAAAGGGGCTCATTTCTGACCTACAGTCTGTTCCACACTGACTGAAAAACACAGTTTGTCTTTTCAGGGCCAGCAGGGCCACCCATGGAGCCTGTCACTCAGAAATCTGCAGAGGACAGCTACTTTGTCTTCGACTTTCATCATGTCTTTAATCAAATTTATCTTCTACATTTGTGGAAGTGTAGCTGTCCTGTTGTCTTAAATGTCAGGATGGGATCTCTGCCTTTTCTCTCTTTAGCCAGTTACAACTTTAAGTCCAAGAATGCTGGCATCCAGGCAACCTTCTTCTCCATTGGCTGCTTAGTCACCTATCTTTATGCCATTTTCAAAGGCAGTCTCTGGCTCTACCCTCAGTGTCCTGCACAGGTGTTATTTCACTGTGATGTTTCATATGTTCAGTCAGCAAGCATGGAAATGATGCCTTTGACTGCTCATGATCATCATTAATCCTTATATTATGAAGTTTATAACTGAAAAGTAGTAAAGCATATACTCATCAGACATGCTGTTCTAAACTGATTTTACTCAAAATATTTATCTTATATGGAATGGACATTTTATCATTTTAAAAATCATTTTTGTGTATTTGACCACTCCAATTATTTTTTTTTCAGTAAGATCATTTTACAAACTTAATAAAATGATGGTAACAAGAGAAAAATATGGTGTCTTGATAGAGTCTTTCTTGGATCTTAGTGAACTTGACTTGGGGGAGAAAGGGTCCCAGACAACTCAGTGGAAACAAAATGTACTTCATGACTATGGTTTCATGGTCTTTGCCTTACAAAGCTGAAAAATGAAATTTTTGGGAGATAGATTTTATGATAGATATCATGTGTGGGAAACAGGAGAGGGAGGGAGAGAGACATGGAGAGGCAGAAGGCATGTTTAGCAGGAATGGTCCTTGGAAATTGTGTGCCCATGAGGTAGTAATATGGGGACATTCTTATGGGTTAGGCATGAAGATATAGATGAATTGCTTAGTCAAATGGCCCAGCCACGGGTGTCTAGTAGCCTCCACTGACTTTCGGTTTATAGATTCCAGGGGGATGACAACAAAAAAGAAAGTCGAACTCTCTTTTGAACTTCACGGACCCAAGCAAGGATGCTCACAGAACATCCTTAGAGCCCTGACTAATGTAATCTGGACCAGATTCTGGGAATTCTGGATAAGGACCTGCCCAATATTCATGGTCCTAATCAGTATTAGATAAAGCTTGCTTCAAATTTGCTTCAAAATTTATGATAGATGGCCTTATTATCCCCCAGGGAGACTAACTGAACATAGTTTATATTTCCAGCACACTGTTAGTTTTGAAAGTCTAGACTAGGTCGGCATGTCTTTTAACTCTCACCTCATTTATCTTACATTTACATAGAAGTCATGAATGGGCAACATTTATGATTTTCAAATTTAGATAATTTTCATCCCAGCCCCGAGACACACCACAACAGATGTTCAAAGAACAGGGGCTGTTGAACATTTTAGGAGCTTTTTGGGAGACATGAGTCCTGTGATAAAATAAGGGTCCTCTTCTTTGGAGTCCTTCTTTAAAGGAATTTCTGAAGTTCATTATCCCCCACCCCCCAACGTGATCTTCACTGTGCCAGAAGGTAGACTAGTGAAAAAAAAAATATTTCCCAGAGAGTAGAAAACATGATTTGGAAAAAGTTTTACTCTGTTAAATAAATGAAAACTTTTCTAAATACCTGACTTGGAACTAAGAGAGAAGAAAGGTTTTAACAATCAAAGTGCTAAATTAAGAAGCTTAATTTTGGCAGTTCAGCTGACTGAGTTGTTGGTGAGAGGGTTTATGCTAACAATTCCTCTGTATCCACAGGAGCAGAAACTGATAAGATAGCTTCAAAGAACTGTCTCACTCCACTGGCTGTCTTCAGAAAGTATATGAGTAGCACCGAGTTGGGACTGTTTTTCTCCTGCTGGTGTGCAGAGGTGTACAGCGTACTTCTGTGGTCTTATCTGCATTGTCCTTAGAGGAACCAAAATGATACTTTGTTTTCTGTAGACTTTCCTAGTTACCTTGTCACATCGAATAGTTAAAACAGAGCTCTTGGCAAATAGAAAGATAAAGGTTAAGCATAGGGACCTCAGGAACCTCAATCTTTGTCTCACTGTCTATGAGTCCTTGGAAAGATTAGTAACCTTCTCTGGAGTAAATAAGAATTAGATCTTTGTGTGTTCTCCATAAAGCTCTGTACCACAGAAGTCATTTATTTTCCAAATAGATGTTAAATATATTCTAAGGATATTTCAAAGTATTCATGTACTGAAGTCTTAAAAATCAGTTTTGGCATTGGGCCTAGTAATTTCACTTTTGGAAATCTACATAAAAAAATAATGAGATATTTGCAAAAGGATTTTTTTTTCTTTTAGAAAGTTTGCTTCAGCATTATTTGTGGTAGTATAAATTCAGAGGAAAAAAAATCAACTTAATAATAAAAGGATATTGTGCACATAAATTATAGTTTATGAATTCTTATTACTGAGAAAATATTTAATGGTATAGAACATATTCAAGGTGAATTTCAAATGATAAAGTCAGATTCAAAACATAGAACAACCCACTTTTCTAAAGATAATCATGTGGGCCAAAGAGATGTGTCCATGGTTAAGATTGTTTGCTGTTCTCTCCTTAGAACTAGAGTTCAGATCTCAGCACCCAAGTCTGTTACCTCACAAATGCCTGTGATTCCAGCTCCAAGAGATCTTAAAGAAAGTATTAGAGTGTTGGCAGACACCAACACACAAGTGTCCACATACTTACACAGACACACAGATATACACATAAATGCCAGGAATAAAAATAAATCATAAAAATAGATATGCAATTGTTGGATGGAAAGATATGTAGAAACTCCAGTTATGAAATTTCAAGTGCTCATTTATGCTTTAGCAATTTGTACTTTTATCTATTATTATCCGTAATTTTAAATGCTTTTGTAATGAAGATTGAATTTGTAATCAGAAATAAACATGATTAATCTTGTTTAACTATCACATAAATTAAAAATTAAAGTGTGCACAGTCTCATCTGTTTTTACCCTCCCAGTTTTCAATAGCTCAGGGGTTTCAAAAAGACTCTTCAAGTCTTATTACAAGTGATCAGCTTTGTGAATAATTCTTAAAAAAATTGAAATAACTTCTATTTAAATTTTGCATCAACTGTAGATTTTAAAGCTACTTAGGAATAGTTTTCATTTCTTTATTTTATGAAGACTTAGGGAAGATAATGGTATTGTTATATAACAATTGTAGAAAAATAAGACCTCATATTATCCACTGTAACTCACAAGGTTGAAGGAGTTTCAGGTATTACATCATGCTTTCCACTCTTCTTTAACATACAGCAACTTGAACTCCAATGCTATAAACCTGAGTCACAATTATCTATTGGTTTGTCTGTCTATCTATCTATCATCTATCTATCTATCTATCTATCTATCTATCATCTTTTTATCTATCTGCCTATTATCTTTATATCTATCTGCCTATCATCTATTATCTATCATCTATCTATCTATCTATCTATCTATCTATCTATCTATCTATCTATAATCTCTATATCTATCTTTTCTGTCTATCACCTACCTATAATTAGTATGGGAAAATATCCAAATCAAGTATACTACTAATATATAAGAAGCATGTGTATGTGTGTATATGTATATGTGTGTGTCTTTGTGTGTGTATGGGTCCATGTTATTGTTATAGAGGTTTGATGTATGACATCAAGATCCCTAAAACAATAGCTCTATTTCCATCAAAGTCATATACGAGTGGCTAATACCTTTTCAAACACAAATTGTACAACTAATATAATTTGCTTTCATACATCTCAGTGAATAAATACAATTGCCCTTATACATTTTAATGTAACAATAACTATACAACATATCATAGGATATGAAGAATGTTGCATTACACATTTAACACTGTAACTCCATGCATAGTTCATGCTACATAATTTGGACAATGCTATGCCCATCCTGCCACACTTCAGATTCCAGAGTGTTCTCTAATCTTATGGCCTTACAGGTAAATGAGCCTGTTTTGACCACTTGCGCTGGTGTTTGTTCCTAGGATATAAGTCATATCCTAGTCATAAGTCATAAGGGATACAGTGGTGGCAGACATCCAGAAGAACCACAAGAACTATACAGCTGCTTTTTCATTCTGGAAAGGGCCTCTCAGCAAGGAGCACATGACTGTTGATCTTCAGTATGAATATCCTGGCAATGGTTTGTTTGATATTACTGTTAATATGATGTCTCTCACCAGAAAGTATTGTTGTAGGGTTGTAACCTTCATGGGAGTCCATGTTAGGTAAACATGAATATTAACTTTGTTTTCACTAGCTCATTAATTTATACAAAGATAAAGCAGGGTAGCTATCATCTTTCATGTTCAGTGTTTGCTTATAAGAAACTAGAGTTCAACATACTGAGATTTTATGAACTTAAATATTAGAGGAATGTGTGAATTAAAATGATTACATGGAGTTAATAAAGTTCAGTGTTTGTGAGGACTTTGGAAAGTGCAGAAATGCTCAGGTCTGAGTTTGTCAGCATCGTTGTAAATGTGAAAGAGTTCTGTCCAAGGACATGAATGTGTCAAGATGCATTTGTTAGTTTAGTTGGTAGAATCATGGGAACTTTGATTAGAAACTATCTAGACTAGTATTTCACACAAACACACACACACACACACACACACGACACAGCACACGCACACACACACACAAATGAAGAAACTAAGGCTTAGGGAGACAAAAGAACATCCCTAAGGCCACAATAGAAAAAGGTCCAGTGCTTGAATGCTTTTTTTTTAAATAACAAATTTATATATTTTCTTTTAGGATGACCCTACTGACTGATATTCCTGAAGAATATTTAATGTAGCTCATGGGGATTTGGAGAAGTAGAAAAAATATCAGTTATATAAGATTAAATTCTAAGTAGTTCAAAGCTGAGCTGCTTATATACCTGTTCTGTAGGTTCCTTCCTGGTGCCTTTAATTTTTTGATTGATACCCCCCTACAGTCAGTTTTCTACTAATGGATTCAAGGGAAGCTAGGTCGGGGCTGATATCCTGGCCCGTTCCCAGTGCTTTGGTAGGGCAGCAACCTCCCTGCAACAGATATTATCTAGAAGTGGTATCTCACTGCTTAAAGACTAGGGAAGCCCAAGAATCAATATTTAATGTAGATACCAGTGTTTGGATGTGTAAGATTAGATTGTTTTTCCATCTAAGAAATTGGTCACCTATGTTAAGCTCATGCCAATGTTTCAGGATCTGTCTCTCTTTAATGGTAAGACAGTCATCTTAGGTCCTGTCCAGGCAATTTGCAGCTCAACCGTGGAAAGACCAACACATATTTACTATTGTGGGTTCTAAACTAAGCTAAGTCCTTTCTCATTTGTTTGAGGGTTGAATTCACACAGTAGATGGAAATGAGATTGTTTAGACTTGTGACAGATTCCATGTAAGTTCTAGACACACAAACTATTTTTTCTTAAATTTTGTGAGAAACGTATCATTATTACTCATTTCTTTAATTTTTATGCATGGAGGTAAGTTATTCCCTGTTTTTTTTTTTTTTAACTTAATTCTCAAAAGAACCCTATAGTATTGTTTAATTTATATTTCATATTTCATTTTCTTTGCTGTTGTTGTCGATGATGTTGTTGGGTTGTTTGCTTTCTGTCAAGAAAACAAAACAATTAAATGTGTTAATGGTCATAAGACACGTGGCATTTAACATGTCTCAATCTAACATTTTCTAGACCTGATCATATTTGTCTCTAACAATTCAGCAGTGTAGGATAATAGGTGTGACAACAGAGGAATACCAACCATTTGGCCAGGCTTCAGGGAAGAGCAGGACTGTTCAACCTGTACAGTAAGAACTAGAGATATCTGGTGATAAACTGCAATAGGAGGTGAAGCAGGTGGTGAAAACACAATTGAGTTTTGAAAGGAAAGGTCACCAGGTGTTATGTACTCTAGAGAGGCATGTTCTGATCATCACAGAGGGAGTGGTCAGCTGTCACTATGATTTCATTATGGTACACATGGTGAGATTTTGGTAAATGGGAGGTGAAAAGAGCTTTTATAAAAGGCAGCAATTATCTTAAAGGATCCTCTTATTAAAATGTTTAAACCATGTGACATAGGCACTAAATATCCAATTATAAAATATCACACAGGGTGACAACATAAGTGATGGGGAAAGATCTTGATGACCATGTGTTTCTATAATTTTTCTCTCCCTTAGTGATTAATGCTGCCTTGTGTATATTAGTTCTCATTTGTTTGCTATGACAATGTATTATGCTAAAAGCAACTTAGGAGGGAAAGGGTACATTCTGGCTATCAATTAAAGGACATATTCCATCATAGCAAGGAACTCAAGACAGAAGGATTTTGAAGCAACCAGTCATTTCATATACACACTCAGAAACAGAACTAGATGGATGTAATCCACTGCTCAGATAGCCTTTCCCACTGTATATAGTTAGGATATATTGACAAGGGACTAGCTCTGCCTACAGTTAAAGTTGATCTTCCCAATCAAGATCAAGATTTCCCACAAGCATGTTTAGAGTCTCATTTCCAGGTGATTCTAGATTCTATCAAGTTGATAATTAATATTAATCATCACACCATGCTCCAAAAATATGCACGGAAGGCTTTGGCAAAATGTTGGGAAGATAAGTCTAACAATGTGACTTTGGATAAGTGACTACACTTTGAAGAAACTATGCTTCTGCAGGAATTTCATGGAACCAATTCTTTAAAATTCATTTCATATAATATTTGTACTTGATTTTATTTTTCTTTTCTTCTATCAAAGAAGTTAATATTTACACAGCCTATCACGTCATTCTAGATGGTTTGTCTCATTTATGGTGTGATTGCTTCTCTATCATTTTTACTATTTCTCTTCTGTTAGACTATTGTGTTTCTTGTTTGTTTCTCAACTAGAGAGAAAAAAACCAAGAGAGCCAATATTGCAACTGTTGTGATAATATTTGTGAAGGAAAACCTTTGATAAATAAAGAATACAGTGTAGAGATGGTTTGTACATTTCATTTGAATGGTCTATATTTTCTTCTAATAATTTTATGCAAAAAATGCACCAAGAATAGTGCTGTTCTATATTTAACATTATATCATTGCCCCCACTTTTAATCTTATGTTCCATAAAATAAAACCAAAGAAAATTGGTAATTGTATTTGTACATATTATTGACATATTATATCAAGGCAGGAACAAGGTTCTATGTGATAATATGAATATTCTGTATTCTTCATGATATCTTAGATTAAAATCTAAAAATATATTATTGTAGGTTCAGTATGCTTATATAATCCTATCATTCAAATACAACCATCTGTGACAGTGAAAGGGGGCAAATATAGTTACATAACAGACTTGTCCTATAAGATTCAGAGGGCACTGGTAATCTAATATCTCAGTGCAATCAAAGACTATCTAGAATGGTGGCCCATAATGCTAATTAGTGTCAATCTCCAGATGCTATTGCCTACCCCACCATAAAAATCTATGTCTTTCTCTTTGACTTACAGTAGGTTTGGGGTGGTCAGCGGGTGATAAGCAAGAGGTATGCACATACAACTCCCAGAGGATAGCATAAGAACATTAGTATCAGTGCCTTTGACAACTCAAGGGTATGGTTCACTTGAGGCATATCAGAAACTTCACTGCTTGTCAACTGATTGGTTTGTGTATTTCTACAAAATAAGGACAAGGTATCTTGCTATATGAACATAACTAACTCAAATACAGCTTTTGTCCTGTAGTTATTCTCAGCACAATGAGGACAATTAAGAAATAAATATTTGATGTTAAGAGGAATAAATGGAATCTATAATAAACTCTGCTTTAAGGAACAGATAGAGAGGGGATAAGCAAGGAAGGAATTAACAAAAGAAAGAATAAATCAAAACAAAACTCAACTATGATTCCCTGATAAATATAATGAAGAATTCCATTGGTGGAAGGGAGGGAATAACATCGACTCAGATAGATTAAACAGGTGAGCATACAAGGCAAAGTTGTATACACTGCTTTTTATCCATTAGATTATGACAAGATTACTTGCAATCTAGGTACAATCATTGCTTTTGCTTTTGCTACAAGGCAGGTAAGTGATACAAGCAGACTTGTGTTTAAAATGTAATTCTGTTGGCTGTCTTGAGGGAAATCAAGTCTAGATAATGTCTGTGCCTATCTTGTTCTTGAGCAAGCTACGAAAAAGCAGCAAGATGTGTATATTTCATGTCTTACAGCATACAGGTTAGATACTTGCTCTTCACAGAACTCTCACATAGCCGCTTTCTCGCATGCATGTTTCATGCTACTTTAAATTCATATATTGATTTTATATGATTATTATGATTTTAGAATACCACAACAATATACTTCCATTCCATGATGATTTGGCAATTCTCTTTCTTGCATAGAAACTTCCCCAGGGGTTTTACATCTTCTTGTTTTGTTTCTATTCATAATATATAAGGCCCTATAAGAAACATCTCCATTAATCTATTTACTGTTAAGCTGTTTCCCTTCCCATTTTTCACTGTATTCTTTGATTAGAATACATAGTTCTCTACATATTACAGTCAAATGTGCTGAATCATTTTTCATTTACTTTGAATTAAGTGATTCAGTGTCCTAAGAGAAGAGATATAAGTCTGGTTGGAGTGTTATATATGATGGAATCAAATTATATATTCTAATTGTACATGCTAGTTTTTAATGGAGGCAAAATGAGAAGGTGTCATAAGCATGCATGTAGTTACAAAATCTTTCATGAGGTAATAGGGAAATGCTTGTTTATGTCTTTTAAAATTGAATTTTTTCTAAGAAGAAAAGTTACATTCAAAGGAACCATTCAAAGAAATAAACAGAGAATACGAAAATATGAGCATCAAAAGTAATATTCTAATTTTGAAAAAAATAACCTAAGAGGAAAGAGATTTGTTTTTGCAGGTACATTATGGAGTAATTATGTGCTTTATAATAGACAAGTACAAATGGATGTACACTGTGTAGTAGAGATGCTATGGTATGTTTATACTGGCTTAGTATTATTCTTATATTTCCAATGTGTCATCCTTTGATTTTAATGTGTGGTATGGTAGGTTTTTTTGAGAAAACTTGGTAATCATTGTTTAACTGTTGACTTGTATTTTCTTTAATCCAAAGAATATCAGCAAATCAAACACAAGCCTATGTTTGAGATGTGCTTTCTACTTCTGGTAGAAATCCATTTACCATCTTCTGAGGAAGCCTGGGATGGCATTTCATGAAAGATACCTTAACTTTGTCTTGTTAACCAATCACCAGAATTATGAGACCACCTAGGATCAAGTACCAGAAAAACACACTAATGAATAAATCTGAAATGATCCAGTAGTTTCCTTGCACATTCAGTCCAAATTCCCCAGATCTCTATAGTCTTTGAACTACTAATCAGCTATTATTGTTTTAATCTACTACATCTGAGAATGGATTACCACATAGAAACCTAGTATATGGAGTACATTTGTTTCCATCTGTGATAGAACAAATTCTCAGATGGTTCTTAGGATTTTCCACTTTCCCACATGCTTTCTGCAATCAGAAATGTACTGTATATCATTCCTGTACTAGGCAAAATAAAGAGACTTCGAAAGTAAAATTACGTTATCCATTGAGGTCATTGCACTTATAAATGGGAAATTTGTCTTAAATGACCAAACCAAATGAAGTACATTCTTAGAGAAGGCAAGAATATATGAGGCAGTTATGTGTATGTGTGTATTTGTACAATATATATTGTATAACATTTATTATAATATAGCTTAAGTATATGTGTGTATAATATAGACGATATAATAGAATATATTAAGTAAATATATGTTATATATTATACTTAATTAAAATATTTAATATTAAATAGACCTAATACATATATTATTACTTTATTATATTAATCAAACATATTTAATATTATATACCATGTATTATATTTTATTATATATAATTATATATTATTATGTATTAATATATTATGTAATATATTAATATATAATAAAATATAATAATATTTAATAATATAATATAAAGAGATACTAATTATATATATAATGATAATATTATAATATATTTACTTCATATAATAAAATATATAATATATAGCATATGTATTAAATGTAATACAATATATTTTCTTTATTTATGTATTTATATATTAAATATGTATGAAACAAGTTTACATATATTTATATATTAAGCAAATAATATGCTTACTTAAATATGTAATACATTATAGTTACTTAAATATATTGTAATATATTACATATAATATATTGTTATATAGGTCATATATACATATTATATATTATATATATTATATATATTATATAGATTATAATACATATTATATATGTATTATATAGATTGATCTAAGAACTCTAGACAGTCTCATGTTGCCCATGCTAGCTGTATGTTAGTTAATATACCTCAGGATGACTTTGAACTCCTGATTCGTCTGTCTCTATGTAATATATCTTCTTTTTGTCTTGAGAAGGTAATGTTATGTGCTGTGAAGCTGATGAGACTTAATGCAATGGGAATAACTTTGTTCTGTAATCACTTTATTTTAATGGAACTCACAGATTAAAAACACCATACAGCTAGATAATGCTAACAGTCAAACAAGTTCCCAGTTTGAAACTTTATGGTTCTCAACAAACGTCTTTACAATTTGAATGGCAATTCTAAAATCATGGAGCTTTGCTTAGAATTTTATAATTTCACTATCAATTACACTTTTATTGACTTAGCCTATTCCCTAAAACATGACAAAAGTGAAACTAGAAAAGCAATTAGTTTTGTATCGTTTGTTTGTCATATCTCGTATGTCCTTTTTAAAAAATTCCTGTCCTTCATTAATTAATACAACCCTTTTTTGTCTCCTTTCTAGGTGATTTACTGTGCCTATACTTACAGCTGCTTATGTAGAGACTTGTAAACATATATGCTAGGATCTGTACTTGAGGAAGATGATGGATTGTCTTTCTGGGTTTGTTACCTTACTCAATACTATATATTCCAAGTCTAGCCATTTCCCATCAAATTTAATGATTTCATTTCTCTTTACAGCTGAATAATATTTAATATTATATATGTTCCTATTTTTGTTATCAATATATCTACTGATAGTCATCCAAGGTGGTTTTATTTCCTCTCTCTTCTCTAGGGACACCATCTTAAGAAAGTAAGACAGATTGTGGGTGACATCTAGCAAGGAATTGAAGTATTTCTTCAGATGTAATTTTCCAACCATTAGGAGCTTTAAAAAAAAAATCTATAAACTTCTAGATTCTGAAATCTAGAAGGTAACGTCTCCTTCTAATCCCTAAACCTCAACCTTGTACGGCCC
This sequence comes from Mastomys natalensis, assembly GCA_021653895.1. NCBI lineage: Eukaryota > Metazoa > Chordata > Mammalia > Rodentia > Muridae > Mastomys > Mastomys natalensis. The sequence goes on along the minus strand of JAJTUV010000002.1, from coordinate 559,255 downwards.
ATCCAGATTATCAAACCCAACTGTTTTCAGACTCTTGACTTGTAAAACTATAGGATAATGTATCTTATTTTAAGCTGAACTCTTACAAATTTATGTGCAAGAAAAAAAAAGAAAAGATACCACCTATGAACTTTAGCCATCACACTGAGTTCTGACTGTGGCATATGAAATTATTAGTTTGTAGATTGCTTTGCCCAGCTGTAAATTTTGGTAGAAGGGAGAAGGGGTATTTTTTGTATTCAAGAGAGCTATTTTCTCGTCTAGTCTCATAGAAAATGTAGTCCCCATCAATGTCTTGTGAATATAAAGTGAAGAGAACGATTTTATCTGTAAGTGATGGCCTCTTCAAAACCCAATGTTCAATTGGAGTCAGAGGATTGGGTTATATGGCCTCTTGAGGGAATTTCTTGCTCCCATAATGTTGTGGCTCAGAATAATATCATCTTTTCTTGGTCCTAGAAGTGCTGAAAGGCACTCAAAATTATAAGTCAAAGTGCGTGACTGATGGGTCTGCTAATGTTGGAAAGGAAATGACTTGTTCTCCATTATAACACAAACAAAAGCAGCATAACTTCCACTGAGGAAAACAAAGACAACAAGAAAACTGTCTCCTGATAAATAAATGGCATAATGAAGCCAGTGAAAGTCCCAGCTGGTTACAAATGCAGATAAGGACCAGCCAGATCTCCATGTGGTGGACTGGATGCAGTGCTTTCTCTGACAGAACAATGACAAGAGATTTCAGTGAATATGCATTGATTTAGCAGGGCTTTGGACAAATCCATCTCTACTGAGTAGCATATACAAGTTCCCTGTCATTAAGTACAAATCAAAGCATTTAAAATGCATGCAAGGAAAAGTTTTTAATCCTGCAAGATTTAGCATCATGCAGAGAGAACTGTGGGGCATCACATTTTTAAAGTGCTGGTCCAGAACCACTTTCTTGAATCTGCCTCTTTTCCCACTCCTTAATTTGCACTGATTATCCCAACTTCTGACCTTTTCTTATATATTTTTGTTTAGCCTTTACTTCCTTTCGGATGAATATGATTTACACTTCCTCCAGCCCAAATATGCTGCCTTTACTTTGTCTCATGATGAAGGCTGCCTTCTGCATGAATGCTACCTTCTGTATGAGAAATTTTTCCTTTGAGTTCATCCTAGTGACTTGGATAGGATAGAGACAAATTTAGTCATTATTACATTCCGTGAAACACCATCCTCATTCTCAATCATTTTGGTACTGTGGAAAGTTGTCTTTGTTGTGGAGAATGAGGACTCTGAACAGGGACTTAAAACATGGTGGTAAAGACTGGTTCATGTAGCATTGGGGGATGAGGAACTGGGAGTAGCCACTGGAGGGTCCCAGACACCAGGGAAATGAGAGGTTCCTAGACCCAACAGGGATGATTTTAGTCAAAATGTGCAGCAAAGGTTAGATAGAACCTGTAGAGACCACCTCCAGTAGATAGGCATGTCCCCCAGTCAAGGGATGTGGCTACCTACCCATCTCAAAGTTTCTAACCCAGAAACATTCCTATTCAAAGGAAACACAGGGACAAAAAATGGAGCAGAGACTGAAAGAAGGTCCATCCAGGGGCCACCCTACCTAGGGATCCACCCTGTCTGCAAACACCAAAGCCCAACACTTGCTGTTGCCAGGAGGCACTTGCTGACAGGAACCTGGTGTGGCGTTCCTTGGGAGGTTCTGCCAGCAACTGACCAATGCAAATGTGGATGCTTGGAGCCAACCATCGGACTGAGCTCAGGGACCCTGGTGGGGGAGCTGGCAGAAGGACTGGAAGAACAGAGAGGGATTGCAACCCCATAGGAAGAACAATGTGCTAACTGGACCACCCAGTGCTCCCAGGGACTTGACCACCAACCAAGAAGTGTACAAGGAAAGATCCATGGCTCCAGATACATATGTAGCAGAGAATGGCCTTCTCTGACATCAAGGGGAGTGGAGGCCCTAGGACCTGTGGAGGTTTGATGCTCCAGTGTAAGGGGATGCTGGCCTGGGGGGCAGGAGAGGGTGAGAGTAGGGGAGCATCCTAATAGATTCAAAGGGCAAGGGAGAGAGTGCAGATGTGGGATGGGGGATTGTGGAGGGTAATCAGGAAGAGGGATATCATTTGAGATGAAACAAGTGGAATGATTAGTAAAAAATATGAGGAATATTGAGTGAACTAAGAGGCTATACTGATGAAGCTTTCAAGCAACCATATTCTTTCATGACTATAAATTTGGATGCATCAGAACATGATCAACAATAGTTTAAGCATTCCTAATTTGTACATAAAAATAGAATTATATTTCCATGCTCTGAAAAAGAAAATCATATGTTCAGAATTCTCCTCTATTCTAGAATATCCACACAATGAACTATAAGAAAATATATACACTCTGTCCTTAGTGTGGTATCTCATCGATGCTATATTTGACTATTATGAAATATCAATGTAATAACATGGCTCAGGGGTTGTCCATACAGTTTTAATTCATGTTATCAATGCCCAAAATTCTATTACTAGGTTCATGTAGCTACAATGAACTGCTATGACTTATGTTCAGATGTGGTTTCTTATCACCTATGTGATGGTATTAAAATATGAGATCTTTATGAGTAGTGAGCCTGTGTGTATTCTAAATGAGAAAGAGAGAAAGTGTATATTTTGGTGGGTGGGGAAATGGGGAGGATCTGGGAAGAGTTGGGGGAGGGTAAACTGTTATCAGAATATACCCTATGGGGGAAAAAAACCAATGATTTTCAATAAAAAATAACAGAAGTAATGAGCTCCTAAGGTTCACCCTCTGTATAAATGTGACTAAGACAAACGTTCATACAATATAGGTTCTCTGGTCCTTCTGTCTTCTAGCATATAAAACCATGGTGCTTTTCTTCCTTGGAATATCCTTCCCTCATCTGGTTAGTGAACTCATAGGAACATGACTGTTATCTTATTTCCAAGTTCAGGAAGTCTAAAACTAAGTAGTATTTATAAGCTATTGTCTGTTAGCTCTGTGTATGTGTGTGTTTGTGTGTTGTGTTATGTTTGGTGTATTGGTTTTATAAGCACACCTGGACTAAGAGAGACAGAGGCAGGTATTTCTTTTACTTTTGATGAAAAAAATATGCTGACAGACACCTATCTATTAGGATATGATCATGGGATCAACTCTGTGATTCTGATGGTTGTGCTAAGAATCATTCAACAAACTTTAATAGGGTATCTATTGTGTTCTTGAAGTTATTTTAGAATGCAAGGCTTTACAAGTGAATATATCACAGATCTTTATCATCTTATATGATTATAATGTAGTATTTAGAAAGTTGATAGCAAGAAATAGGAGCCTGGAGTCCATGTGAGAATCTTGTAAGAGGATGGAATTCTGAGCAAAGAGAAACTCATTTGTGTGCAATCTTTACTTTCATTCTCTCTTTTAACCCTTCCAATAACTATGTGAAGAAGGTTGTATTATTGACAAGTTCCACCCCACACATGCACATCACACACACACCCACCCTTAATTATAGAGTAGGGGTCTCTGAAACTATAAATAACCACGTCAATTTCTGATAATTATTGTTAAAAATAAAATTCTTCTCCAATAACCACAATTTCACTGCTACTGAATAGTTCTTTGATTTTCTAATACCAGGCATGGTATCCTTATAGTTGGATGAGTCTTATGTCCACATAGAGCGGCATTGGTTACCCCCAAAGAATGTGTGCCTGCACTGTACTCACTGGGTCATCATTCAATGCAGATTATTGATGTGGTTCATACATGTCATAACATGGGTAATACTGTTGATTGCCTCACTTCTTTCAAGGATAGTATGACATCATCTGGTGCCATAAAAGCTAGGCCTGAGGACAGGGAATTAAGGCCATTCAAGTTATGAGGCCCTATTCCTGAAGTGCATGATGTCTTTGGCAATAAGGACTTGCCTTCCACCTCTGGCCAGGAGGGGTAGCCAAGGGCAACAATAATCAGGTGTATGTTTTTAGAGTCTCTAAGATATCTCTTGACAAATGAGCTTGAAAGAGGACCTCTCTTGTCTTGTACTGAGGGGATTTGTTAGGTGGTCTTTGGTTCTGGGAGAAGCACTGTAGAATCTACAACATACAAATCAGTATAATCTCTAACAATTATCTTCAAACATTTGTCATTATACTTAAATGTACTTTTCACATCTAATCAAGGAAATCTCTCTTGCAAATAATGGAGACCATTACAGAAAACCACCACCAATCAAAATGCAGTGTTGAAGAGCTCAGCCACAATGAATATATCCACAAAACTGTCCTGCATCTAAGGCATGGGGATCATTGTAGAAGAGGAGGTGAAAAGATATTAAAAGCCAAAGAATCATGAATTTTTGTGAGAGTATGTTTCCTAGAAACATTAGAAGTTAAAGTACAAGAATGGAGACGTGAAAATTTGGAGTGCTTATGAGAAAACTCCAAGCCATCAAGACAAGAATCTTGTGACCTCAGTTTCTTAAAAGAACAGAATTGTTCTTGGAATGTGTGTTAATGTTCATTTATAGCAGACCAAAGTGAGATTACCTCATCTATTGTTATTTATGTACCTCTGAGGAAAATCATGCTTTTGTAGCTTGTCCTTATGATTATATATTTTATTCAGGTGACATTTCTTAAACCTCAGAATATAAGTTGTCTGATGTTCTGAATAAAGTTGGCTATTGAATGAGACTTTAGTCTGCCTCATTTTTATATCCTGTTCTCCCGGGTTCATACCACCAACTAGAGAGGTAAAAAGATGTTATTCGTGTAAAGTCTCAATAATAACATCCACAAATATGAGCTGAACAAGGATGACATCAGTGATCAGACCAAACTAGATGGTGAGAAACAAAAGTGTCCTCAACCCTACAAAAAAAACTACAGGCAAGTGTGTAAAGCTAGGAGCAGGAGAGGTGGTCCTTCACTGGGAGGAGCATGTCAATTAGTTGTTGAATGCTAATGGTTAGCCATGCAATTATACATACAAGTAACAATGTATGGGCTTAATGGGTTATATTTAGGAGTACAACACACACCACACACACAAAGACATATATGTATGCAATAACAACTAATAAAAAAAAGAGACCATGAATTTGGAGAACAGGTAGGAGTGTTTAGGAGTGCTTACAGGAAGGAAAGGGAAGGAACAAATGTAATTAAATTACAATCACAAAACTAAGAAACAAAAAGAAAATTCTCCCTCACGATGTTCAAATTTCAGTTATCATGGCACATTAACCACAAGTAATTGTAGAACAGATCAGCATCCATGCTTTTCCGTCTACAGATCATTCTATAAGCAACAAATGTGCATAATGGTCTCTGACCAATCATTTCACATCTTTGCTTCTAGTGATTGTTTCTGTGCATATGGTTGGTCAGTGTACCTGCAAATGCAAAGCATGCCCTCGTTTTGCCTCAGTGGCTCTTGTTAATGAACGGGCTGTCTTGGTAGACTGCCAGATCACAATAGCATAGCTTGTCAGACATAAACCACAGAACAGTGGTTCTCTGGATTATAGAAATCAAGGGAAGTCCAAGGTTAAGATGCATGGGCATCTAATAGCTGATCAAAGCTTTCCTTCTCATTTGTATATTTCCCTTCTGGAATCCTCATACTCACTGTAGATAAAAGGGTTTATATATCATGTGTGACTTCTGATATGGGTATGGATACCACTCATGAATTATCTATGCATATGATTACCTCACTTTCCAACATCATCATAATCGTCTAATTTCATTGTCCCTAGTATTTAAGCTTCAACACAGCAATTTTCAAAGACATAAGCATTCCATTCTTACCATTTGTCACTTTACTGAAATAAATACTTTAAGGATATAGGTGACTAACAAAGCAAAATGTAGGGCAAAGAAATGAAGAGATGAAATCACTGGAGGTAGAACTTAAATCAAATGTATATGACAAAATAAATGTCTGAATCTTGACAGACTCTTTACGCTAAAGAAATTCACATAAGCTTTTAAGAAATTGAAATGCAAAATATAAGGTTTGGGAAAGGGACCCACCCCTAGGAAAGTGGGTAGCCATTTGCTAAGGCATATAAAAGATGTTCATTCCACATTTCATGTTATGCAACAAGAGGAAAAAAGAGTTTGAGTCATGATACAAAGAAATAAACCAGTTTAACACTCTTTCCAATGTTTTAAATTAGGGGGTAATAAATATTGGGTTTATTACATTTTTAATTTCCATATCTGTCTTCAATAGGTAATAAAATATTTTAATGTTTTGGTAAAAAAAAAATTCAAAGGTTACAAAGCATAGCTAGCTTTGATACCATTAAACCACTCTGCTGCATGGCCACCAGCTCTATAGTAAATAATGAATCCTGCCTGAATCCACCTCTCTTTTTCTAAATGCAAGGGGGAAAAAGATTATTTTTAGTGCTTTTAAACTACTGGTACCTAAATTAGCACTTGCCTGGAGTATTTTTACTTTGTAATCACCACCATTGAGAATAGTTCTATAAGGTTGAAATTACTGCTGTGTTCTATCCCATGGCCCAGCATTGGAGGACTACAAGGTTCTGGTTCTTAACCAGCAGCCTCCATTGTACTCTCACCTGAAATGGACAGTCTGCGAGTACATTTCTCACTCTGTCCTTCCTAGGTAGCTGCTAAATTAATTTCCAAGAGTTACTACAACAAAGATCTACAAAATGAGTGGTTTAAACCACCACTAACAAAAATTTATCGCCAAGTTCTAGAGGCTGAAAGTCTAAAATTAAGGTGTCAACACACAAATGCTTGTGAAATCTGTAAGAATCCTGCAATCTCTTTTTCTGGAAGCACTTGACATCTCTTGCTTACTGCTCCATTAGTCCTTTTACTGGTTTCCTTGTTACCCAGAGATCTTTCTGTAGGCCTCTGTATTTGCACAGCTGTGTCCTCGTGGGAACAATAGTCATATTGGATAAGAAAGCTCTCTTTTCCTGTGAGCCCACTTTAACTGATTATACCTATACTATTCTGACTTCTAGTTAAGTCCCATAAAATTAACCTTTACTACTGATGAGCCATTAGAACCAGCCAAGGTCCAAGTATTCAGGTCATCTGAACTACTATCTCCTAATTTTTGGTGCTTCAGTAGTATATTGAGACATTAATTCTTAGTCACAGAATGCTTTAAAAGAGTAAATTTTTTTTAAATACACATGATAAAGTTCCACGTATCTTTAAATAGTTTCCATGGATCACATACTACTCAAGCATTTATAAATAATACCATCATTGAATGTTTCACAATACAGTCCTACACTGCTGATAAAGGTTATTGTCTATGTTGGCCATCTTTCTAGAAAAATACACTCTTGTATTTATTTGCATTATGATTTTTTTCATCATAAATATGTGTAAGACATATCCAAATCCAGAATAAACATTTAAAAGATTTATCAGGGTAGTATATCTCTAAATAAAAGTATATAAGCAACATAAATTATAAATTGTATTTCAATATACTTATATGCACATCATGATGATAGTTGCTGAATAATTAATTCAAGATAAAAATATTAATTTCTACAATTGAAATCTGACAGGAAACCAACTATTTAAATGAATATTTGAATGACTATTTTCAAGTACCATTTTTTTCTTTTGATATTATCATTTAGGTCAACAGTTTCCAACCTCCCTATGTTGCAGCCCTTTAATACAGTTTTTCATGTTGAGATGACTGCGTACCATAAAATTATTTCCCTTATACTTCATAATTGAAATTTTGCTATTATTATGAATTGTAATGTAGATATACGATCTGCAGGGGTCATGACCCACAGGTTGAGAACCACTAATTTAGGTAAACTTAAATGGTTTTCTCAGGTTTCGAGAGTGAGAAATAGTTTATAATGGCATGAATTCAAATGGAAGTATGAGTTACTTGGTATTAAGGTATCTCTTGTCTTTCTAAGACAGTAGATTTCTTCATACAAAGAAAATTTTGAATTACTCACTGAGAAGTCTTAAAAATAAAGTGGTGGGAGACCAAGAAAGGGAGAGAATATATCAGTGTAACTTGAGAAAAGAACTTAATGTGGCTTATATACACAATTAATATAGGAGCTAGATAGTCCTAATTTTCACTGGGAAAAATGATTTGTATAGAAGTAGTACTGAAGACTTAAATTAGCTATTTATCTTAACAATAACAAAGGAAGGCTACTCCTTTATGCCACATTAAAAATTATCCAATATTTTAATATAATGTAAAAATACAGAAAATAAAAATTCAAATTTTTGTTGGGGAGAATTATTTGTCAATAAATACTAAAACAAGAAAAGAACACATCATTTAAATTCCCACCCATACAAAGTATCTGTATTAACATTTCACAATATGTTAATGAAAACAAACGACATTATTCAAGAAATGAAAGAATGCTCCACTAAGACTTCTGGTGGTAAGAAAACTGCAGTCATCATGAAAGCACAGATATGATTTCAAGATATTGAGTTAATTTGGATATGTATACAGAAATGAGATAGCAAGGACATACCTTTATCTTTAGGATTTTGAAGAATTCACATGCTATTTTCACCAATGTACTTTGATGATATACAATGATGATATAATTTGGAAATTTTTTTTTTATGTTTTAAAATAATCTAGTTTATATACAAGTAAAAATTAGAGTGAAGAACATTTTTTAATAAGACATTTTCTTTTTTTTTTAATTGGAACTTTTATTTACATTTCAGGTATTTTCCCCTTACCCCCTTTCCCCCCTCCCTCCCAGGAACTCCCAATCCCTTCCCCCTCCTCCTGCCTCTATGATGGTGTACCTATACCCACCCTCCCCAGAACCTCACCTCCCCACCCTCGAATACCAACCCCCACTATGGTACTTCATGGGACCAAGAATCTCTTCTCCCACTTATATATAGCTCCCTTGCATATATAGCTGGAGCCATGGGTCCCTCCCTAAGCACTCCCAGGCTGGTGGTTTAGACTCTGGGGGCTCTGGTTGGTTGGGATTGTTGCTTTCCTCATGGTGTCGCGAATCCTCTCAACTCCTTCTGCCTTCACTCTATCTTCTCCATTGGGAACCCCATGCATCAGTTTAATGGTTAGCTGTGAGCATCTGCCTCTGAGTATGGCAGACTCTTGCAGACCTCTAAGGAGACAGCTATATCAGGCTACTGTCAGCATGTACATTCTGACATCCACATCAACCTCTACCTTTGGTGACTGCACATAGGATGGATTTCCAGGTGGAATGGTCTGTAGACGGTCCCTCCTTCAGTTTCTGTCCTGCACTGTGTCTCCATATTTGCACCCTTGAGTATTTTGTTACTCCTTCTAAGAAGGACTGAAGGCTCCCCTATTGGTCATCATTCTTCATGAGCTTTATGTGGTCTGTTAGTTGAATCTTGGGTATTTCAGGCTTCTGGGCTAAAATCCAATAATCAGTGAGTGAATACCATGTATGTTCTTTTGTGATTGGGTTACTTCACTCAGGATGATATTTTCTAGTTCCATCCATTTATATAAGAATTTATCAAATTCATTGTTTTTAATAGCTGATAATATTTCATTGTATAAATGTACCACATTTTTTGTATCCATTCCTCTGTTAAAGGGCATCTGGGTTCTTTCCAGTTTCTGGCTATTATAAATAAAGCTGCTATGAACATAGTGGAGCATATGTACTTGTTATGTGTTAGAGCATCTTCTGGATATATACCCAGGAGTGGTATAGCTGGGTCCTCAGGTAGTGATATGTCCAATTTTCTGAGGAACCGCCAGACTGATTTCCATAGTGGTTGCACCATCTTGCAATCCCACCAACAATGGAGGAGTGTTCCTCTTTCTCCACATCCTCCCCAGTATCTACTATCACCTGAGTTTTTGATCTTAGCCATTCTGACTGGTGTGAGGTGGAATCTCAGGGTTGTTTTGATTTGCATTTCCCTGATGACTAGGGATGCTGAACATTTCTTTAGGTGCTTCTCGGCCATTCGTATTTCCTCAGTTGAGAATTCTTTGTTTAGCTCCATACCCCATTTTTTAATAGGGTTATTTGGTTGTCTAGAGCCTACTTTATGAGTTCTTTGTATATATTAGATATTAGTCCTCTATCAGATGTGGGATTGGTAAAGATCTTTTCCCAATCTGTTGGTTGCTGTTTTGTCCTATTGACAGTGTCCTTTGCCTTACAGAAGCTTTGCAATTTTATGAAGTCCCATTTGTCAATTCTTGATCTTAGAGCACAAGCCATTGCTGTTCTGTTCAGGAACTTTTCCCCTGTGCCTAGGTGTTCGAGGGTCTTCCCCACCCTCTCTTCTATTAGTTTCAGTGTGTCTGGTTTTATGTGAAGGTCCTTTATCCACTTGTACTTGAGCTTCGTACATGGAGATAAGAATGGATCGATTTGCATTCTTCTGTATGTTGTCCTCCAGTTGAACCAGCACCATTTGTTGAAAATGCTGTCCTTGTTCCACTGGATGGTTTTAGCTCCTTTGTCAAAGATCAAATGACCATAGGTGTGTGGGTTCATTTCTGGGTCCTCAACTCTATTCCACTGATCTTCCTGCCTGTCTCTGTACCAATACCAGGCAGTTTTTATCACTATTGCTCTGTAGTACAACTTGAGGTCAGGGATAGTGATTCTTCCAGAAGTTCTTTTATTGTTGAGAATGGTTTTCGCTATCCTGGGTTTTTTGTTATTCCATATAATTTGAGAATTTCTCTTTCTAGCTCTGTAAAGAATTGAGTTGGTATTTTAATGGGGATTGCATTGAATCTGTAGATTGCTTTTGGCAAAATGGCCATTTTTACTATATTAATCCTGCTGATCCATGAGCATGGGAGATCTTTCCATTTCCTGAGATCTTCTTCAATTTCTTTCTTCAGAGACTTGAAGTTCTTGTCATACAGATCTTTCACCTGCTTGGTTAGGTTCACCCCGAGGTATTTTATATTATTTGTGACTATTGCGAATGGTGTCATTTCCATAATTTCTTTTTCAGCCTGTTTATCTTTCACGTAGAGGAAGGCTACTGATTTGTTTGAGTTGATTTTATAACCTGCCACCTTGCTGAAGTTGTCTATCAGGTTTAGGAGTTCTCTGTGGAGGTTCTGGGGTCACTTAAGTATGCTATCATATCATCTGTGAATAGTGATATTTTGACTTCTTCCTTTCCTATTTGTATTCCTTTGACTTCCTTTTGTTGTCTAATTGCTCTGGTTAGGACTTCCAGTACTATATTGAATAGGTAGGGAGAGAGTGGGCAGCCTTGTCTAGTCCCTGATCTTAGTGGGAATGCTTCAAGTTTCTCTCCATTTAGTTTGATGTTGGCTATTGGTTTGCTGTATATTGCTTTTTACTATGTTTAGGTATGGGCCTTGAATTCCTGTTCTTTAAAAGACTTTTACCATGAAGGGATGTTGAATTTTTCAAATACTTTCTCAGCATCTAGTGAGATGATCATGTGGTTTTTTTTCTTTGAGTTTGTTTATATAGTGGATTATATTGATGGATTTCTTTGATGTATTTCCGAATATTGAACCATCCCTGCATTCCTTGGATAAAGCCCACTTGATCATGATGGATGATTGTTTTGATGTGTTCTTGGATTCGGTTTGCTAGAATTTTATTGAGTATTTTGCATCGATATTCATAAGAGAGATTGATCTGAAGTTCTCTTTCTTTGTTGGGTCTTTGTGAGGTTTAGGTATGAGTGTGATTGTAGCTTCATAGAATGAATTGGGTAGTGTTCCTTCTGTTTCTATTTTGTGGAATAGTTTGAAGAGAATTGGTATTAGGTCTTCCTTGAAGGTCTGATAGAATTCTGCATTAAAACCATCTGGGCCTGGGCTTTTTTTTGGTGGGGAGACTTTTAATGACTGCTGCTATTTCTTTAGGGGTTATGGGACATTTAGATGGTTTACTTGCTCCTCATTTAACTTTGGTACCTGGTATCTGTCTAGAAAATTGTCCATTTCATCCAAATTTTCCAGTTTTGTTGAGTATAGACCTTTGTAGTAGGATCTGATAATTTTTTTAATTTTCTCGGTTTCTGTTGTTATGTCTCCCTTTTCAGATCTGATTTTATTAATTTGGATACTGTCTTTGTGCCCTCTGGTTAATCTGGCTAAGGGTTTATCTATCTTGTTGATTTTCTCAAAGAACCAACTCCTGGTTTTGTTGATATTTTGTATAGTTCTTTCTGTTTCTACTTGGTTGATTTCAGCCCTGAGTTTGATTATTTCCTGACGCCTACTCCTCTTGGGTGTATTTGCTTCTTTTTGTTCTAGAGCTTTCAGGTGTGCTGTCAAGTTATTAATGTGTGCTCTCTCCAATTTCTTTTTGTGGGTACTTAGAGCTATGAGTTTTCCTCTTAGCACTGCTTTCATGGAGTCCCACAAGTTCTGGTATGATGTTTCCTCATTTTCGTTAAATTCTAAAAATTCTTTAACTTCTTTCTATATTTCTTCCTTGACCTAGACACATTGAGTAGAGCATTGTTCAGTTTCCACATGGATGTGGGTTTTCCCTTGGTTCTGTCATTATCAAAGACCAGCCTTAATCCATGGTGATCTGATAGGATGCAAGGGATTATTTCAATCTTTTTGTATCTGTTGAGGACTGATTTGTGACCAATTACATGGTCTATTTTGGAGAAGGTACCATGAGGTGCTGAGAAAAAGGTATATTCTTTTACTTTAGGATGAAATGTTCTATAGATATCTGTTAAGTCCATTTGGTTCATAACCTCTGTAATTTCAATGTGTCTTTGTTTAGTTTCTGTTTCCATGATCTTTCCATTGGAGCGAGCGGGGTGTTAAAATCCTCCACTATTATTGTGTGAGGTGTGATGTGTGCTTTGAGCTTTAGTAAAGTTTCTTTTATGTATGTGGGTGGCTTGCATTTGGAGCATAGATGTTCAGAATTGAGAGTTCATCTTGGTAGATTTTTCCTTTGATGAGTATGAAGTGTCCTTCCTTATCTTTTTTATTACTTTTGGTTGAAACTCGATTTTATTTGATATTAGAATGGCTACTCCAGCTTGTTTCTTGGGACCATTTGCTTGGAAAATTGTTTTCCAGCCTTTTACTCTGAGGTAGTGTCTGTCTTTGTCACTGAGGTGCATTTCTTGTATGCAGCAAAATTCTGGGTCTTGTTTATGTATCCAGTCTGATAGTCTACGTCTTTTTATTGAAGAGTTGAGTCCATTGATGTTAAGGGATATTAAGGAAAAATGATTGTTGTTTCCTATTATTTTTGTTATTAGAGGTGGAATTATGTTTGTGTAGCTACCTTTTTTGGGGTTGTTGGAAGATTACTTCCTTGCTTTTTCTAGGTTGTAGTTTCCTTCCTTGTGTTGGCGTTTTCCATCAATTATCCTTTGAAGTGCTGGGTTTGTGGGAAGATATTGTGCAAATTTGGTTTTGTCATGGAATATCTTGGTTTCTCCATCTATAGTGATTGAGAGTTTTGCTGGGTACAGTAGTCTGGGCTGGCATTTGTGTTCCTTTAGGGTCTATATGATATCAGACCAGGATCTTCTGGCTTTTATAGTCTCTGGTGAAAAGTCTGGTGTAATTCTTATCGGTCTGCCTTTATATGTTACTTGACATTTTTCCCTTACTGCTTTTAGTATTTTTTCTTAGTTTTGTGCATTTGGTGTTTTGATTATTATGTGTCGGGGGTATTTCTTTTCTGGTCTAGTCTGTTTGGTGTTCTGTAGGCTTCTTGTATGTTTACGGGCATCTCATTCTTTAGGTTGGGGAAATTTTCCTCTATAATTTTGTTGAAGATATTTACTTGCCCTTTAAATTGGGAGTCTTCACTCTCATCTATACCTATTATCCTTAGGTTTGGTCTTCTCATTGTGTCTTTAATTTCTTGGATGTTCTGGGCTAGGAGCTTTTTGCAATTTGCATATTCTTTGACTGTTGTGTCAAGGTTTTCCATGGTATCTTCTGTGCATGAGATTCTCTCTTCTATCTCTTGTATTCTGTTGGTGATGGTTGCATCTATGACTCCTGATCTCTTTCCTACGTTTTCAATCTCCAGATTGATCTCCCTTTGAGATTTCTTTATTGTTTCTATTTCCATTTTAGATCCTGGATGGTTTTGTTCAATTCCTTCACCTGTTTGGTTGTGTTTTCTTGCAATTCTTTAAAGGATTTTTGTGTTTCCTCTTTAAGGGCTACTACCTGTTTACCTGTGTTCTCTTATATTTCTTTGAGGGAGTTACTTATGTCCTTCTTAAAATCCTTTATCATCATCATAAGAAGTGATTTTAATTCTGAATCCTGTTTTTCCTGTGTGATGTGGTATCCAGGGCTTGCTGTGGTAGGAGAACTGGGTTCCGACAATGTCAGGTAACTTTGGTTTCTGTTGCCTGTGTTCTTGCGCTTGCCTTTTGCCATGTGGTTGACTCTAGTGTTACCTGTGCTCACTGTGTCTGACTGGAGTCTGTCTTTCCAGTTATCTTGCTTGTGTCAGATCTCCTCAGATTCCAGATGTCTCTGTGTTCCTGTGATCTTAAGCTTCCTCTGCTCTGGATGCAGTAGGTCCTCCTCTGCTCTGTATGCAGTAGGTCCTCTAGGTGTCTCAGGATCAGGTGTTTCCTCTGCTCTGGCTCAAGTCGGTCCCTCTAGGATGTCTCAGGATTGGTGTTTCCACAGGAGCAGACCCGCTAAGGGTCTGCCCCAGGCAAAGGGAACAAGTTCCGGGCGGAAGGGGGGTAGTATTCCGGAGGGGGGGTTGGGTGCCTGCTCATTCCTTCCTTAACCTCCCCCTGAGTCCCAGTTGTAACTCTGGGGCGTGGGGGTGGTGGGCAAGGTGTCTTACCCTCTGCTCTGGATGCAGTTGCAGTAGGTCCCTCTAGGATGTCTCAGGATTGGTATTTCGACAGGAACAGACCAGCTAAGGGTCTGCCCCAGGCAAAGGGAACAGATTCCGGGTGGAAGGGCAGAAATTTTTTTTAACATACTATTTACTGTATCATTTGTAAAGTTATATATTTTATGTAGTTTTGATTTTGATTTATATATTTCTATTTCCTCAGGTGTTTTCTATAGCTATATGTCTATTTTGTGGTTTGTCCATTTTTGATACAGAAATTTTTACTGTTGATCTCCAAGAGTTTTAATATACTTTACAATGCACAATAGATTTAAAACCATTATGGCAACCTGTGGTAGTATGTTCTGCCTTTTGTAGATGGTCCTTATAGTCTGTTGATTGTTTTTCCTTGCTTGAGACAAGGTTATAGTTGTCTAATTTGTCTATTTTTACTTTTGTTGCCTTCATTTCTGGTGACAGGTCCAATATAAATATAGCATGTGGAAGTCCACTTTTACTGTAGGTCATAATTACTTTGAAATTGGAAAGTAGGAAGCTTCTAGCTTTATTCTGTCTCAAAATTGCTTCAACTATCCTGGGTCTTTTGTTCCACATGAGTTTTAAGATTTTGTTAACTTTAAAATTCTGTAAAATATTTTCTTAGATTTTAATGGTATTGCATGGAATCTATAGGCCATTGTGTTGGGTAAATAAATTTTAAATAACAATATATCCTCTAGTTCATATCTTTCATTTATTTAGGTTTTAATTGCTTTAATTGTTAACTTATTGTTTAAGCATACATGTCTCTCACTGCAATTGTTAATTTTTGCAATAAACCAGTCATAAGGAGATTAGATTAGTAACAGAATTCCTCCGAATGAGGCTGAGTCAGCTTATGGTCAACAGCATTAGATGCTTTTCCCGAGGACCTGAGTTTGATTTTCAGTATCTTACAACTGTCTATAAATCTGTTTTCACAGGACCTGACTTATTTTGGCCTCTGCAAATACCAGGTACAATTGGTGCACAGAAATGTATGATCTAAAAACACTCAAAAACTTAAAATTGAAAAAAATTGATCTATAAAATTAAAATATAGACCTGATAGCTCCCTTGCATATAATATGTATTAATTGTAGGAATCTGTTCCTCATACAACCAATCTTTGTCTAAAAATTAAAGAGAAGGATAATTTCTAAAGTCACTTTTACAATATCAATATTGTCATATTACCCTGTAATGAAAAACAGGCAGGGATATTACAATGGAGGGATGTATGGGGTTGTTTGGGGGAAGGAAGAGAGAAGAGATGTAATTCAATTCCAATCTAACAACTAAACAGAAAATATTGATGGTGTTAACAATAGAAAAGTTTCTAATTCTGACAAATTAAATTTTATGTCTTTTCTTCTTGTAACTTTGGTGTAGTATCCAAGAAGTCTTTGAGAAACTCAAGATTAAGAAATTTATTTTTTATCTTTCTTTTGTGAGTTTTATGTCTTTTATTTACATTTAGAAGCTAAAATAATCTAAGATTTTATCTGAAGAAACTAGAAACAAAACAGCAAACTAAATTTAAAATTAGTTTACAATCAATATCACTTAAAAATATTATCAATAAAATAAAACCCAGAAATGCCAGAATCATAGAAATCATGCTGGTTTTTTAGGGAAATTAATCAACAAGAAGGTTGAAGATAATTTAAGAAAAAATGAGATGGATTAATTAAGAAAACATGAGTAAGTGATTAGCATTATGTATGGCATAGAAATTGAAGGAAGAATGAATTTATATTATGAGTAACCACCTACCCACATATAATACATGCTATGAAACTTCCTAAACATATTATTATTAATATTAATGGTAGTAGTAGTAGCATTGGTGATGTTATAGTTGTCTTCAACTTATTTTATATCTATGTATGTTTCTTGCATGTTTATGTGTGTGCCTAGTACACAGAGAATTCAAATATGACATTGGATCAAATGTGAATTTCCTAAATGTTGAGTATCTAACAAAAATGAAATAAAGATAAAATTTAAAATGAACTATGTTTAACATGATAATTAAGGGTGATAAAATATATCTTCCCTAAGATTAGGAACCAAGCACCACATACTCCCCATATGCCTATCCAAAAAATGGGACAGAAATCCTATCTACTAGAATGTAGCCTTAAAAAGAAATCAGACCTGATATAATCCACAAACCTGTAGTGCCAATACTTGGCAGTTAGAAGCAGGAGGATAATATGTTCAAGGTTAGCCTGCATTAGACAGAGAGTTTGAGACCAGCAAGCAACAGAGTGGTACTCTTATTTGAAAACAACCTCAACAACAACAAAAAAAAAAAAATGAGGAAGCAGATGGTATATGGCTTTGAAAGCAAGGGACAAAACTTTGTATTTGACTTGATATTATCTATAAAGAGAATCCCAAACAATCCAGAAATACATACAATTTCCCAGTACTAATAAGAAATCATTGTCTGTTTTAGGTACAAAATTAAAATATAAGAGTCAATTGCTTTGTTATTTACTAGCAATAAAAAATTGGATTGTAATTAAAATCATAATAACATTCAAATTAACATAAATTAAATGAAATGCTAGTTAGAAATCTAACAACCTATTACCAGCAACATATTACTATCAATATAAGAAACTATAAGTAAAATACCTTGTGTTTTCATATTAAGAACTCCATCAATTAACATAACTATAATATCACTGTTAACTGCTATTTAGATTATTTTATGATTCCTATAAGACAGATGAAAATAAATTTGATAACATGAGATAATTTGTTCAAAGCCACAATAAATACCATGAAGCGAACATGAGTATTCTGGAGATGCCCTTTTACATTTAGAGGCTATATAACAAATAGCACAACCAAGGTCTGAGTTGAATATTAAGATATTAGATGAATAGTTCCTTCCAGACTCTATGCATAAAGTCAGATCCAGAGATAAAGAACAAGAGATAAAGAAAAAGAGAGGTTCTCTGGAGATCTGAGAGATAGATAGAATACAGCTAGGCAACAGTGTGATAGAGTAGGATGGTCCAACCAAACATCAAGTAAAAGTCTGATGATAGGAGAGACTCAGCATTACTAAGGAAGCATGGGTACCAAGGATGCCAAAGTTATGGAAGGATGTGGGGAAAATGAAGATGAGAGTTCAAAGAGAAGAAACAGAGTGTGGAGGCTGCATCCATACTGCTGCAGCATCTGGATTATGTCAAAGCTGGTTCACGGGTCAATTAAATATGCAGTGTAGAAACATCTGTCTGGTAGCTTTTTAAAGTTTCAAATAGGAATGTTGCTCACATGTCTTTGCTTTGCCCTTTGCATTTTGCAGATGCTCATTCATTTTTTTTAAATAAATATTTCATGGACAATTCTAATAAACTTCTTTGCTTTTTAAAACATAGTCTTACTGCTTCCAACAAGGATCTGGGTCATGGTTCACAGAATATGTTTTTGGGAATGTTTCTCCTCAAAACATCACTGGTTTGTAAGCCAGACAATTGAAATAAGAATGAATTAGTTACTTATCCCTAGTTAATTATAGTGGGCACTAACTTATTGTAAACTCTCTAAACCTATTGATGATATTTAGGAGATGTTTAATTAGTGTATGATAATGGATGAATAGTATGTATATGCTATCAATGATGTAAGTATGGTTGACTGTATGGAATAGGAAATATTAAGCTACATAAAGGGATACATGACAAGATTTCTCTTAAGTCAATTATATAAAATAGAGATCACACATTTACTAACATCCAAATATACCTACAGAATATGCTTTAAATTGAAGGTTGAACTACTGTTATAAACTCCACATAAGAAGTAGAATGTGTATATCCTTTAATGCTTAACAATTTTATTCCTACTTAGATCAACATAACCTCTGGAGTTCAAATGTTTCTCTAACTCAAATCTAGCCCCCAAAGACTTGGAAATTTTTCCATCACTGTTTCTATGCTGATTTTGAAAACTAACTTCCAAATGACTTGTTTCTTCGTCCAGTTTTGCATCTAGATTAGATGAATACCTTTGCATCCCCCAAGTCACTGAGTTCTGGAACTTCCCACAGACAGATTAGCACATCTGTAGTTGAAAGCCAGGATGCATGAGAAAGAAAAAACATGTGTGTTCCCATGAGGAGTGTTAAAGGGATAAATTCATAAGGAAAGAAAACATGCTAATCTCAGCAAGGAAACAATACACTTTGCATCTGTTGCTGTGATTAATTACACACAAAATCTCAGAGAATGATTTTTAAAGGGCCACAGTTGAACTTTAAAGAAAACTGAAAGAATGGTGCACTAATTTTGAGCAGCTTTATATAACAGTTCTATTGTGTGAGGAAATTATGGATAATAAAATGCATAGCTTTCATATAGCACTTAAAGTAAGCAGTGTTGCCCAACCTTTGCATTGACTCTGCAGAAGAATCATAATTAAAACAATCAAAGGCCTTTGCTTAGAATATACCTGCTTATACTATAATGGAAACTTGTCTGAAATGGCTTCAGTAAAGTCTGTCATATTCTACGAGGTTCATACTTTTAACCAGAATAAACCTGTCTCCAAAGTGAATTTCAGTCCTTAATCACCATCTCAGGTCATGCTTCTTAATCTTCAAACTGTATTCAGTGACTAAAACAAATGAATCAACAGAAATAATAAGTGTACCCTTTCAAAGACAGGGCCTGTCTGTAACAGTATTTTCTCTTTCTTCCTAACAATCCTCTGCTTCTTTTTTTTACCTCCAGCTGCTCATTACCCTTGAAGAAAATAAAACAGAGATCCTTCAAAATAACACTTTTTGTGAATAATCTGATAATCTATTAAATGAAGTCTATAGTCTTCTTGTCTTGTCCTCTTCAATGAAGTGTACCACTTACTGTGATTCTGTACCTCCTCTCTGTCATTTTTTAAAAGAAATTATTCTCTACTACAGTATAATTTTAACACAAGATGAAAACTCAATGTAAAGATTTCCTATCTATCATCACAGAATGGGTTTGGCCAATTGTACAAGATTAGACACTACTGATTGGGATTATATAAATAATAGCCAATTTGATTTCAATTCTGAGCTGATGAACCCTGTCTGTCCATAGTGACACTTAGTATTCAAAAGAAATGAACCATCAGCTATGTCCATTCCTATGTGGAAAAGGGTTGGAGGTACCTCTTCCATTGACGTTCCTTCCTTGATCAATCTCTATTTCAACTGGCCATGCCCCAGAAATTACTTGGAATACAACCTATAATTACGGAATCAGTGCTAGTTTGCCTGCCTTACCAATATAGAGAGAAGATGAAATTATTTGAAAATCTTTAAGTTTGAGACCTACTAAGTACTATATAAGCATAAAGCTTTCTTTCTCATGGGCAGGATCTATCATGTTATAAAATAAAGGTACTCCCAGCCACTGGTATAACTTGATTATAGAATATCTGATTAGAATATATGTGGTCTTGTTTTCAGTCTTCTGAACTGAAGAAAAGAAAAAAAAGGAATGGGAGAAGAGAATGAAGAAGAGGAGGAAGAGGACAAAAACTTAAAATTCATGAAATGCCTGAACTTAATATGCATCTGCAATACCTGGAGAGCAAGATCTGAGAGTACAAATAGAAGTGACATTTTTGTTGATCACCTCTGACCTCAACCCTGCCTATTCCAGAGTGTCCTTCTACAGGAACCACACCCTCCTGAAAGCATCATGGCATCATTAATGTTCTTTCTCAATTGACATCCTGTCAATGAGTGTGATGTCCATCATTGCCACGTTAACTTAAGAATGTTGGTTTAAACGACTGGACAAGATCAACAACTGGAAGAGAGAAACCTTTTTCTTTTACTGAGAATCCATACCAAATCCTGTTGCATTAGAGAATGTTGATTGAAAGCACATCGCAACATCATGCAATAGCAACATGGTCTGGTAAAAATGAGGAGGGTGGATTAAGGGTGAGAGATTAGGAGGCAGCTGAGAAGTAAATGGACATGAAGGCAGGGAATGAGGAATGCTGTTTTCAGAGGGAGACCGCATCCTTCACAGCCTTGCTTTTATACATTCTCCCTCTTTGAATTGCAAAGCTAAAACAAGAGAGTATATCAAACGTGCTTTCCCAATTATAATACCTCAGAAAATGGGACAAAAATCATTTTAATGTGAAAAAGGACCAAGGAGGATGTGATAACATAAACAAGAAGCAAAGTGAGAAATCAGGGCAAGCCCGTTTGCCACATTCTCTGGCAGCCTTTTCCCACAAGATTTGGTAATGTAATTCGTTAGTCTGATAGGTTAAATATTCACCTTGGTAACAAGAGCGAGGACTGTGCATTATATTGAGAAATTATACAACATATTTACCAAATGTAACGGCTGCCTCTACCATCATATTTGTAGAACATAATAAAATCTGTACTTGACTAACAGGTGTTTTACCTTAAAGTGCTTTTCTTAGTGTATTATGAACCTGTTTTCTGACACCAGTTATTACTTATTTCTACAGCCTTTATTATAGGAGCAGTTAAAGAGTAACTTCCACTCTTAAAGAGGTTGATTTGTTTTACTCCAGGAGTGAGTCAGCTGTGGATAAATTGAGACATGCTGTAGTTAAAGGGCAGCTGCCAAGTGACAGTGGAATCTTTCATCAGCTTTTCATGATGCCTTTCTCTTTGTTTCTTCGTCTTTCTGACTATGAAAATGATTGGTTGCAGAAATGTTTGCATATTTATACTGTTCTTTATTTTATTGCTATTTTCCAGTCCTTCAATTTACATATAGCTGAAATAGAGACAGCCATGTAGATCTGTAGATGGAAGAATGGAATAAGCTTCCTACATGGGGCTTTACCTGCCATTATGGATTGTATATCTTCCATTTATGTGCTGAAATCTTAGACTGTGTGAGTAAAGTTGTTAGTGATTGTTAAGACATTTTCCTTGTAAGGTCAGTCTTATCTGTTCAGAGAACTGGAGTTGATAGATGAAGAGGTTTTTATTTTTGCTGTCCCATACATTTAAATATATTCTAGCTATTGAAGTTTCTTGTACTTAATCCAGGTTTTTTTTTCTTTCTTTTTACTTATTCTTTCATGGGAAAAGGGGGCAGGACTAAATGCAAATTAACATTACTGTTTAAATATCACAGACCATTTTCTCTGAGCCCAGTTACAATAACTAGTAATTATAAAAATTGCTTGCCTTCGGCTTCCGGCTAAGCCAATGCTAAACTTGTCCTTTTATTAGGTCTGTCAGACTGAGTTAATTATCTTTATGATAATAGATGTGCCTTACCTCCAACAAAACAAATACACTTATAATTAGCTTTTTAGTTAGAATTTTAATTTATTTATAAAGACTATTTGTTTTATTTTCTTCTTCCCGTTGTAAAAGCCAGAGTGTAGGGAGGGATCATTCCCCATTAATCAGGTTACTAGCCTGCTTATGGTTACATAAAGACAGAAGAAGAAAAGGGGGCTATTGTGTTAAACCGCTCAGCTTAGCACCAACTAGTCCTCACTCCTCTTCAGAGTTCTATCAGTTCAACTGCAAGGCATTTTATTTTAGCCCTTTTGATCTGCTTCCTGAATATACCAGTGCTATGAGAGTTGTTATCTGAAAATACTAGAAAGTATGAACTGGGCCTCTATGTATCAGCAGAACTGTATGAAGATTTAGAAGAGTTTGTGTTGGTGCTATGTCTCCACACTGTCCTTACTCTGTTCTTTCATCTATGCCTAGCGTGTTTCAGAAAATGACCCAAAGTCCTGCGTTGAGTTCTCTCTAAGAATCTACTGAGATAGCAGAGCACCTAGAGAAACACGTGGTATGTCGGGCCGAGCTGCCGTTTAGCACTGATTCCTCTGCTTGCTGCTACCTGACTGGGGTGGATGTAGAAGCCTCTGTTTCCCTACCAGTATCCTAGAAATAACTCCTGAGTTATGAGGAGCAATTCGTGTGAGATGATGCACATGAAGAGCAGAGCAAGTTTCTGCTCTGTGGGGGGAGCCTCTATTTGCATCACAAGAATTGTAGAGGAGTCGAGATATGCAAAGAATCTGAAATTAATATTATAATCTAATAATAGTTTCTAAGATTCATTTTACATGGAGATATGCACTCTTCTAATTAGTGAAAACAGACTTCCTCAATCATCTAAAAATTCACTCCTGATTCAAGCCAAAACAATGACAGCATATACAACGAGACAACTTTCCAAACTTGACACAGTAAATTTCTGTGGGTTCCATTCTGGAAAGTGCCCTTTGGTATTACTGGCATCAAGCAGAACTATTCTTTTCCATTTACTTATTTCTAAACAAACTGATACATTCATTTCACACTGAAAAGTACTATTGGTGTGAAGTCTCCTGCCATCCACATTTTATCTACCAAATACAGAAATTTTGGCTATGACAGCACAAGTCTCATTTGTTCAGTATAAATACCAGAAAGTTTACTAAATGGATGGATTTTCCCAGAATGATATTCAAGCTGATGACTCACTATTAGTAGTTAGTGTTCTTTAGACCATCCCCAGGGACAGCAAGGAACCTCGAACTGGCAACTGTGGATCAATCCTCTGCACTTTGCCCTTGGTCTCATATACAATAGTGGATATCATGGCGAAAGGTGAGAGATGCAGGCCAAGACTCCAAGGGAGAATCCCTGGGCCTGCCCAAGAACAAGGTTAAGATATTAAATACTGGGAAAACTTGTTTCTGGGTATGTTTGGAGTTTTAGTATCACCAGTCAAAATGTGCTAATATAAGAGCTAACCAAAGCCCTTTGCCATAGAGTTCTATCATTTTAACTGCCAATTCTTATGCTATCCACATATGACATTAGTTTGTTCTTTTTCATGTAGCTCTGGATTATTGTAATGTATTAAAATTCATCTGATACATTCATGGAAAAATATTGATATTACTCTCAGTCAGGGTCCTTCATATTCTAGAAAAGCATGTTTTTTATTTTGTGACTCTTTAACTAATATTGCAATTATAAGGATTAGGGACTCATTTCTTCTTCATGTTATCTTTTGGTAACCTATGCATTCTTCCTGAGCTAGTCAAGTAGTAAATTCATTCATTACTTCCATACATATTGTTTTCAAAGTCCATGGTTGAGGCAAAGGACACAGCAATGAAATGATGGATGCATTCCTTGTCCTCCCCATTATTTCTACCCTGACATGATTTGAGAATATTGAACCGTGACATAAAGACCAGCCTGGAGCTACAGCACAATGGAGGATGGTATACTTATGTCAAAGCCTGAGGACAAACAGTGTTTGTGTTTCACAGAAGAGCATTTAAAAGGAAATGTCATCAATCAGGTACTGAATAATCAGAATTTGGAAAGTAGTTGGTATCTTTAGCATCTTTAAATAAAGTAATCTCAAAGAAGCATGAACTCCTCAGTAATATGGAAAAGGGAGATGGAGCTTAGTCAAGCAATTCAGATATTATTTTATTGTTACAAAATACATCTGACTATCATTTTCTCATGTAGCAGACACTAATTAGAAAACTACTGTATACAAGGTAACTTATGGATTACGGTATAACTAGTGAGCTCACATATTCTCTGCAGTTGGACCTTAGCATGGATTATGTCTATTTGAAAGGCAAGGTAACGTAGAATGAGGTCTCTTAAACATGTCTGAACCTATTTGCCAGCCCCTCATTCTCCACTCAAACTGGTGGACTAACTAGTTAGCCAACTAACTTGGTAACCTGACTCACTGCATACTATTTCTAACTGACTCATACCTAGATAGATCATAGGTTTATAAAACAATACCTATTTTCATTCCTAAATTTCCATTTATTAGTTTTGCTTTTATCATAACAATGGAAGTTAAGTCAGAAATTGATTAAAGTTGAATAAAAAGTGAATTATAGAATGTTAACAATGGCTCAGTGAAAGTGAGATTGAATATCCATTGCCCACATAATAAAAACCAGATAAAGCAAAGAGAACTGTAAACCTCAGTGATGAGGCTGATGAGAAGAGAACAGAAGTCTTGGGTTTTCTCATGAGTCAATGTAGTTTAATAAGTGAGACCTCCTGTGTCACTGTGAGACCTTATCTTGAAACAAACTGTGGAAAGCAATAGAAGACAGCAGCCAAAATTTACTTACAGTGCTCCCTCCGTGCACATAGGTGAATAGGCAGATACGCACCAATATACAGAGAAACACACATATAGCTAAACACACACACACACACACACACACACACACCAGAATCATTCTCTCTTCAAAACCGATAGACATGCTTTAGTGACACTCAGTCAGAAATCAGGATGTGTCACCAACCTGTTGGCTTTTGAAACTGCACATCTTCAGGAAGTGCTTCTCTAACAATGAAGTACTCATGTATGAAACTTTCAAAAGATAAATGATATGTAATAAAGAAAAAATACCCTTTGAACACTGGTCTTGGTGGCATCTTTGGATGGCAAAAAATAAGAAGGTAGGCACAGTGAAGACCAGAGAACACTTATAATATGAAAGGCTTTCTATGAAGTAATTTTGATGAATACCCTAAATAAAGAGTAATACTTTAAAAGTCTTAGTTTCACAAGAAATAAATGAATCTTCATTTATTCCTCATGATGAATTTGTGATTCAAATATTTTGGCAAATAGGATTTTTTCACTGCTGCTATGAAGACTAAGTGAAGAAAGTGTGGATGAATGGAAAGGGCCAATTTTACCTTCCTTTACTTTCTCCTGGATAGATCGTTTGAGTCTTGCTTTCGATATCTGCTTTGGTAAGCCAATGTGATCTGAAGAACAATATTACATTTTCTATTTTTGGCTGAATAATAGAGTCAATGTACAAGAAAAGTTTTGGTTTATTTTACATTGTATTAATTATTCTTCTCATTTAAATTGAGTATGGTGCACAGAGACCTCTAAATAATGTTAGGCTGTTGTATATATCTTCAAATTACTGCTTCTTTCTATTGCATATTCCCTAACTGTTACTCCCATGAATTGGGACACAATCTACTTTTACATATATTTGCATATCTGATGCATTTCAGGAGTTCATTAGATAGAAGTGATAAGTGACCTCTTATGTAGAAATAATCCATCTCTTCTAAGTCATGGTTTCTGCTATTTTTTCAAACCCAGTTATAGTATCATTTCCAGACTCCTCATACCTGGACACTACTTCTTACCGAAATGTGTCACTTAGCTGGCAGTGTAGCTCTGTAAGACAACTTGAGGGTCATTTCTAGAAACTTCCATAAATCCAAGCTGGAATCTATGCAGGACTGATTAAAAAACATCTATACGTTTTATTGGAGGTCCATGAACATATGAAAATCTATTTAGCATTGCTTGTGATCTCAGCAACAGCCAAAATTGACAACAGCACATTGGAGACCTAGTTTCAGTGTCTGCTTCTTCAATCTAATTGAAGAACGCTGAGAGAAAGGAATACACAAGTTCAAGCAGAGGTCTAAACAGAATTCCTCTCTAGAAGTTTATAGGTGCCTGAATGAGCAATACTTCTCTGCTTAGTTCTCTTTTTATGGGGAAGTAGTGGCATGGGGTTATGCATGCCAAGAAGATGTATTTCTCAGCGAATTGGGTTGAAAGAGAACCCTAACCAAAAAATGGATGTTAAAATCTCACAAATAGAGTTTTTAAATCTTATCATCTTGTTTCTATGTGTTTCTGCAAAAATAATTGTTATCATGTTAGGATGTGGTTCAAAGATAATCAAATCAAACATGTATATAATAACTCAATATACACTTATATGTGAATTTTCTTGATTATTTTAATATTAGAAACTATTTAAACTCTATTCAAAGTTCTGGCTAAGCACAGTGCTACTCCCTGAGTACCTGAGATATAATGCTAACATTGACTTTTACTTGATATATATTTCCACTTAAATGTTATTTAATTAGAAGGATAAAGAAGTTTTCTCCCAAGAGGGCATAAAATGATGTCCACATTGATAAGCTAACTCAGTCTCTTGACTTCCATAGCAACAGGTAAAGGACCCAGTTTCCATTTTCTCTCAGTCTTCTACAAATGACCAAATTTAATGCTTGGAAAAGATGTCTCTGTCTGACAGGTATCACATTGGTAGGGTCTTCTTCCCCTCAAATTAGACATCAATACACTCATTAAACATTTCTTATTTTCTTGGTACATAACACAAACAAATATTTCCAACTTTATCCTTTATGTAGTTTACAGTCTAGAGTATTCTGTAGGAGTAAAATAGTAAAATAGAGAGCAATAAAACTTTCTTACATGCTCCAGTTTCAACAAATATGTAATTACTTAACTTAATTCAGGAAACTACTGTATAAAACAATTCGATGAAAGAGGTTCCCACATCCTGAGCAGGCTGAGTGGCTCCAGATGTGCAATGAATTTGAGGTCAGCAAAATGTATGCCCTGAGTAGCCTTGCCAATGCCTGCTCCTTTGCCTCAAACCTCACTCCCCAACTTTATCACTTGCATGACAAAGGCCTCTGACCTCACTGTTAACCAGCCTGTGAAACTCATGAGAGAGGTTTTTTTAATGACAAAATGCCGATAACTGAACCTGCTACTATCACCAATAGTAGGGACGTGTGCTAAACATTGCCAAAGACATGGAGGGTAATATTCTTTGTATATTTGAGGCTGAGATGCAGTTGAGCAGGGACTACAAAGCTAACCAGAATATCATCAGTATCATCCAGGAAAGGCTTAAGACTTGTCAGCAGAAGGAAGGAGCAAGCACAAGCAAATTGTGCCAAGGCACTGGAGCAGTTTACCAAGGTGACTAAACCTTACCACGACCACTTTTATGACCTGGGAGCATATTATTTCTGCCAGAAAGTGCCTGACAAAGCAGAAGCAGGGGATGCTGGAAGGAGAATGACTGCTGAGGACACAGTTGCTGACTAAGACTCCAGTGACAAGAACTCTTGTTGCACTGCTGAAATAAAGTGACAGGGTTCACCCTGAAAACAAAACAGATCAACAGACTTGATGATATTTAGATGGTGTTAGAAGTATTTAATTAAAACTCCAAACTGTATCCTCAGAATTCAAAATATAGTTTGAATCTATATACAACAATATATACCTGCATATTTACACATGCATCTTTACTCTAGCAAGAGGCTCTTGAGAAAAAGAATCAATTGGTAATTTCAAATTGAGTAGACTATGACAGTTTGCTTTCTTCCCCTTCCTCCTTTCTTCCCTTCATCATTATCCAACTTCTTCACATTCTCTGTCTTCTGACTGTTCTTTCTCATCCTAGTCTTTATTTAATAAACTATATTTCCAAGCTTTCTTTTCTTTCTTTTAAAATATATTTAGGATCTTCATTACAGTTAAAATTGACACAAGCATGTATACTTTGTCTCAAAAAATACATTGTCCTTTTTGGCCTGGGACGGACCTGCAGCTGGTCTGCTCCTGTGGAAACACCGGATCCTGAGACATCCTAGAGGGACACACTGCACCCAGAGCAGAGGCTGGTCTGCTCCTGTGGAAACACAGGATCCTGAGACATCCTAGAGGGACTCACTGCACCTAGAGCAGAGGCCTGCCCCTCCAGACTATAACTTCCCTTGCGCCGGGAGGCTGATCCTTTGGCCTGGGGCGGACCTGCAGCTGGTCTGCTCCTATGGAAACACCGGATCCTGAGACATCCTAGAGGGATTCACTGCACCTAGAGCAGAGGGTAAGACACCTTACCCCAAAGCCCAGAGTTACAACTGGGAGCCAGGTGGGGCTTAAGGAACTAGCAGGCACCCAAAGCCCGCCCCTCCGGACTATAACTTCCCTTGCGCCGGGAGCCTGGTCCTTTGGCCTGGGGCGGACCTGCAGCTGGTCTGCTCCTGTGGAAACACCGGATCCTGAGACATCCTAGAGGGACACACTGCACCCAGAGCAGAGGAGCAGAGGACACTTAGCAGGTCTGCGCCTGTGGAAACATCTGATCCTGAGACATCCTAAAAGACCTACTGCATCCAGAGCAGAGGGAGCTTAGGATCACAGGAACACAGAGACATCTGGAATCCGAGGAGATCTGACACAAGCAAGATAACTGGAAAGACAGACTCCAGTCAGACACAGTGAGCACAGGTAACACTAGAGCCAACCAGATGGCGAAAGGCAAGCGCAAGAACACAAGCAACAGAAACCAAAGGTACCTGACATCATCGGAAGCCAGTTCTCCCACCATAGCAAGCCCTGGATACTCCATCACACAGGAAAAACAGGACTCAGAATTAAAATCACTTCTCATGATGATGATGGAGGATTTTAAGAAGGACATAAGTAACTCCATTATAGAAATACAGGAGAACACAGGTAAACAGGTAGAAGCCCTCAAAGAGGAAACACAAAAATCCTTGAAAGAATTGAAAGAGAACACAATCAAACAGGTGAAGGAATTGAACAAAACCATCCAGGATCTAAAACTGGAAATAGAAACAATAAAGAAATCTCAAAGGGAGACTACTCTGGAGATAGAAAACGTAGGAAAGAGATCAGGAGTCATAGATGCAAGCATCACAAACAAAATACAAGAGACTAGAAGAGAGAATCTCATGCACAGAAGATACCATGGAAAACCTTGACACAACAGTCAAAGAATATGCAAATTGCAAAAAGCTCCTAGCCCAGAACATCCAGGAAATCAAAGACACAATGAGAAGATCAAACCTAAGGATAATAGGTATAGATGAGAGTGAAGATTCCCAATCTAAAGGGCCAGTAAATATCTTCAACAAAATTATAGAGGAAAATTTCCCCAACCTAAAGAACGAGACACTCATAAACATACAAGAAGCCTACAGAACACCAAACAGACTAGACCAGAAAAGAAATACCTCCCGTCACATAATAATCAAAACACCAAATGCACAAAACAAAGAAAAAATACTAAAAGCAGTAAGGGAAAAAAGTCAAGTAACATATAAAGGCAGACCGATAAGAATTACAACAGACTTTTCACCAGAGACTATAAAAGCCAGAAGATCCTGGTCTTCTATTATACAGACCCTAAGGAACACAACTGCCAGCCCAGACTGCTATACCCAGCAAAACTCTCAATCACTATAGATGGAGAAACCAAGATATTCCATGACAAAACCAAATTTGCACAATATCTTCCCACAAACCCAGCACTTCAAAGGATAATTGATGGAAAACGCCAACACAAGGAAGGAAACTACAACAAGAAGAAGCATGGAAGTAATCTTCCAACAACCCCCCAAAAAAAGGTAGCTACACAAACATAATTCCACCTCTAATAACAAAAATAACAGGAAGCAACAATCATTTTTCCTTAATATCCCTTAACATCAATGGACTCAATTCTCCAATAAAAAGACGTAGACTATCAGACTGGATACATAAACAGGACCCAGAATTTTGTTGCATACAAGAAATGCACCTAGTGACAAAGACAGACATTACCTCAGAGTAAAAGGCTGGAAAACAATTTTCCAAGCAAATGGTCCCAAGAAACAAGCTGGAGTAGCCATTCTAATATCAAATAAAATCGACTTTCAACCAAAAGTAATCAAAAAAGATAAGGAAGGACACTTCATACTCATTAAAGGAAAAATCTACCAAGATGAACTCTCAATTCTGAACATCTATGCTCCAAATGCAAGGGCACCTACATACATAAAAGAAACTTTACTAAAGCTCAAAGCACACATTGCACCTCACACAATAATAGTGGGGAATTTTAACACTCCACTCTCTCCAATGGACAGATCGTGGAAACAGAAACTAAACAAAGACACATTGAAATTAGCAGAAGTTATGGATCAAATGGATTTAACAGATATCTATAGAACATTTCATCCTAAAGTAAAAGAATATACCTTTTTCTCAGTACCTCGTGGTACCTTTTCCAAAATAGACCATATAATTGGTCACAAAACAATCCTCAACAGATACAAAAAATTGAAATAATCCCCTGCATCCTATCAGATCACCACGGACTAAGGCTGGTCTTTAATAATGACAGAACCAAGGGAAAACCCACATCCATGTGGAAACTGAACAATGCTCTACTCAATGATGACTTTGTCAAGGAAGAAATAAAGAAAGAAATTAAACTTTCTAGAATTTAATGAAAATGAGGAAACATCATACCAAAACTTGTGGGACTCCATGAAAGCAGTGCTAAGAGGAAAACTCATAGCTCTAAGTGCCTACAAAAAGAAATTGGAGAGAGCACACATTAACAACTTGACAGCACACCTGAAAGCTCTAGAACAAAAAGAAGCAAATACACCCAAGAGGAGTAGGCGTCAGAAAATAATCAAACTCAGGGCTGAAATCAACCGAGTAGAAACAGAAAGAACTATACAAAATATCAACAAAACCAGGAGTTGGTTCTTTGAGAAAATCAACAAGATAGATAAACCCTTAGCCAGATTAACCAGAGGGCACAGAGACAGTACCCAAATTAATAAAATCAGATCTGAAAAGGGAGACATAACAACAGAAACTGAGGAAATTCAAAAAATCATCAGATCCTACTACAAAGGCCTATACTCAACAAAACTGGAAAATCTGGATGAAATGGACAATTTTCTAGACAGATACCAGGTACCAAAGTTAAATGAGGAGCAAATAAACCATCTAAACAGTCCCATAACCCCTAAAGAAATAGCAGCAGTCATTAAAAGTCTCCCCACCAAAAAAGCCCAGGCCCAGATGGTTTTAGTGCAGAATTCTATCAGACCTTCAAGGAAGACCTAATACCAATTCTCTTCAAACTATTCCATAAAATAGAAACAGAAGGAACACTACCCAATTCATTCTATGAAGCTACAATCACACTCATACCTAAACCTCACAAAGACCCAACAAAGAAAGAGAACTTCAGACCAATCTCTCTTATGAATATCGATGCAAAAATACTCAATAAAATTCTAGCAAACCGAATCCAAGTACACATCAAAACAATCATTCATCATGATCAATGGGCTTTATCCCAGGAATGCAGGGATGGTTCAATATTCAGAAATCCATCAATGTAATCCACTACATAAACAAACTCAAAGAAAAAAACCACATGATCATCTCATTAGATGCTGAGAAAGCATTTGACAAAATTCAATATCCCTTCATGGTAAAAGTCTTGGAAAGAACAGGAATTCAAGGACCATACCTAAACATAGTAAAAGCAATATACAGCAAACCAGTAGCTAACATCAAACTTAATGGAGAGAAACTTGAAGCATTCCCACTAAAATTAGGGACTAGACAAGGCTGCCCACTCTCTCCCTACCTATTCAATATAGTAGTGGAAGTCCTAGCCAGAGCAATCAGACAACAAAAGAAATCAAAGGAATACAAATAGGAAAGGAAGAAGTCAAAATATCACTATTTGCAGATGATATGATAGTATACTTAAGTGACCCCAAAAACTCCACCAGAGAACTCCTAAACCTGATAAACAACTTCAGCAAGGTGGCAGGTTACAAAATCAACTCAAACAAATCAGTAGCCTTCCTCTACATGAAAGATAAACAGGCTGAAAAAGAAATTAGGGAAATGACACCCTTCACAATATTCACACATAATATAAAATACCTCGGGGTGAATCTAACCAAGCAAGTGAAAGATCTGTATGACAAGAACTTCAAGTCTCTGAAGAAAGAAATTGAAGAAGATCTCAGGAAATGGAAAGATCTCCCATGCTCATGGATTGGCAGGATTAATATAGTAAAAATGGCCATCTTGCCAAAAGCAATCTACAGATTCAATGCAATCCCCATTAAAATACCAACTCAATTCTTTACAGAACTAGAAAGAGAAATTCTCAAACTTATTTGGAACAACAAAAAAACCCAGGATAGCAAAATCCATTCTCAACAATAAAAGAACTTCTGGAGGAATCGCCATCCCTGACCTCAAGCTTTACTACAGAGCAGTAGTGATAAAAACGGCCTGGTATTGGTACAGGAGACAGGCAGGAACATCAGTGGAATAGAGTTGAAGACCCAGAAATGAACCCACACAACTATGGTCATTTAATCTTTGACAAAGGAGCTAAAACCATCCAGTGGAACAAGGACAGCATTTTCAACAAATGGTGCTGGTTCAACTGGAGGACAGCATGCAGAAAAATGCAAATCGATCCATTCCTATCTCCTTGTACAAAGCTCAAGTCCAGGTGGATAAAGGACCTTCACATAAAACCAGACACACTGAAACTAATAGAAGAGAAAGTGGGGAAGACCCTCAAATACCTAGGCACAGGGGAAAAGTTCCTGAACAGAACACCAATGGCCTATGCTCTAAGATCAAGAATTGACAAATGGAACCTCATAAAATTGCAAAGTTTCTGTAAGGCAAAGGACACTGTCAATAGGACAAAACGGCAACCAACAGATTGGGAAAAGATCTTTACCAATCCCACATCCGATAGAGGACTAATATCCAATATATACAAAGAACTCAAGAAATTAGACTCTAGGCAAACAAATAACCCTATTAAAAAATGGGTATGGAGCTAAACAAAGAATTCTCAACTGAGGAAATGCGAATGGCCGAGAAGCACCTAAAGAAATGTTCAGCATCCTTGGTCATCAGGGAAATGCAAATCAAAACAACCCTGAGATTCCATTTCACACCAGTCAGAATGGCTAAAATAAAAAACTCAGGTGATAGCAGATGCTGGCGAGGATGTGGAGAAAGAGGAACACTCCTCCATTGTTGGTGGGATTGCAAGATGGTGCAACCAGTATGGAAATCAGTCTGGCGGTTCCTCAGAAAATTGGACATATCACTACCTGAGGACCCAGCTATACCACTCTGGGTATATATCCAGAAGATGCTCTAACACATAACAAGGACATATGCTCCACTATGTTCATAGCAGCATTATTTATAATAGCCAGAAACTGGAAAGAACCCAGATGCCCTTTAACAGAGGAATGGATACAAAAAATGTGGTACATTTATACAATGGAATATTACTCAGCTATTAAAAACAATGAATTTGATAAATTCATATATAAATGGATGGAACTAGAAAATATCATCCTGAGTGAAGTAACCCAATCACAAAAGAACATACATGGTATTCACTCATTGATTATTCGATTTTAGCCCAGAAGCCTGAAATACCCAAGATACAACTCACAGACCACAAAAAGCTCATGAAGAATGATGACCAAGTAGGGGGGGGCTGCAGTCCTTCTTAGAAGGAGTAACAAAATACTCAAGGGTGCAAATATGGAGACACAGTGCAGGACAGAAACTGAAGAAGAGACAGACCATTTCACCTGGATATCCATCCCATGTGCAGTCACCAAAGGTAGAGGTTGATGTGGATGTCAGGATGTACATGCTGACAGGAGCCTGATATAGCTGTCTCCTTATTAAGTCTGCAAGAGTCCAACATACTCAGAGGCAGAAGCCCACAGCTAACCATTAAACTGATCACGGGGTTCCCAATGGAGAAGATAGAGTGAAGGCTGAAGGAGTTGAGAGGATTTGAGACACCATGAGGAAAGCAACAATCCCAACCAGAGCCCCCAGGGTCTAAACCACCAGCTTGGGAGCGCTTAGGGAGGGACCCATGGCTCCAGCTATATATGCAAGGGAGCTATATATAAGTGGGAGAAGGGATCCTTGGTCCCACGAAGACTGGACGTCGTGGGGGGGGGATACTCGAGGGTGGGGAGGTGAGGTACAGGGGTGGGTGGAAGGGGGTACACCAACGTGGAGATAGGAGGAGGGGGAAGGGATAGTGAGTTCCTGGGAGGGAGGGGGGAAAATGGGGTAAGGAGAGAACATCTGAAATGTATAAAAAATTTACAATAAAAATTTTCCAATAAAAAAAAAGTACATTGTCAACAGTCTATTGTGAATGCTGAAAGCTAAGGGATAATTATGTAATTGTAATACATCAGCATGTAACGATGCCTGGTCTTAGTTTTTTAAGTTGTGGATCATATAACAAATTGATTTTCATTGGATAGGTGTTAGGGTAGATTAATTACAGTAACATATAGTCCCACATTAACTACTATAACAAATAGTTCCAAAAGAGCATAGTAGTTTAAAAAAATTTTATTCTAACTGTTGTGAGCAATCTAAAGCCACTTCAAATAAGGAGAAATTGGGATGGGTGATGGGTGGTGAATCTCTGCCTGGCAATGCTGGTCATCTTTCATGTATGCCTTTCTAGTTAGAAGAGTGGGAATGAGCATGTCACAAGTACAAGCACTACTTGCTTGGGTACTGTTCGCTATTAACATGACCACACCTACCCACAAAGAGAACTATGATATGTAGAAACCTTAAACAGATACTGGTTTTCTCAAGCAACAACTGACATATTGGCATCAGAAATAACTTCTTAGAATCCACAGGTTAGGTCATAGTAGTTACCAATCATAACCTGAAGTTTAAATGTGGCATGTTTACAAAAGTTTGTACATGACTATTTATATCTACATATATATTCACACATATATAATAGCTGTCTTAAAATTTGAGAGTTTATTACACTAAGGTCAATAGTACTTGGATATTCATGAACATTTATTACTCAGAATGCAAGTATTTCCCATGAGGTATAAACAATGTGAGAAATCTGTGTGTGTGGAGGATATACCACATTTACATTAGGAATGACGCTAAAGAAGACATTAAAGTTTCTTAGGCAAATATCACCCCCTAAAGAATCTGAGTTCCAGACCAATTAGTTTATATCTTTGGACCATTTATTGTTAACAAGTCATTGAGGAGGATCAAGTGATACCATTTATCTCTATATGTCTGTATCATTACTAGAACTAAAATTGAATAATTGACTAGGAATGAATATACAATAAACTGGAAATGGTCTAAAGTGGTCCTCCATATCATACCATGGCTTAATTAAACATATAAGCCTGTCTTGGGATGACAAGTCTGTGATATCTTATGCTGGTCATAGAATCTGAGACTGTAACCGAAAACATGCTATCCCCATATACTTTGAATGATGGTGGAATTGGGGCTGTTTCTGGCAGTAAGAAAGCAAATTCTTTTGTTCTTTCTTTTGTTTGGCAAAGTAAGAAAGGTATCAATCCAAGTGTCTCTCTTATAATTCTCCAGGGAGTGCCTGTAGCCATCTGACAAGCTGCATTTACTAAATACTTTTAGGTTGTACCCATAACAAGAAACATTTGTCCCAAGTCCATCTTTTGAATTTATTAAAATGAACTCGGATCACAAGAAACACATTAGAGTGTTGTATCCGTTCAGTGCTCTGTAGGACTACTTCAGTGACTCAATTAATTTTACATGAAAAATTTATACAATCTTAAAATAAAACTACACGTATTTTGATCAGCTTAGAAGTTATTTTAATATCGAATCTGCTTCCACAAAGTGATATTATATGTGTGTAGTATTAATGCCATTGAAATGAACAGATTTACTACAAGCAGTAATAATGATATTTCCATCCCTCCATGACACAAAAACAGAAAATAGACACAAGGATCACTAGCTAATTGAAACAAGATATTAGCTTTGCTAATGACTGATCAGGTGCCCAGTAGTCCCCCTAAGTACAGGATTCCTGGTAAAGTATATCAGAGAACATAGATTACAACTCAAGCCTACTGAAAACATTTTATTTTCATCTCAATATAAAGCCTGCAGGGAAAGCTGGGTCAGCAAAACATCCTCCAATTATACAAAGCTAGCCTGCCTCACACATGGTTACTCGAGAGTGAGAAAGAGAGAGAAGCAGCTTAGGTCTCCTTAAGGACACTTATCTCAAAGGAGCAGAGGACAGACAAGCAAGGCACCTTCCCCCTATATAAGCAAGTGCCAAAATCCCTGTCCAGAACAATCACCAGCAACCACTGTTGACAGAATGGTCTCTTGGCCCTTAGTTTATCACAAGCAAAATTTGCTGCAGACCACCCAGAAGGGAATGTGACAGGAGGCAAATACTCATACGCAGTATGGGAGGTACTAGATTGATTGCAACTTACTGCGCATGTGTTTAGGTATCATTGTGGTGTTCTTGACTTAAAATAACTTCGTTTTTTACCTTGAACTGTTAATAAAGGGAAAACAAAAAATTCCAGTTTGGTGTGAGGAAAATGTAATGGAAGACCATGGGACAGGTCAGTTCCTGGAGCTTTTCGAATAAGATAGCAGGATTGGAAATGGTGTCCTAAAGGAAAACATATGCCTTGGCATGATATTTTGGTTTCACGGCCATGGGAAGTGGGTAGTGGTGCCCTCTGTGCCCTGCCTAGCATTCAGTCTCTGGGGTCTTCATAGTCATACTGGCCTTGCTTTCTCCCAGATGTTAATAAAGATTTGAGATGAAACCAAAGGTCCCCATCAACGGATGAGCAGGAACCAATTAGCAGAACAGAAAGACCCAAATTCTGCCACAAGGGATATCTATTCTCTGAGGAGAACTTTATCATTCTGCTTATTCAATAAATTCTTATTAAGAGGCACATAGCAATCCTTTGAGGTCTACAGGTGGCAGCTTGTGAGACAGCATGATAAAACATAAAGGCTGACAGTTTAGTGGTTCCCTTGGTACTAATCCTGAGAAGAAATTCAGAAGTGAGCACAGGAAATCTTCAGTCCTTCAGCCTGATTGAGGTATACAGAAAGTATCAACAATACATTCAGATTTACATTCATATTGAAATTTCACACACATACACACACACACACACACACACACACACACACACACACACACACATACACACACACAAGGTTCAGAAAGAGTGGCCGGGCACAACTCAAGGAGGAAATGGCTCTGCCTCCAAGCCTAACAGCATGAATTGAGTTTAATACTAAATACTCATAGGGTAGAATTAGACAACCAGCTTCCAACCAGCTTCTACAAGTTTGCCTTACACACACACACACACACACACACACACACACACACACACAAACAAATAACAGTTTTTAATATCAGAAAATTTCACCGAA
Organism: Mastomys natalensis; assembly: GCA_021653895.1. Lineage (NCBI taxonomy): Eukaryota > Metazoa > Chordata > Mammalia > Rodentia > Muridae > Mastomys > Mastomys natalensis. Next base: position 521,374 of record JAJTUV010000002.1, on the reverse strand, counting down.
GTTTTAGAAATGCTATGTATATTAGAGGTATTGCAATGGGATTTTTTTGGTTCAAACTCAATGAGTTTCCAACATTGGCCTAGAATTCATGACATGTCTTAGCTTATTTATATACATTATGTCACTTCATATGTTCCAGTTAACAATGAGAACAATGTGGCTTATCAACATGGTTCTTACTGGGCAGAAGGCATGATGCATGTAGCATGTCATTCAGCATGTGTGATGGTGTTATCCACACACAGACTCCTATTCAGCACGGGCACCTTTGATGCTGTACTCCTCCTCCTCTCCCATTACTGTATGAGGAATACATGAATGGTATAAATATGAATCTGATACTGTCCAGAGAAAGAACACAGCAGTACAGTCATACCAGATAGAGCCTGTACTGTGACTATGACAAGTGTTAAAAATGGAACAAAGTGGAAGGCAATGAAGAGAGATAGGAGAGGCTTGCTTTACCTCCATGGTCCCTCAAAGAAACTCTCAAAAGTTTTGTCCAAAGGAATAGTTAATGTTCATTAATGACTGAAGTGATGATGAGGATGAGGATGGCAGTAAAGACAGGGAGAATAGTGATGGAGAAAGTTTGTGCTCTATGCTGTCAGACCTCAATGTGCATGTTACTTGCTCCTTACAACACTGTCGTGATGGAGAAATATAGTTTCCATGCTGCAGTAAATAGCAAATTTATGGGGTAACATGGGGGTAGGCTAAAACTTGACCCAGTTTTCTCTGACTTAAAAAAAAATCACTGTAATTCACATGTTCCATAAACTAATGAATAGTGATCAGATTCTATATGAACTAATATCACTTCCATTTCACCAGGTTATTGAGGGTTTTTTCTGCCTGGTTCATCCCATTTATCAGTTCTCTGAGGATTTGGGAAGACAAAACGAAAAGACAGCCCCTTCTCCCACTGGTAAAGTGAGCACCAGACACTCTCTCCAGTCATGTCACTCACATTGAGGCTCTACAGCATTACCTACAGATCATAGTGTGGGCTCAGATGCAGGCAAACATGGGACTCAACACAGATCAAGCAAATACCGCAAGGTTTAGTGCCAGACCTGAGAGATGTTAGAATGCGGGCCACTGAAGCTTCCTTCCAAAGAAGGACAAGCTAAAGGATCAAAATAGTTCAAATATCGTTTGAACCATCATTTCTAGACTGTAATTTCTGCAAACCAATGGACTCACTCCTTGATTACATCTGCCTGCAAAGTTTATTGCACTGGCAACCAGAGGACTCATAAATAATGAAGTATGCTGGCTTAGATGCATAGTCATAGTTATACATATATGTATAACACACCACATGTCTATGTCTTATATATTGAGTGTATATAACAAAACAGGTTGCATTTTTTCCATAAGAAGTAACCCTCCTTGAAGCAATGATACTCCTCAATGAGTTCCCTCAGTCTTCTTCTTTATAGACAATTTGTGTGAATAAATAATAGTATATAACAGTAATATACAAATATTTTTCTGATTTTTATTTTGTTAATATATGCATTATTTCCAAAAAGTAATATTTTAAGGTTACATAGCATCTTGAATTATGAGCATGCAATACCAAGAATTAATTCAAAATGAAATGTGGAATGTATTCTGTGTCTGTGTGGCTATGTTCACCTATAATCTGTTGCGCACACCTTTTCCACAACCTTAGCTCTGAATGTACAGCATGTGTACCTTAACAAGGCCAGCTGTCATTCCGGCAGCACCAATCAGCACCTTCTGAAACACCTCAGTTCAGAGTTGAGACTACTGTATGACATGAATACACACAGTGTTTCTACTGTGCATACAAATGTTTCTGCTCTTATAGAGATGTGATAGTTTAATTATGGAAAACAGGCTTTTAATATTTCCCTGCCTTCATTCCTCAGCATGTATCAAATTAACGTATCTTTGGCTTGCATTATGTTAGGATGTTTGATTTTAAAAATTGCTATTTGAGCCACTGACTTGACATTCATGAGACAATTGCTAAATTTGTTTTGGTGTTGGATTAGAACAGAATTTACTGTTTTCTGAAATGGCCCAAAGCATGCATCTGGTATTTTATATTTCACCTTCATGTAGGGTAGGTGCTAAGCACTCATGTTTAGAAAGTTAAATATCAGTCAACTGTGAAAAAAGCTGAAGATGCTGTATTCGTACAGTATCAAAGAGTCAGCCCAGGCTTATAAGACCATCACTTTTATTACTATAAAATTTTCTTTTTGTCTTCAATGAATATTAAAATATTAATTATTATACAGAATGTTTTTATAATAAAAATTCTTTATTATTAATTATCAGTAAAATTATACTTATATACCCATTTTCTTTATTTACATACCCAGGGTTGTAAAAAATTTCTTGGTCATGATTTGAAAAGTTTAGGAAGCTCTACTTAAATATTTTCAAAACTATATTGCTTAAATAAACCATAGTTTATTTAATGACCTTTAGGAATGCAGCTGACTGTGAACTATTAAACACAGTATTTATGAGCATCCTAAACATGTCTATCACGCAGATGACTGAGATTATATAACTTAAAAGAAAAGCTATACAGTTGTGATAGGCACAACTTTAACACTATAAATTATATCAAGATTTTATTGAATATTAATTATACTTGTGTTTACTTCCCAAAATATCCATGTCCTCAGTTATAGTCTTCATAACTATCCTAACTTAAAATACTGTCCAGACTTTATTCTTCTCATTTATAAACTAACATTTATGTGATCTTTGCCTTAATTATTGTTTTGTGTGTTTGCCATATACAGTTCGTGTTTTACTGAGCATTTGAGCATTTTGCCATTTTTCTGTGTTGCTGATTTATGACTTTTCATGACAGATTGTGGAACTCTGTCTTTTTTTAGTTTATTTATTACAGTTAGTTTCTCTCTGTGGGGTTTCTGTGCCCTTCTTCTATGATGCCATCTGATTATCAGAATCTAAAAATATTTAATGATCCTTGTATGTATTAAATCTTTTATTTTCTTTCATTTTACTCATTCTTTGAGAAATTTGCACAATCTTTTGATTGTATCGACATGTCCCCCAACCTCTGTCAGATCTTACTCTCTCTTTCCTTTACACCCAACTTTGTGTTCTTTTCCCTTCCTACCTATAATGTCCAATTTGTACTGAGCACATGTTCTTGGATATATGGCCTTCAACTGAAGTGTGGTCAATTTACCAGGGGAAATATTCTTTAGGGAAACTGACTCTCCCTCTCCCAGATGCTATCAAATGCCAATAGCCTTACCTAGGGGTGGGACTTTCCTCTCTATGCTGAGATTTAGTTTGCCTTACACTTGGAAAGTCTTGTGCATGCTGTCATAATCACTGCTTTTCCTAGGTGCTGTTTTTTCATTGTGTCTGGAAGACATTATTTTCTTTGTAATTAAACGTTGCCTCTGGCTCATATAGTCTTTCTGTCTCCACATCTTCATTAGTCCCTGTAGCTTAAAAAGAAGGGGTGTGAAATATGTGTCCCTTTCATGGCTGAGTAATCTGCTGTCTCTTACTCTTTGCACCTTGACCAGTTGTAGATCTCTGTGTTAATCTACTTATCTAAGTAGAGAAGTTTCTCAGATGAGGATTGAGAGTTCATTAATCTATATGTATGAGTAAGCTACTAGGAGTTAGTTTAATGCTATATATACTTAGCAAAATAGTAGTAGGGGAAGTCCCCTAGGGCTTAAGATTTATGACTATAGGGTCCTGGCTTTGACCAGACAATGGTTTCATTTTGTGCACAGGGACTTACATATATCCAATATTTTAAAAAGTGGTTGGCTTTTCCTGTGACACTCATGCCAATGTTGCTCACGTGGGTAATGTCTTGCTAAGCTAGCCATTATTGTAGACCACAAGGTTCACAGATGGATAAGACTGATGATTACTTTATCTTTTGATAATATGTATGACATTTTCCAGTACCATGACGACTAACCATAGGAATGAAGCTTCCAGCTCAGGGCTAGAATGATTTATTCAGGTTTTATTATTCCATTTCTCAACCATTTGGATTTTTTAGCAATAGGGTCTTACCATAAAGTTCTATAGGGTAATCAAGAGAAAAATCAATAACTACTAATGTTTAGGTATCTATGGGACCACACTGGCCAACATCTCTAAAAACAGCTATCTCATACCTGGTAGTAGGATTTTATTTATTTGTCTGTTGCATCTAGTAGGGGCATTGTTGCCCTGGTATAGGGTAATTCTACTGTAATTCATTTTTATATGTGTGCTTACACATTTAAAAATTCTCACCATTAAATTCATGGATGTATGAATCTACACTTTATTAAAAAATGCCAATGATTGACTTACAAAAATTTTTCAAGAGTATGAGAAAAGTGAGGTACAGATGAAGTTTTATATTATTCAATGTAAATATGCCACTGCCATAGCAGTACTGATTTCAAAGTCCTCTTAATTTGAAATATTACTTCTACAATGAGTCAAGTTTGAATTGTTGTGTTGATTCATTAAATAGACTGGTCTGCTCTGTTGGTTTCCTTGTCTAAACTTATGCCTACGCTATTGTCTTAGCTTATACTTGCATATAAAATCTCTGTTTGAGTGTGTGTGTGTGTGTGTGTGTGTGTGTTTGTGTGTGTGTATGTTACAATCAGATTAGTTTATAAGACATTTCTAATTGTTTCTTGTTTTTAATCCATATGATTTTTATAACCTGGTCATCTAATTCTTTAGAAAAATTCTATTGGAATTCCTATTGAGTTTATACATTAATTTAGAAAAGGTGACATTTTAGAACATTGAGACATTGTACTTATTAACAGAGCATTTCTCTCAAACTTTTTTTCATTTCATTTTATGCACAATAGTAGGGTTTAAAGGTTACAAAGTTCTTCAATTATGTAGCATGCGTTCTAAATCTTATTTAAAAATGACATATATATGTTGGATATAAAGGAAATATAAATGAGTTTTATGTAGCAGAAATACTAAAACATTATATTGATTTTAAGAATCTCTATATTAATTTTAGTTTCCTACATGGAAGCTGGTTGACTATTAGCTTTCAGAACATCTACTGTTATTTTTAAATTTTTAGCCCTTACCTATTATAGATGAAAACAGAGTATGAAAACAATGTAAAGAGTAACAATTTAGACATTCTAAAATACTTTTAACTTTTAGGAAAATAAATTCAAGAGCATGATTTTGTGAGAGATGGTGGATCATTCAAGGACTCACCTTTATTTCTTTGAAGGTTTAGGAGTATTTATCATGAATGAGCGTTTATTTTACTTTAGCATGCTTGTACTGCCAAGTTTTTCATATTTTCCTTTGTGTCATCTTTCAACTTGTTTGTGTGTGTATATGTTTGTGCAGGCATGTATATGTGTATGCATGTGTGTTCAAATTTATATTTTAATATGAGAAAGAATATGATTTTTGCCTTTATGATTCTGACTTATTTTTTTTTACAACAATGGTCTCCAGTTGTACCCACATACCTGAAATCGACTTAATTTCTTTCTGATTTACAGCAGAATACAATTCAATTCTGCATATGGAATTTTCTTTATTTATTCACATGCTGATGAATATCTAGTCTAGTTCGGTACCTTCGTTATTTTGAATAGTGCAGTAATAAATATGGGTATGCAAACATCTCTGAAGTATGCACACATTTCTTATTTAATTTGGTATATTAATCGACATTTAATTACTATTATAAAACCCTGGATACAAGATATTGATAAAAAAAAAAGTTGTTTGAGCTCCTGGTTCTGGATATTTCAATTAAAAGTTAAGTGGCTTTACAGATTAGCCCATTACTGAGTACAGCACATCATGATGGGAGTGTCAGGTGATTGTCCAGGGTCCAATCATGCCCTTCAACTCATGCACCAATGACCTAGATACCTCTCACGTCCCTTGCTTTTGATGATCCTAAGCATTTCACAGTAGAGCCACATTGCTCAGAAATCCCTTTGCATATGGATCTTTGGAGAAAAATACTACTCATCTTACTAACATCGCATATTTGGGGTTATTTGTACAAATTTACACTTAAAAGCATAAATGCTGCTAATTGTCAAAGGTAGTTCTTGCTTTGTCAGTGTATGTTTTGGATATTCTTTAGCTGTATCCATGGACAGAATGTGCCTGTACTATTCCTTCTCCTGCTCCTCCTTCTCTGTGTCATTTTATTATAATACAAATTTGACCCCATATAGTTGGATGATTAATTTCTCAGTCCTATTTTTGTTTTGTAGTTTAGAAACATTAGTGATGTAAGTACTTGCCTTTGTTTTAGTCAGCTGCTGGTAGGGCCTCTCAGAAGATAGCCATGCCAGGCTTCCATCTGTAACCACATAATATGATTGATAATAGTATCAGGCCTTGGTGCCCCCTCATGAGATTGGACCATCTTTCCTTTGTTCTTTTCTCCATTGTTGTCCCTGCAGTTCTTTAAGACAGGAACAATTCTGGGTCAGAAATTTTTACTGTGGGTTAGTAACCTTGTTCCTCTACTTGAGGCCATCTATCTACTGGAGGTGGACTCTTGGAGTTCCCTATCCCCAATGTTGGGCATTTTGGCTAAGGTCATCCCCGATGAGTCCTGAAAATAGATCATCTTCTGAGTCTCCAGTACTTTCTAGAGGATCCTCCACCCCTCCCATCCACTCCCAGGCTGCTTAATACCATTCATTCTCTTGACCCTCTGGACTTCTCTCCTACCCTCACCTCCATATCTAATCCTGTTCCCTTTCCCCTCCCCTCTCCCACCCAGGTCCCTTCCATCCTTTGCCTCTAGTGATTATATCCTTCCCCCATTAAGTGGGATTGATTGAAGGTGGGGACCTCTAAAGTTGAATTAGGAGAAGGATTGAAGAAACTGAATGGAAAGCAACCCTATCTTAAGATCAGCAGTCCCCAGGGAGATCCCAGGGCAGGTCTGAGACCCCTGGTACAGCAATAGGTCTGCCTGGTCTAGCCACAGTGGGAGAAGATACACTTAAGCCTTGAGAGACTTGAGGCCCCAGGGAAGGGGGAGACCTGGTGGTGGGGAGAGAGCTCTCTTTGGAGGCAAGGGGAAAGAGGAATGGGATGACGAACTGTGGGAGTGGGGAGTGAGGGGAACAATGACTGGAATGTAAATAAAAAAATATCAAAAATTAGTGATAGCAGAATGCTCCATTTCTACATTATTTTCTTGAACTTTTGGGAACTTACATGATATTCCCTTAGAAGACTTTAAACAATTAGTTTTAATGATGGAAACAGACTATTAATTCTCCCTATTTCCACCATATAGTTTTGTTGAGTTTGCCCTTGTTAAGAAATGATCAGTTTAACATAAAACTTCATATTTATTGGCATATGGGAATTCATCATGTACTTTTAAATATGAATTTTATCTTTGTCTACTCTCTTGTTTTAAATTCTAGCAGTACTGTGTTCATATTTTTATTTCCTTCCTTTTCTAATAAATCCTCATGCAACCTTACTTGCTTTATCCCTTTTTTTCAGAAAATGCAAATCAATTTTGTCAGTCCCCATAATAGTTGCTCATATTTATTCATTCACTTAATTTTTGCTGAGTTTATTCTGTGGCTCTTTATCTAATTTCCAGTAAACACTCAGCTTTTTTTCCCCTCCTGTGTAAGATGAATATTTCAGTTAACAAGTTTCTTATGGGAGAACACTTTAATTGTAATCTTCATTTGTTGATGGGTAATATTTATTTGCCACTTAGTCATTTATAAAGTTTTATTTCCATATTGAGATTTTTATTTTGCCTTTGGAAATATATAGCAACAATTTATAATTTTATTGAAAGGTTAAAGGTAGACTCACATATTACAAACGTCTTAATTACCCATAAGACATGTCTTTTTTTTTTTTTTTATAGTAATGATGAAAATGTGTTGAACCCATAGTTACTAGCCTTGCAGACAAATTCGTGATACAACCTGGCTCTTCCATTGTTGGATTCAGGCTCTATAATGGTACATACAACAAGCTGAATGAGTACTGATTTTTTTGCACATGAGTTAACAATTATTGAGTGTTGTGTGTTAATCTGCAGTAATGTGATACTGCTTTCTTAATTGGCCTTTTAAGTACTGTAAACGTTTATTTGCATTATAACATTATAAGTTTTTTTTCTATAACTCTGAAATTGTCATGTACTTCCATTAAGTTCCAAGTTTTGCTCTTAGGGAGGCAAACTCTTTATTTCTAGCAGTATCCTCTCTCTTTATGGCTGCTTTTCTTTATAACAGCATAAACTATATAGTATTTTAGTTGGTAAATGCCTTGAAACTTTTCGGTAATTTTGCACTTAAGCTTTCTGTTTTAATTTGATTTAAGGCAATCTTTTATAGGCAGCCTATAACTGGATAGTGTTTTATTTTTGTAGCATGACAGCTTTTAATTACCAAGACTAGTCTATGTAAAGAGATTATTAACACATCAGAGTGTTTCTTGCCTCTTGCTTTGTGTGGCTTTTCTGTGCCACTTTTCTTTTGTTTGTTTGTCTTCCTAGTTTTAAAACTAGGTTTCTTTCTCCATTTATCCTTCTAAATTTTGCTGCTTAGCTAATATATTACAAATATACTAGTGACTTCAGGCAATATTAACATACTTAAAACATTAACTTCTAATGTAAGAATCTGAGACAAGTTTTAAATAAAATTATCCATAGATTCACCTTTGTGTAAAAGTTGAGTTCCTTAATCTACCTCAACCTATTATATACTGCTACCACTCTCTACTGTCATTGCCTGTATCATAGATTTATTCGTTTCATTACTGTTTCCTTCATAAAACTCTTTGGAATCATTTTCATTTTCATAACTGGTGCTTAGAAAGTCTTTTTGCAATTTCCTGTTCAGTATACTTCTCACTTTTGTGTTGTTATTATTTTCCTTGAATTTTGACAAACTATCTAGGCTTGCATTTCTGAGTCAATAACTGTGTTTTCTGACCATATGAAATTTATGTTACTGAATTGTGTAGAATCTAGATTCTCTCTTTGTTCTGAAATTCAATGCAATTTTCAGTCAGCTGTTTGCAGTTGGTAGTTTTATTATGTTTTGTTTTGAGCCATAGTCAGTTAGATATTATCTCAGAGTAGGAAGATTCAAAAGAAAACTAGGTTTAGATGTTCAAATCTCTTCCCAATTTGGATTCATTGAATTTCCTCTTTGTTATTTCAGTAAAAACTATGTAGGCCAATATTACATCAAATATTTGTACTTTGTCCTATGTTAGTCCTCTCGTCAAGAAGTCTGGTAACCTCTAGGCTACACATTTTCCTCCAATCTCATTTCCTTTGTTCACACTACCATATTGTATTGTTGCAATTATATTAAAGCTATATTAATAAATATGTTTTAGTGAGTTCAAGGTTATTTTCTGATTAATGATTCCACTAGTTTGTAAACTTAAAGTTTAATTGAATTCATGCGAAACTTATTTGGTCCTTAGAAAGATAGCTAGTTATTTTAGTAGTTTTGTGTTCTTTTCATAGATTAAAATTCTTTTCATGTGTAAATGTGTGCTTGTTCACAACTTCCATGCCCACGAATGTCAGTGTGTCAGATATCCCTAGAGCTGACGTTACAGATAACTGTATCCTACCTTACATAATATCTGGAAACTGAACTTGGGTCTTCTGCACAAGTAGTAAATGTTCTTCACTAGCCAAGCTCTCTCTAAAACTAGTGTAAAACATTTTGGCTTCTTCAGTGTCTTTTCATACACCATAAACCTTATTTACTCATATTTCTTAGGTCTTTATTTTTTGGAATTCTGTGATATTTAGAAATGCTTCTATAGAAATCATTTGATTTTGGTTTAGTATATCTTCTGGGGAAACCATCAAACCAAATCACTAAGGTTAATTTTTCTGCAAATTAATAACTTAGTGATGTTCTTATTATTTTTAATGGAAATGTCTATTGAGGACTGTTTTCATTTCTGTAATAATTGCAGTGGGCATATACTACTTGTTACCCATGTTCTACTTCCTCTGTCTTAGTGTGTGGGTTTTCTCCTTTCTGACTTAATATAGGGATTCTATGCCTGTCCCGTTTTAAATATAATCAGGTGTACTATTTTCTTCCTTCTGCTCATGATTGCTGCTTCTCCACACTCCCGGGCAGGTCTGTTTCCATGCTCCCCAGTATTCTGGATTTGCTTCAATATGTATTATGAATATTTTTTCAAGTTTTAAGCAATTTTCCTTTGTTTATGTAATGTTAACTATTTGCTACAATAAAGTTTATAACTGGATTTGTAAGCATTTTTATGCATCCTTTAGATGAAGTCTTTTTAAATTCCCAGATTTTTGTGTTGTTGAATTGGGAGCTATCATAGGGTTTATGTCTGTGATATATTTTCTGCTATCACACTTTATTAAAAATCATGAAAATATATTAAGCTTGAAATATAATTGATTCTGGCTATATAGGGTTTAAATAATTCACCCTTTACTTCTTCCAAGTATTATCTTTTACCAATAGAGAAAACTATGAAAAACTGCCAAATAGAAGAGAACAAATTTATAGGACAATCTTTCAAATTCCTCTGAATTGTAATGTAAAGTAATGTAAATACCCTGCCCATTTTCATTTGAGAATGCCATGGGTTTATTGTAGAGCTGGACCCTTTCACTCTAGATCTGAATTGAAGACATGGGAGTACTGATTAACCTTGTCATATGTTTTAGAAAGGAAGCTGATCCTGTTTTGGGAATCTAAGCCCTGAAAACACATTCTTTGTGAAAGGAGACTCATTTCTCTTCAGAAAGCAAATGGATACCTGCTTTCTCCATCTGTAATAGCATTCCATCCCAATGAAATGGTGACATGGATATCAAGATTAACCTGCATTTTATGCCTCTCAAATCAATATAAAAATATGAGGGTAAAAATTCTGCTGCTTCTGTAGAATGAGAATAAAGCATGTTTTACAGTAATGCCAATAAGAAGAGCAAAAGAAAAAATGCAGAGAGATTTTATTTAGGAGCTCTGTCCGAAATGGGGTGTGCATAAGATACCAAGTATTAAGATGTTTTGCAATTATAGCACAATCGTGTTGGTATAAGAGTTAAATGGGATCTTTTACTTCCAAAGAAACTGTCTCTTTCATGCATGCTCTATACTCAAGAGCATAGCTAAAATAAAACTACTATCATCTGGGAGACAAAACTTTAGCATGGATTTTAGAATGGACTAAGTAAGCATCAGATTCTAAGAGAGGGATAGCTAAAGTATTAAGTTTATGGTAGCTTCCCTCCAGGAATGGATAATAATGTCCAAGGAGTAGCTTTAGTCTTCTCTCACTGTGTTGCGTGGTTATTGTGTTATTTGTTCTTTGGATGTATGTACATTGTGAGCATTGCTTATGGAATGATGGATTTGATTATGCAGCCCAACATAGCCCAACTTCTTTCACTCTCATTTTGGTTTTCTTTTTATCTCTTTCTCAGTTCATACAAAAGCTTAGGAAATTGATCATAGTAACAGTCAATTCAGAAAAATCTAAATTCAAATGATTTATTTCTCTAAGGGAAAATAACGTACATCCATTATAGCAGTTTTTAAAACCATATTTTCTCAAGCACCACAATAAGAGGACGAACAAATGAATAGGTTTTAGATAAAAACCTGCACTTACATTATTAATGAAAGAGGTACTGAATATAGATGACTGTGCTAAGAAAGGTCTTAGGTAACACCCTCTGAGTTCATTTTCCCCATTCTTTTATTGTTTCTGTGTCTGGAGTTTAAATGGAAGCATTTTTGTCATTCTAAACATGACCTTTATTTTATTCTCCAAGTATGGTCAGATTCCCTGTGTTAAGCTGCCTGACTGTCTCTTCTAAAAAGACAGTCATTGGCCATATTCTGAGTGCCTCCATTTATACTTTGCAAGATATTTTACATTTCCCTTTCTCAGAGTCCTTTATTTTTTTTTTTGCATCATCCATTCTTGTTTGTATTGACTTAATATTAAAATGATAAACTGAGTATCATCTGTAATCTTCAGACATCCCGAGTACCATTTTTCCAGAAAGACTATAACCCCACATATATTTTATGGTGATTGCTGTTATCTAGACCTGCATTCTCATTCTCCTGCTCATGGATGGTCTGTGAAATTCTGTTTGGAGGGAAAACCCATGGAAGCTGGACCATTCTGTGTCTTCTTTTATATTTTAAGAAATATTGTCCCAATAGTAAGCCTAATCATAGGACTTATGATTAAGGATTATAGCTGAATGAAAGAATGTTGTGAGTATGCCTAGGGGAAGGTCATGAATTCGTTTGAAATAACTCCTTGAACTTCAAGAGACCAGGTAGTACTGCCAAAAGATATGGTCAAAGAAAGATATCAAACATCCTTGTGGGTGACTAAAACTGTCCTATTTGGGAATTAGTAGATACATATTTCTTTTAAATGTTGATATAACTTTTGCTTTTCTAAAAAGCACATAAATAATTGTATGGTAATTGAAAATACTACATTCCCTCTAATCGTCTTAGACACAGTGGCTACTGTATATGGAAATGATAAAACTGATCAGCAGGAAGCAAAGTGTCTTGTTAGTCCAATTTGAATGACAGTCTTTCAGACTAAGTCTCCAAGAATGAAAGAAGAAAAAAAAAAAACTGAAGTGAAGAGCCAAGAATAATGAAGCATACAGACACATATGAAACACTTAATCCAAATTTATTCATTCTTGTCATTACAAGTTCAGAGCTATATATGTCTTGATGCTTCAAATATAATAGTAATAATAGTCATATTAATCATTATGGTAACATGTTACTATATAGATTAAATTTATATTTCTACTTTTCTTTTATATATTGCAGTAAAGGTACAAGACTAAGGTTGTTTACACTTTTAGGCTTCACAAATTCTGTTGATAGCATTCTCTTCCCTATATGGTATAGCATTCAAAGAGAAGAGAAAAATGTAGAATTCAAGAAATTCATGGAAATTCAATATCTATAAGTTTTAGATTTGTCTAAATGTTAATACAATGACTGTGAATATTTACACAACAGTTAAGTGATAATTATTTTTTTAAAAAATGTTATGAAAAGATAATAATGAAATAAAAAGTTCAAAATGAATTCAACAAACATGCATGCAGTAGCATTGAGAAAGGCAAGAGATACAATATTACACTAACAAGGAATGCTCAGTAAACTCTATGTAAAAGTAGAAAAATTCCAGAAATAATTGATGGAAATAATTGGTAGAAAGATATTAAAGTCCTAGTATTTTATTAAGAATTTCATACATGCATTTCATGAAGATTCATCAACCCCATTCCTACTCTATTCTGTCTTCACCTAAATCTTCCCTACCCATTTTCTTTCCCATCATTATTTGTATTATCTATCTATCTATCTATCTATCTATCTATCTATCTATCTATTTATTGCTGATTCCCTAACTTGGCTATTGTGAATAGTGTTGCAGTCACCTGAATATTTGGCTTTCTATTTTGTATTCTGACTTTTACTTTGATCACTCTGGGTATATGCCCATGATTAATATTGCAGGAAGGAAGTGCTATTTTTAGCTTTTCTGGAACCTCCATACTGATATTTGACATTCCTGAGCTTATTTACATCCCATCCACATCAGTACCTGCCATTCTCAGATGTGGAACTCTCTAATGAGTTTTGCTGCAGTTTTAATAAAATGCCATCTCTTCTGATACCAGTCATCTTCTTGGCTCATGAGTAATTTCATAACTGTCACCTCTACTCTAGAATTCCCTGACACTATATGTTCTAAGTCAACTGAGATTTTTGTTCCTTGTGATGCTTGTTAACTTGATTGCATCTGGAATCATCTAAGAGACATGTACCTCTCAGTGGATCTGTAAAATCATGTTTAGGAAGGTTTTGCTACCACCATCCTCCACTGTGATCAGAACCCAATATTTTGACCTCTTAATGTGGACTGAGAAATGAGGGCTGTCTATGAGTCCTCTCAGTCTTCACACCAGAACATGTCTACTAATGTGTCCAGCTTTATGAACTGAGAAGCTACCAAATTGTTAGATTTTCTTATATACAGCTGGACATTTCTGGATTATCCCACAAGTCTGAGCCAAGCTAATGAATACCTTTTGGAATATATATTTATTCTAGTAGGACCGTTCCTTTAGGGAACCCTAATACAGTTCCCCAAAGTGATCTTCACATTGGTTTTCTGTACCTAAAATCATCATTCTCTTGGGCCATTTTTATTTGGCTTCCTCTTTTTGTTTCTATCTAATGACAAAGATGATTCTTTAAAAGTTTTTCTACTGTCATTACCTGAAGTGGTCAGCTATTGTTTTTCTTCTGTTTAGCTATTTTTGCTTATAAAAGTCATAGAGAGCTGGTCACAAGAACATCATTTTTACCACAATGCCCTGTTAAAGGGTACTTCTACTTCTTGTCTTCAGTGCTACACACTAGACCATGTCTCAGGAATGCAGGGGTTCACATACATTGGCAGCTAAAGACAAATGTAGAAGACAAATATGGTTTTAGGCCTTTTTAAAAAGTAATATGCTATACACTTCAATATTTTATTATGATATATATTCTATCAGTGTGGAAAACAGTTGGTGGTCATATATCAGACATAATATTAGAAAAATCTTATACATTAATATTCTAAATTTTATCTGTTTGCCCTATATGGTATCTGCTCCCAACTTCTTGATGTCTTAAACCTGACCATGTCAAAAAATATTTTTATTTTTCAGTTTGCATTGGAGAGAAGAGGAGAGATTGGCAATGACCTTAGCCTGGAGATACAGCAGTCTCCTATGTGCTCTCTTTATCCCCTCCCCTCACCACTGTCAACAGTATTTTTATTAAACCCTGCTCAAATTAGTTCAAATGTGCCATTTGCTTCTTTCTGAGACACTGACTAATGCACATGTACTTCCTCTGAGCATTTTCAAATACCAAGAGTACACAATTCATTTTGTTTCTACCACAGTTATTAGTTGAGTGTCTATATGTGTTGGCTACTGTGATAGACCATGGGGATAACATGGTGAGAAAAATGGAAGAAAACATTGACATTATGACAATTGCATACTAGTTGGTTATGACAATGAAAAAATAAGCAAAATTATGCAACAAAACTGTTAGGCACTATAAATAAAGCAGAGAGAAGGTCTATAATTTGAAGTGGAGATCAGAACAGGCTTCATTAAGAAACTCACATTAGAAACAAAAACAAAGATGGAGATACCAAGATATTACATGACAAAACTAAATTTACACAATATCTTTCCACAAATACAGCCCTACAAAGGATAATAGATGGAAAACGCCAACATAAGGAGGTAAACTACACCTAGAAAAAGCAAGAAAGTAATCCTCTTCCAACAAATCCAAAAGAAGATAGCACACAAATATAATTCCACCTCTAACAACAAAAATAACAGGAAGCAACAGTCACTATTCCTTAATATTCTTAACATCAATGGACTCAATTCCCCAATAAAAAGACTGGATATGTAAACAGGACCCAGCATTTTACTGCATACATGAAATGGACCTCAGTGTCAAAGATAGATACTACCTCAGAGTAAAGGGCTGCAAAACAATTTTCCAAGCAAATTATCCCAAGAAACAAGCTGAAGTGGCCATTCTAATATCAAATAAAATTGACTTTCAACCAAAAGCTATCAAAAAAGGCACATAAAGAGAAACAAAAACATGAAAAATACAGGAAGTCACAAAAATGTGACCTTTTTCTGATAAAAGGGTACACTAGTAATATAAAGTAGAAACATAGGTGACCAAAGATATATTTGGCCAGAAGAGACCAAGATGATGGCAGAGTATGGTTGACTCAAGGCAGGAAAGAAGCTCAATTATCTGGGTGTGAAGGGCCACTCTAAAAAATAGGACGTTTTATTTGGACTAAAACCAAGTAAGATATTGGAGAATTAGAGCCTATGTCACAATATGATTTAAGTCTTAAATTTGCCTTGTATTTAGTTTGTAGCCTGTGTGTGGTTTACATGTAGTTGTGTGCATCATGTGAATGCCGGTGATGGTATAAAATAAACTTATTTAGGGATTCACAGAAATATTCCAGACAAACCAAATTGATGATAAAGACCAGACGTGTAGCAAAGAATTTGGAATGAAATGGTGGTAAATATAACACAGTTGTCTTAGTTAGCGTGTTATTGCTCTGAACAGACACCATGACCAAGGCAATTCTTATAAGGACAACATTTAATTAGGGATGGCATACAGGATCAGAGGTTCAGTCATCAATCATGGTAGTATCCAGTTAGGCATGGTACAGGAGGAGCTGAGAGTTCTACATTTTCATCTGAAGGCTGCTAGCAGAATACTGACTACCAGGCAGCTAGGATGAGAATCTTAAAGCCTACACCCACAATGACACACCTACTCCAACAAGGACACACCTTCTAATGGTTCCATTCCCTCTCCCCAGGCAAAGCATATATCAGCCATCACAAAAGTTCTATTTTCAAACATATCAGCAAGATAATGGTATCTATTATATGATGGCTATAGCTTAGGAAAATACAATGCAGTTGAGAAGAAAAAGTGAACAGAACCATATCTTCTCATCCTATAGAACATAAAATATACTGATGGTATTTAACATTGAAAGAAGGTTAGATAATCTAGAATATGCTAACAGTGGATAAGTGCTAAGAAAAGGAGACATAAAAATAGAAAAAAGAAATAGAAAAGGATCTGGTGAAGAAAGAAGAGCTATACCCAAAGAATAAATGTTAAGTGAGTGGATCATATTGATGTTGTATGTTTGGACATAAACTTAAGGAAGAATGGAGACAGATAAGTAAGATATTTGTAGAACAAGGTCTCCAGCAAGAAAGAAGAGAAACTTTTATGGGGACTAGGTAATATTAGGGATGCAAAGAGTCAAAACTGCTCAGAAGGCTGGAACAGAATCAATAGGGGCCAAATATTGGAGAGCTGTTGAGAGAGATAGAGTCCAGATATATAGACCTTAGAAGTTACTGAAAGAACCTAGGGTCATTCCCTGTGCAGTTAAAGCTGCTGTTGGGTTTTGTGCAAAGCCAAGTTTTAGCAGAATGACTGATATTTCAGCATTGTGAATAGCTTCTAAATAGTAAGGATTGAAGCCGATAGGACTGATATAAGAATGGGATGCTCACTCCAGATGCAATGGCCAATTAAAGACTGAGAATTGTGCCTTATTTAGTAGGAAGATGGCTAGAATAGTTACTGTAAGCACCAGACACACTAAGATAGGAATAGTAGAGCTGAATGCCTCTTCTTTTACTCCATGGGGAAACACTTCTCTCCATGGCACTGCTATGGGATAAATACATTTGGGGAAATCACCTGGTGATGTTCAGGTTAACCTGCCCCCCCCCTTCCCTCTCTATCTCTTCATGAAGAAAGACTTTACATGGAAAAAATAAATGTCTTCAAATTTATTGTAAGTTTTAAAGATTTCATATTTAGAGTTTTCTCCATATCTTTTAGTATTTCTGTTTTTCTGCATTTGAAAGTTAATTTTTTTTAATTACCCAATTTGTATTTGCTCTAGTCTATGCTTTTTTTTCCTAAAAGTAATTTAAATAGAATGAACTACCCTGATTTATACTCTGTACCTGATAGTCTTCATGTCAGTGTGTCAATCCTTTTGGAGCCTGTAGTGTACAAGGATTGGTATTATTCCTTTTTCAACCTAAAGATTTTTAAAATAAATGTAAAGTGAATTTCCCCTGAAGATTATTATTAAGAGACCACCTTCACACCCAAGTCTTCTCAATTTTGAAGGTAAAATTGAATTTGACCTTTAACTAAAGATCAATTCCACTGGGTAACCAATTTGGACTGATTCCACCAGAGATCACCTAAGAGTATTCTGGCATTGTAAATGGCCATTAAAAGCCATCCGTGCTATAATTCTTTTAGAAACAGATAGTTATGTGAGAGTCATATGATGGTTATTGCTTTATGATTTAGATATTATTTAATGAATAGTTGGAAATATCTATCAAGTCTAACTTGACAAAAGAGGACAGAGAGGACCTCTATCTCAGCCAAGAGTACTTGGAAAAAAATGCTGTAATTTCTAAAACCATACCCTTCAAACTGACAATAAATAGCACATTATCCATTTGCTTTATATCTTCATTTAAAATTATCAAAACACTTTGCAGTGCTTTAATATGGTCTTATGCCTAATTAGAGGCACAGCAATAAATTGTTAGAACATATCACCACCCTCAGCAGAGGTCATTCGGGGGCAGAAATTTTAACCTGTTTTGTTCCTTGGACCATTTTCACAACAGCAAATTTAAACACATGGAAGACATAGTTAGAGCTCATAGAGAAGTAAGTTACATGCTTTCAGGTCTTTGTTGTTTTTTTCTTTGTTTGCTTAGGCTCAGCATATTTTTTTTGAGTGTGTACAGTATTGTTGTGTTGGTATCTTACAATTAGACAATCAAATTGGTATTTCATCAAATGTTGTTCATAAAGTATCATAAAATTACTGTAGCTATGACTCTCTCACGGCTAATAGAAGCAAATAATTTGTACTAGATTGCTAAAAGTTGATTATGATATTAATGATTTAAGTTACTATAATGTTGCTTGTAGTTTATAGTTTACATGGAACACAATGCAGTTTACCATTTTCTTCAAATAGATTCACTTTCAAGTTCCTTTATTTAACCTGGATTTCTTGAACCATGGGCCTGGGCACTATTCAAGATGTTGTTGTTGTTGTTGTTGTTGTTGTTGTTGTTTAGGTTAAAAAAGGCAGATAGATGAATGGAAAACAGGAAGGAAGGAAATGAAAGGAAAGAAGGAATAAGGAAGGAACGTAGGAACGTAGGAAGGAAGGAAGGAAGGAAGGAAGGAAGACAAGGGAAGAGAAATCAGTACAATGTCAAAATAACAGGAGGAGATAAAACAAAGGAGACTAGAAGGAGATAGTTGGATAAGATATGGTGCATTCAGATTATGATAGAAGAGAAAGTAGATGATTACATTCTCCTAAAACATAATACATATTTATCCCACAAAAATATTTGTACAAATCATGTTGATTTTCTTGTGAAAATCTGCAATGTTTTGTCTTAGAGCAACATTAAAGTCATACCTAAAGCTACAACGTAGAAGCAGCAGTTTCCGCATCCCAGTCTAGATAAGGAGGTGCAGGAATGGAGAAGGAGGCAGCAGGCTTCTAGAAACACTTAACTCATATCTGTCCAATGTACTTTCAGCTATGTTCAAAGGATATGCTTTAGGACTGCTTTTCTTTGTTTCTATTTACATTTGCCCCAAATAGCAGTATCTTAACGAAAACTGGGGCTTTACTCCCCTGGCAACCTATAGGAAGGATATAGTCTTGATTTTTCTGGATTATGGCAATTCATTGGCTAACCTTGACCATCTTTGCTGTGCAACTGAAACATAATTTTTGCCATATAAGTATTTCCCTATCTATTTCTGTATTCAAGTAGTTGATGTAACAGTCACATTGAAGATCACCTACTGTAATGTGAATTCTGAAACAATTGTGTCTGTAGTGATCACACTTAAAATTAAGTTCACATTCTGAGGTACTAATGCTTATGACTTCAGCATATATTTTGACCTACAGTAGTGATTTCTAAAATTGTAACAAAACTTGAAGTGCTTAGCATTTGAGCAGAATATCCTGCCTATGGACTAGGAAGATATGCAGATAGCTAATTGTTTAACCTTTTACATTTCACTTGATGCAATATTTGTCTTGGAAAGGGTGCTCAAATGTCTCATTCAATAAGATACTGATTGTTTCTATTCTGCAGAACTGTTTTGAAGATGAGAATAATGAAAACAATGCCACATTACACAGAAATTCAAATGCCTGTTCAGACATCATTGCCACTACTTTTAATATATACAACATAAATACCACTTTAATTTTTAAAAAGTACAACAATTTACCTGTTCCTAAGAAGATTAAATGAAATTACTGGAGCTCTAGAAATGGCTTAACAGTAGAAAGCACGGAGTACACTTGTAGAAGACCAAGATTCAGTTCCCAACACCCATATGATGAGTTAAAACTGTCAGTTACTCAGTTCTGGGGTATTATCTTCTCACCTCTGTGGTAAATGGCCACACAAAATACATGTATACATATCCTGTCAAAACACACCTACACATAAATGAAAACAAATACATTTGTAAAACTTAAAAGAGCCAATGTGCTGTTCTATTATCAAATTCAGAACTATAAATTAAGATGTGTCTCAATACACTTCCACAATAAATTGAGTCAAACCTATTCAGAAGATGAAAACTTCATGAATCACTGGAAAGAGAAAAAAAAAAGATTAGTCAACCAGTTGACCTGAGAGATAATAGACACTGTAGTTGCCAAAGAGAGGTCATTATTTCCCAAAGAATTGCTTGTATTGAAGTGGAAGCCATGGCCTGCAATTAAGAACATGGTGTCCAACAAGGCTGGTACAGAGGACATATTATAAATTATATCCACTCATGGTCATCTGTCACAACAGCTAGCTTTTCTCTTATAGAATTCATCACAATTTAAAATTACACTCGTGTATCTGTATCATTTTCTGTCTGTTAACACACAGATTTAATGTCTATAAAATGGGGATTAAGTTCTGAGCCCTTAGCACAATTTCTGCCATGCAAAAAATGTACACAGTAGACATTAGGTCTCTGCATAAGTGGATAGGTGTGTTTATGGGTAAATAATAATATTGGTATTTTCTGAACAGTCTCAGTTGAAATATTTTGCTTCAGAATATAAAACACAACATGTTCTAACTTTACTGACACATCTATAGCTTGGAGATCATGGTTAAGTCAATTGAATACCTTTGATGTCATACTTTTTGATGTCAAGTTTTCTAGCAACAGTATATATTGAGCACTGAGGATAGCCATAATCTTTTCTTTATTTTAGGTCTGTGGAAAGGAAGATATCAAGGCAAAGATGATAAAAATACAAGAAGCAAATTAGACAAAAGTTACAAATATTAAAAAAAAAGAGGAGTCTATAAAAAAGCCAGAAAAAAATTATGTATGATATTTGCCATTTCACAGTTTGGTCTAAAGTAAAACTTCCAATATGTGTTTATATATATTCAGTAAATAGATGAAGATAATTTATACTTTGTAGCCCATGTCTCTTCACTTCTCTCTACCTAGAACATTCCAACATACTGCATTCATTTATCTCTAGAAACCTTGGGAAGTACCAATTTGCCTAGTGGATCTTTTCAATATGTACTTGTTTATGAATTAGAGACTAAGAGGTCAAGAGACAATTCAAGGCTCTACAATTAGTTGTATAGATTAAATGCATCCAAGCTAGCCTCAAACACAGAGAAAGGCATTGGTGCTGCAATAAGGAATGAAAACTCAGCACTTCTTTTTTGACTAGTTTAACCAAAAGTGAACCAGAGTTCAAATTTTCCATTTCTCCCCTCATTTCTACTGAATGTAATAAAACTCTGTATTTATTGAAGAGTACAAAAAGAACAAGAGATTCTTTTGCTCCTACCTATTGACCCAGAAGCTATCAGATAAATAAATAGTACTGTCAGCATATGCTATTTAGCAATATCCACATTGTTTCCAACATCTCTGTGGATATTTCTGCCTATGGTTCTTTTTACTCTGCTGCTTTAAGAAGATGATTATCATAACTGTCTCTCTTCTCTTCTCTCTCCTCTCTCTCTCTCTCTCTCTCTCTCTCTCTCTCTCTCTCTCTCTGTCTGTCTCTGTGTCTCTCTGTCTCTGTCTCTCTCTTAGTTAGAGACACAGATAAGTACAGAACTTAAATTTTAGGCTAGAACAAGGATATAGGCTTCAGACATGAAAATGACCTTGGGCTAGGACAGGGAAGTAGGCTCAGATACTTTGGTCATCCTGATAAGCCCTTAGAAACAGTGATCATGGGAGTCTTCATGTAATTGGGTTTAATGCCTTGCTTTTTCTTTGACTATTTGTGTTTATTGTATTGCCTGTTCCTTGACTATTTGCATCTATTGTATTGCTAGACCCTCAACCTAGAATGACCTTAATACATGCATGTAACCAAAATGGTATAAAAGCATAAAGGAGGAGGAGGGATAGGATAGGGGGCTCTAGGGAGGGCAAATGGGGAAAGGGGATGACATCTGCATTGTAAATAAATAAAATATCCAATAAAAATTCATTCATTCATTAGCTTACATTATAAAATCTGATTATATGGGAAATGTATTTACTTATTTTTTATTTAAAGCAAGTAACATTGGTTGTTTTATCATTTTCTTAAGGTAGATAAAAAAAACAGGTTGAGTGCACAGTAAGATACCAGGCTAAGTATTAAGTTTTCTTAAGGTATGTTATTAACTTGGCTGTGAGACCAACAGAAGTTCAGTCTCTGAATATAGAGATACTTTCATACAAACATATTTTAGCAGTTAGTGACAACATCACAACTAGGATAATAAAGGAGATCTCTCCCTTCAGCAGTATAGAAGCTATTGTAGTATTACATATTGTAAGATTTGAAATAGTGTACATTATCGATTAACTGAACTTAGACCTTGTCTTCTTGGGTGAACCGAAGGAACAAGAATTGCTAGCAGAAAAAAAATGAGCCTGTTGAGTGATAATTACTATCAAATCTGCAGTAAACATTGCAGTGCTATGTGGTGCATTTATGTCATCTCAAAGTCAACAATCAGGTATGCAGAAAATGTTCCCAAATGCATATGTTATATTTTGAAGCTAGGGCTGTATGGATAAGGTACACAGGAAAACTGAGTAAACAAATTTTATTTAACCATGATGTCACTTGCATGCAGTCCAAAAGCATAACCACAAGGAGGCAATTTCTATTGTTTTTTAAAAATTCTAATCAAAGTTCCAATTAATGTTAACACATCAATGGAGTTGTACCCAGGAGAACCTCTGAGACACACACTGTTTTTCTAGAAGAGCAGCACAATACACAGCACAAAAATCAATGTTTATTAGTTATTAAAACATTTCATTCAAATTTGACATTTAAAAGATTATTAGGTTTGGCTGACCTATTTTTGCATATACTTGATTTGGAGATTACAATCTGTTTCTGAGCAATATGGCACCATTACGTGAAAAATGATTAAGGAGTGTAAGTTCAACAAATAGACAGTAGAGTTTTAATTCTCCCATGTAATAGATGGTTTCTTGAACCATTTAGAAAATAACAAAGAAAAAAATCTTGATGACTTGATATTTTGAAAGGAAAATAAAAGGCTTTTCTGAAGCATACAAGTGAAAGAATTAAAGGTGACTGTAAGAAATGGAAGATTGCCTGAAAGCGTGTTCTCTAACATGTAAAAGTAATATTGAATAAATATTCCTATCCTCATTCAAGTTTCTTGCACTAGAAAACATTTGAGAGGTGAATACACACATATGTGTATATCTGCATATAGATGAATATTCATGCACACAGAAATAAATATAGAGTTGTTTATATTTATATAAATAAAGAGAAAAATAGTCAGAAAAATACACAGATATTATTGAACTTATGACTGGTTATATCATTGAAAACATACATTGAAGATAGAATTCAAAGATGTGCTTCCACACCTAACCCAGTGAGCACTGTAGCCTGTCAGTTAAGTATACTGGTGGGTTTTTGGCTAATTGAAGCTAGTGACTTCTAACACTGTCTATTGGACATTAATAACAAGTCCTATGAAAGTGACCACAGAATCAAAAGTATTTCAGCCAGGGAATAAAGGTCACTTCTGCATCATTTTCTTTCCTAATACAATGGTCCTGTTCCTCAATTTGATTAACCAGAGTTCCGCCTTACATATTTATCTGACTGGCTAATAAAAGCAGCTTTTCTCCTAGGGAGAAATGAAATCTGATCAAATATTTTTATTTTGGATATTGCTGACTTAGGAAGGACTATACCTAAGTATAGTCTAAGTTTTCATCTAAGTTTTCTTTGACAATTAACTCTTTTACAGAAAAGATACTATATTTTCTTCATAATTCTAACATCTGTCACACTCAGAAAATTTTGTATTACTGCTGAGTAATCTAGAGAAAAATGGGATTTTGACACTTAAAATAAAGGTTTTAATTGAATGTATATTGTATTCCACTAATACAAAGCAACTAGAAGAAACTTCGTGAATAAGAATAATCAAATTGTAAACAAAAGATACTAGAAATGAAAAGATAAAGTATATAAATTAAGAATCAATGATAAAACAAAAACAACCATGAGTAAAGGCAATAAAAGAGAGAATTAATGTGAAGGAAAAGCAGTAGATCATAAAAACTAAAAGGAAAGTTGAAAAATAAATAGGCAAGCTGATTAAAAGGGAGTCGTTCGACTTGGTAACAGGAAGAGAAAGTGAAGGAGTTGTGGATTTCTATGAATCATTAGGATTAATAAGGACTAGGTTTATGGACATGCTATTTGTAATGTAGAGCAAACATAAACTTAAAGATTAGAAAATACAAAGACACTAGAACATAAAACTGAGTTATCAATACTAACTTAGACAAGAAAATCACATGAGACAACTGTGATCATTAACTTCAGGTGTCCCTTTACTAGTTATCATTACTCCTGAGTGTGTCTATCATTACTCCTGAGTATTTCTAGAGGATATTGGCCTGTGAGTTAATATCTTCCTCACTGTGGAAGGATACCATCCAATCACTTTGTTTCAAAATACAACAAATAGCTAGAGAAAATTTCTTTCTATATTGTGAAATTATGAATGAATTCTTTCATCCATTGCATTCAAACCTCTGGCTCACTAGACTTTAGATACTAAGGCTCAACAGTGACTTGTGTCCTCATACCTTTAACACTGGCCTGATATTTGCAGCACCTTTTTGAGATTTTGAGGCTTGCAAACGTGGACAGAGCTGTGCAGCAGGCTTCCTGGTATCTCCGAATTCAGAGGCCTGTTGTGGGACTCCCAGCCCCACTAACCACTGAAGTCAGTTCTCTTGATAAATCCTCTCTCCTATATTGATATGTATATTTCTATATGTAATAGTTCTGCTTCTCTAGAGAAACCCAATTCTCTCTAGGGAGAGAGGCCCATATTTCCCCACAATGTTGCTAGTGAAAGACAATTTAGATGGTTTATGGAAACATCAAAAATCATTTTTTTGTTATTAAAAGTTTTTAGGAACATAGACAATACTTTATGAAGCCAAGAAAAGATTGATCTCTACACATCAAAAATAGCAAACAAAAACATATCATATAGCTATTGTGTTTAGGATTATTGATTGAAAATCCTCCAGAAAATACTACCAGGCTTTACTTAGTATTATTTTAAGGAAGCAATATAAAATAGCGAAATGTTCTTAGCACCCAAACTTCAAGTTTTTGTGTATTATATTAGTTGTATTAACACATAGATATATATGTTGCATACTGCTTATATGTATATATCAGTGTTCATAGGAAAATTCCATATGAATATCTTGAAAGTTGTTTGAATGTGTTTGAGCATTTGATAAAGTGTCCATTTCTAATAAACAAATGAATAGAGACTTTTTTCACAGCAAACAAACATGTGTATATGTAATAGTGAAACAGAAGAAAAATTCCATTCAATGACTGGCAAGAATGCAAACAAAATAAGCAAAGCTATATATAAGGTGCTTATTTCATTAGACAATGTACTATATGAAATAAAATACAATTGTAAAAATCTTCAGGGTTTTCAAACTCTGATAGTAGTTGAGATACAAGTTGATTCCAGGCCTTCTTTATAGTTTTAGCAAGGATACCTCATGATTGATGCTTAAATATGGCCGTCATCTGCCTTCCTTCTCCGTGTCCTATTAATGGCCAATCAGCATTTTCTTTCTGTTCCCACTTATCCTTCATAATTTGTTAGCTCAATGCTAACTCAACCATGTGATCTCAACACATTTTTCCATCTGCTTTTATCCTCCATATCTTTTTAGTGACAGTCATTATTTCTACAATTGTTCAACAGCTCTCAAGACATTAGTTCAGAGTCCTGCTACATTTTCCATGCTTCCCCTGACCATTCTCATGTCCCTAAATGAAATTTAGAAAAATAAAAATGTTCATTGAAACACATGCTATGTGGCTGTGGCTGCAACTTGCCATACTTCCTATTAGCAATCACATATAGAAACATACATATACAGAGAAACACACACAAAGAGAGATGGATGTAGGGAGAGGGAAAGAGAGAGAGAGGAGAGAGAGAGAGAGAGAGAGAGAGAGAGAGAGAGGAGAAGAACATTGGCCTCTTTTTTAAAAGTGTCTCTCTTTCAACACAAACTCACCTCTCAATGTGTTTGCTGTAACCCTTTGGCTCCTCCTTCTCAAAGTCTTTGCTTAGTTTTATATTCAGAGCTGACCACCTAACAGAGCCAGTCACAGCCTAGAGTTTAACAGAAACTCTATAAGTTAACTGTGATGTGGAGATATGAAACACTTCTATTTCAGAGAATTGTGATGATAATTGAACAGAGGTTTCTAAAGACTTTACAAGAATAAGGAAATGTTTAACAGAATATTTTATCCCTTCCCTTCTATATACTGCAATTCTAACACTATATTTACATCTAAACAGAATTTTGCACATTTTTGGTGTAAAATAATAGATGTGTATTCCCTTCCATTCACCAACAAGATTTCTTCCCCATATTCATAGACAAGCAAATCAGTTAAAGCCTGCATCCTTCCTCGGCTTCTGTTTGTCCTTCTTGCTCCACAACCTCCCAAACCTGGATTCTGTTTCTACAGAGCTGCTGCACTTGCTCTTGTCAATGTCAGCAATGATGGCCTTGTAGTTAAATCCAATAAATAATTTCCAAGCCTTATCTACCTGAACACTTGGCAAGGTCTGACACTATTGACTGCCCCTTCTTTCTTGAAATGTCCTCTTACTGGGACTTATCTATTCCCACACTCTCTTTTCTTGCCTTATATTTCTCTGCCCATCTCATTTCCTTCTCCTTTGTGAGCCTCCCTTTCTCCTTGGCCTACCCTTTAATTATTGGTGATCTTTAGAACTCTGTTCCAAACCTCTTGAATGTTTATTTTAAGGAATTTTCTAGCTAAGATTTTCTTCTTGTGGAACTTCAATTTCTGACTCTTGCGTGGTAGATGCCAAAATGTTAATCTCATCCAGAATTCAAGAGACAGGGATCTAAGTTCAAGACATGGATTTTTATTCTGCCTCTTGGTGGCTGGATTACTTATGGAGAATTATTGTTTCTTGTCTAAACTTCAGATCAATCACTTGTAAAGTGTACACCCCTTTAAAAAAAAAAAACAGTGGAATATGGCAAACACTCATCTATTCTGTTTGCTGAGTCTATATATTTCTTTCCAGCTTGAAGCTAGTGTCTACTGGCTACTTCGTTCTATTGTTTTGTCATCAAGGAATGATGATCTCATGGTCTGAACATACTTTCAGAATCTTCTTTTATATGTGCTTTCTAACTTATTGAGACTCTTTTCCCATAAATTCATCATCCTTTACAGTTTTCAATTGTTAAGTGAACTATTTATATTTATGTAATTGTAATTAAGTCACATTTCTTATTAATATTGTTTGATGCTGATTTTTGTCATTAATAATTTTTTTGAAATATATATATTTTGTTAATATCTTCAATGAAACAACTTATATACTTTAAGTTAACTACATAACTTTTTGTAATTTTAATGAGTTTACTAATTTTATTATTCCCTTTTCTGTTGATATTGCTGTCTCACACTTGGAAATTGGGCAATCAACTCATACACCATTATGATTTTTAAATATTTATTTAGTAAATTCCCTTTTTAGGTAAGAGGTTTTATATGAAGTAGTAATTAAAGCCATCAATTATAATGACTGAATTACAAGATATAAGTTATTTAGAAGGTCATAAGGATCTATTTTTCTACAGATAGTATATGGTTAGGTAATGTGGGCTTTATATTTGTTATACTTCTGTAATATTTTAAAATATATATATAATACAGTGTATAAGTTTAGCAAGTATTTGAAAAATTTAAGAATCTATTTGTTATTTGTTATAGGTGTTTATATTGCTATTCATTGTTAAATGATCACATTCTTTACATTTTATTTTTACTAATTATCATTTTCATGATGTCAAAACTGAGACATTTTTATCAGTTTTGTCACAAGGCCAGAGGCCTTACTAGTTTATTCATTTTTCTCAATAGTATCATTAATATTATTAATCTTAAGATAGTTTTATTAGAGGCATAAAACAACATTATGTTTAGGCAATGGTAGTAAATTTAGCTTTTTATCATTACATGATGAGAATTTTTATCCCTACACATGCTTTAGGTTTTATGATAAACTTTCCTTCTAGTAAGTTTGTTAGGTTAATTCTCTTTCAGTTGACCTTTGTTGATATGCCTTTTGTATCTTTTTACATAGGAATTTCCATGTCTATAAATCTTAACCATGTCTCTACAAAAAGCATGTAGTGTTATGTGAGATCCAATTTACTGTGTGAGAGAACACACAGCCATTAAGAGGGCTTCTTGCTCTTGCAAAGGACCCCAGTTCAGTTTCCAAAACCCACATTGGGTTTCCACATCACTTACAACTAGCTTGGGTAGATCCAGAGCACTCCTTGACCTCTTTAGGGAGTCATAATTTCAGTGAAATACACATTCATACATACATACATACATACATACACACATACATACATATAATTAAAAATAAAATAAATCTAAAACTATTCAAGTTTAGTACTATATATCTTATATAATTAGCAGAACACACTGGTTAGCTTTTGTGGTTATATTGTTTTGTCCTACATCTTCTTTTCATGCCTTCAAATTCTCTCTCTCTCTCTCTCTCTCTCTCTCTCTCTCTCTCTCTCTCTCCAATACTATTATTTTCCTCTTTGATCATTTAAGTTTATAAAATATTATTATACTAATTTAGCTCTCATAAATTCTAAATTAATATCTTTCTCCTCTTTGGAAATAACTTTAGAACCCCAGAACTTGTTACATTAGTTTACTCTTCATGATTTAGTTCATTTTTAGACTTCTTTGAATGCATTCCTCAGAACCTTCTTCAGTCCAGTTCAGTTTTCTTTTCGGCAAAATTCCATATCTAAGGATGGTCACAAGGCATCCTTTTACCCATTCTCCAAGACTGGCTTTGTTGGCTATACCATTTAAGATAGCCATTATTTTTCTAACCTCTTTCAGACATTGTGCTAGATAGAGTGTTGTTTAATTTTAGAAGTTATGTAGTATGAAATATCTGTTTTATATATGAAACATGAGTACCTTTAATGATTTTGTTTCTACTACATCCTATCTAATAATATTTTTTGTACACAGTCCAAATTTCCATCCATTGCCAATTTTTGAAACAGTTTTTATGAGTTATTTGTTGTTAACATTCTGGTAAGTATTTATTAATTGATATGTGTGTGCTAGTGCACATGCTTACTTTCTCCTTTCTACTTGCTTTCATACAAGAAGACTTTCCTGTTAGGCTCCTTGAATTTCACCTTTGTTGCTTGAATACAGGCTTTGAGCATAAATGATCATGAATTGAACGCTTTGTAACAGTTTTGACTGTTGTGGACGAGTAGCCAGAGAAACTTTGCTTTCTGTCACTCCTCAGGATGTAGGCTCAACAAAGGAGATTCAAGCTTTCCTTTCTAGGATCCTTCCATTTCACAATGGCATTGTTAATATATATGTCCTTTTTGCTTCCTTTCTGTTCTCCTTCCCATCCTTCTACCCTGCTTCACTCTTTGTTTTCTCGTTATCTCTTCTCTCTTCTCCCTTCTCTCTCTCCCCTTTCCTCTATACCACACACACACACACACACACACACACACACACACACACACACCTTAAACCATTTATCAAAATGTTCAAAAAATTTGAAGCTTATTTTTGTATTTTGCTTCATAACTCTGACACTGAATAAAATAATCAGTTCCCCTGTGAACTTACCTCTTTTTGCTACTCTCTCAGCCACGTCCTTACCCATTCTATACTGAAGTCATGGTCAGTGCTTTACTTTGTTTCCCTGGTCATGTATTCCCTTACTCTTGGTCCTTGAGTATACCACCTCCCTTCTGATGTCATTACTCCCCATTCATCCTTATCAACTGAATGAATCCCCGATTGCTGACTAAACAATACTGAATAAAGTCTGTTTGTCCTTCCTGACTTTACTTTTCTACCAATGAATCTCTGACTTATTAAGTGATGCATTTTTTCCATACACTTTTCTGAACCACCATGTTTCATTTCTTATACAACTCTCACACTTTATTGTAATTGATGATGGCTTTATTCACATTCACAACTCTACTGGTCATCTATGGTAGCAGGTACTATTTACTTTGTCTGTTATTATATCCCAGGTACATAACCAGATGCCTTGCCTTTAGGTGCTCAATTATCATTGAATGAATGAATGAAACTAATGATCATTTCATACATAGGAAGAGAAGGGCTCAGAGCAAGAAGAGAAATGAAATTTTCAATAGATACACATTGTATAATGCTTATAGTTTTAGTAAGCCTAAAATCCATTAAATATTTCTGAGAGAAATACCATGTATATCATAGAAGATCTCAATATTCATTATAAAGATATAAATAATGAAATGTGTTTTGATTATGTAACGTCAAAATCTTACACTAACTAAAACTATGTATAGTAAAATACAAATGTTTATTTGATGTACTCAAATAACTACCCTTACATTTAAATTACAGCATAACACTTATTTTATCTTAAGATGATTGCCATGTCAATTATCCTAATTGTCATTTGAATCCTGCTTTTTTTTACTTTGTCACAGAGTCCAGCTTAACCACAGCATCTCATATGCTACACCACCCACTGTCTCTATCCATTTTGTCCTGTCAGAGACACATCAAGCAGACTCTGGGTATAATCACATCAAAATCGATTTTCATGGCTGAGAGAAAAATAATGGAAATCTCTCTAATGTAGTAAATGTATGTGTTCCCTTTGGTTAACCAAAATAGACTATACATCAGACCTGTCAAAATTAAGTTTTCTTGATTCAGTGCACTTCTACCAACTTGTGTACAAATCACAAAGGCATACCGTGGAACACCATAATGCAATCTCCCTGCTTTCTGGACTGTTCCTGCATCGTTCTCAAATAAACAATTTCACCAAATTTTCAAGGTA
Organism: Mastomys natalensis; assembly: GCA_021653895.1. Classification (NCBI taxonomy): domain Eukaryota; kingdom Metazoa; phylum Chordata; class Mammalia; order Rodentia; family Muridae; genus Mastomys; species Mastomys natalensis. The sequence continues at coordinate 490,080 of JAJTUV010000002.1, read as the reverse complement.
CAAGCCAATCTACATCCCCAATCCCCCAGCAACCAGCATCATTTTAGAATAAGTGTATGTCTTTCATTACTCAAGTCAATAGGTTGTCTCCTGAACCAGCAATGTTAATATCTGAGTCAGCTTCAAACAAGTACTGTTTTCTTAGACATTCTCCTGATCTTCACTTTTCTTTTCTATACTAATTCAAACCAAGGAATTACTTGTATAAATAGCACTATTTATTTCTCTGAAGCCATGCAACATGATCTTCTATATTTGAATTATAAAACATAGTGATGCACTATTTCTACCTGTATTATTTATTCACAATGCAGATATATTTTAAAACTGCTTGCATAATTTCATACCTCTGCTTCGTAGAAATATTTTCACAGCTATATTTTGTTAAGGAAGCCTTAGTAAATGACCTCAATGGTCCATGTTTTTTAATTCATTAACACACTTTGATTACAGTAATAATTAATGTTGATTAGCAATGTGATAGGCTTTTAGTCACCTAGGAGACTAACCTATGGCTGTGTTTTGTGTGAGTTTCTAGACTGGTCTAATTGACTTGGAAAGACCCAGTTTAAATGTGATGGCAAGTATCCATGGACTGAGTCCTAGCATGTATGTGTGTGTGTGTGTGTGTGTGTGTGTGTGTGTGTGTGTGTGAATGTGTGTGTGTGTGTGTGTATGTGTATGTGAGTGTGTGTGAGTGTGAATGTGTGTGTTGTGTGTGTGTGTGTGTGTGTGTGAGAGAGAGAGAGAGAGAGAGAGAGAGAGAGAGAGGGGAGAGAGAGAGAGAGGATGCTGAGCATCAGTATTCATCTCTCTGGACTTCCTAAGGCTGGAAGGATGGAATGTGACTGGCCATCCTACATTCTTGCCATCATGAATTCTTCAACATGGACTGCATCCTTAAACTGTGAGCCAAAACAAACCCTTCCTTCTTTAAGATCCATTGGTTGGATATTTTCTCACAACAGGAAGAGTGACTAGTACAATGATCAAGAAATATGCTGTAGTATATGATGGCTTACAGTGATAAGTAATGCTTTAATTACTATGGATGTGAATGAGTCATTTGTTTAGAAATTGTCTCATAATATACTTTTCAAATTTTCTAACTAATAAATAATATACTAATATATTAATTTTTTTAAGTAAATAATTTTTAAATTCTGAGTCATTTCTAATCAGCAGAAAGTAACCACAATGTTATTTGCAGATAAGTTGACCTATTATATTATGTTTACATTATTGAACTTAATGTGTCTGACATAAGAAGAGGTAAGAATAAGGATCCACTCTAATATGGACCTTAGGAAACCATGGGGATATGAGTTTCAAAAATATTCAAGAAGTATGGGTAACTCATAAAAACTAAGTAAGTGGTCTTAATACCTACCCTACATTAGAACCAAGATTATTTCTTAGTTTTATTTACTTCATTCAAAACTAATTCTTCTACGATTCAGATTTTTTTAAAAAATCAATTCTTGAAATTTAGTAGTTTTGAACAGCAATGATAAATTGGTTTACATGTCTGGAAATAGAAACCATGTAAAAATTCAGATTGTTCTTTTAAATTTCTGAGGTTTTTTTTAAACAGGGCATATGGTGGTATATAAGAGACTAGTGGTCATTATTGCTCTCCATTTAATTATGTACTTAGAAATATTTATTTTTTATTGCTGATTGTTTTAATTTTATTGTACATAACATAGATTGTTTAGTAGTCTTTAAACAATGATTAAAGGTATTTATCTAATTTCTACTTCTGTATCTTCTCAATGTACATTCTTCTTTCTCACAAATTCATTACCTCATTTTTAATTAATATATGTTAATATATAATACTATATATTATAAAGTTATATATAACTTGTTAATACATATTCATCTTTAATTTTTATTTGTAACTATTACTACAACTATAACAGTTTTAACTATATATATAAAGTTATAACATATATATGTGTGTGTGTATATTTACATAATTTCCACCCCTGCATCTCCTCACATGTACAGTCTTCTCTCTCTCTAAAATTCATGACTTCATTTTAAATATGTAATAACTATATATTATAAATAAAATTATATACATACAAACGTTCTGAGCCCATGTAGTGTTTTTTATATATCATATCTGTTCATGGTGGAGTGCTTAGGATTTGGTAATCTGTCAGGGACATCTCATGTACGAGTACTGGTTCTCCTTCTTTCAGCAGTCATTAATAGCATATAGCTATTCATCTAGGGCTGGGGCCCAGTGAGATAGCCATATTCATGCTGGCATGTCAATTTTTGTTTCTGTTATTTATGTCTCTTTTAGATAATCCTATAGTGGATATTTTATGGGCTCTACTACCCTGTTATATATAGATCATCTTTTAGCAGATGATCTCAGCTTTTGGATCTTAAAACCTTTCCAAACCATCTTTTGTGATATTCTTTGAACTTAAAGTATAGTTGTGTTGTAGATGTACCTATTGCAGTCAAGCACCCCAAGGCCCTTTGTTCTCTGCATTTTGCCTACTTTGGGAATTCTGTAATATCCCTATCTCATTCAAAATAAAGCTTCTTTGATGAGTGCTGAGAACTACTAAATTTATCTATGGACATAAGGATAAGATTTTAGAATGCAACTAAAAATTTTACTAGTTTAAGAAAGTAGAATTAGTAGGTCTGGTGTCTAATATCTCACCATCCATGAGTAGCTGACTAGGTTTATAGTACTAGGTATAAATTTATTTGTAATGAGCTGCCCTTAAGTCCAATTAGACATTTGTTGGTTATCCCTAAGGTATATATATATGCCTCTAGTACATGCTTAGAGATATTTTGCCCTGCTGATCATTGTTATGTTTTTTTTCTTTATTGACAGCTTGCAAAAGACATCAACATGCTCTGAGGGATTATCCTCAGGCTCCAAGAACAACTGAATACTTAACAAGAAATTCCAATACCAGATGTGCAAAACTTCCCTTCAAGTTGTTGGTCAGGGGTATACAAGAGGCTCCAAAATCAATCTAAGCTGTCATTGTTTACCTTGGTTGCTTCACAAACTTGAAGGTAAGTTTCTATTTTGAAGACATTATACACTTTGGACATAGGACTTGAAGAAAATCAGTGTTAACTGATGATATTTATTAATTTTCTTTTATGGTTCATAGTATCCACTGAGACATCTTAAAATCAGACATTGTAATAGAATAGAGAAATCATGAGACTCAGTATTAGATCTAACTGTTAACTTGAACATCCTGAATTCGATGCACCTAGTGAAATAAAATAAAACCTTTTATCAGTGAAAAAATTTCTTTATCTTTTCTAAACATATTTTAAAAGTCAGTTTATTGAGCTTTCTTCCTAAATATGGCTATTAAAATATTCTTTATAGACATTTATATCCTTTAAAACTATTTTTTTACATCTTTAAAATATCTCCAAGGTACGTAAGTTTTTAAGCCACAACTGGCCTAGTTTCTTACAATATGTGATAATTAACTGTTGACGGAAAGAGTCTAAACTGGCTTTGAAAACACTGCCCTCCAGAGACTGATGATAATGTTGTAGAGAGGCCAACCTTAGTAGGATGATAAGAAATCCATGCATATCCCCTACCAGAATTTGAGTTCTAGACAGTACAGCATCTGGGTATCTTGTCTGATGTGATTCATATTAGCATAATCAATACAAAAATTGATCCAGGACAAAGATGAGAAGGAAGAACTGACAGAAGAGGATTTCCTTCTTGAAGGCAAGATTTGAAAAGTATAATTATGAAACAGTAGGCATTTCTTTTCTTGCCTAAGCTTCTGTAATTAAAAATATTCACACAATATGTAAACTGTTTTTGACTAAGCAATGGCATTGATTGTCACAGAAAACTATTGTATTCTTTCCTAAACTGTATAGACCATGGTGTTTGTGTCAGATCACTTCATTGTATGCCCAAATCACATACTAAAATCATGCTGATACCTGCTCACTACCAGTGTGAATAAAGTCCATCATGAAAATATGACAGGATATGTATTTTATGTACCTAATGTAATTGTTAAACAAGCATTCACTTAATGTATGAGTAGTCCTTAAATATTTAATTGTATTACATTTATTTGTCTGTCTATCTATCTATCTATCTATCTATCTATCTATCTATCTATTTGTCATAATCTCTTTTACTTATCTATGTATTTGTGTGTGTGTTCACTTACACATACAAGCCTGCCAGATAATACAAGTGGAGGTCAGAGGATATCTTGGAAGAGTTGATTTTCCCTTCTATTATGTATGTCTTAGGAATTGAACTAAGGTTCTCAGGCTTATAGTCTTATAGGGCAACTTTAATTGTTAAACTATTTCTCTGGCACTAAATCTTTACTTCCTGTAAAGCACATTTCTAAATGCTTCATTTAAATTCTAAGTTAACTTCTCTGTGCTAAAAATTGGACATATGTCTGATATTTTCTTGCCTGAGTTTAAATTCCATTTTCATTACTGACTGCATGAACTTTTACAAATTACCCAACATTTGGGGATGTACTTGTCTCATCTATAGAGTACTTATTAAAGGAGCCATAAAATTCATGTAAGCTTTGTGATGATTAAATGAATTAATGAATATAAGAGTTCTCATGGCAGGTCATAAGTGACATATGTAATAGCTATCATTTCCTTCACTTTACTGACCCAAAACTGATGCTTTAAAATAGGCCATGCCTATGGGCATGCAGATAATATCAGGTAATAATATCAAGAGACTCAGATTATATTTTCTCTAAAATTTAATGTCTCTATCTCATTTTATATAGATATTATAGGTTTTTAATATTGTTTTTATTTAATGTCCTTGGAGGAATGTATACCAAGGTACATGTATAAAAGTCAGAGACAACCTGTTGTAGGCAGGTCTCCTCTTCCACCATATAGGAAGGACCTAAGGATCAAAATCATGTAATCATATTTGTTGATCATCTATGCAGATTCAGTTCTCATTTTATCTTTGGAAACATTGTGATTTTCATCAATACTATGCCACATACTATTTTGCAGATGTAAATACCATTCTGTGATTTAGACAAACCCAACATTAACAACCTCTTCTCTTGTAATATATATCATGTTATTAAAGTCCAACCCTGACTTCAATAACAAATATTTCCATTTCTTGAACTATCAAATTTAGACATGTTCATTACTTTTCTGCTATGAAATATGGAGACTTATCACCCAAGTGTCCCCTTTATCTGCTTTACCTTCATTCAGTTACCCAAGAAGTTTTTATCAAAATTGTGCAGTTAAAGTAATTTTCAATGTTTATATTATGACAGCCAAGCAATTATATTCTACTCCTAAGTCAACACAAGCACAATATCAATTACCTTTTCCATGTGATACTTTTAACTTTCCCAGATTTTAACAATTTTAATTAAACTTGACTAATTTTCTGTTTCTATCATTAATTTTTTTCTCAACTCTGACAGATATTAGCCAACTTCCAATGTTAGTTTTCATAGTATAAAACTTTTTAGATCATGTCTCTGTTGCTCAGGTTCCCTGGAGTCACTTTCTGAAGTTCTTCAGTACTTCATTTAAATTGTAAGTCAGCTTCTCTGTGCTAAGAATTGGGCATATGTCTGGTTTTTTCTTGCCTGAGTTTAAATTCCATTTTCATTGCTAACTCCATGAACTTTTACAAATTACCCTCCATCCTCAATCTCAGGCATGTCACCCTTGCCTTCTAGGCTATAACTTCTTCATAGGTTGCTTTCCCTTTCTGTGTGTTCCACTCTTTCTGTGTTCTAGTCTCCTTAGCTCGCGTCTTTGTTTTCATGGCAAGCACTCTTAGATGCTAGAAGATAAGTGTTGTGGAATCTCATTTGTCCCAAAACATCTTTTTCTACCTCTATAGTTGATTGATAGTTCGGCTATATAGTAAACCCTACCTTGTTTTTTAGATTTTCAAAAACATTGCTCCATTGTTTAGTTTTAGACCTTATTCTCTTTTATATGTAGCCACTTGAATTTGGAGATATCAATTTATTCTAATTTCTGTAATTCATTTTATATTATTCTTATGGGAGTACTTTTTCCCCCTTCCATCATTCTGGTAAAAAAAAAAAAAAATTGGTCTGCAGTCCTGAAAAAAATTCTATTGTAGTTTCCTGTTTGCCTTTTGTTCTTTGTTTCTCAGAAATTATATTGGCCAAGACACAAGTTTCAGGATCATGACTTATTATCAAAATTTATATTATATATTTAAAAAAATATTCTGATTCAAAATACTCCCATTGCAGCCCCCTCCCTCCTTTCTTTCCAGTTCTACCCTCACACACTTCTTCTCCCATTCTCCTCCTCCTTTACTCCTCAGAGAAGAGACGGCCCCCCATGGGTAAAAACCTACCCTGGCACATCAAGTCTCACCAGAACTAAGTGCATTCTTTGCTACAGGCCAGACAAGGCAGCCCAGCTACTCTATGAGAAAGGGATCCAAAGGCAGGTAAACAAGTCAGAGAATGGCCTCATTGTTATGGAACCCACATGAAGATCAAGGTGAACATTTGTTACTTTAGGGATCCTAGATCCATCATGCTCTTTGGTTGGTGGATCAGTATCTCTGAGTCCTCATGGGCCCAGCTTAATTGACTCTGTAGGTCTTCTTGTTGTATCCTTGATGTCTCCAGCTCCTTCAGTCCTTACCCCCACTCTTCCATAAGATTCCTGGAGTTCCCCCTAATGTTTGGCTGTGGGTCTCTACATCTGTTTCTATCAGCTGCTAGATGAAGCCTCTCAGAAGACATTATTCTAGGCTCCTGTCTGCAAGCATAGCAGAGTATCATAGTGTCAGGGGTTGGCTCTCTTCCTTAGGATGGATCTCAAGTTGGGCCAGTTATTGGTTGGCTGTCCCCTCAATTTCTGTTTCATCCTTACTCTTATCTTGTAGGTAGGACAAATTTTGGGCCTAAAATCTTGTTGGTGGGTTGTGTCCCCCTTCCTCCACTAAAAGTTTTGCCTGGCTATAGGAGGTGGACATTTCAATCTCTGTATCTCCAGCTGTTAGGAGTCTCAGTAAGGTCACTTCCATAGTATAATCCCTGGAGCCTCCCTGCCAGGTCTCCAAATAGTCCCAAAGATGCCTCCCCCAAATTTCCATGTTCTCTCCCACATTTTTAAGAATGTCTGATAAGTCTGTCTATTGACACACACCCCCTCTCTGTGTGTTATACTACGGTTAGAATCTAAGACCTCAACATACTAGAGATTGAACTTTTAATTGATACTATCACCTCAAAAAGACTTTCCTCTTCTGTAATCAATGACACTAGCAGAGCGTCCCTGTGGAATCGTTGGTTTCAGCCATCCTTGTTCTCTTGTGCACTAATGCTTTTTCTGAGCATGTTCTAGTTACGTTACTTATTTAGGTGTCATCTTTATTGTTCTACCTAAATCACAAAGTAATCACAAATACAAGAACAAAGATGATGATCTCATTGTTGGCTAATTTTTCTGACTTCTCTATTTTTAATTTTGAGATTATTCAGAATATTTCCTTAACTTCTGCAGGGTGAAAACTTTGTCCTGATAGCAGGGTTGGGGGAGATAGACACTAGAAAGAGAGAATTAAATAAATAATCAGGATAAAGAAAGAATCCCTCAACTCTAGTTCCTTTTGACCTAAACTTTTATTCAATATCAGGAATTACTGAGGACTTCTAACACAGCTCATGGCTCAAGGTCATGACATTTTAATGTTCTGCAACATGGGCTTGTGTTTCATTTGGTATCTCCTCAACTATAGGTGATTACCACATTCATTAACTCTTAGGTACATATCTTTATTTCTTTTTAATTACCATAATTAATTGTAAAAATAATGGATTTCCTTCTGACATTTTCATACATACTTTTCATGCATATATATATCCTATTTTGATCTTATCCATCTATTACCCTCTCTCATCCCATTCTTAACTCTCTCTGATTGCTTCTCCATATTTAATCATCTAGATTTGATATAGAAGAGTAAATATGATACTTTTATTTCTGGCTTGGCATATTTTGCCTAACATTCTCTTCATTTTCCTGCAAATAATATTATTTTTGTCTTCCTTGTGGCTGAATAATCTTCTTTGTGTATATGTCTGCAACAGTTTGTTTATGTGTTCATCTACTGATAGGCATGTAGGCTATGTCTTTTACTTCACTATGAAGATATTCATTTTTGTTTCAAACTTAAGTATTTTTGAAGATGAAAAGTCATTTAGAGTTGGTGAAACTGCAGATGATTACATTTCATAGTTACTTTATGTTAGTTTTGTGTTACAGTTAGTTTGAATTTTGCCTTCTGTCTCACCTGCACTTTTAATACTGTGGCTTACTGATTATTTCCTGGAGATATGGGATGCTTGTCTTCTTCCACTGTCTTTAGTGAATCTTTCTGACTGTTTTATCCATTTATGTAGAGGACAAGTGACAATGTGTGGTTGCTAATAAAAACAGTGATGCTTCTTCCAATTGTATATCTTCATTTGCTTGCTCTTGCAATGCTGGCACAAGGCTATGGGGAAGTCCAAAGCTATATGAGAGAACATATATAAGGGTCCTGGTCCCTTGTCCCAATCCAAGTCCCAAATGACATGAAGCTTTTGAGTGACTTCAGACCTAGTTAGAATTGAGTTACAACTTTATCAGCATCCTCAAGCTGGTGTTTAAATTATATCATACTAATACATGTAAAACTATTCCAGCCTTTAATGAATAGTCTATTTCTTTCTAGTCACTATGAGCTCAGAAAAGAACCATTTAACACCAGTACTTCAATGGAGGAATTATAAATTAAATTTAAGAAACTGTCAATTATCCCAGAACTATTTCTCATGTTGAGTTATCTCTAGGATTTTGTGTATTAACTTTCATCTTAAGTATATTTTATTATAGACTAATTTTTTTCTTCCCAGAATCCATTTTCTTCTGGTAATAGGACAGTAGTTTTTCTCGTTGAGTATAGTCTTAATATACAGTCCAATCTTATGTCTTTTTCTTCTTGTTACTAGGAAGTTGGTAAATAAACTAGGTCATAACAAATTTCTCTTTCTGATATTTAATATTGGACTGGGAAGCAGAGTTTAAAAGTAGTCTCCATCCACAAACCCAAACCATGCCACATTGCTGAACTTGCTGTTAATGTGAGCCTAGGTTCCAAATTTTCTTTATCTGACTTTGCTAATGCATTTGATAAACTCTTCTTTTGAGGGTTTTAGAGCAATTCTATTTTTTTCTAATATTTGCTTTTGCTCAAATTAGTCAATATTTGTTCTTGTTCAATCTACCAAAAATCCTAATGGGCCCACTGACAACCTGATCATTTACTTCTAGTGTCTGGGCGCATTTATAGGCAGATCTAAATACTTAGGACTTTTCATATTCTTTCATAAAACCCTACCTCATTCTTAGAGCAGGATGCACTTAAGGGCATTAAGATCAGGTAATTATCTTTGCCTTTCTTTGAAATTTCAAAAAATATAAAAAATATATTAGAATGGTTTCAACAAGTTCTATAATCGTGTAGGTTGAAATGCTTGTGACTTGAAGACAAAAATATTCCAAATAAGTCAATCAAATTTGCCTTCACTGGGCATCTAAATATTCTTACTTAGACATGTGATTAGTGACTTCTCTATAACTCATTAAATCTACTCATAAGTTAAATCCATATATCATTTTGATGCTTTTCTCATCCTCCAAGCATTTAGTTGTTGTGATGCTGAACTTAAAGCATAGAGCTGTACACACAGGATGAGCCTTTGAACACGTAAAAACATGTAGTTATCCATAAAAAAGCCCAGAAGCCAACAAAAGAGTGAACTGATGTTACTCTGTCATCCTGGAGCTCTCCTTTTGATTCTTTCCATTGTTGCTGAGACTCACATTGTCACCAGCTGATGAGGGCCACAGGTGCTCTGAGCAGAAAGCCTAGTTTCTGGCACAGATAGCATGGTCTCTTTATGCCATCTTTCAAATAGACATTTGTATGATTCCAAACTCTTTTATTTCTTGAATGATTATCTCACAATTTTCCTGTTATTTTACTTAAGTAGGTAAAAGTAGTTAACTATCTAAGACCCTTGCTTCTAGCTTCCTTTGAGCAACAGGAGGCAACTCTGATTTTTTTTTTTCTCTTTCACTGTTTGAAAGATGCCTTAAACAGTGAAGCAAGAAGCAGGCCATAATATGGCATCCTTTGGTGTCTGATAATGTATGCATATGGAAAACTTGAGTCATTGGAGCTTTCTCAATTTTAACATATAGATCTGGGAGTTGTTGACTGTATTGTTATGCTAGTGTCTAGATATTTGGGTTTGGGGTGATTATAGGTATAGATCCTAAGTTCAGGTTTTGGGTTTGTTGAATGATGTTCCTTGGTTTCTGTTTCCTCTCTGTTTTTCTGGCCTGTGTGGCCTGTGGTTAAGTAAGGATTCTTCACTCAAATTGGGGACTGGTCTTCTGGAAGATCTCAATTTTCATCTTCTTGTCTCTACTATTACCGTACTCTACCTCAGACAAGTATGCAGATATAGATATATGAAATTCATAGACAATGAAACAATAGGGCATGTATATACACAGGCCAGCCATATTCCTAATATATGAATCATGACTTCTATTTCAGTGCCTGTAAGGACCATAGAGGCCTTTAGGAGAATGGTATGCCATTAACTCACCTTCTGGCATTTTAACTGTTATCAGCTGTACAGTTTAGTTTTATTACAACAGACATTATTGTGATAACTTTTCCTACTTTATCTTTGCAATTTATTGGAGCAGTTAATTTCTCAAAAAGTAAGAACATTTTTCCTCATTAGAAATTCCTTCATGGCCTCTTTAATACATGTTCTTCGCTATTTAGAAGAACTGCTGATAAGTGATTTTGACTTGTATCTTCAATAATAGGAGATGTTTAACAGAAGCTTGGCAAACCACTTAGGGGTTGAAGCCATTTCTTAAAACCAGCCCCAACTGATTAATTTCTGTTCCATTACTTCCATCAGCATTCAAAAAGTTCTTGAAGAGCAATACCCAGTCAAGTGTACCTGTGTACTTCCGAAGGACAAAGCTTTTTATTTCATTATATAGAACAGATTTTTCTAAGGTTTTGTTTTTCCCTTTGCTCATTTAAGTCTAGAATTTGACAGCATTGAGTTTAAAGACTGAGAGATCATCTGCATTAAAATGGGAAAGACTTCAATTACCTGATAAATATAAACTAGGTAAATTGTCCTCTTTGTCAAATGAAGCAGCAAGAGTCATTCAATATTTCTGTGTCCCATTGAACTGGGGAATTTGATCAAGACATAACCTTCTCTTCTCTTTATTATCTTTTTTTATGTTTCCTGTCTCAGGGACTTTGATGTCTCTGTGTTTACTTGTCCATTTGTGCAATCTTGACAGGACTGTAGCAAGATAAATGAGAAGAACAGAAAACATGAACAAACTGTTGCAGCCATTAGAGTTCTGTAAATGTGAACTAGGAGAAAAGGACATATAAAAGTGTCCAGGGAGATACCCAGAACAAATAGTAAGAATAGGAAATAAACACCATATTGAGTGTTCAGGAGTGATAAGGAATTAGCTTAGTGTGATGGTTTGAATTAGTAAGTTCTCCACAGTATCATAGATTTGAATGCCTAGTCATCAGGGGTGGTACTATTAGAAGGTGTGTCTTTGATGGGGTAGGTTTGGCCCTTTTAGAGGAAGTGTACACTCAGGGTGGGATTTGAGGTTTCAAGGGCACAGCCAAACCCAGTGTCTCCCTCTTCCTGCTGCCTGTGGATCCATATGTAGAACTCTCAGCTTCTTCTCCTGCACATCTGCCTGTTGCTGCTATGCTCCCCACCATACTGATGATGGACTAAACCTCTGAAACTGTAAACTAATCCCAAGTAAGATTTCCTTTATAAGAATTGCCATCATCATTGTGTCTCTTCTGAGTAATAGAACACAGATTAAGACACTAACCAAGCATAACTCACATGATAGCTACATGGAAACCTGATTCTTAGGTGTTGTAATGTTTCTGGGTCCACAGAGAACATTTTTTTAAGTCTCACAGGATTTCAGGTTCAGAACCCCAGACATAGATGAGATTTATAGCCAATAGAGCAGTTGTGGGAATTTCTTCAAGTCCATTTAGATATTTTAATACTAATGAAAATCTACCATGTATCTTCAAGCTAAGAACTTAGACATTATCTATTCACTTCATTCTGCAGTTACTTATGATCATTGCTGTTGCTCCTGCTTAGTAATCATGAGACATGTGCTTTCTTTTATTACATAAGTAGCAAATCACATTCAGATTTTTGGATTTGGCTTATCCACTCTTCTCTGTCTATTTGCTTAGGAATGATTCTTCTGCAGTGTCTACTCCTTTTGTCTTGTGTCCATCAAGGTCTCCAATTGAGTGATATACTTAAAATTCTAAATTGTTATTTCATTAAAATGCGTACTTTAAATTGTATCCATGTTTATATAGCAAAAACTATTCAAGAAGTTTAACTTCCATTATTTTTTACATTGAAGCATCCCAAAAGTTCTAGTAATTAGGCAAATTTTACATCTATTACTATAGTATGCCCAAGGTACTTCATGATGAATAAGACTCATGGATTCTTGCTTTAGCTAGTTAAAAATCCCATTGCAGAATGACAACAGAACCTGAAATGACTCATGGGCACTGGTGTGTTTTGTGGACTTTCCTTGAAATAGATGAACTCAAGGATGCTTCTTAAATATTAAGAATGAAATTGGCACTGGGATTTGGCAAGTCAAGAAACAGCAACCCCCAACAAAATTTGCATGACAGAGGTAATTATGGAGGGAAAATTGGAAGAGGGACAGAATGAATCAGAAAGAGCAGAGAAGGAAAAATCAACCATCTGCTTTGCAAGATAATCCAAAGTAGATACTGGAGTTATATGAAGAACCAATAAGTGCTTAGCAAAGTAGGAAATTAATGGATGCTCCAATGTGGGGAATTTGAGGGTGGAGAGATGGGAGTAGGTGGGTGGGTGGGGGCACATCCTCATAGAAGCAGAAGGAGGAGGATGTTATAGGGGGTTTCTGGGTGGGAGGGAAATGGGGAAAGGGGATAACATCTGAAATGTAAATAAAATATCCAATAAAATTAATTTAAAAAAATAAAAATAAAGCAAAATGAGAGGAAAAAAAAGAAATCTCAATACGCTAATTCTGAATTACTGATACAAGAGAAGAAGACAGTACCTGGCATCAAAGTTCATACTCATTCCTAAATAGCTCCATGTATTGATGCTGCTTGAGTATTACTTAGGAGACTAAAGCATTGCTCACCCTCTAATACAGCTCAAAATGAAGCAAAAAGGGCAAATTCTGATACCTTCAAAAATCTCTAATGGTCAATGTTGAGAAAACAATTTGTCAATTCTAACCCTATTATTTAGAACATAAGAAGACTAAATTCCATTCAAGAAGGTTGTTATTTGATTTAAATCAATGGATACTGATTATAATACTAAACAATCTTAATTTAGATATTGCCCAATTTGCTGTAACAATATTCTTTCATCTTACATCTGGTGATTCCTGACTTCTAGAGTGTTACTAAATGAAATCTTTATTTTAAATGGGGAAAGAACCTTCAGTATAATTGAACTTTCTTAATCCAATGGAGTTTGAAGACAGGCTTATCCAATAATATAAAGAAAAATAATTTAAAGTTATTCACTTGTTTTTTTCAAAATATGAAATTGAGCAACAACAGCCAAGATAGACAACCCTTTGAAAGTTTTAATTCTGTTTTACTTGGTTGCTCGGATCTAAGTTCAGAGCATAAAGCAATCAACAACACACAATTTTACTATGTAGAAAGAGGAGGAATAAGAAGATAATATAATAGTACATCATTGAAAGAACCACCAGATTAGGTCACTCAAAGATGAACTGAAAAACATAATTATTTTATTTGAAAAAGTAAATCTATCCTTTACTTTGTTTGCAAAGATAAATTCAGACTTTTGATTTGCTCCTGGATTAGTGTTGATTGCAAGCATTCTCTACAATTCCTGTTCAGTTCTTTTCCTCCTTGAGTCAGTGTAACCTAAGGGCAAATTATACTATATCAACATGGTTACATGAGGCCTCAGGTCCCCTTTTTATCTGAACTTCAAGAGAAACTCATCAATCACTATGTTTTAATACATACAAGTCAAATCTTTCTAATATAAAAGATACATTTTGAACTCTAGATATTTATGGAGAATTTGAGGAATCTTTGGAGTCATAATAAATTTGTAATACTACCATCGTAAACATAAATTGAAAAGAGACACCTTAAAGTTTAAATACTGAAAAATGTTCTAAATAACTATACATGTTTGAGCTATATTTACAGACCATTCAAATCTTGAGAACAAAAAGATTCATCTATAATGATTCATTCATTTGAAATCATCAACAAAACTCCCATTGCATCTGACTCAATGATTAAATAGAACACAGATCCTCCATTCAGGGTACTGCAATATATTTGTTACAACATAACGCATAGAACAGAAGTACAAATGTGTTTTAAGGAGGTATGTGGGGAAAAAAAGGAGGTATGTGGAAACGTGAAAGCAAACAGTTATTAGAAGCAATGATCCATTACTATTAAAGAATTAGACAGCCAGAATCTAAGTATGGCAGAGTCTATGGTGCCAACAAATACTGAATAATTTAGTGAATGAATGCATTCTGAAAGCAATGAATGATCAATGTGTTCATTTCTGGCTTGTCTAATCATAATGACTTTGGAAAATTATTTTAAAACCCCAAACCATACAATCTCCATTTCTAGGTAAAGAGCCATCACTGCTCTAAATACCTTCTAAATGTTTCCCACTAAGTTCTTTATCAATCTACTGTCTTCTCTCATGGTTCCTAGCCTTCAGGAGAAGAACTATGATATTGATGTGTCATTCATGGCTATGTACTCCTCTGAAATTTTACTAGTAATTAGTTTCTTTTTTATACATATTTTATTATATTTTTGAGAATTTTATACCTGAGTACTGTATTTACATCATTTTCTAACCATCCTGCCTCCTCTAGTTCCTCCTATGAGTTCCATTTATCGCCCCCAATTTTTTCTCAAATTCATGACTTCTTTTATAGCTTTTAGTGTGACATATATTATATACTTATATATTATTTTATATATTACATATAATTTCATATAAATTTTATATTCTATTTTACATATAAATAATGATTATTTTATTTATAAATATATGTATCATATTTTATACAAATAATAATATATTGTAATTAAAACTATATATGTGTGTATTGATATATTTGTTTATACATACACATATGCATGTGCATACACATTCACATATACATAAACACCACCTGCTTAATCCATTTCGTGTGGTTCATATACATATCTGTTTAAGGCTGACAATTTAGGATTTGATAATCCATTGTGCAGCACATCTTTGGAGAAGACTGATTCTTTCTGTCGTCGCAGCCATTAATTGTCTGTAGCTTTTCATACAGGAATGTTCCCTGCAACATTTTCTCCATCCACATAGGGATTTCAACTGATGTGGCAAGTTGTCAGCTATGGTACAGCTCTTATTTAGACTGCCATATCATACTATTTAATGAGCGCAGTTCCCTGTGATATACAGAAAACACTATCTTATAGCAGATCTCTTGGTCCCCTTGGTCTTACAATCTTTGCATCCCCTCTCCTCTGCTGATTCTGGAGTTTTATGTGTAGGGGTTATGCTGTGGATTTATCACCTGGGCATGGGCTCAAAATGGCTAGATGTGGCTCTTTCTGATGATTTCTGTCTGCTTCAGAAGGAGCTGTTTTTTTTTTTTTTTTTTTTTTTTAAATAAAGAATGAATTCTCTTGATTATAAATTCTATGACAGCAGAGTCAATCATTTCAATAATCCCTATTACATAGTATATGTCATAGTATGTGGTGAGAATGTACTAATTGTTCATAAGTGGAGTTCAAAATTGAATAAATATATTTAACATATTGTTAGGCTACTATTCCAAAGAGAACTCTGACTATAATATACTTCAGTTCCAAAGACTGCCACTGAATATTAATCAGAGTTAAAAGTTCTTAGAGTAGCAATGGGGGTTTTCTAAGATCTAGTCCTTTCTAACTGAAGGTTCATTCAAATTTAGAAAATTCCTGAACATCAGATTTTATATTTATAGCTATGTTCAAAGGCATTACAGATCAGAATTTCTTGTGGCCGTCACATTTCTTTCTAGTAACAGTCTACCTATCTGTGAAATCTGTTGAATTTCTTCTTTCTCCAAGGAGACATTCCTGATCCATCTTTGTTCTGTGTTCAGCTCAAATAATTGTTTTCTCTACTTTGATTACTTGTAGTTTTAGGCTCTCCTGTGTTATAGAGTTGAAAAAAAAAAAAAAAAACCCTTCCATGTGTTAGATGTAAGTTCAAGTTCTTAATATGTTTCACTTCCATATTCAGACTATTAGTTTCTGGAAGGCAGGAACTAATTCCTGCCCATCTTCAGAGCATCAGTGTCCCAAGTTCACAGAATTTATAAAACATTTTGATTCATTTTCCAAGTGGCTATAGTTTAACGTGAAATGAAATATTTTAATGTTTTGCAAATATTTCTCTCTTCATGCAATTCTTTTCCTTTTTTAATTCTTCCATAGAAATATAGACAATAACACTCAGTGACAGCATTCTTAAGAAAATCCAGTGAGATGGGTTTTTAGGTGAGTATTTAGAACAGGTGTATTCTGGAATAAGCAGTAAATAGACATTATTTCTATCTATCACAGTCTTTAATTCTATCATTACTCCATCACTGCTACATTCTGATACACTTGTATTGACATTTCAAAAAGAATTTGAACATGTTCATTCTGGATTATATATTCTTTATTTTGCATGCTTTTTCTTCCATAAGATTCTTATGTTGTACAAAGTTATTACCACCAAACCCAGGGCCTCGTGTCTTGCTAGTGGAACTGTATAATTCTTGACTCCATAATGCTTGGGAGACGCGTGCTTCACTGAAGTGCCATTGATTTTCAACTAAAGTGAAATGCTTTCATTTAATGCTTTCTTAAGAGAATTACAGCAGAGGTTGAAGAGGGTTTGGCTTTTGAAAAATCCATTATTAATTTTACATGGCAAAATTGGGATTTATATATTGAAATTTAAATTCAGAGGCCCTTTACATCTGCAAAATCGAAATGTTGTTCTAAACCTATTTATCTTTTCAGTTCTCTGAAGTAGAAGGCAAGTTTTGTCCTAGACTTTTAAATCCCCTGCTTTGCTCAAACAAATTTTAGTCTTTTCCATCACTGTGAAGATCTCTGTTCAGTCTAATGGGTAATACGTAATATTTTAATGAATCTTAAAGAGCTTTGATCCGCTTAAAAATACTTCCTATCTCTTAACCTCTTCTCATTGTAAGATAAACCTTTGGTTATAACTGACACATAAATGCATTCCCATTTCATTTGAAGTGGTACCACTGGATAGTCCATCTTAACTGCTATCAGCCTTAATTTCCAGTGTCTTTTTCTGCTCACTTAGATTCTTGTGAATCAGTGGGTCTTCACTGCTCTTTGGAGGATTGAGCCCAGAGTAATTCTGTGAAACAAAGAGGATCTGACTTTCAGATCTCTGTCCTACAACCTAAAACTTCACACATTTTTGTCTCTCTGCCTGTCTATCTGTCTGTCTGTAGTCTGTCTGTGTATTTCTATTGCAGTCTCTCCCTTTCTTTTTCCCGTTGAAAGTCTCTATCTGTCTCTGTCTTTCTGTCTCTCTCTCTCTCTCTCTCTCTCTCTCTCTCTCTCTCTCTCTCTCTCTTCTCTCTCTCTCACACACACCAAGACAAGGCTTGTGATCATTAATTAACTTGAATAATAATGGCAGTGATGTCATTCAACTGGATTTTTTATTGTTAAGTTTTCCTAAGCAATAGGAGCCAAAAAACAATTTCAACCAAAGTGATCTATTTGGCCATGGGTGCATAACTGAAAAGCAGCAGAAGTCAGTTCAGACTAGTTTCCCCCTTCTCACTCAGAAAAATTCCCTTTGGCTAAATCAAGCATAGAGAAATTTTGCCTAAATGCATTTTTTAAAGGAAAAGTCATAATCAATTGGGGAAACGCAACTGATAATAAAATGTTTTCTCGAGCATCAAGATAACATTTGCTGCTGTGAATTCTATAAAAAGCCTTTATATTTCTATAAGAGTCCATGGATATTGCTTTACTTCCCGCTGCTGATTATAATTTTAAAGATGGAAAATCTAGATGGTTCTGTTTTGCCCTAGGAAGCAAATCTTGGCTCTGTGGTCATCCTGATTTCAGATTTTTCTCTTTAGTGTCCAAAGTTTACAAGGAAGGATCAAAAGAATGTAGTATTCATTTCTTCTAATATTACTACTCATTTTTCATTCTTGTTTCTGGGATATTGTAATTCTAAATCATTGCTACTTGTAAGATGAACATATAAGCAGTCAAGTTACTATGTGGTTTCATTATGATTAACATAATGACCAGTGCTATGGTGATGTGAGAGAACTCGTATGTCTATCATGAAGACAAATGTCAATCTCATAAGAGATTCTGAGAAGTGGAATTCTCAGCTGTGAATATCCATCAGTGTCATGCCTGGAATGCAACATCATCAGTCTATGAGGTTCTTTCAATTCAAAAATATGACTTTTTTAAGGTATCATTGGGCTACTTGTTTTGTATTCTTGCATCTGAAGACAGTTTTACATCAACGCTCCAAATGTATTGCACCAAAGTGACATGCACATTATCTGAGAGTTATATAGCTCAATAAATGAAGGGATGTTTCTAGAATAACTCACTGTGGTCAATCCTGTCCAAACAAAGCTAGCAATGATGAAACTTAGCTTCACCATAGTTACTTACCTACACCATAGTACCCACTGTTCTTCTCTATAAGATAAAGACATTATCACCCACCTTTAAAATTCATGAGGTTTGCAGAAGGTAACACAGTAGGAACTAACACCTAGTAAGTAGCAAATAGTTAAAATGTGGTTATTAGTATATGGTGTGCCCATAGAAGCAAATGAACTGTAAGATAATAGTTAGTATTTGGAAACATCCATGTAAGGAAATATTTTGCTATCAATATACACTAATGGTACTTTTGAGTTTGCAAAGAAATCTATATCCCTATTTTCACACAATTAATTTTCAACCCAAATTCATTTTTTCTCCCTTACAAGTGAAGAAACAGCTTTACATTCATTATATCTATGTGAAAACTACTGTTGCTAGTGAACAACGGTAGAACTCATCTATGATGCAATGTAGAGGGAACTAGCATTTCTGAGGTCTCCGTCACATGATCATCCAGTATATTAAACATTAGCCGCTGTAGAAAATGATTAAGAAAAAATTTGCTCATATTAGTGATCATTCTAGTCTCTCCTAGTTGTTATTCTTTTCAATGAAAATGTCGAAACTGGAGACATGTTAAAAAGGGAGGAACCAGTCTTTGGAAAGTAAGTTATGTCATTAATGCAACAGCTTTTATTAAACTACTGTGATTTAAAATTCCTTCTGGATGTGGAGTAGCCTGAATCTTTTATATATTTTTTTTTCTTTTTCATCCATTCTCATTGGACAGGACTTCTTTTCCTTCAGACTCCCCTGGCACACTGCATTTGGCAGGTCATTTGTAATCAGCTCTAATTTTGATAATGAACATTTGTCATTTGGAACCATCATTTGGATAGTTTAAAAACACTGAACCCACTGTGCAAACATCTGAAAAACACAATGACTGGGGACTGTTTGCTGTAGCCAACACATCTACCAAGTAAATGACAGAAGTAACCTTGGAAAAGTCTGCTGTTGAGCTCCCCATTAATGAAGATCTGCTTCATAAGAGGACAAAGATACAGGGAAGATATTTCTATCACTTTCTCAAGCATATTCACCAATGTACGCTGGTTGCTATATAATGCTTTGAATTTGTGACCCTATGTACCATGATATATGAGAACTTTGTCCACAGAAGCAAAGACCCACACTTATATGAAGGTGGATTTGAAGAAAATGAAAGTCACGTAAAAAGGCCAGAGTTTGAAAATATTTACTTTGAAAATTGTCAAGTGCCAATCAAGTACTTGTTGAAGTCAGGTTTCTTATAAAGAACTAAAGACCAGGAGTATGACTCTAAGAATTGTGGTCACAGGTTCCCTAGTAATATATGCAGATCATAAGAAGAGTAACATGGAGGAACATTATAATTTTAGTCTTAAACTATGATAATCTATTCTCCTTTAAAATAATTAACATCATAGGATTACAGCTTTCTTGTTCATACTCCTTTTTTGATAGCCTTCACTTCTTTAAAAAAAAACATAAAACCTTTAGGGAGATTCTGTAGAGATATTTTTGACTTAAAATGCATACATATTAGTTTTTATAGTTGTAAAGGTTAAAGATGCTACTGAAGGGCATCCTAGGACTTGCCTTCAAAGGGAGAATATATCACCTCAATATTTTAGAAGAACAAGATACTACATCCCTTTAAGACAATCCAGGTATACCTCAGTCATCTATTACTTTAAGCAATAGGGAAAGACAAATAGATGCACATAAATTTTAAAATTTTATAACTTCTTCCACAGAGATTCAAAGTTCCAAGAGTGCATTTCAGGGAGAGTATTTGGTGATATGGTAGAGACTTTCAAATGCAGAAGTAGAGGGCTTCTGGTGAAGGGAATTCTGGAAAACAAATAACAAGTAGAAATATGGTATGGATGAGAAAAGGAGAGGTTTAGCCAGTGGAACTGCCCAGTTTGCAATACTGAATAAAACTGCTTAACTTCTCTATAATATTTTATATCTTATTAATTCTTTGAAGTTTTAATAAATATATCCTGATTATATTCATACCCCACATTTTCCCTTTTCTCCAACACCTTCCAGAGTCAACCTTCCTCTCTACCTATCCCCATCATTTTCTTTTCTTTCTCTCCCTACTTCCTTCCCTCCTCTGCCACTTCTGCAGATACAACCCCACCCCTACCCAGGTAAGCTTCCTCTATATTTTTCCCATTTCCCCATCAATAGCAACTGTGCTCCACTACTTCTCTTTCAAGTCTGCCCTCCCCAACATTCCATAGTATCTTCAGACACTCCAGGTTCTCTACCCATATCTACAGATTCTGAGGTAAAATACACAAGCTAGAAAGAACATAGAGTGTTTTTCTTTCTGGATGTGGGTTACCTCATTCAGTATAATATTTGTGTTTTCATAAAGGTACTTGCAAATTTCATGATTTTGTTTCTCTTTATGGCTGAATAATATTCTGTTGTACAACAGTTTTCAATATCCATCAATCAGTTTTAGAACATTTAGTTAGTCAATTTTTAAGAAATCAATAACTGCTGGGAATTTAACTAATCTTGTCACTAATGGATGCGTATATTGCTGTGCCTCTACATGAATAGTAGAGTCTTCAGTCTGAGAAAATCAGAAACAAATGTAGGAGATAGGGAGATTAAACACTAACCTCATAGAGAATGGGGGAGCATTGACAAGATCTTACTGAATTCAAGCCGGACAAAATCCCTGCACATAGAAGGAAATTAGAGAAGTTACTTGTAATTGTTATCAGTGGGGAGAAGAAAAATAATTAATTTTCTTTAATGAAGTGATACTATATATAACGGACACACTCCTGGATAGGCTTAGCAGTAGTTGAATAAACTAAATAGAATCTGTGTTTTGGCTCTGTTTGTTTGTTGGGTTGATTGTTTTCTGTTTGTTGCTTTGTGTATTTTTTTTTTTGTGTGTGTGTGTTTTGGATTTGGTTTGCAGTTTCTTTAAGAAAGAAAAAGACCATGAAATTGAGAAGATGGAGGGGGTGGAAGAGCAGCTGGATGGAATTTGAAGAGGGGAAAAATATGATCAAAATGTATTTAATAAAAAGTTTTGAAAATTAATTTTTAAACTGGAAGAACAGAAAAGGAGATTTCATTTTAAAAATGATCACACTTTAGTTTTTTCAAACTGTATGACCATGAGCCTGCTGTGGACAAACCTGTTCATGCATATGTATTAACCTAATCCTTTTTTCTTCTAATAAAGAAAATAATTTGTTCTTAAGCTCAATTTCTGCTAAGGAAACTTCCACAGAAGTTGAGCACTTGTGTCCCAATTTAGGTATTTGCAAGTATATTGGGGAATAGAACATAAATATTTTAGCCTTTAGTATAAAATTATTTTCTTTGTCCAACATTTATGGTTTAAGTAAATCAACAGAATACTTAATGATTGATCAATTAATTTTATTTTTCATTGAATATACTACAATGGGTCCCATAGTGCTGGGGTTTTATGATATGTAATAAAAAATTTAAAGTCAACCCGTGAGAATACTAGAATATAAAATAGTATTTTAAATAAGAACATCTATTTATAATTAATATTTATAATAATTATTTTGCATGTTGCTATAACAATGTACTCTAATTAATACAACTTAAGAATGGAAATTCTTATTTTTATCTCTCAATTCAAAGATATATTCCATCCTGGTAAAGGAGTCAAGACAGTTTGCAGGAATATGAAGCATTTGGTCACATTGTGTCCAGAGTCAGAAAGAGAAGAAAGAATCCTGGTGTTGAAGTAGATTACACTCTTTTATACAATCTGTGTTAGGATGAATCTTTTCATCTTAATTAACTAATATAATCAAGAAAATTCATCACAGCCATACCTAGACGTAGACCTAATCCAGATAATCCTTAATAGATATTCTCAGAGACTTTTCTAGTAGGTAATTCTAGATTTTGTCAACTAGGCAACTTGTGGTAGCTGTCATGGTACGAAATAATATCCAGATAGCAAATGGTTTTTGGCTAAGGGTGAGACATGAGACTTAATATCTTAATTTTTTGTGGCTTGTCATTGTGGATAGAAATCTGAATTCACACATCATTCAAGTTGATTTATTTTATCTTCTTAGTGTACCATCCTAAGGATTTTGAAGTCTAGTTTGATATTAACAGAAACACCATAATCAATATGTAATGACTATCACAGTGTAGTAATGGAATCTCTTAACATGTTTAAATATTTCTAGTTACCTTTAAATAGTTTGAAAAAGGCAACAGAGATATAATCAATATAGTGATCAATAACTCAAACTGTAGCTTTCTCCAAAGATCAAAGTTTCTTCAAAATGTAAGTCACAAAGCTAACATAACTTTTAGTTCAGAGAGTGGCTTGATGCCACAAGATTAAGTAAGCATCACTAATGTGCTTACATGGAATCATATCATAGCCAATTCTATTTCTGTCCTCACTCCATTACTCAGAGCTTAAGGTGATGTCACTGTGGATTTGGTTTGGCATGAGATTCATGCATTGCATATATGAGTATAAGTGTCTTATGATACATGGAGAGGAAAAAGTATGGATCAAGGATGATTTCAATAGAAACTTTGGAACTTGATAGCAACTCATCTGAATCATTTTTAAATCAAACTGACCATCCTTCAATCTTGGAATTCAATCATTTACCTAAGTAGCTTAATGCATTTTGTCAGTGCAGCCGGCACTCTCAAAATCTTACAGGGTTTCTGCTTTTGTAAAGGCTAAATTAAAAGGCTTCCACTAGTGGTGGTTCTAACCACAGAGGATGACTCATTCCCTAAGTAAAATCACCCTCTGCTGTAGTTTGTCTTGGGTAACTGTTAAGTGCTTTCTATAAGAAACATTCATGCAAAACTGTTCTTTCCTTATCATGAAGGTACTTTAACTCAGTGGGATAGATTCGTATATTGTAACCACCTCCTGTATTTTGTTTTTCTTGTGGGGGGAAAAACTGTTGTTTTGTTAAAAGCTGGTTGTAGAGGCTTGAGCCAATGATGAAATTAACCTGCACTTTTTTTCCTTGTTTCCTGGCATTCAACTCTTTAAAAGGCCTAAGAAAGAGGCTGAAATGAGGAAGAACTGTTGTCACAGAACTACACTCTCCTCATTATTTCTAGGCATTCTTGTAATTGCAATTTGTCGTTTTCATTAGCATTTTGTGTGCTTTGGCCTGCAGGTGGAGAATTGCTCTTTCGTTTAGAGTTTAATATTTGTCTCATGTCAGAAAACAAAGGCTTGGCCAGACATTGTTTCCTTTCTAAAGTATTGGACTGACTAAATCAAGGCAGTATTCAAAATGTTAAAATATAATGATTTTAACTGGGGCATGGACCAAATGGCTCTCTGGTTCCTTTGGGATTCAAAGCCTAATAAATTATTATCAATAATAGTTAAGATATGTAGAAGAGTGGTAGGTAGAAATAAAAGTAACTCCAAACATTCTGCAAGCATGAGTATATTGATAGATCAGGTACTGTATAAGATACCAGAGTCATGAAATGAATAATCACATACCCCATACTTGGAAAAATTAGGAGTCTGTTGAGACCTATCTCTGTATCAATAATTCTGACCCAGCACAGAATCTGTAGAGTTAGGAAATTTCTGAGCAATGTAGACCACGAAGGAACAGATAGAATAGACAGCTCTACTATTGTCTAATTGTATCCTACTCTACTTTGGTGACTTCAATATGGACACAATTCTATGTAGATAAATAATTGTTGACTTTGAAGTGAATGTACAGTTAATTCACTTCTTTCATGAAGAACATTGAGGAAAACACATCAGGGCACAACTGAAGACATTTCCTGTGTGTTCTTCAAAATAAAATACCTTAACGTTCCAGGAGAATACAAGATTTTAAAATTTAGATAAAAACCAAAGGCCAAATAGTTGTAAGTTCACATATTACTGTTTCAAAAGCTCTTTATTATTATATACTTTCCCCATATTTCACCATTTAATCTACCTCCCATCCACAACTCTGATCTAACTCTGCTTTTCTCATTATTCACTTTAATCTCTTCTACAATATGTTCTATCTCTTCTTCTTTAAAAGTCCATCTATAGCCCTTTAGTAATTTGTTAATATATATGTATATTGCAAGTGAAATATACATGCACACACACACACACACACACACACACACACACACATATATATATGAAAATCAATCAAAGCTAGCATTCACAAATGAGAGGAAATACGTGACATTTATCTTTCCTGGTCTAGGTCTGGCCTACTTCAAGTTTCATCTATTGAGATACAAATTTCATTTAGCTTAGTATCATAAGAATACTCCATTGTGGAAATAAATGATATTTTTATTACTCATTCATCAGGTGATAAACATCAAGGCTGTTTTCATTTCTGGTCTTTTGTGAATATAGAAGCAATTAACGTTGATGAGCAGGTACCTCTATAGTAGGATATAGTCTTTGTGGTATTTGCCCGAGAGTGGTAGTAATGAATCATGTGGTAAATCACAATAGAGTGGAGCAAACAGTCTTTTCACATGGTAATATTAGAATAACTAGAATATACAAGCAAGATCTTTCATTTCCAAAATTCACACAGAAGGAAAAACCCCTTCAGTAAATAAAAGGGTTACTGCAGTATAGTCAGCCACCAGACTATTACTCAGGGCTAAGACAAAGTGGTATAACTATTTGCCAAAAGAATCAGAGAGAGCATTAATGAATATTGAATATTACTAAGTCAAATAACCCAGTTGGCAAAAGCCTATCTATTGTTTACTTCCAATTGGATGTCATTCTATAAAAGGCAAACCTATAGAGACAGTTGAATGCAGTGTTTGCAGGAGAGGGATTATTTGGTAGAGCAGAGGATGTTGAGGACGGAACTGTTCCGAATGAGACTACTGTGATAACAGATATGTCTCCTTACACATTTGTGCAAGCAATACAAGGTACAAACCAACAGTGAACCCTAATATAAATTGCCCTTTATGTAGTAATTTCGTGTTGCTGGAATTCTATCATTTCTACCAGATATACTCCTGTTGGAGAAGCTTTTCATGTTGGATGCAATTCATATACGAAGACAGGAGATAAAGTGAGTTTGTTTCCTCGGCAAGGTCTGGTCTGTGTCAAGAACTTAAAACTTCTCTTAAATACAGTCTATTTTCAAAAATGTCTGCAACACAAATGTTATATTTAATACGCAGTGGGCTTTCTAGCCTATCATATCCTCACTTCTAGGGAAAAATGGTGTGAGAGACAGAGTTTACACCCACCTGTAGGTACTTAGGGATGGATTCAGGCACAAACAGAGATTAAGCTAAACCTCAAACACAGAAATTGTTTGCAAAAAGTATCCTTAAGTTTGTCCTAGTCTTTTAAGCCAAGCCCTGGTGATTCGAGAAATGAAAGAGAGTTCCTTCAAAGGGAGAGTTAGGAAACCCCATAGCCTTGATAAAAACACATCAAATGAGATGCTAACACCCCACATTGATCACACTCAGAAAGCCTGACTGAAGATGTTTATCCTAATCCTCCAATCCAGACACTTCCTGAGATATGGACAGGAGGGGTAATTACTCCAATACATAAAAACAGAAAAGCTCTCAACCCAAACAGCCTGAGAGATCTCCATTAGCTGCACCGGCAGTAAACCCTGACGCTGCATCCTTGGTGAAAGAATAAAGCGACGTCGCCCTAGTGACAGCAACATCCATAAATCCAAATTGGATTCCTCCCTTGAAAATGAGCCACCGACTTCATCTCTCCCCAGATTGCTGCATATTAACAAATATGTAGGAAAAATCCAACTGGGAGGAGAGATTTTCCTTGCTTTATTAGAGTTTAAAATCGCCCTGGACTCAATCTGGCACCAGAAGTGAATCCATGACTGCTACAGAGGGAATGGATGGAAAAACAAATGACGTATATCAGTTCCAGTACCAATCCATCAATTGAAGGATGAAAATAAGCATAAATGGATGTCTTCAAGCGAGAAAGTGAGACAAGGACACACATCTCATAGCTTAATAGATGCTTGGATGAGTTACTCCCGGGGTTGGAGCTGTACCCAAGCTCAGGGCCTCCTATAAACCAAAGAAAAACTGCCTATCAAGGCACCATACTGGGTTGGGTGTCTTTGTGGCATTTACATCATTCATGTGGGAGCAAAGCAAAAGAAGTTAGTCACACATTAGTAACCAAGCCCTCTAGATCCATCTGTGGAACAGTTCTTAGACTATTTTATTGATGATATGATAGAGTGATGATTGATAATAACACACAATATGGAAAACAACACGCCTGGTTGATCATTAAAATGTGAATGACAAGAAATAACAGATTGCAATGTGCTTAATTCAATGAATTTTTTTGATATCCAAAATATATGACATATCTTCAG
The DNA here is from genome assembly GCA_021653895.1 of Mastomys natalensis. Lineage (NCBI taxonomy): Eukaryota > Metazoa > Chordata > Mammalia > Rodentia > Muridae > Mastomys > Mastomys natalensis. The sequence goes on along the minus strand of JAJTUV010000002.1, from coordinate 462,726 downwards.
CCTTGGAATTCATAGTCCTTTTAATTAATTAGAAATATTTTCCTGAAATATATTTCGATGATAGTCTTTCCTCTGCCCAAATCCTCACAAATCCACCGTTTCTCTCTATCAACCCCAGTTCAGGTTCTTCCCCTCCCTCTCTTTTGAAAAATAAGTAAAAATGAAATATCCAAACAAATAATAAAGCAAAAATACTAAAACAAAATAACAAAAACTGCACATAAATCTTATGTCCATATTGTTTTGACCAACTTTCCTTGGGCATGGGCTTGCCACAAAGTGTTGTGAAACCCAGTGTCATACCTTTGGAAGAAAATAATTTTCCTTTCCAGAGCAAGTATCTATTGCAAGTAACCAAATAGCTTCCTGGTTAAGGGTAGGAATTTGTGTACATTTCTCTTTCAACATGCCGGAATTTTTTTCTTCTTCAGGTCTTGTATGTGCTGTCACACTTCCAGGAAATTCATATGTGTGTCAGCCTTTGTGTTCCTGAAGATCCATCTACTGCCTCTGGCTCTTACAGCTCTGGGAGAGCATAAGTTTAATATAATCATTTTTAAAAAGTATAGAATGTAAAACTCCCTTTAACAATTTTCAGAGACATCTCAAGAAATAAACTCTATGTTTCAGAAGAATGAACCCTACGTTTTCCTCCACCCCAAAAGCATCACTTCAGAGAATAGAACTGCACAGAAGCAGGCAGTGAGACACAGCCTTTCTCACATGTAGCATGTTAGTTCGACATTGCACAGGTCTGCACATAGTCATTGTATAACAAACCATAACATCATTGATAAGCATAAACTCAGATGATAACTTCTTATTCATGCACTTCCTGCTCTGCAATTTGGAAAAGAACTAAAAGAGAAGAGGGAAAAGAAGGAAGAGCAGGAGGAAGAGGAGGAGGAGAGAGAGAAGAAGGAGAAGGGAGAGGAGAAGCAGAAGGATGGAAAAGAAAACTCAGCTTTAAAAAACTCTCAGAAAGTAAAATAATAAATATACCCTTAACTATTTGCATAAACTTTCATGGACAATGTTCTTTATAAGATAATTTTAGTTCAGTGTTCTGACTTGCTGGTAATGAATGCTTACATATGAATCCTAGCTCCTTGAGCCTGAGGAAAAAACAATCAAAAAAGTTATGAATTTTGTTTAAATATATTTAGATCACAATATCAATTCTACCATAAAATTTCTATCTTCCATAATAATTCCAATGTAAAGAATAAAGAAGTGAAAAGACCCTTTTTGAATAAGAATCAAGTAGTATATATCAGTGCATAAAACAAATTAAAAAAACAAACAGAAAACTTCATGGAATGATGTATTCAACTGAGGTAGACTATGAGACAGTAACAAATACTCTTATGACAGATTGAATAACTTCTCTCTAAAGGCTTAAAATCAAGGTCTAAATCACCAGATAGTTGGAGTTATCTGCAAAGGAAAGATAAATGCACTCAAAGTTGGTAGGAGAGCAAGTGTAACCGTCAAACAGGGTAGACTGTTTCCTGGAGAAAAGGTAGCAGAAATGCTAAGTATTCAGAAGGCTGGAGGAGGCAGAATGGAAGAGTTGGGCTCTGAGATATGTCTGGCTGTATAGGTCTTGGCTTTGCAAATTAGAATAAGAAGCCAATGAAAGATGAGAGGAACCATATAAGTGGAAGAAAATGTAGAGTTGCTCTAATTTTCCTTTAAAGATGAGATTACAGGGGCCAAACTGGTTACTGTCTAGGAGACAATGAGTGGAGGTGGGAGAAGGCTGGGAATGGAGATCTTGTGATCAGTAGCAAATGCAGGGTATATTCTGAAAGTAGAACACAGGGGCTTCACGGGATCTCCAACAACTTTAAAAGTTTCTAATAAACACAAGGATTCAAACCATAGAAACATTCCTAAATTGGATTAGCGGGAAAATAAGTATTTTAAGCCCTGAATAATCACTATGTTCAAGGTTAGAAAGAATTGTGAAACTAAAAATATTTTCCATGATCTTCAAAAGGAGATTTTAGACACAACATAAGCAAAATATTTTATTGTTATTATAAATGTTGTAGGCTGTGCTTACTAACAAGAAAGTGTGCTGGTGGGATATACTTAGGTTTAATGGTAGATTAAATATTTATACAGATAAAATTTTAAGAAATGATTATGTACAATAATAACAAATTCAATTTTTATCATTTGAATATATCAACAACAAATATATTGTCAATAAGAAGAAATGGAAATTCAGGACCTACCTCAGCTATTAAAGCTCATGGGTTTTTTTTTTTTGGAATTCTGTTTGAATATACAGGTGTCAAATCTTCATTTCTAAATTGCCCATCATTCTACAATATGATTAATTTGCTAGTTTACATTAATGCTCTAGAGATTATCTGTTGAAAACAGAAGTACCAACACAGCACTCTCTGATAAGATTATGTTTGTTTAAATTGTTGTAGGTCAATCTGGTTTATTTATTTCCCCACTATAACCTCTTACATTTTCATCAAGGGAATTTTCATAAGATGGAGGTGCCATAAGTGATACCTGTAGGTGATGGGTTCTGGGAATTGTATTCTACACATATGCATTCATTGTTGTTTGTGATTATCTGAAGATACCAGGCAGCACTCAGCCTCCTGGCTTCCTGTGTGGTATTTAATGTTTCTTTGCTTATCAACCTAAAGAGCTCGATGGAAGATTACAACTTGAATTTCCTATTTTTTCAAGCCTAGCAATTCTAGTTACTTCACAATAGTTTGCGTGGTAATTGTTTATCTTCCCATAAAAATTGTTATCATAGATGCCTTACATCCATTCATACATTCATTTACTCATTCTTTTTCTTTTCTCTCTCTACTTATTCTTTACTGTATTTTTTGCTATTAATGTTGTTTCATGAGCCATTTGTTTATCTCTTAGTCATTAGATTTTAAATCCCACAAGTCACTAGGCATTGATGTATCAAAGATATAAAATTAATTTGACAGAAAAGTTTTCTCCAGGAATCTAAAGTCTAATTGGAATCATGGAAACATAAAGATACAAAGTCAGTTTTCATGTGTGTTTTTCATATTTGATAATGTTTATTTTTTCTGATATAAACAAAAACTATAAAATAATAACAGCATTTTCCCTAATGTTATCAAAATTTCTAGGTGTTGGGAAAGTATTATTAATATTTAAGAAATTGCTACAAAATGTCAAGAACACCTGTTGAAATGTAGCTGATGTAATATCTAAAGACATAGATGAAAGAGCAGCATTGACTAGATAAAATGTTCTGGTAGGACATCAGGTCAAACACAGATAGAGGTGCAGAAAAGTCAGTTACCTGAACAGATTTGAGGCACTGGAGAGGAGCTGAAGCACAATAAAGGCTAGAATCCAGAGGAATAAAGTTAGGTAGCATGTGAAACAGTTATTTCTAGGGTCTGACAGTTCTTAGGTATGTTGGCGTTTCTTTTCCAAAGATCTGCTGTCCTGTGCTAAGTCATTCCAAGTTACATGTTGGTGTTGTCATACTAATTGGACAGAGACAGAGCCCTTTATCTGGGGTAGGTGATGCGTCAGTTGGTTGGTAAATAGCATCTTATAGGGTCTAAGGCTTAAAAATTTAAGCCTGGCTTTATTGTTCATTGGGAGGTAGAATCATTAATGAAATAATATCAGTGGTGAAAGATAATCAATTCATATAGTTTCAGCAGAGATGTATTTAACTTCTTTCACAACTCTATGTTAAGTAACATCATGTGTGCAGCTTGAAAGTACATGATTAATATAAAAATGCCTACAGTAAAATCATATTTTATTTTTCCTTATTTTAAGAATTAACATCTTGGGATTCTTAGAAAACTGTTAAATTAATTCCATAGGGTAAATGATCAGATTTCCCTTTTGTATCGTTTTAGAATTGTATTTTTGGGACATGAAAAAACTTGAACTCTATAGATTCCAGAGGTAGCTGGAGACAAATTATAGAATTACAAGGGACATGGAAAGCTAAATTGTTTGATATTGAATACACTATTTAGAAAACCTTAACTTAAACCTAGATATCTCACAAGGAAATCTTTGACTCCTATTTCTATTTGGAATTTAAAGAAATATTTATAAAATTAGTATCCTGAAGCTCAAGTGAGTTTCAGAAAATAAAAAAACCTCTTATAGTCTGTTTTCTACAAATAAAAGGCCTAGCAAATTATTTTAAAATAGTTATTGTCTTAGAAACTCTAACATAGGAGATCATGATAAGAGCCAAAATTACAGGTTTTATCAAAGTGATCATTTCTTTTTGATGAATGTCCTCATAGTACTGTCAAAATATTAGCAGGTCATTAAAAACGTCAACCTGATATCAATATTACATAACTGTGTGTGTAGCTTATGTACCTTTTATATGTATTAGTCATTTGAAAGTGTTAGATATGTTTGATAATATTCACCCCTGCTGCTAATCTTTAAAAATATACCATACTTCCATGCCATCCAAATCTATCTATCTCTATCTATCTATCTATCTATCTACCTATCTATCTATCTATCTATCTATCTATCTATCTATCTATCTATCTATCTTTTAACTCATCAAGACAAATTTATGCTATCAAATATTCTATGCTTTTGTCCTTCTTAGAAAGAGTATCAAAATACTCAACCAGAACTCCCAGGGTCTAAACCTCCAGCCTGGGAACAAAAGGGGAGGGATTCATGGCTCTACCTGTATAGGTAGTTGTGGATGGCCTTGTCAGGCATCAGTGGAAGAGGAGGACCGTGGTTCCTGAAAACTTAGATGCCCTAGTTATAGGGAATTTGAGAACAGGGTGGCAGGAATGGGTGGATGGGTGGGGACACACCCTCATAGAACTAGGAGGAGGGGGGATGGGATAACGGGTTTTGGGGGGGGATGGAAGAGGGGATAACATTGAAAGGTAAATAAATAAAATATGCAATAAAAAACATAATGGAGCTGGCAATTGTAGTCGAGCAGTCGAGACTTTGTGTCACCAATTTATTACGGGGATTCCATATAATCCTTAAGGACAAGTTATTGTGGAAGAGGCCCATGGAACTTTAAAAAGATTGGTGAGACATGCTGTTGCTGAGACAAAGAATGATGCCAACCTGTGAGCTTGCTGAGTGCCCTGACAAGGGTGATTGGGGAGCTGTATTGGACATATGTTCCTGATCTAACTTTGTTTGCCTATATCCCAGATGAGACAAGCTGCCTTGTCTCAAGTTTTTAGACCTTGTGGGACAGAGAATCAAAAAGAGAAATTATAATGTTTCTTGTATTTTTCTTAAAGGTGACCAGCTATTAGGACTCAATCATGTACTAGTCTAGAAATAATCCAATATTGGAAATAAGAGTCTACATTTGGAAAGCTGGATCTGGACATTTTCAGAGACATATTTGGAAGTTAGCTGTAGTTCACTATGATAGCAAGAGATAAAGTTGGGATAGGGTCTGGATTTCAAACAAGGGTTAATGCATGTTTTTAAGACTCTTAATTGTCAAGCTAAAATTGGTTTTGTCTCTTCTATAGCATTTACTGTAAGTTGCACTGACTGTATAATTTCCAATTGTGTTAGTGTGTTGAAACCTGGCATGTCTGTTATGGGAGTCTATCAACCAGCTTTTGTCTTACTGCCCTGAGTATTAGAAAACCCTGATCCTCTGAAAAAACTTTGAAAGTGCTGGAAGAAGTGAGTTAGGCTTTAAGCAGAAGCAAGAGAGTAGTGGGCTTGATTATTGCTGGTATAACAGCTTTAATTTCATTAATTGCTAGCACCACTGCTTCTGCAATAGCATTGACACAAGGAGTTAAGACAACTACTTTTGTTAACCATCTAGCAAAAAAAAATGTTACTAATGTACTGACTATACAAAAGGATTTATGTAGGTATTTGGAACAACGGATGATGCTCTATAACCCATTCAAATTATCTGAAGGTGGTTCAGAGTTCAAGAGTTAGGATCTATCCCAAGGGCCATAATAAATATCAATGGAGTAGTGTTACTTCTGAGATTTATAATGATTGTCATTATAATTAGAAAAAAGTTTAAAGACACCTGTAGGGTATTTGGCATAACCCTAACACCTCTCTGGGTGTTTTAACTTTGCATAGTGAAATTATGAATTTAAAGAATGCTGCTCTGTTGAGCTTTGATGCTGCAGATAATGTTGATAAAATCATCCATGGCCTGAGGTCAGTATTTCCATTTTAGTCAAACCTCAGGAATGGCATATATAGCTTGATCAGGCTAGCCCTTCTTGTCCTGGGACTACTTTTATTCCTGCCCATTGTGTTAAAGCTTGTCTCTAACAATATCAACAGGCTGGCAGGCAAAGTACATGACTTGAAACTGACAATGGACCCCCTGACAGAGTTATTAATTTAACAGCCTGGCATGCCAAGGATGGGTAAGATTATGCAAAGAGCCTTACCAACCTAAGGCAGAATGCTCAACTCTCCTGTCCATGTTACAATTTGGCCTAGCTTGGGCTTTCACAGGTTTAGTGCACACTCTCTCAACAGCTGCGAGTTCAGATGTGCAGTTGTTCTGCTTTGCCTAGAAGTCACTATATTCTTGGAATCATCCACTGCTCTTGATCTTAAACTTTGTCTGCTCTGACTTCTGCAGTGACCCCTGAATCTTGTGGTATATATGAAGGATGTATTATTTTTTATTAGACTCATGATTAACATTTTGTAACTTATTTCTTGTACCAATGCCAGTGGTGTATTCCAAAGTCAGTATAAGTTTGGTTCGCTATAAGGACTTGTAGTCAAATTCCAAAGCATAACCATGAACAAAACCAAAAATTGGTAACATTCGTGGGTCAATAGAACCTCATTGGCCAACAGTTCTAAAAGAAATAACACATTCCAGACACAGACTATATAGTTGTTAGTCTCTAGTATCTAGTAGGGCTACTGTATTCTTGTTCTAGGGTAACTCCTTTTTTTACTTATTTTATGTCTGTATGTATATATTTTAAGACACTTCTTTATAACAATTTTAAAGGTCTTTAAAGGGTATCAAAATATAGTGATATCAATGGGGAGTAATACATAGCACTAGTAACAACTTGCAAGAGCAACATTTCAGTTATATGTTATTCCATAATTCAATTTCCTCTACTGAGTAGACTCTGGCTAACTCACATGAGCACATAAGTGTTATGGTCTGGGACACAACTTCTCTGAATTTGTTCATTAAAAATCTAACTCTAATGTGGATTGTATTTGGAGACAGGGCCAAATGGTAGTAATTAAAATTAAATAAATTTTACTAATACAAAGAGAAAAAGAACCCCAAGAACATGTCTACACCGAGAAGGTGCAGTAAGTAATCATGGCAATATAGGAAACAAGAACTTGTTAGAAACTGATCTTGAAGCTACATTGACCTTGGCTTTTGGCTTTAAGAAAGTTCCTGTTCTGAAAGCACTTTGGTGCAAATTCTGCTGGTTATGAAATTCATAAAATTGATAAGTGATAGACAGAGTTACCATAATGATTAACTTCACCATCGAATGATAAAGATGGTGGATTCTTGATCATAACAATAAGAAGGTCAATACTTAATTACATTCACTTCTGACACTGAGATGATTTCTATTGGCTAAATTCATCGCTTTCCTTTCTTCTTTGTTTTCTAATGGTTACTGTTAAGATATGGTCTCTGCTCCTTTACACTTCACTTTGTGACTCAATCTATATTCCACTGAATTCATCATTTCCTTCTTTCTTATACACTTCACAAGGCAATCAACAAATTTTACTTTCTTTTACTGGTTTGAGAAACTCTGTGCTTCTATGTAGAAAATTCACAGATATATTCTGTACCAGCTTCAGTTACATTTTCAAAGAACCTGCTTAATTTCTCTGAATGTAGGGAAGGCTGGAGCTGAGGATGAGGGTGGTAGCTTTGGTATATCTTCTTAAGTGTATTTCCCTCTAGCTACGAATTCACAGAAATAGAACTTATAAATGGGAATGAACAATGCAAGAGTCTTTTAGGAAAATTGATGGCAGGTAAAAAGTTTTTTCCTCTAGTAGGTAGAATGCTTGATTAATAGAGGAATTTTACTTCTTGACCTCAATGGATAACTGAATGTCTACACTTATTAAAATAGATGTAGTATTTTCTATAATATGTGATTCGATGTTCTCCTCTTTGGAATACAGAATATTTTCCCTACTCACTTTTCAATTGTGTATATCTGTTATAAGTATGTTAGTTTTAAGTAAGCTATTTCTAAAAGCCCAAGGAGGTATATTTTTCACATTTCTTTTTATTTGCTGAGGTATAAAAGGAAACCTCTGTCTCAGACACCATGATTATTAAGTCATTTCTCCACAGGTTTCCAGGGACCGTCTGCTAACTAATTTCCATTTTCAGTGGCTGATGACTGTGTTCATTCAACTAGAGTGATGGAGTTTCTTTTCAATGGTTTTAAAATAGGGTCTTTTTATAGAAGGTTTCTGCATATAACTGTTGAAGGTGCAGTATGCCATTTGTTTTTGTTAAAAGTTTCATTCAGGTCATAAATGACTGATGATGCATACATGGCAAGTTCTGCCCTAATTCCTGGGTATTTAATGCTGCAGGCATTTAGCCTTCTAGTGTAACATAGAATGAAAAGGAAGAATATTTATTGTTAGTTAGGACTGTTTCTTCTTGCCAAATACTGTATCCAAGGTACTTTGTAATATCATTCCCATTTTCCATCTGAATAAAGCGAGGACCTGAAGGTGAGTTAGGTTAATCTGGTAATAGAGTTATACAAAAAGGAAAAATTATACCAACTTGCATTATTAAAGAAAGAGAACTAAGGTTTCAATTCCATATCTATCTGACAGATTGTGATCCCAAGCAAAGGATGGTCATTGGCAGCCTTGGTAAATCCTAGCACCTTTTCATGGGGATCAACTGTTGATTCTTTCTACAATATTCTATTGTAGTAAATTAGTAAGAGCATTAAATACCCAGGAATTAGGGCAGAACTTGCCATGTATGCATCATCAGTCATTTATGACCTGAATGAAACTTTTAACAAAAACAAATGGCATACTGCACCTTCAACAGTTATATGCAGTTTAGTAAATTAGATAAGTGCATTACATTTTTAAATGTTTGTCTTTCTTGTAATGCTTATGCCTTGTAATTTTTCTTTCATCGGGGCCTCTCTTCACTCACTGTTTACAAGGTAAAGTCTATTACAGGGAACGGGGTGAAGCATTGTCTTGTCAGTTTGAAAAGTTTGATTTCCTAAGAAATTGCAAGTTCTTTAATAGCAGAAACAAGGATGTATCATTAAAATTCCCCTTCTTGGAATGGAGGATTTCAATAATGATTGTTGATTCATATTGGACACTTAATATGCCCAACATACTTTACATTATTTCCATGTGAATCGGTGGACTTCTTTCTTTACAAATGGGAAATGTAAACACCATAGACAATAGTTAAAGTGCTAAGTTCACACATAGACCAATGTACCATCCAATCTAGCCAATCAAGCTCTCCAGCATTGTGCACTGCTCAATATAAACCTTTAATAGTGGCTGGAGGGAGCCATGTAGAGAAAAGTTCTAAGGAGATACTAAGTACTATTTCCTTATATGAAACTCCATGTTTCTCAATCACATGTTGGCTATGTTCCAGAATAAACAAAGAATAAAGGTAGGTTTGGAAGTAATCCAAAAGTAGGGTATATTTACTTCCTATTCCTAAGGAGGTGCAAGATAGAACAAGTTTCTAGGGTAGAAACTGCTTTACAGTTGATTTAAGAGTTCATTCCTGAGTTAAGAAGAACACTTAGGGTTAAATTCTTCTGTACAGAACAAAACCTATAAAGTAGAGATGTTCAAATAAATAAACATTCACATTTACCACAAGTACTCCAGTTATTCACACTCTAGATCCATCAGGTAGCAAGTTTATCACCACTTTCCCATGTATTCCTATCTCAATGGCTTTCACGGAGAGGATGTATCAACAAAAGGTGAAGAACAGGAGCACTTCCAGAATGTTTTCCAATGAATTATGTTTACAGTTCAATGTCCAGCACTCAGCCACATGGCCACATTTGCTTGCAAATGTACAGAGAGACATAGTTTCAATTAGGCACATGCCTGTCTTCAAACATTGTTTGACTTAAATGAAAACAGAATGGATATTGTAACTAGTGGTCTCAATGTGCAGTTCTTCACAGAAACAGTGGATCAAACAGTTAATTAAAGAACTCTAACCTAGCAGTGGTGGTGCACGCCTTTAATTTCAGCACTTAGGAGGCAGAGGCAGGCAGATTTCTGAGTTCAAGGCCAGCCTGGTCTACAGAGTGAGTTCCAGGACACCCTGGACTACACAGAGAAACCCCTGTCTCAAAAAAAAAAAAAAAAAAACCAAAAAGAAGAAAAAAGAAAAAGAAAAAATTCTAGTGCAACCATAAGTTACAGAAGAGAAATAATTCATGGATTTATTAAAAAAAAATCATGTCCCAATGATATGAAAAACATTCTTGAATTCCAGGTAGCTTAAAACTAGTTTGAAAATATTGATACCCAGATGACCTTGAAACAAAAAGGGTGACATGGCACTACCATGATACACTCTGTGTAATGAAAATAAATACATAGGGATGTTTTCTACAGTAGGATACTATGTAAGGCCCATCTCCATCATTACATATCTAAGGAAGGTAGAGGAGGCCAACTGAGCTAAAATCCAACCTGTTATATCACTATACAATTGGGTATAGAAATCCAATCAAAGACAAGGCAAGCAGTTTTCTACATCTAAAATTATGAATTAGATTTTATAATATGTCTGTATATAAATAGAAAGAATAATGAACAATACATTATTATATAAAAATCCTGAAGGTAAAAGGTTCTACATATACCCTAACATATATTGTTCTGGTACCCTTTGATACCATGTGTTTCTATCACAGTGTCTGAAGACACTGGTGATTCTCATTCTCAGACTTTGTCAATGTATGTAAGTACTTTATCAAATAAATAGACAACATCACTGTGAGTTTGAAACTTTTCTTTTAAATTCAACTACAGTAGATTTCTAGGAATAATGTAACGAAATACCATAGACTATGTCTTGGCATACAGAAACATATTTCTTTACAACTTCAGAAATTTATTCTGACACCCTTCTCTACTTACTGGTAGACACCATCTCCTTGTATCTTCAAGTAGTGATTTCTGTTTACTTTTGGAATCTTGTCTCTTCTTTTAATGACATCAGGCATATTGGATTAGGATCCACTCTAATGACATTAATTTGATTACTTCAATAATTTTTATTTTCTACAGTTTGTCAGGATGTCTTCTTTGTGTATATGCTTGTCTCTGTGGGAGAGTGGGGAGTACTTATGCATGTAGCAACCATATGTAAATGTCAGGTGTTTCCTGTTGCTTTCTACTTTAATTTTGAGACAAGGTCTCTAGTTACTGATACAAGCTACTATCTGAATTTTATATGGGATGTAGAGTTCTGAATTCAGTTCCTTCTTCCTTTCTTCCTTCCTTCTGTCTATCTTTAATTCCTTCACTTTTTACTATTTATTTTCTCTGAGACTCTATTTTAATTGCAACATATCTTTCTTTCCCTTTCTTCCTCCAAACTCTTACATATAACCTTTCCTGCTCTCCTTTAAATTCATGATATATTTTTCATCAACTACTGCTGCAAATATCTATCTATCTATCTATCTATCTATCTATCTATCTATCTATATTCCTAAATAACTTATTGAGTCCATGTAATATTACTTGTACATATGTTTCCAGGGCTGGCCATTTGATATTGAATGACTAGTTGATGTGATCCTTTCTGGAGAGGGCCACCTCTCTTGTTTCCAGTGTTACCCCATTGCCTGTAGTACTTTATGTAGGTTTGAGACCTTCTGGGCTTTTCCCCATGCAGTTTGGCATATTTTTTGGTGCCTTCCTTTGTCAGCTTCTATCTGGGCAACCATTTTGGTGAGAGTTTATGGGTGTAACTTCTGACATTACTAGGAGAAGCAATCTTACAGCAAACACCTTGATCCTCTGTTTCTCACAATCTTTCTGCTCCCTCTATTACAAGGTTTGCAGAGCCTTTGGTGTTTGAATGTTTGGTAGTTGAACCCATTAGAACTGGGCTGCAGAACTCTGTATTTTTATTGGTTGTTCTTTTCTTTAATGGTATCTCTCTTTGTAAAGGGAAATTTCCTTGATGAGACTATAAGGACTAAACGTGTCTGCTTGTAGAATGACAAATTTTTATAGACTTTTTTTTATGACTCTCACACACAGCTCTCAATATATTAATTTGGGGGCTATGTGATTCAGTGCATAACACCAACTATGTACCAAAAAGAATCATCTATGCTATTGCACTGCTTGGTAGCACATTGGAATAAGGGAATACATAGGGTCATCATTATCATCAGGGATTATTGATTAAGCATCCTTATGTGACAAACTCCCTGTCAGGACCTGTAGCATCACAAGACTCAGCAAGGTGCAAAGCTTTTCATTATCTCTGTTTTCTGAGTTCAAATATGCTGCACAAGACAATCTATTTCACTTGCTTTCTTATTGAAATTTATCCTTCTGTAGAGGCAAAACAGGATCTAGATGTTGAAGAGAGCAGTTCTTTAAACTCAAGAAATATTTGATAAATATACATGATAGGAATGGATAGGAGAACAAAACATTACTTTTGAAGTCCCTTATGGTTGAATTTAGTTTATGATACTTAGCAATTGTGCAACGCTAGATACTCAGGTAATATCTCTGTAAATGGAAATGGTATTATTTACAAAGCTTTATTAAGTAATATGCCATAGGACACAATTAAATTGTTAAACTCTAATCACGTGACATAGTATTTCTTTTCATAAATTACATTGATATTACCTGTCAATATTCATCATGTTCATTTCACTCATGGTCAGATCTATCAGTATGTCAGAATCTTGTACACAGCTCTGTTTTCCAGAAATAACATTATTTTTGCTAGAGTTCAAAGAGGGTGTAGTACTATTCCTTTATAATTTACCATATTTGCATACTTTTTTGCAGGATTTCCTTTTTGAGCCATTAATTTATAGCAAAGGTTCTAAGTCTTTCTAATGTTTGGACTCCTTAAAAACAGTTTCTCATGTTGTAGTGACCTCAACTATAAAATTGTTTACATTGGAACTTTATAACTGCAATTTTCTACTGTTGTGAATCATAATATAAATATCTGTGTTTTATGATGGTACTAGATGACCCCAGTGATAGGGTCATTTAATCCCCTAAAGGTTTGTGACTACAGGTTGAGATTCTCTAAGTTAGAGGAATTGAGGGAGGACTGTATTACTTTTGTCTTATGGGTAATGTAGGTGCATTTTTGAGTTGTTGAAAATGTCAAAATACAGTTAGTGTGGACAATGAGGAATAGTCCATATGCAGAAAGCTATAGTTTAACTCATTTCTGTTTCAGCTGAAGTAAGATCATGTTGTCTTGCTCTAAATAACTAATTCAAAACCTCAGTGTCTAAATGAAGTTTGTTGGGGGCCAACTTTGAGCAGAAAGTGGCTATCATCTTTGTAGCCATCTCAGGACATATACCCTGACAAGAGACTTGTTTTTAACAGCCTACAACAGCTGAGCACACTCTGATAAACATCTTGTTTTTCTCACATATCTTGTTTTGCTGCTTAGTGCCTCCAGCTGCAAGGTGCACGTGGTCTCTATGCTGCAAGGTGCACGTGGTCTCCACACAGCTAGCTAGGTGCACGTGGTATCCACACTTCGAGACACATGATATAATGCCTTCAGCTGTGCTTGTCTACTAGGGAAAGGCACGTGGTAAAGGGTATAAATACCCAAAATTTCTTTTCAATGAATGAGACTTGATCAGACTTTGTCTTGTCTCCATTCTTCGAGTCTCTTGCCCCTCCCCACTCTCTTTCTTGCTAGACCCTGACAGGTGGACCAGAGCAGCAGTGCAGGGTGGATACAAACGGGCCTTTACAGAAGTTTATTTTGTTTATAAAGTATTCACTCAAATCAAGCAGTAAGGAGATTTTTCTTTAGCCTTACATGCACCAAATCAACAGAGACTTGCCTCTGACATATGCCTTTAAGGGAAGTTGATACTAAGTCAATTGCATGCACTACACCTTAATACTGGAATTTGTTCCAAGAGATAACATTGTCCACTTCTTGCAACATCTTCTAGATGAAAGAAAGTCACAGAACTCTTTTACTCTTACCATATACCAAAAAGGAGAAAAGAGGACATACCAGTGGGGTATAATAAAGCCTATCATTTATAAATTCATCCAGTATTTTGCATGTGATGAGAACCTCCCTTGTAAATAAATTTTAAAAAGAAATTTCCCAAGCATTGAAGACATAGATGTAGATAGATAGATACATCTCTGTATTTCTTACCTTCATATTCTAATGCCTGTTTAGTATTTTGTGGGTATGTAAATTATGCAGAATGTCAAGCAGGAAATGTGGGTAGGCATGGTTGGGGTAGAGAGAAAAGACCCTGAAGAAGGAGCATGAATGGTATTATTATCAGGACCTTAGGAGAGAATGACTGGAAGAAGAATATCAAATCAAGAGAAGTGGTCAATGATGTTGATGAGGTGAAGGCAGGGCACATTTATGGCATTAGAAATGGTACCAGGTGATGCAGGAAGCCACTGTCAGCTGTAGGTAAAGGAGTACGTAATTGATTTTGTATTTTAAAAATGAAATTCCTTAGGAAAGTAGGAATGGCAGCAGAACAGTGGTGAAAGGCCATTAGATTCTTGCTACTAATGTTAAAAGACGGGTGCTTAGTAATATCAGATGGTGTTAAAGGATGATTAAGAATTTCTTAGAATACAGGTTCAACAAGATTTGTGAATGAGTTGTATTTCAGGTATGGACTTCAGTTGAATCCTGATAAGAACGACATTTTGCAAACCACTCATGTTGAACTACATGGGTCCTTAATTTTTATTTATTTGTTTTTTTTTTTTTTATTTAGTTACTCATTAGTCACCATTTTTCCCAACTGATTACTAAACCTTCAACAGGGCACCCAGAAAAATCAATTTTGTTTATCATAAAGTTAATTTGTTTCTAGGTGTGAGTAAGTAAATGTAAAACCATGAGGTCCCTGTGTATTTTAAGACACTTTTTGTTGGTGTTTTCAAACTTAACTGGCATGCTCTCTTTCTAGTTATATACTGCTATGGATTCCAGGAAAGTCTTTTCTCAAAAAATGTTGGTAACTTACAATGGATTTTTGATATTCGCAAGTGTGTCCTATGTTACTGTGGGTAAAAGAAGCTGCAACGGTGTCCTGGAGACTTTTCATGCGTTGGGTCCCACAAACAGGAGAAAGGTCTGGAATTCTAAAGACTGGAGGCTTTGGTGGTGGCAGCCCCAAAGACAGGAGAAAGTCCATAGTTCCAAAAGGACTTATTTTCATGGCAGATGGTAGATGGATCTGGATGTACCCCCCTGAAACTCAGGGCAGACCTGAGTAAATAGGGAGGGAGAAAGAAGGAGAGTCTTGGGAAGAATGCTTAATTGGCTCTGCCATTAGTATGTAATTCTCTCTAGGGCCGGAGGCCTGTAGTCACGCCCTCTACCTGTGCACTTTGGGAGGGGCTGTAATGGCCTATATGACTGAACAATGTAGGTCCATGGAGACTAGACTGCATGTCAGGACCCTGGGTTCTGGAGATGTGGCCAAGCACCTGCCTTTTCTCCCTTGGAGTCTCAGGGTTCCAGGTCCATGCCCAGCCAAGAACCAAGATACCCTTATGCAGTCCCACAGTTACTAGAGTAAAACCTGAGTTTCTAAGAGTTTCAGAAGTAATCAGCAATATGTTTGTGAAGTGTTCGGACCAACTTAACAAAAATGAGTTTATATCACTATCTGATGCAGTAGTACATATTTCATATACATTTCTTTGGAAATGATTCGGTTTGGACCATAGCTCCATACCTTCTTTTAAGTATGGCTTAATTTAATAGGCCATTTGGAAATCCAAGGACAGTGCTGGCAAATTGCAGTGGAGACTTGTTATTATACGAACCAAAAAAGTTCAGTATTTATTTATTTATTTATTTATTTATTTATTTTTCCCAAGGGAAGAAATCCAACAGCCAGATTGTGTAATAGCTAATAACCAATAATAAGAATATTCATAACTTTTATCTATGATGTTGACAAAAACAATTCTTCCTAGTTCTATCTGAAAGTACACCTTCTCTAGGATGGTAAATGAAAACAATATCCTTAGATGATTGGCATATGAAACTTATTTAAGAGACTAACACCTCACAGAATACTGGCCTGTAAGACAGTATCAGGCCAGGCCAGCTAGATTACTTTTGTACATGGAAAACAAAGGATCATTTGCAAATACAAGGCAGTTGGCCAATCTCTCATTTGAAATAGTGAAGGATATAGCATCACAGAGATCCTATCCAAACCCAAAGGGTTGACTTATTGATTTGGGTAACTTGTGAGCTCATGCTTACCCTATCACGACAATTAAGTTATTAAAACTTAAGTTGAATCAGATTGACAGACATCAAGAACTTTTAATAAAATTGGTCCAAGTACATTTTTTTAATTATAAGATTGTGCATAGAGTACTATATTAAAACATTTAATAAAGGTCAAAAAATGTTCCCCAGACTAAGTAACATCAAATTGACCAACAGTTGTCTGCTCATCAGCCTTAAACTAGAATGCAAGATGAATGATACACTTGGAGATGTCTGGACCACAAACAAAGATGACATGGAAGAGCCCTATCCCTTCAAAAGTAAAATAACATTTCCAAACATGTACCCCAATATAGAGCACTTAAACAAGTATCAAAATGTATCTCTCTTGTTTTTATACTTACAATAATGGGACTCTGTTATGTCTACTACAAAGATTTTATACTCTTATCATTATTCAGTTATTTAAATTTGAAACAGAGCTGAGATCTTAATCCTCTTTAACACACAGCCACACTTCTTGACATCACATCTTCATCATGAATTGTTAAATTAAAAAAAAAATCTTAAAGAGAAAGGAGGACAAATCATTCTGTTTTCTAAAAGAACATGCATAAAAATGGAAAAATAAATTCAAAGATATTTTACAAATGACACGAGCTTCAGAATATGCACACCCATACAATGCTTGTAAGCAATGCAAAGCTGAGAGCTTTCATGTTATTCTGAACTGAAGACTGCTTAAGAGGGTCCAAAAACTTGACAGGATGTTTGAATGAGGATTGAGAACAGAGAGTTTCTGACATATGTAAACTATTTATATTAACTTGGTTTATGATAGTCTGGATTGATTGGATCACCACTAAACACCTGTATCTATGTGTTATGCACCGCAGCTTTCATACAACAATAGCAGAAGTGGGCAACTAGAACAGAGGTGGTATGCTGGACAAACCTAAAATACAAGATGATCTGACTGTGGAAGGGAAAACTTACTGACCATGCTTTAGTGGAATGAAATCTAATAACAGAGAGCAGAAATAGCAAGAACATTTCAATAGTAAAATAATTGGACTTTAAAATTCACATATTGTTTGCATTCTTGATATTCTTTCTGAAGGAAAGGTTTCACAGATTAAAATTATACAATAAATAATCATCATATGACTGCTTGGGCCTTGATTTCCTTCCCAGGGAATTGACAATGGTGTCATCTACAAATGACATCTTGATAGGACTAGATAGCTAAAGCCCTTTTCCCATGAAGCAGAAAGGGTTCTGGCATACTGCCTTGGGCTGATCTGACCACTGTCACTGAGCTGTCAATCACATACTGTCATTGAGAAATCAGCATCTCCTTATGTAAGCATTCATCATCATCATCATCATCATTAAACATTTATTTATTCACTGTCTCATGTTTTTTAGCACTTTCTGATGAGTGGGAGATCAAATTATTTTCTTTTATCTGCCTTTAGGAATGTTCTTCTCAATTTCTCAGTTTAGCCTAAGTGTGAACTGGCAGTTTAATCTATGAGGTTCCCATTGTAAAGGTGAGAAAGAGAACAAGAAATTTGGAATCACTCTAACTATGTTCTACACCAACCTAGGACTCCTGGAGAATAGAAAATCATACTTCATACATCCCATTTCTTTTTTCTAATTTAGAAAGATAAAGCTTTAGAGGAGTACATTATCCACAAAAATATTCTAAGTACTCCTATGCTGTCCAGCTGTGAAACTAGGCTTATCTCATGTATAATGCACCAACTACCAAGCTTCAGAATTTAAAGTAATCTTAAGAATTGTGGGTGCAGATGAACACATTTCCCTCTAAAGGTAGTAGTGAAATGATGCTTATGCAAATATGCTGGGGATATTTTAATTCTGTTATTGGAATCCTCCAACCCCTCTTCAGGACTGAAATATGCTTTGTGTTTCCAATTCCTTTCCCTTGACTGAGTTTATCCTATTATCTAATTTGGAAGAAAGGGGACGGGGACGTAGATGTTCCCTGTCTTTTAAATGAGAAGACACAGACTCCGCATATAAAGATATTTTCTAGATAGACATGACAATTATTGTTAATAGTGAGGGCTTTGGCAATGGTCCTTTGAATCATGGGGAAGCAAATGCTACAAAATCGAAAATCTCTTCTGCAAATAGTTAATGTAAACCTTTTATATGTATATGTGAATGAGTTTATATATGCATAGATTTATCTTTCCATTGAAAGGAAGTTATGGAAATCCCATTTGGTTGTTCTTATGCTAATGGTTATTGCTCTGTGTCCTTCAGGAGTGAATTTCATGGATTGTGCTCCTTTCTGCAGTCACAGCAGATGTAGGACTCAATGGTTATATCAATAAGAATGCTACATGTTCCTCCGTTCATGGAAACTTCAAGTCTAGAAAATGGAGGAGTCTGGTTAATATCTCTAGAGACCCACAGGGAGTGTCATGCTCCATAAAATTACTTATGCATTTATATACAGTGCGTGATCATCTCGTGGCAAGAGGACATAAGTTAAGCACCTTCTATATGCAGCAGGGAAAACCCCTTCGGCAAAGAAGTCTACCCATTGGCACGCACACATTATACTAGCTTTAGTTTTACTATGTCAAAAGGAACATTCACCATGCTTAATGAGAGTCATTGGATTAATGCAAGCTGTTTGCAGCAGGGGAAGGAATGTTCAGATGCTTGGGAAAACAAGGCACCTGGAGGGTACAGTGAAGGTCATTTAGTCACACTGAAAAATCAGTTCATTTCATGGTTGCCTATTCAGTCCCTATATCCATCTGGTGTGTGTGTGTGTGTGTGTGTGTGTGTGTGTGTGTGTGTGTGTGTGTAAAAATATTTTAGTCACGTTTTTGATACATATGTTTCATTTATAATGTTAGGAGAACAAAATCTTCTGACTGCTTCTGGCCAGACAATCTTTGAATTCTTTGCTCCCCTTAAAGAGAAAGGCCTGAAACACAGTGTGTCCAGCTATATCTTAGAGCCACCACTATATGTCCAAATGTTATTGCCCTTCATACCAACTTTTATACAATTTTTGGATGGCTCTGAACTGACAACTAAAATGACATCAAGTCTGTGTTTAGAATAAGGTCTTTTTGGTGACTCCGGAAATGTGGAAGGTTGCCTTATCTCAATAAAAGGACATTCTCTAATGTAACTGTGAAGGGGAATGTATATAGTCAAATCCCAGTATTGACGTTAAAATAAATTTATGTTCAGAAATACTGTTTTGCAGTTGATTGTGTCATCAGTAATTCTACCCTCAATAATATGATTTTAGGTTTAAATGTTTGGTGATAAAATGAGTTTAAGAGAATGTATCTTATAATGTCCAGTGGTGACATTAAGACTGTGTTTTCATTGGTGTTGTGTATTTTTTAAAATAATATTTGTAATCAGTCTTTGAAAATTTCATCCATTTACACATTCATCATATTTTTATCATATTTATATACCACTTCTTCTCTTTAACTTCCTTTAGAGCCCTACCCCACTTCCCTCCCATCTTCCCATCCTGTTTTGTTATTAATATTAATAACCCCTTGAGCTCAACTACTGTGGAAATCTGTGACTAGGTATGAGGTCATTCACTGAAGCCTGGGCAACTTACCAGGATCATATCCCAGAAGTAGAGTGACTTTTCATCCTGAAACAGGCACCAGTCTCCAATCCTTCTTCCAATAGACTGGCTTGATCTTGTGTAAGTTACCACAGCTGATATAAGTTGATTTGTGTAGTAGCCATGTTATATTCTGAAGTATATACTTCACGGTTTTCCTCCTCGTCCACCAGCTCCTATATCCTTTTTGTACTCTCTTGTAATCTTTCCCGAGCCATTGTTGAGGGCACATGGATAGATATGACCCATCTGCCACTGACTTACAGTTACTTATACTGGGAACTTTGAACAGGCATGAGGATACCATTACCCACTGCAAAAAGCTGTGTTTCTGACCAACAGTGAAAGAAACATAGACCTATTGGTATAAACGTTTAAGTATTTAGAATACAGTATGATAGCATTACAATTTAGCAAAACAGGAACAGTAAGTTCTCTCCTAGGGCCTTATTTATCTTCACTCATGGGCTTTTGAATAAGTGTATGGTATCAAGCATGAACTTATCTCACAGCCTTTATATCCAGACAGAAACTACTTTACTATCCACAGATCTATTGTAACAATTGCCACATCTTGTCAGTCAGGTTGGGATTGTAAAATGGATCAAAGACTGGCCAGTCCATTACTCTCTTTTTCTGCCTACCAGTTTAAATAACACCTTCCAGCACCATGTAAGCTAGCCATCAAGGAAAAAATTTCATAGTTCAAGGTGGACATCTCTAGGTCCTCAACTCAAAGTCAGTGATGTCTTTAACAAAGTGTTTTAACATTTCATTTTGGTGGATGATCAAGACAAACACCAAAAGCCTGTGTTGGTCTGGGTGCTTCTAAGGACTCTCTTAGCAATAACTTAGAGGGGCGATATCTTGGGTCTGAAATTAAGATTTTTAATTAATAACATATGATTTCTGGGCACAGCATTGTCTAGCATTAGGGTACTTAAATACATTATATTTTGTAATTAGCTAAACATTTTTGGATTTTTCACAAGGCTTCTTCATATATTCTTAGTTTTGGTTAACAATGCCCTATCTTCTCTTCTCAGCCCTCCACCCCCACTTAAACTGTTGAAGCTAAGTATTTTTTCACTTCCTTTCATGTCATCTGTGTTCTAGTATCCCCTCTAATTCCATAATGTCTTGGGTTATCGTGTAGAAAAATATGTGTAAAATACAAAAAGAGAAAAAGGAAAAGTTGTGGTGGTAAGGTTCAAACATGGTGGTGGGTGAAAGCTGGGGAACTGGGGTTAGTGGAAGGTTAACGCAAATGAAGCGTGCATGAGAAAGCTATATGATGTATCATTTTTTATAGATGTTAGTGAGTCTGAATATTCTATCTTCTAATAGAAATGCCTGCAGCAGGAGGGTCTGGTGAATAGAGGGTTGGTGTATTTACTTAGTCACTTATCTACTAAAGCATTCCCCTTTTCCTTACCGAACATGACTTACAATTGTCCTTTGGGAAGCTGAATAACCATAGGAAATACTAACTTTTAACTGTTGGAGGCAATGGCATAGTATGAGTCATGAGGGTGCAGCAGATACAGATAGGTCTGTGTAGTGTAAACGGTGTTGCCAAAAGATAAAAATAAGAAAATAATTAAAGAGGGAATCCTATGAGTTCAAAACATCAACTCATGGTTGACCCAAACTACCTTTTTCTCAGTTTGATCTTGCCTATTGCCCATGCCACTTAGAAATCTACAGAGACAGTAGAACTAGTATGTGTTTCTTATAACTATGAAGTTGAAGTGGCACCTACTAACTGCCACAGAATACATACCAGGGCCACTTGCACAGTAGTGCTTACTATGGTACTCTAACATCCCTTTACGATTCTACATTGCCTATCTTAAGTCATAATTTTGAAATTTAAATCTGATAAAATAATCAGTTGTTTATGTTACTTTATAAGTTGCTAATTACCTGACTAAAGCAACATACAGAGTTTATTCTAGCTTCAAGTGCCAAGAGGACACAGTTCAGCATGGTGCAGAAGATATGGCAATTACAAGATATCAACACTCAAGAAGCAGAAAGTGATAAGAAAATAGGGCCAGAGTAGAAAACCTTAAGGCCCTCATCATATCATACCCACTGTGTCTCTATTTCCTTAGGGTTTCAGAATTTTCTCAAACTGGTGTCACCAGCTGAGAATCCAGTGATCCAATGCCTCATAAGAGGTAGTTAATATTCAAAGCACAATAATGCTTTCAACCAAAAATGTTTTTCAAAAATCCACAAAACAAAAAACAGTCAATACACTCTAGAATCAAATAGTCCCTGTATATCACATTTTCTTAAAAGTCAAACCCCAGTGCCTTATAATAAATAGTCATTAGATGTGCTTCTTTTGCCTCCTCTAGTTCTCTGATAATTCTCATTATTAACTTTTACTCCACTCACTACTGAGTCATCTATATAAGGGTGAGGCTCTGGGATTCACAGAGCATTTAGAACACTGTCTGGCACTCAGTATGTGCTTGATGTTTCCTGAAAGTGCGACAAGTTAACTTTTGGATAGTTTCTTTGAACAATAGATTTTTTTACCATAAAGATAGCACTGCCAATCACATAAGAATCTTTGAGATTAGTAATAATAATAATAATTACACAAGATGGTAAGATGGTCCTGTCAGATTTTAATGCATAATGTTACTACTTAATTATTATTTGTTTTGTGTTTTCTTTTATCTTTTGGGTGTAACAACAGTAGTTAATATGTTTAGTAATCTTGCTGTATCAGAATCAGCATTGAGCATTTTAAAGCATTGCTCAACCAGCTTTCTAAACCCTATGAACTTGTGAATGATATTCTCCCATTTTTAAGTAAGAATCTAAAAGTCTGAAAATTCCACAAGGTCATCTCATGAGTCAGCAGTCAAACAAGTCACCAAAATCCCATACTTGGCCTTGCTGTCAAGCTGCAAATGTCCAAAGGAACACATAACTGCAGTTTGAGCCTGAACTATTTCTTTATTAAGTGGGTAACACCATATTATTAAATAGTGTTACTATATAACTGCTATATAGTAACACTACCTATAACTAAAACATACAAAATGTTGATGGCTAAACAAAAAGATGTTCCTTCCCAAAGACATCATAGTCCTCTTATATATTAGTTAGTTTAACAACAAATATCGATTAGCTTATGGAGTCCATTTAACTTGCCTAGAACAACGTTATAAAACATCATTCATTACTATTGAACATTTCATAATATATAAGTTAATTTATAATATATTAATAATATGAAATTATTGTAACATAATAAATAACATTACATATGACATAAAATAAAACAAATGTATAATGTGAAGGCATGTAAAATTTAAATAATGAAAATCAAAATATAAACTCATATAAAATGAAATTATAAATTTTCAAGGAGAAATAATACAAACTATATAACAATATATATTCCATAATGCTTATTTTTTAAGCCTAAAACTAAGTCACTTTCATGGTCAGTATTATCCCAGTTTTATCTGTAAGGTTGTTGGAGAGGTCAGGATATTTGCTTGAAGCCACACACCTAATAAGAGGCAGAGAGGCTTTAAGGAATAATGAAATCTGGGTCCCCATGACTGATTACCATAGTTGTTAACATAAGTCAAGAATCTATCTTAGCCTAACCTCCACATATCTGCTCTTAACCAGCATACTAACCTATAAAGAACTTCATAAATGTGAAGATTTATTGTACCTTTCCTTACATCATTATTCCACACAATTTTACCCTCTGGAATGCCTTGATAAGAATTCAATTCTCTTCTACAGAAAACTCCTTGACATCCATTTATTCAGTTGGCAATCACTCCCACAAGTATCTGAAAACAAATTCCTAAAATCCTGAAGTCCTGAAGTGACATCAGCAAAACAACCCAACCGTTAGTTCATCAAGGGCCTCTCTGACACCCTGACTGTAGGAGAGGCACTTGACGCTTCCGAAAAATCACTGCACTGTGTTAAAATCAGTGTTGGCAATCTTCTCAAACTGATGTGTAAGGATACTGGGCTCTTCTTGAGCAGAGGAGAAGGAGATAAACTCCCTTCTGTTCCTAGTCCTACCAGTTGCCAAAGTGAATGCTTGCCAACTACCAAACCCAAACCCACCTCTGGTGGGAGCAGGAGGTGGAAACCAGTTCTATAGAGTAAATTAGCCATCTGGAGAAATTGCTAATTCTATCAAGCTGTTAAAAAAAAAAAACAAAAAAAAAAAAACACCTTGGGAGTACTTCAGCCTTCCCATACTGCCTATGTGATCAAAGTCAACCACATTTGCATGCAACCAAGGTCATCCTTCTCATTAATAACATTCCAACCATTTTTGGAAGCTTTCTTCTGCCTTCTTCCTTATAATCTCCAACTGATGAGTCAACCAGTCCCATTGTGACTCTTCCCTGCTATGTCTTGTAGTGATGGAATCCACAGTCACTGAATTCAAAACAATTACATTTCCTGTTTAAGCTTAGTTATCATTTAGAACGAATGCATCAGTACCTGTGACAATGTTGGAATACTCATTTCTGTTTTGGTATGGGTTCACTTTCATAGACAGACAGACAGACAGACAGACAGACAGACAGAAACACACACACACACACACACTTCAGGCATGTACACATCCACATGTGCATGAACAGAATGCCAAATGAACTGTGCTCTTTGCTCTTCCAGTCCTACCACAGGACAGTATACTTACTCAGTGTGTACCAAAGCCAAGACCAAAGACGTAATGAAGTGACAAAAATCTTGCAACTACCAGATTCGTGACAGCATTCAAAAGCTTGGCAAGGAGGCATCATTAATATTTAAGAAGATTCCTTGTTTTTTGGCAGGATCCTAGCCACAACCTTCCAATTAGCATGCTTTATGGCTGGGAGAAGCTGGTTTCTCAGTTGTAAGTACCTTGTCTGACTGAAGTCTTATTTTGTCAGATAAATTACAGAAGAATTTGTACAACTTCACCCAGACTCAGCTTTAACCAGAAGATTAATATGAAAACAAGGCCCTCCCTTATGTCTTCTTGGAGACCTTCTGAGAGTTTTCTTCATTATGTCTTCCAAATGGTCTGCTTTCCTAATGAAATATTAAATGGTGTTCTTTTGAGGAGTTGTGCCGAAGTTTCAGCTAAATCTTCTCAGAAGAAAGATCTAGATTGTGACATTACATTAGGGACTGAGAACAAATTACTCACCATGACATGATCTTCTTAATTTCTGCTCACTAAGAGTCAAAAGGCAATTAACTTAACTTGAACTATGTAGGAATAAACCCTTATTTAATGAGCACCCTTTGATGGTATCTGCTTGAATTTTATAATTTCTGACCCCTGGACAAAGTTGGAAATATCAATGGAGAATTTTCCCAGGGCTTGTTATGTTGTTTTAAAATTTTAACCACCTGTGTCTGATATTCAGCAAGGTACATGTAAAAATGGCTGTGGCTTAAGGATGGCCTTGATGTATTGTTGCATGAAAGGTACCCCAATATTTCCCTGCAGAGAGCTCCTTATTTGAGCTTCCTCTTATTTGAGCTTCTTAATGCAGCTTTTCCATCTCTATCAATCTGCTTTGGGGGAAGACCTAAGGGCTAACGCTTTAGTTGTTCTAAATTTGCAGCAGGCTGGTGGAAGACATTATTTCCCTTGTGATCTTTATGGTTTAACTTGGAAATCAGACATAGAGGCAAATGTACACACATGCCATCTCTAGAGGTGCCCATAATAACGAGGATCTGTAATTCTGTGATTAACAGCCCTTCCATACACATATTATCCTTTGAAATTGAGACGTTACATCTAATAGCTTGTCTAATTTTCTGGTAACCTTCAGCACAGGTAAATCAGTTGTTATTCATGGGAGACAGAAAAAATGCCCACTGTGTAGAGAGTTTCTAATAATGAGCATATGATTAGACCTACATCTAATAAATTTGTCTTAAGAACAGAAATGGTTCCATGCTATGATAATTTGGATGTTTGACCCAGAGAATGGCACTATTAGGCAGTGTGTGGCCTTGTTGGAGTAGGTGTGACCTTATTGGAGGATGTGTGTCATGTCACTGTGGTGTTGGGCAATGAGATTCTCCTTCTAACCAAATAGAAATCAGTCTTCTCTTGTTTGCCTTGGCAACAAGATGTAGAACTCTCAGCTCCTCCTGTGCCATGACTGCCTGGGCACTACCATTCTTCCACCTTGATGATCATGGACTGAACTTCTGAACCTATAAGCCAGCCCCAATTAAATGTTATCCTTATAAGAGTTGCCTTGGTCATGGTAAAATCCTAACCAAGACATAAGCCATGAGAAAAATAAAACATTTTGACAATAGTAACAAACCAGAATATTTTGACATTGTGCCAACCTGAGAGTTTTCTAAAACATTACTGTCTGTTCAACTGCAGAGCTCTCAAGATCACACTTACTCAGGAATGACCTCCAGCCACAAAATGTAAAAAAAAAAAAAAAATGAAAATGAAGATAAGAATCAACTTATATGTCATTTTAAGAAAGTAGTAAAATCTAAATTGATGAAAAATATATGATAAAAATGCTAAGCTTTAAACTGGAAAGGTTATTGGCCTCAACTTTTCCTTGGCTTCTTCAGAGCACTAGAATTCCTGTGTTTTATAGGGATAAAAATTGCAAATGTTTGATTAGTTCCAGTCTTAATTCTGCACTAGCTTTCTTTTTTTGGATTTTTTATTAGATATTTTAATTACATTTCAAATTTCATCCCCTTTTCTGGTGCCCCTACAAAATCCCTCATCCCATCCCCCTCCTCCTGCTTCTATGAGGGTGTTCCCCTACCCACCCACTCCTGCTTCCCTGTCCTGCCATTCCCCTACACTGGGACATGGAGCCTTCACAGGACCAAGGGCCTCTCCTCCCATTGATGCCCCACAAGGCCATCCTCTGCTACAATGCAGCTAGAGCCATGGGTCGCTCCAGGCTTTAATGGAGTGCTATCTCATGAGATACATGAATCTCCCACTCCTGCTAGACAATGAGATATTAGGAATGAGGAATTCTGGAGACATCTCCCCATTGCAGTAAGTTATTGATTGTGAAGAACTGTTTAGCCCTAAGTTGAACCATACTTGAATAAGGAGAAGAATGTCTCTCCTTTTAAGGCAGATATTTATCCAAACATAAAAGTAACAGAGGAGGCAAGTTCAGTTGCTAACTGAATGACTCCAGGCACATTACTCAATACCTCTGGTCCTCTGCATCCTCCCATGCTATATGACCATTTCCATGGGTTAATCTCAAGCTTAAAGAAGATGGACAGTACACAATATGTGGCTTTTAACTGACACTGAGGAATTTTGTTTCCACATCACATCTATGGATAACTTCTTCCATCTCCATGGTAACATCTCTTTGGTTGGCTAGCCTCATCTACAAATTGTGATTGAGAGTGCAGAAGCCCTGTATTTCTTGGAACAGCTGGGCCTCCCCGACTCTTTCCCAAGTCTGGCTATTGCTTTATACATGTCTCACTTGGGGCATGCACCAGATGGCAGTGTCCCGTTGAGGACAAGGATCCTCCTAGCATTACAGCTTACTGACCAACTAAGTGACCAGTTGCTTTTCGATCTCTATGTGTGTTACAGGTCAATGGCATTAGCCTTGGGGCCTAGTTGATGTTCAATGTAAAAATAAACACTGGGAGAACCTCTGCGCACGTTCTGCTTCCCTCCAGTGGCAAAGTGTTTCATTTGCAAGGTCAATTGGAAAAGGTACATATGTAACTGGCGTAGTAAACAAGCACTTCAAATAGGTTTCTGTCAATGTTTAGATTTTTACACACTTCAGCAAGTACATAAGGGCCTTCCCAGTCGCTTGGACACACACTGCCAGGCACAGAACCACAGGCATCTGTAATTCAGGCTCATTACCTATGAGAACCTGTTCCATAGAATTGTCAAATTTCATGATGCTTATAATAGTAGAACACGATCCTGATTATGTTATTTATTATTGGTGACTATTTTTTTAAACACATTTTTTTGTATATGTGCTTGTCTTGGAATTAATATGTTTTAAAGATTTTACTAGGTCTACTTGTCTTCAGCAAAGAGCTCTAAAAAATCTCATGATGGCCAAGGGCCTTCCATTTAAGACTGCAAGGAATGCTCCTACTATGCTAGGTATAGTCCATTGCGTATGCAGGTGTGGAGGCATTTACCACAGTTACCCTTTAACACTAAGGAGTGGACCTTGTCGTTTTTGTTACCTTTATTCATTTATCCTACCGATTTTACTCTAGGCTGCTGCCAGGCTCTTGAAAAGTCTAAACACAGATGAGGCACAGTTTGCGCTCCGGAGGCCTTAAGTTTAACAAAACAGTTAATGATCACCGAGAGTTTAAGCTTCTGCTGCGAGTTCATGAGCATGTATGTGAGTGTGTGCTTGCCCACACATTCCTTTCTTTGTTACAGCTTTCCAAGGAGCTTGTCAGCTGACCGCTGAGTCATTTACACAAAGGGTGTGTGTGCTGTCTGGTACAGGATTATGACAGCTGAAATGATAGAAAGTTTCTGTGAATTTCTTCCCAATCCCCACACCATCCGGGATTGCCAAGTTGAAAAAATTATAACTGAAGTAGATTTCCTCTTGTCACCTTTTCTCTCCTTGATTCTTACTCACCCTTTTCTCTGTCCTGAGCTACCCTGCAGCCTCTGACCAGGGGCAGTCATGTGCCCTCTGGTGACCTCTAAGGACTCATAGGAATCTGATTTTCCTACAGACGGCTGCCAGCTTGGTCTTGGGAATCTGATCCACTCTTGGATCTTTTGCAGGCTTCACAGTGGCATTTCAGGGTAGGCGCCATCCAGATCTCTGCTTCATTTGTGCCCCAATATGTACAAGGACACTGCCTTGGCATTTCAAAGACCAGCTCTGCCCCTGGGAGGCTTGCTGTCCCCAGCAGTCCAGATGCCAACACCAGCACAAGTGCAATGAAGAAATAGCTTATTGGGTGGCCGGGGCAGTTGAGCCCCAGTGGTTCCTATTAGAGCAGAGCATGGCAACACATTCCAGTTTAAGCTCAGCTGATAACTATCTGAGATTTATTTAAAAGGGGTTCCCCAGTTTGTTGTTCTTTCTCAAAGTGCAAAGCATTGTGCTTCTGTATGAGACAGAAGAAAAGGAATAGTCCTAGAAAGGCTAGCTTCGTTTTGACATTGTGCTTTTGATGAGAATGTAGAGGCATCCTAGTGATTGGCCATTCCCAGAACTCATACTGAGCTAAGATAGAGCCTGGAAATCTGCATTGTTTCAAAATGCAAGGCATGTTTTTCTAAGCAGCCTAGGATCCATGACTTAAAGTTGTTTCCTGTCTGGAAGCAGTATCAGTCTGCTATTTCCAGGAGGCCAAGCTTAAGAGTAGCCTACAAGGTCACATGAGAAGACAGAGGAGGGCCAGGCCAGACCTCAGTTCTCCTGGCACCTTGTCCATGGCCTGTTCTCTGTTGTCAGCTGACTCAGAGCCAGCCCAGTGCATGCCATGTGAGCTTCAAAGGGCAGGTGATGACTGCGCTCAGCGTGGCAAAGGCAGATGGGTGCTTACAAAGCTTTTAGGAGGCTCTGAAAATAACAGTCATTGTCAAGAAAGCTGTAAAAGGAGAACCAGAGGGAAAAGGAACTGGAGTCAGGGACTGAAATGATAAAACAATACACAGTGCTAAAAATGTATGGAGATGATAACGAAGAGTGAGTCAGAGAGGCAGGTGTGGGTAAGTCTTTTATTGAGTCAACCCCAGGATCATTCAACATTAGTCATGGAACTGGAGAAACTAGCCAGACAGATAGACCCTCCTTCCTTAACTCCACAAGAAGGGAAAGGTCATAAGATAGGA
This sequence comes from Mastomys natalensis, assembly GCA_021653895.1. Taxonomy (NCBI): domain Eukaryota; kingdom Metazoa; phylum Chordata; class Mammalia; order Rodentia; family Muridae; genus Mastomys; species Mastomys natalensis. The sequence goes on along the minus strand of JAJTUV010000002.1, from coordinate 432,693 downwards.
AGCCAGAGGAATGGTCATATATGAATAGCACCTAGCTTCCCAATAAAGTATCTAGGTGATCTAATGCACCCACTTGGGGAAAAAAATGTATCTCTAAGTCATGGTCAAGATGTAAAACCAAGCTGGGCGTTGGTGGCACATGTCTTTAATCCCAGCACTTGGGAGGCAGAGGCAGGCAGATTTCTGAGTTCGAGGCCAGCCTGGTCTACAGAGTGAGTTCCAGGACAGACCGGGCAGCACAGAGAAACCATGTCTCGAAAAACAAAACAACAAAAACAAACAAACAAAAAAAGATGTAAAACCAAAGAGAAACATCAAACTACCTTTGAGTTACTGAGCATATGAGCTATGCCAAGAAGAAGACTTTTGCTATTCTGTCCCATGGAAAAAGCAAAAGTGACTTGAAGTCTTGAGAGAGGATCTCAAAATGTATTCATTCCCATTTGTCAAAGATGTAATACACTTCTTGTATATGAAACATGAGACTCTGCCCCAACCCCCAGGATGGTGAACTGTGGTAAGGCAGATGCAAAAGGTGACTGCAGTACTGATGTTTTGCTATAATAGGTAGGTTTTCTTCTGTCTGGGGCTCAGTATTTGTTCCATAAAATCCAGCTTCCAGCTCTCCCTAACCTCATAGTTACTATGAGGTGGAGATGTCAAATGTCTTACTCCTTGTAAGGTAACTCTAAGCACTGTCTCATTTAAGAATTTTAGGGACTGGGCTTATACTGCAAGCAGAAGGATCCGAGTTAGATCCCCAGAACTCACATTTTAAAAAGTGGCATGATGGTGCTGTATGCTTTTAATACTATGTGCTGAGGAGGGAGAGACAAAGCAGAGACTGCAGAGATCCCTGTTGATCATTGGTGAGTGAGCTAACCTAGCCTCCTTGCAGACTCTAAGTTAGCAAGATACCCTGTTTCAAATAAAATAAACAAGCATATATATGTGCATATATATATATATATGCAAAAACTAAATAAAATAAAAGACAAGGTAGCCAGTACCTTATTCCCAAAGTTTTGTCCAGTTCTTCACATGCACGTGAACACACACTGTGCACACACAAGCTGTGTACACACATATGCACATGTGAGCACATAGTCACATATAATTTAACATTCTAAATCTATCCAAAGAAATGTTGACTCACAATGCAAAATAATGTTCACTGTTAGAGTTCTCAGTATATACATAAAGACCCACTCAGCTATGCCTCTGGATGGGCTGAAGTCCCTAAAATCAACCAGTCCTAGATAAAAGGGGCCATAATATTTTTTATCTCAAATAAACAGGGAACTTTCCTTCTATAATAACAATTTCTGCCATCTTCCCTCTACTGGAGGCAGGTCACAAAGAGGAAAATTAGAAATGACATAGTTTGTTCCATTTGCTCAGCAAATATTGGGATTGTTTATATCCTAAGACCATGGGAAAGACACTGCTTATAAAGCCACTCTCAGGGCATCAGAGTCTGTCCCACATGTGTGGCAAGGTTAGTGTGGATGCCTAGGACTCATACAGCTGAAGGAACAGCTTGGCCCTCTCTAATGTGGTACTTGGAAGATGAGGGAAAACTGCATTAAATGAAATACTGCCTTCAAGCTCAGACCTGCTTGGTGTTCAAGAGGTTGTGTGGAGTTAGCAATCTCAGATGACTGTCTTTCTTATGACAATAGGTTTCCCATTCTTTTTGTATTCAATTAACTTAATTTTAATTCAACATCATTTTAATGCTATTTAGAATAATATCATTTTCATTTTTTTCCTTCTCTCCTATCCATCCCTGGTTTCCAACTCCAGTCTCTTCTTTTCAAATTGACAAATATTTTTTATTATTTTTGTAACATACACACACACAAATATAATGATTTTTGACAATTTCAACCATATGTACAATGAATTATTATGATTATATATGTTCTCCATCCTCCTCTCTTATCTCCCTATCTCCAGTTCCCAACTCACTCATTCATAATTGGTCCACATTTATGTTTCATGTCTTTTTATGGACTGCTGGTTTTGACTAGGGTTGCTTGCATGAGCAGGATTGGGGAATCACTTCCTGGAACATGGGTAACTTACCAGTGGCTAACCAATGAGGAAAATGGCACTCAATTTCAGGCAACTATTAGCTGCCAAAAACCTCTAATGGCCTCACCGTCCCATCCATATCAGGACATTAAGGGCCCAATTGTGTGCAGGTCTTTACAGGCCAAACAGTTAAGTGTTACTTATTCTTAGTACTTTGGTCAGTTATGAGTCTCTACATTGTTACTCACTCCACAAAGAAACATCACTAATCTATAAGGATAAACATTTACACATAGAACACAGTTTGGGTTCATGTTTACTTAGCAAAACACCAGTAGTAGACACCCCTTATGGTGTGTGAGCACTAGCTTTCAGTACAAGAAATACACTTGTCCTGGAGAAAGGACCCTGGAGAAAGGGTCCAACATTGTAGCTGATCCAAATTCTCGTTTTCTTTTGAGTTTTACTATCCTCAAGCTTCCCTGATGAACCTCCCAATGTGTCCCTGCTGCAACGGAGAGGATGACAAGTATACACAGATGTAAATGATGAAAAAGAAAGAAACAAGATCGAGTTCTCCAGAGATAATCAGTTCCTATAATGCAGGGGTGGGAGTTATTCATATTCAGCATCTCAGTTAATTCCTAATGACAAAATGAGAAAAGAAATGATTACAGTAGTCTTGCAGAAAGGCAATCTCAGACTCAAGTAGAGAAGATTTCTAAAAGTTAATAATGAGAGAAAAAATCAAGAATTCTCCATATGGCTATGCGATGTGTGTGGTCTATACTGCCACCAGAGACTATGCTTGAGGTCTGTGGCAACTGCTGACTCTGGAGGCCATGTAGATGTCCAGGGTCTGTGATTCCACTCACTGTAAAAAGCAAGAAAGCTACTTTTGCAGTGGTAAAGATGACTGCAGACATACAGTTGAGAAATTGAGTCATAGAATGCTCCTGTGACAAAGCCCTAATCCTACCCTACCTACCTACCCTCTCCTCTAAGAAGAAAAGAAACAGCCTAGACAGGAAGCCATTTGAAATGTAAATAAATAAAATATTCAGTAAAAAAAAGAAATATGCTGTAATAAGGAAGCTTTCCACAACTGTTGGCTTCTGATGTGAATGCAGGTAGTGAAGGACTCAATTTTCTTTAAGTGGCTAGCCACTGGGAATTTGACCATGCTACAGTGAGAGTATGGGCATCACAAATTAGACTTAAAGATTTTCTGTTGGCTTGTTTTTCTTCTTTTGGAGAGGGTGTCACAAGGGTAGGGATGGACCTGGGAGCACTGGGAAGCAAACATGATTGGGGTGCATTATGTGAAATTTCCAATCAATTAAATATTCTGCTGGAAAAATTCACATACTCTCTCTTTTACGCTGATGTGTTCTCTCCACTAAACAAAAGATAACAGGGTGTGGGGCCATAGTTTTCCAGTCCTTGGGATTACAAACTAGATTCCAGGCGATGGAATGCAGTGAAGTCAGAGTCCACGGCCACTTCTTGGATGGCTTTTAATTCCACATAATCATTCTGGCTGCAGCCTTTAATCCCCTGAGTGCCCATAGCATACACTGTTGGTCCTATGCCAATCTGCAGAGCCCAGTACCATCTAAATTCAAGGAAGTAATTCACATGTTTGGAAAGATTCTTTGACTCAGACCATTGTTGACCCTCAGCCAGGCTTCCATAACAGTAAGTATAATACGGGTCCCTGGAATGAACCCATCCTGCTCCAGAACAGCAGGCATTACCACTTTAACCTCCATGTACAGCTTTAGCTGTGTGTAAGAGAGTGTGAAGGGATGATGGTGCTTCCAGTCATATTGGAGTATTTGAATCACAGGAGTTCTCAATAAGGGCCTAGAGAGCCTAGTTATTTTGTTGGAAAGAGGCCACTGTGAGGTGATTTTGTTCTGGTTTAATGAACAGCTCTAGCCTCTGTGTTGTATGTTCCTGGGGAATGCTAGGTGAATATTTCATGGTTACCTATACAAAATGGATTTTCCCCTCTGCTTTTATTTACCCATCTATTCATGTAATAAATATTTATCAAACAACTACTATAAGCCATGCACTGTTAGGAACATGGAAAAGAATGATGAATAAAGCATAATCTGAGCTCCCAGGTACTAACAGTACAGCTCAGAGACAAGTGTGTAAATAGAGGCATGTGGTTAAGTGTTCTGTGTATTACCACAGAAGCATATTTAGTGCTTAAAGTGTAATATCTTCAATCAGATCCAGGGAGGAAAGAAGAGTATTCAGAAAAGCTTTCTAAGGTAGACCTTTCTTGCATGGCAGCATTTTTAGGAGGAAAATAAGGGCTGTTGAATGAAATCAGTACAAAGATAAATCCTCAACCCAGCTAACATCAAAGTATGCAATCATGGCCATGGTTAACATCACTATTCTGTACTTGATTGTGATCTGAGGATAGAACTGGTACCTGTGCTTGAGTGTCCTATCAGAGATGCTGTGAACATTTCCTGAGACCCACAGTGAACAAGTGTCTCACATAGCTGTGCTTAATACAGTACTTTTCCAAGGCAGATAGGTCCCCTGGCTTAAGTATTCCCAGACAAGCTGTCTAAGTTCTGGTATGTGGATGTTTCCATTTACCCAAGATGTGCCAAGAGCAGAGAACCTTGACCTAGAAGATTAGGAATGTGAACAGGCCTGAGAAAGGCTACCCCGGTGACACCCAGATGCATGTGGTGCTTTGTGGACTTACTGATCACCTTTGTCTGCTTGAAGGATCATTATGTCATTGACAGCATGACAGAATGTTAACATTTACTTCCTACTCTTCTTCTGGAACAATGAGTGTGTCAGATGATCCTTGAATGGAAACCTGGAGGAAAAGTAACTAAGTGTGACTTATTTCAGGATCTGTGGTTTTTCAGACTAGTCAATGGTGGATCAAGTATCTTCAGAGACAACTCAGTTATATGTGTTTTCAGTTGTTGAGGCAGCTTAATGAACTGGTCAGAAACTCAATAAAGTATAGCAGATTCTCATTATCATATCAGTTAAGATTCTATGTTGTAAGCAAAGAAAACTTACTCTGGCTTATTTTCTAAATGTTAATTAAAATGTACATAGGACTGGAGATATATCTCAATGAGTAAAAATACTTGATGTGCAAGTGTGTGAGCTAAAGATAAGATCCCTAGAATCCACATACATCCAGATGCAGCAGTACACACCTGTAATTTTGATGCTCCTACAGTTAGATGAGAAGGAGATAGGAGAACCCCTGAAAGCTCACAGACCAGCAAGCCCACCATATGTAATGACATATTTGTTTCAAGTTAGAAGGCAAGAACTAACATGTCAGATTGTCCTGAGACCTCCACATAAAAACTATGACACATTTGCCTGTATTCATACATGAACATGCACACACAATTCACACAGACACACACAGACATTGGGGGGTAGAGGAAGGAGACATTTCTTTAAAGAGATCAAACAGCTGGAAACATCACTGGGCAGACCAGAGAGCTGGGCTGTCATTTTCCAGGAGCTGCTTAGGCAAATAAAGAAACTGACTTTCTTTTCCCCAGTTGAAGATTGGGCATCATTATCTTGAATTTATTACTACCACTAATAATACACACATGGTGATCATCATCATTTTTCTTTGGTCTCATTGTACGTGTGAAACCTTTAGCTGACAGAGCCCTTTTCAATTGACTTGGTAGTACAGTATAAGCACAAGTACAAGGTAGTACTGTAGAAGCAATGCAAGAAAAGTCTGAGAAAGCACCCTTGTATTATGAGGAGCTCTCAAACTTAGTGTGGAAATGTTTTCATAAGATCACAAGCCACTAATGAGCTAAATCAGTTAATATTCTGTTAGTGTGACTGCTATCACATTTGGTGGCCCAATAAACATTTATGCAAGAAATGGGTTAAGAGGAAAGCTGAGAATCTCATCCTTCAGCCAGTGTTATTTGGAAACAGTGAGACATACATTCAGTTGTACAAAGAGTGATTTTTTTTTTTAATTCTTAAAAGATGAAGAGTTTGATCAAGGGAAAAGGTTGCAAAATACTTTTTATTTGTTAACAACCAAAACCAAAACCAAAATCAAAACAAAAAAACCCAACTTTGTACCACATGAAATTTAGTTATATTTTCCTATAAGAAGTTAGAACACATATTTTCAAGTTGAGAATTGCTTGGAAAACTTGCTGAAACAGACTACTAAACCCCAGAATGACATTTCTTAGCAGTTTTCAGATGGTTCTATGGAAATGCACGTGAAAAAGGAGACTTTCGGGTTTAGAGGCCTGGGAAAGAGGAAAAGGCAGTGGTATTCAGTGGAAAGAAGATTGACACAGAAGGGGTTTTAGTAAGAGACCATCAGGGACTTAGTAAGGAAAAATAATTTAAACAAGACCCTTTTAGGTTGTATGTGGACATAGTGACATAGATAGAGGAAGTGTTAGGAATGTTTTTCCAAATGACATAAAGAGACACAAATAATCCTGATGTGAATTAAAAACTGAGAATAAGAGAATGCATTCTTTAATAAGATAATTTCATTGGATGTTCTCTGTAAAGAGGAGACTGACCAACTGTGACTATGGTCTGAATGATATGCTGAAGGAAACTGAGAGAAAGATAAATGAAAGTCAGCAGAATGATATGTGAGTTCAAACAGAAATCACTGTCCTAGCTTCTAGCTTGCTGTGTGAACTTATGAATGCCCCGGAGCCTCTTCTATTGTCCATTTCATTAGCTGAAAACAAGTGGGATTCTAGGAAATAACATGAGTTTGTGATTAAACAGGAGATGGAGTAAGTGGCCACACAAGGTGATTTTAACATTATAAATCTAGAAAACTAAATAGAATGAATCTAGTCAGAAAAGAAACACTCAATGTTACATCAGAAAATTCTATGACCTTGTTTCTAGTAGAAAAAACAGCAGCAACAACAAAACCTAGTTCATGAGAATGTCTATTTGATAAGTTGCATCCAATTTTGGAGGTTAACGATAGATAATATACGGGGAGGCGACAGATATGCATTTAGATGGATCCTAATTCAATGCAAACCTGTTAGTTTATTTATGTTATTAATATGATACCCTAGAGGACATAAACCAATTAAAAACCCATTTCAATTATTAATTGGGTCCCCTAATTGAAGGGACATAATAAATTAATTAAAATGTCCTCAACTCTATTCACTAAGGAAAACATCTAAGTCAAGGAAAGGATTGGACAAATAGGTCTGTATTAAACTTCTAAACTGAGCCCTATCCAACTAGCTAGAAAAGGTGACAAATCCACAGGAGAAAATGTTTGAGTAAGAAGAGCAGAAAAGAAAAGAGGGATTTTCCAATTTGTTCTGTGGGTATAGTGGAACAGTCATGCCATGTTAAGAGGTCAGACCTCAGTTTACTTAGAATTTGAGAGCATTAAACCAAATACCTTGAAATGTTCCTCTCTACTACTAGCAATTGAGAGTCGCATTGAGCACTAGAGTCCAAGTTTCAGTCCTAAATCTGCCAGCAATAAAGACTAACAAATTCATATTCTCTGAATAGATAGCAAGTTTCTCCCTGTGCTTGGGATTAAAGGAGAAGAAGATGAAATTTCAGTCCACACCACTACTAGCTCCTGGCCCAGAGGATCTGAAGGGGTGTTGCACCTGTGGGAATGTGGAGAGAGAGAGAGAGAGAGAGAGAGGAGAGAGAGAGAGAGAGAGAGAGAGGAGGAGGAGAGAATGAATCAAGGCTTGAGGAGATGGCTTTGGCCTCTCATCTCAGGCCTACAAATGCCTTCAGTTCTGTTTCCCAGCATGGGTAGAAATGGGAATAAGAGCATTCTAGACATAGCTATCTTTGTGCAGACAGAAATGAATATGCCACAGGACACCTGGTGGGCAGGAGGCACTCAATACAAAGGATGATCCTTGGTCTCATATCCTTTCCCCATAAATCTAGATATTTTGGTATTCCAGGGAGATGATGGAGAATATCATGAAGCTGAAGGAAGTGTTCATTCTTGTGCTGTAAACTAAGTCATTGCCCAGTGTTCAAAGTGGCACAGAAGAGAAGATTTATTTAACAGGTTCTATTGGTTAGAAGAAGCTCCAGGGGCAGTGAAATTTTAGGTTTCCAGTTTAAACTTTTATAGATAGATAGATCATAAATGATATGTAGATATAGATGATAGATAGATAGATAGATAGATAGATAGATAGATAGATAGACAGATAGACAGACAGATAGATAATAAATATTGTATATGCCAAAGAGAATATATATATATATAATTAAGTTCCATGAAAATTAAAATACATGTGAAAATACATGAGATGACCACTTCTGTATCTAAGATTGGGAAGCACCTTCAAGGTTCCCAAATACCCTTGTAAAATAACTTCCCATCAACTTTAGAATCACTTAAACTTTTTGTCCTAATAATTTTATAAATATTATTTATATTTTTATCTCAAATATATATTCCCTGAGTATGTATGTCCTTATTGGCTATGGGTTTGAGCTGGAAGCTCCATATCTTACCATATTCTACCTACTCTGTTCTCTCTTGCCTCATTATACAATGATGGATATTTCCATACTATTTCATGATAAATTACTTTATTCAGGGGATGGAGACTTGAGTCAGTCAGTGCAGCACCTTTATACTGTTAAGAACTTTTTGTTTGCTATTCGTAATGGCTATCTACCTGTGCACCTCCATCAGGGACTCACCTTGTGTGGGTGCAGTTGTACTTGGTATTTAGCTGTTCCCTAATTACTGATGGGGTTGAGAACACTTTAACATGATTTAGGGTCTTTCATGGTTCCTCTGTTCTAAAATCTTGGTTCACATGCTATGTTTGCTTTTGTGATTCACTGATGGCCTTTCATTTAGTTATCTTTGGTGTTTTAAACCTTTGCTCTTCTGTTTAAAGGACCCTGTCTTCTCTTCATGCTCTGTATTGTGTATTTTGAACATCATTTTACTTTAAATGTCTTTCTCTTATTTGAGCATTTTAAAACACAGCTTAGGAATTCATGGAACCATGGTATTTTTCTGTCTTATGCTTTTAAACTTTAACTTGTATTTCCATTGGAGATACTGTATCTGGACATCCACATCGTGCACAGTATTAGATAAACATTTAGTGTGTTCGCCTGTCCCCAGTTGTAAGTGACATCCTCACATTAGTTGATAATTAGACCTTCCCCCATCACTGACCTTGGGTAAATGCTCTTCTTCATGTCAGTCTTCACATGTGGGTAGGTATGCCTCAGATTTGCCTGTCCATAATATGTACATAAAAGTGTTGTCTTTACTTTTATATAGTGATAGCAAAATAATTATATAGTATAGACATGGATACTCTTTAGATTTGGGGAGGGGGAACTTTCTTAGCCTTTGAAGTCATTTAATCAATCCTTTCAAATTATGAAAACTGTTTTCTAACAGAACTCCTGTCCATATTTTAGAGTTGCACTTGATCTCTAGCCTGCTTTAGGGGAGAATTATTCTCAAGAAAAAACATGTGCTGTCATTATTAAATACAGTATTTACCTTCCTTAGCTTATACTTAACTTTTCATTTTTTGTTAACCTCTTTAATTTTTATCTTTAAAGATAATATATATGCTCTATTCTACTCATGGGTGTCATGGATAGGTATTTCTACTGAAAACCTGATACTGGACTTATACATAGTCTCAAATCTTCTGCACTGAATTAAGTTCGCACATCTTTCCTTATATCAGGAAAATTGTACTGATGTCTGGAACATTGAACTTTATATAGCAATATTGTATCAGGAAGCACAACTAAATTCTACTATTTATTCCAGTGATTTATCTGAATATCTTTTTTTCCCTTTGTCAAATAGAGGAGTTTTATGTTTATGTCTAGTTTACTTGAAAATTTCTTCTTATATAACAAATGGCTGTAGAATTCTATTACATACCTTTTTATGGTTCTATGGAAGTAATTATATTATTTTCTTCTATCTAGAGATGTTGAAATCTCACTCTAAATATTCTAATGCTCATTCCAATTTATATTCTGACATGCAGAGTGGTTATGATGTAATGGCTTATATCCATCTATCTGGGTTTAAGAGTGCTAATGTATTGTTTTCTGTTCTTCCATTTATATTCATAAGTAAGATTGGCCTGTAATTCTCTTTCTAGTACTTTCTGTATATTTAATACTCAGTTACAATGGGCTCATAGAGTGTCTTAGTTGTTCAGCTCTAACATCTGGTGTCCTGAAATATTTTGTGTACGACTGGAATATCTGCTCCTTGAACTTTTGGTAGAGTTCATATAGGGAAGTATTTAGGAATCATTTTCCTTATGAGAAGGCATTTGAGATCTACTGACATCATCTTTAAGTAGTTATAGGAAGAACAGGATTTTCCTTTATGAGAATCTCAGCTGCTAGCTGATAACCTAATTTAGTCCCAGCTGCATCATCAGATTCATTATTGCAGTACATAAACATTTCTATGTTCCCCCATATCATATACATGGTTCCAGGTTTTGTATTATACCTTACTAGAGTAAATTTTACTAATTTTATTGGTCACTTTTAATAAACTCAGATTATGTTTTAAAATTATTTATAATGACATTTCACCATTTCTATTCTAACCCATTATTTTATTACTATTATGTCTATTCTTTTTCTTTTATTAATATTAGTAAGATTTTTTTCTTATTTCAAGCAAATTGGGTATAAAATAAAAGACTTTTGAATAGAGTTGTTGAGAGGCTTTAAACAACCTAAAGATTATTTTTGTAATATTTATATTATTTATAAATTTTATATAATATGCTTTGATTATATCCTCATTCCTTCCTCCAAATTAGGTCTACTGCTACTTCCTTAATGACACAACTTGTTGTTTGTTTGTTTGTAGGGTTTTTTTTTTTAACACACTAAGTCCATTCTGTGCTTCTCTAATCCTCCTGGGTGTGGGAACTTCCATGAAGAATGGTGGACTCTGTGTAACCTTATGTATGCAGTCTCAATCCTCAATCACTGTAAATTAATTATAAGTTAATAAATTAATGTATCTACCCTGTTGTGTCTGGTTTAAAAAAAAAAAAAAAAGCAAAATATTTCTTTGAGATTATCCACCACCTCTGGCTCTTACAACCTTTTCATCCCTCCTCTGAGATGATCTCTTAACACTCTGGGAAGAGGAGTGATATGCATGTCCCATTTAGGGATGAGCATTACATAGTCTCTTATTCTTTGCACATTGACCAATTACGGTTTGCAAGTTAATTGCCATCTATTATGAGAAGCTTCCCTGATGAGAATTGATTGATGTTAACATATGCATTGCTGAGTATTTGTGGATTTATAGGCTGCCATAGATTTAAGAAGTTTCCTTGTTGCTTTGTTCTACAAAGTTTTAAATTTCATCATAACATTTTGACCCAGCAATTTTAAGTTTTAAATTTAAAATGTTTTAAATAATGAAGACTGATGCTGTGTCTGTTTTTATTTCTAATTTAATTGAATTTAATGAAAGATTATATTCCAGCTATTTCTTAAAAGTTTTCCTGGACCTTACTTTCATCAAAAATATATCCATTAATAAAATAAATATTCTATTGATACATAAATAATTATGTAATACATGTATAATAGTCATATCTTTTTCTCTCATGGACACATTATTAATCTGGACTTGAATTTTCCTCATGTCTAATAAAATCTTAGACTTTAAATTGTTTTTCTTACATTAACATAAATTAGTTATCTAGTAACATTTGTATTTTACTTTAACTTTAACATTGTATACTGCATGAGTTCTGCTGTGTCTTTTCTAAATGGCATGTATATAGCTATAGATATTTCTTGGAGATTATAAGATAATTACAATCTTCGTTCCTTCCCTTTCCTACCTCCAGACCCTCCAATATAATACCTATTGTTCTCATATAAATCCATAGCCTAATTTTTCATTAATTTTATTGCATGTGTAAACACATCTAAATCATATGAGTGTATATATTATTGGTTATATTTTAAAAACATATGCATATAATAATATATAAATATATGAATGTATATACCTAAATTTAAATATATATATATATATATATATATATATATATATATATATATATATATACTCATACACATACACATATATATATTTCCTCAGTTACCTGTAGTTCTTTGTGTATGGTTCATGGGATTTTCTTCATCCACTTTGGTAAATCATATGAAGTCATCCTTTATCATTCACATTTGGGTAGCCATAGCTCATGTTATGTGCAGTTATGCTGATACAGATTTATGGGTAAAACTCAGAAGACAACCATATCACAACACACTCACTGATCCTCTGGATTTTACAATCTATCTTCCCCTCTTCCCTATGTTTCCTGAACCTTAAATGCAAGAGTATTTTGTAGATGTACACACTAGGACTGGGCTCTACAAGCCAGATTTACACATTGGGACCGGACTCTACAACTCTGGAATTTGATTGGTTGTGGTTTTCTTTAGTGTTCTCCATTACATTTTTTTTTCATGAATGGTGAAGAATATACTCAACCATAAATTTACCAACCCAACGTAATCCCTGACAACAATATATAAACGTTTATTCATATATCCACAGGTAAGTATAGCTATTTTGGAGAAGAATTTTTTAAACACTGTATGTGTGTGTGTGTGTGTGTGTGTGTGTGTGTGTGTGTGTGGTGTACTTCTATGTGTATGTTCCTTCATATGCATTGTACACTCACATGTAGATGCTAGAAGCTAGTGTTGGATGTCTTGTTCTCAATGTTCTGTTTGAGGCAAGGTCTCTCACTGATCCTAAAGCACTGACCAGTGTGCTCAGGCTCACTGACAGCAAATTCCTGGAATTTGCTTCTTCAATGCTAGGATAACAAGAGCTTGTATTAATCCGAACTTTTTATATGTGTGTTTGGTGTGAACTAAGGTCCTTACACTTGCACAATAAGTATTTTACCAACTGACCCATGTCTCTATCTCCTCAATCTATTTTGAAAGAATCCCATTATTTATTAATCTTGATTATGATAATTTGTTTATTTCATTTTATTTCTATAATATTTTTAAACTTTATTTTTGGTTGCTTTATATTATGTTTTCTTGATTCACAGTGAGATATTTCACCCAAGATTTTATTTTTCCATTTAAAGTTGTGCAGTTCTTGCTTATAGCCCATCTTTATACTTCTTAACAGTTCAAATAATTTCAGGGAATTTATAATGTATCCATTCTATTCACTTCACTTCAATCACTTGTGATTGGGATTTTTATATGACCAAGATTGTTCTTTAAATCAAATTACTCAATTATTTTTTCTCCTTTAATTTATTTCTTTTATTTTTGAGATTATACTATAATGACATTATTTCTTCCTTCTCTTTTCTTCTCCCAAAGCCTTCCTTGCCATCTTACAAATTCATGGTCTCTTTTCGTTAGTTGTTTTACACACACACACACACACACACACACACACACACACAAACACATACACACTACTCAGTTTCTTTTTATAAAGTTGAGGCCTCTTACACATCCTCAATCCACTTCCACATGCCTGTTATTTTCCCTGTTGAGCTCAACTTTAGTAGTCATGTCAGTGAGACTTTACGCTGGAGTTTCTGATATGCCTAGGAGACTCAATTTCACAGCAAAATCCCCAATCTTCTATCTCTTATAATCTTTCTGCTTCTGTCTTCTAGCTATCAGTTTTACTCATACAATTGCCTTTTTAAATTTTTCATGTCCGTCTTGAATATTTGAATTTCTTTAATTTCTTCTCTTCTGAACTGGCAATCTCTATTCTTAAGGAGTGATTTATATTCTGTTTGGGTTTGTGTTGTTGGAAATGTATTTTTTTCACCATTGTATTTTCTGAAGATAGTTTATATTCAGGCTAAAAATGGCTGATTATTTTTATCAAGTAATCCAGAACTATCTAGTTACAATTTTGCTACATCCTAATATCTGTCTGCAAACATCAGATGACTGTCTCAATAAACAGATGATGGACACGCTGGTCCTGTAAAGCAATTCCTACTAACATAACTCATAGAGACCTAACCTACATCACTAATAAATACAAGTTGCTTTTAAAAATAATTTTCTCAACAAATGAATGAACTTTCCCACTGGAAGAATTAGTAAACTATAGCTAAGTCTTCCTTCATGAATCTTCTATAATATAATAAGCAACTTAGCCTGAACAATGTATGCCCTTATAAATGTTAAGTGTGTATCCTTTATAGTAGCACATAACCTCTGCATGCATGTGCTTATATAATAATAATTTCTTTTACATGATTTGATTGTATTCTTTATTAATCCTTTAACAATTAGTGTGCAGATGATTCTTGACTTACAATGGTTCAGTGTTACAGTCTTATAACTCTATTATAGCATGAAAGAAAATTTATTATATAGGCACCTAATATTGCTTCGTTTTTTAATTCTGGAAGCGTGAAATATGGTAGCCTCTTATGACCCTGGACAATCAAGTCAGTCCCAACTCGCAACGATCTTTGAGGTCAACAGGAAAAACACCAATATTTAACAATGTACAGTGTGGCTAAGCAATAATGTTCATTAGGCCAGGAGTATTAAATGTAATTTTGACTTAATATTTTCAATTTGTGATAGGTTTATGGGGAGGTAATCCATTTTAAGTTGAGGAGTATCTGTATTAAATTATGATTTTAATAACTTCATCCCTGTTTTATTATGTTCACTTACCATATTTAATTGAATTCATTCTTTGATGTCAGCCATTGAAATCACTTCCAATTATTTTCATCATAATAGATTCTATCTCATGGACTTATTTGTGTAGCTAATAGATTATACTCACACAGATACATGTTCAAATCCAACTCTATTCCTTACTGTGTGACAACTCTGAATTGAATTACGCCAAATGCACAGAATGGTTATAGAGATTAAGTGAAAAACAGTGTATGCCATTGTGCAGGTACAAGCATGGTAATGTTGCCACTGTGGAGACTGAATCAGAGGGTCAGGAATTTGAGTAACATACTGAGGTCCTGTCTGTAAAAAATAAAGTATTTTGAATATTACTCAGTTTAGACTCAGAAAAAAAATTAATTGATAATATGCACAACTTTCTGCTTATAACCAGTGTATATATGTGTAACAAGTTCACCAATGAGAGTGAACAGCTAATGGATGTTGATAGGTTTTAGTTGTTAAGAGCACAACGACACATTCCTCCTCTACCTGGAATAGCATAGGAAACATGAACGTCACATACACTATACAGCCTAGGAGCCCTGTGCCTCAGTGGGCCATCTGTATAAGCATTAGTGTGTGTGTGTGTGTGTGTGTGTGTGTGTGTGTGTGTGTGTGTGTGTGTTTGTGTACATGTATGGAAGCCAAATGTTAACACCTAGTTACACATACTGAAGAGAAAGAGACACATAAAGTTTACTTGCTTATATAGAACAAAAAAACCCAAAAGATGTTAAGTTGATATTCAGGGTCTCTGACTTTAGGAACCATAAACTTAATGTCACTGTGTCTGAGAAACCTGAGAAACTTCCAGACATCTCTGAAACTGTTCTTAAAACAATATTCTTAACATTTTTTATTTTTGCACACATATGTGTGTAGTATTGTGTGTGTGTGTGTGTATTCATGCACATATCTGTGTAAGAATATGTGTATGTACATGTACACGTACCAAAGGTCAACATCCAGTATTGTCTTTGATTGTTCTCCACCTTATAAGTTGAGACAGCATCTCTCTTGAATCTAGAACTTTCCTATTTGGCTAGTCTAACTAGACTATTTTGTATAAGAATCCCTCATATCACCCTCCTGGGCACTGGGATTAGGGGTGAGCCAGGACACATACTAAACAAACCCTTTACCCACTGAGCTATCTCTAGAGCACATAAGACTGTTTTCTAAGGCTGTCCAAATATTGCAGCCACTCCTACTATTTTCATAGCCATTTTTCTTGTGGTCAGAGTATTTCCATACTATTGATCTCAAAGACATGCTTATTCCTCCCCCATTGGATTAGAAACTTTTTGAAGAGGTAGACTAAGACCAACCCTTTTGTAACTTCTGTAGCCTTTCTCATCTTGAATAGTCAGTGTATCTATATTATATGATGTCTCAAAAGTTCAAATTTGTCATTTTTTCTGTGAAATAATCATTTTCCAGGACAACAATAGACAATAAAATTGTCATAAGAAAACAAAGCAAACAAATAAATTAAAGGTGGTTAAAGGTCATATTAGATTCATCAAGTCTAAATAAGATTTTAATAATTTTTTTTAAGAATTTTTATTATTATCATCTCTGTCTCTCTAGCCTCTTCTGACTTGTCTGTTTCTGACTGCCTTTCTCTGTCTGTGTGTGTGTTTGTTTGTGTGTGTGTGTATGTGTGTGTGTGTGTGAGTATGTATGTATGTATGTATGTATGTATGTATGCATGTATGCATGTTATGCATTCACTAATGCCCTGGAATATGAGAAAAGTTCATCAGATTCCCTAGATCTGGAGTTACAGAATGTGACCCATCTTATATGAATGCTGGGAACTGAGTCTGGGTCCTCTGAAAAAGAAGCAAATATGTAATGGCTGATCCATCTCCACCACCTTAATATCTTTAAGTCTATTATATTTCACTATATCAAAAGATTGTATAATGTTAAGTTCCTGTGAGCTAGTAATCTGCTAGCATTAAAAGTTAGTATGTAAAAACCAATCCCATTGGACACCTGTAAATACATCTCAGCTAGCACTTTCTAAGCCAACAACATTCCTCAATAAAATTTAGATACCTGGTCTGAAAACTACACCCTACCTGACAAAGTAGGTGTTTGAATTATATTATTCTTTCTTATTTAAAAGTTAAAAGTATACATTTAAACCCAGATGTAGTAGGGTTTATGGGGAAAAGTTCAAAATAGTGATGAAACCTGGAACACTCACCCAAAACCTGAACAAGTTCTTATGTGCTTCTGATGTTTGCTGCTTCCATAAATAGTGCAGCCAATTCTGTTAACCTCACAGGATAGTGTAAAGCTTAATATGATAATATATTACTATAAGACTTATTATAGGTGCTTAAAAATAATTGCTATTGCCAGAATTGAATGATTACTTACAAAAAAAGCCCCTTCCTTATAGTCTTTAAGGTTTTCAGTGCATCCAACTACTACAAATAAAAATTGAGTTATGTTTGAAGGTATAAAGTATAAGTATTTTTTGCTCTTCAGATCAGTAATTACATATCATATCTCTACTACTGTGACCAAGTCTGTAAAAGCATGCTAACAAATTCCCAAGAATTAAAAAATAAAACCTTAGGTAAATCAATTATATTTATTTATTGTATTGAATTTTAAAATAGATTAACTTTCCCTGAGATACCATTAGAAAAAAAATTATTGGCAAGGTGAAAATTGCCTAATAAATTTTATTTTTACATTTGGCAAAGCTTTTTCTTCATTATATAGTCTTATTTCTTTCCACGAACTTAAGAGTCATATTACTTTTTGAATGAATTAAATGTTGGTCATTAAAATTTCCTCAAATATGAAACTGGAGTCATGGCTTATTGGTTAAGAACACTGGTTTCTTTCCAGGTGATCCAGGTTTGGTCTCCATCGCTCACATGGTGGTACACAATTGTCTATCTTAGTTCAAGGGGGCCCAGTGTCCTCTGCTAGCCTCCAGAGGCACAAGACATTCATATGTTAGAGACATATATGCAGACAAATAACCATAAACATATAAAATAAATTTTTAAAAATTAAATTAAAAAAGTATTCTAAATATGCCAAAGAAGTGACAAAAAAAAAGCCTATTTGCTTTGTTTGTGATGAAATTCAATGTTGTTTTTGAAAGAGCATTGGTAAATACATGACATTGATCTAGTACTAGAGTGTGTATGTAAGGACCTTCATGGCTTGCCTTCATTGCTGACTTCAAGATGAGTTACATCTGTGTCCACGATGTGCAAAAGTTCAATATGGTGAGATATGGTATTTTTTTCTGAACCAATCCACTACATCTTATAGACAGGTTTGAAATCCATCGATCTCCATAGTGATTTTCTTTCTTCTAACATAAGTGCTGTCACAAACTCAATGGCATCTCCCTCCACAGTTGTTGACTCTAAAGGTTCAAAGAGGACTGAAATTCCATGTGGATACCAGCAGTCTCATGACACCATTCACTAACATACATCTTAATTCATTGAGACTTGATTGGAAGTAGAATTGATGGAGTTTTTTTGTTGTTGATTTGTTTTTGTTTATGTGAAGGATTCCCATGTAATAATAAAGCTAAGGGCAACAATTTTAGTGATTATAAGTGTTGATCATCATTTTTCTGCTTAACTTAAAGCATAATTTAAATACAAGGTAATGATAGATTAAGTAAAAACAAAGCCAAAATGCATGGTTGTTGATGTTTGCAGTTGAGTAGCAAAGAGTATTATGGAGACACGATTAGCTTTGTTCCCAAGGAAGTGTGCCCTTCAGTGGAACTCTACAATAAAGTTGTACCCATGAATACATTAGGCTCCATGGGATTTATAATTTGATGTTGCATAGTAAAGACATGAAAAGAAAGAAAGGAAAAGATACATAGAGGAGCGATATTTAACTGTGCTGGCTCTTCACACTACATAGTTGCTCATGTGTGGTACCACATAACATACTAGCAAAACCTGAGGATGCAGATCTGGCCAGCTGCCATCATCTTGGTTCCATGTCTGTATCAGAGCATAAACACTTCGCTCCATTCCATGTGTGGAAGAACCTTACTTTTGAAAAACAGTATGGCCTATATTAAGAAGTCAACTCTTAAACAAGTCCAATTGAGTGCAGACAGATTTGTTTTAATGTAGAAGGAAGTGATAAACTTATTCAACTTTGTTGAAGTGGTTCTTGTTATTATTAACATCAACGATAATTGGAGTTTGTGAAAATTTTAATTACAGATAATTTTCTTATTTATGCTCTGGTTATAAAATCAAAGCCCAGTGTGAGTTGAACGTTCATTACACTTCCAAGTGTTCCTCTACTGGGACAGTCTTTTTGTAGATAATAGCAGTTGTCAGTAAGGAAGAGCTTTGAGACTTCTCAAATGCAAAGCATGATGCATGAAAGGGCATGGAACAATGGTAAGAATGGAGAAACAAAAATCAAAGCCAAAGCTGGAAAGAGGGCTTGGAGATTAAGGGAATGTATGCACTGCTCTTATAGAGAACTGGAGTTCTGTTCCCAGCACTCATGTTGGATGGGGCACAACCAGCTCTACCTCCAACTCCCAGGAATCGGAAACACTCTACTCTCCACAGGCACCTGTACACAAATGTTCATGCACACAGAGAGACATAATACATGTGCATAAACTTGAATACAACGAAATTTACCGTTAAAAGACCAACTAAAGCCAGAAAGCAGAATGCTGGAAATGGGGATTCATAGTAAAATGGGAACATGAAAATAATTTTATAAGTCTTCTGATTCCTTCAGTAGCATATGGGGATATTTAAAATTATGCTTTGTATCTATGGCTACACATAAATATCTGAGCTTGTAGTACTCAGTGTTCTGTGGGGTTTAAGATATTAGTCTTTCATTAAGCTAACTATATTCCCAACATTTAAAAAATATTAAAAGAGTCTGAGTTCTCTTAATTTGATTCCTTGACTAAAGGATATTATTAAGTTTTATTTTGTTTTGACTCCTTTTAATGAAGCTATGTGGGAACTAGTAGTTTCTTTGTGAGTAAAGTGGGGAGCTATCATGTTGAGTGGGATACCACATAAACTCAGAGTTCTAGAAGCCTTATAATTCTTTATTGTGAGAACTTAATTTACCATACAGTGGCCCACCTAAGTAGTATCCACCAAGGAGGAAAAGGTTGGTTGGACCCACTAATGCAACAGCTTCACTTCCCACTAGTATAATTTTCCTGGCTAATAAATGCTTATTTTCAAGGCTAATGCAACTCCCCAACCATTAACAGAATGCTAATTGAGAAGTTAGTTAGGTATCCAGGAATAGAATTAGGAGAGTCAAAAATATCTGAAAAAATGAGCAACACATTTCCTTTATTCTCAGAATTTCTTTTGGTTTGGGTAGGGAGAACAATATCATGTAGAGAAAACACAAAAGGAATTGTCACATTGTTGTAAACATTTCTTTTCCTATTAAAGTACTGCAGGCTCTGGTGAACTGGCCCTACCCTTCCTTGACTACAGCACTTGAGAGAATGGAGAAGAAACTTTTTATCTGGGTAGCACAGTGGTAGAGCTGGCCCTGGGATGTGGAAACACAAATGAGCCAGACCCATGAGTGTGGGCAGGAGAGAGCTGCCCTGGCCACTCATCTGCTGTTAAGTAGGGGGGTTGGTGAGAGAGAGAGAGAGAGAGAGAGAGAGAGAGAGAGAGAGAGAGAGAGAGACAGAGAGAGAAAGAGAGAGACAGAGACAGAGAAAGACAGAGAGACAGACAGAGTCAGAGAGACAGACAGAGACACATACACGTGGCTGTGCACCATCAAGAAAGTTGGCCCTGAGGTCATATATATGGGTCACAGAGCCCTCCCCTGACTGGCTGTACCAATAAGAAGAATGGACAACACAATGAAGTATGCCCTGATGGTGAAGATACCTGTGATCCAGAATAGAAGGTAGGTTGAAGCGGGTGACAGAGCAGGTCCAGCCCCACACAGCCTTCAGCACTTGGGAGAGTGGGCTCCATGCTTAGACTGGGCAGCACATTAGAGCTAGCTCTGAAGATGTGGATGGAAGTGAGCTGGTCTTGAGGGCTTGTTAAGTAGGAGAGCTAACTGTGCCTCTCGCTTATGCTGCCATTGGATGGGCTAACCAGAGCAGTGCTCCTGACCTTACCCTGGTGGTGCAGGTAAGGGATCGCCAGATCCTAACCACCAGCCATGTTCCAGGCCCAGATCCAAGGCTCTGAGTTGCTCCACCCCCATTTCATGTGAATTCTTGGGTCACATAAAAGAACCAGTCCCACTGATGCAAAGCTGCAGGATCTCCATGACACAGGGCAACAGCAATAGAGTACAGAGGAATCCCAGTGAAGATTCAATATTGATGGTGTCACAGAGGCCAGAGACCTCAAATCAGACCAATGAGTGACTCACTGCCATGAATATTTGCAAATAAAGATGCCTGGACAGAGAGTATACCGTGGGACCCATTGTAAAACACTACAGCTTCCACGAGATGTTTTCTATGCTTTGCTTTGATTATCTTTGTTTATTTATTTTTGTGTTTTCTATTTTTGGGGGGTGGGGGAGGAGTTGCAAGAGCTGAGGGTAGACATCCGGAGATGAGTGGGGCTGAGGTGAATGAGGTGGAACTCACACACACAAAAAAAGTCTTTAAAAAAAATAGTGCTGCAGGACTTCTACCAGTGATTCATGGGTCGTTTGAATAGTCACTAGTCACAGTCAGCTTCACAAAAATGGCAACATGTTAACTGGCATGGAAGAATGGGGACAGGGTGGTTTGAATAAGAAATGTCCACGATAGGTACCAGGTGGTTCTTAGTGGCACTTGGAGGGTTTGAAACCTTCAGGAGGTAGAGCCTTGCTTGAGGAAATATATCTCTTGGAGTGAGCTTTGAAGTTCATAGATTCATCCCCACTTTAAGTTTGCTGTCTGCCTCAAATGTTTCCTATTGAGGATGTGATCCCTCAGCTTCTTGCTCTTCTTCTATGCTGAAATACTTCTCTTGACTGGCTCTCCAGAACTAAATGACAAAAATAAACTCTTTCTTCCTAAGTCATCTTTGGGCTCCTGTTTTCTTCTCCACAGCCACAAAAAGAGACTGAAAGAGAAGTAAATGAAGAGACTAAGGAAAGGAGCTTAAAATAAACAAATACAAAACCAAAAAACAACAGCAAAACAAAACAAAGCAAAAAACCCTAAGCAAAGGTCTTGGTTTCAAAAATGCCCATTCTAACTCATAGAAGTTGATTGAAATGTAAATTTTTGGCACTTTGTAAGTATGTGTTTGAGTGGCTATCTTAACCTTGCAATTTAATGTTTTGATGTGTGAGCACATTATTAGTTTTGTTCGTTGGTTTGGTTTTGTTGTTCTGTTTTTTGAGACAAGGTCTCTTTACATAGCCTTGATTGTCTTGTTTCTCATTATGTAGACCAACCTGGCCTTGAATGCACATCCTGGCTTGACATGTGCTTGGATTGTGCACCACCATGCCAGCTTATGAATGCATTATAATGAAGCAATTTTATTTTTAAACCAAGTAGGAAAAATGAAATGTAAGTGAATGTACAATTTTATAATCTCATCATGGGTGATGCTTATGTAAGAGGATTAAGTTAAAGGCAGTTGGTTTTACACATCAAGGAAAGAATAAAAGAGAAAGAAAGAAAGAAAAAAGAAAGAAAGAAAGAAAGAAAGAAAGAAAATAAGAAAGAAAGAAGAAAGAAAGAAGAATAAATAAGAAAGAAGAAGAAAGAAAGAAAGAAAGAAAGAAGAGGAAGGAATGAAAAAAGAAAGAAAGAAAGAGGAAGGAATGGAAAAAGAAAGAAAGAAAGAAAGAAAGAAAGAAAGAAAGAAAGAAAGAAAGAAAGAAAGAAAGAAAGAAAGAAAGAAAAAGGAAGGAAGGAAGGCAAGAAAGAAAGAAAGAAAGAAAGAATAAATAAATAAATAAATAAATAAATAAATAAATGAGGGAGGGAGTGAGGGAAGGAGAAGAGAAAGAGGAAAGATCAGGAGATAAATAGAAGTTTAGTGATAGATACATAGTGCATAGATACATAGACATTTGATAGAGATAGATGATAGATAGATAGATAGATAGATAGAGGGTTGGATAACTGAACCTAGAGATTGGAGAAAGTAAGAAAGGAACAGCTGACTGAAGTTGTAGAACTTATGTTTCTGGCATCAAGACACATTCTGAGCAGATTTGTAGCAGAATAGTTACCTGTTGTATGTCTACTTTTTTTTTTTTACTATCCAAGCAATATACTATAATCACAATGCAGCCGTAAGGCAGCCTAGACCCTTCCAGTTTCCTGGGCATGATAAGATCCTCCCACAAAGCCTTGCAATCACTTGATTCACCAAATCTCCATATTTGTATCTCCTTACATGACTTCTTTTGTTTCTTTGTCTCTGGATTTTTCCAGATACCTGGTCACATATCTTAATTATAGAGAGTCAAGTATGGGATACCCTAACTGAGAAGAAGGAGAACTACTCTAATGTCATAAGAGGCATTATAACAGATTTGATAATACCCAAAAACTGATATGATTCACAACCAGTGAGGATTTTCAACAATTTCAATGCTAAGAAATTTCTTCCAAGTTCTCATTTTGCTGAAAGTCCAGATGGCCACGATTTCCTGTCTCCAGTTCTGTGTATGAGAATAAACATATAATAAGAAAGCTTCGAATTCCATCTTCTCCTAAGTCTAGCATCTACCACTTGTCGTCCCTCCTCCCCAGTGCATATAAAAATAAAACTAGCAATATACAAAAGCAACATTTTTGACAGTTGATAATAACTCAGAGTAATTCTTCTCCTGGGCCTGTACCCCAATCCTGGAACAGTTTTTGGAATCTTGTGCATAACCTGAAAATTCCATCAGTAAGTTGTTCAAAACAAAACAGCATCTACCACAGAGATGAATTCTATTCTCCTACAAAGCAGAAAACAAATGTAGCCATTTCTGGTTTTCAGTGATTTTTCCCCTTGCTGCTGCACGTTATTTAAGCTTGATTAGCTAAGCAAATCACTCAAGTTCAGGGCAAAGAAAGGTGTAACCAACAACATTCTTTAGACAGACAAAGCCCATTTGAAGCAGACTGTAGCTGATGCTTGGTTAGACCTGGGGAAACAAAACAAAGGGAACTTGCCCTTCTCTTGCTTCCTCAGTGTAGCTCTTTTTGTCTTTTTAAACAAAATAAACGCCAACAAATAAAAAGAAAAATCAGTCATGAAAGCCAGGTGACAGCACTCAAAATGCCGAGTGAGAAGGACTGCTTAGCAGATAGCAGAGTTTCGTTATTGTCACAAAATATTTTGCCCTTCACTGGTGACCTTTTACATCTGTTGAGTGTGGTACTGCGCCAGGGACATTATGAGAGGCAATAGGGATAAAGTGACAGACTCCAGTTCCCTAATGCAAGAGAGGCCCTCATTTCTGTTGTTCTAAGTGTGCATTCTAAAGCCTTATAAAAACTATTTGCATCTTCTGTAGCTTTTAGATTCCCCTGAAAAATTGCCAACCCATCATCTTAATCTGTGTAATTAGTCTATGTTTAGGAAGTGTGTTTACAGGAGTCTTTCCAAAAAGGGAGATTGGACTGATGGAAGCTGTACTAAAGGAATTTTCCCATGATGCCACTGCAGGATTAAAGACCTAAATGTAAACCCAGGAGTATTAAATATTCAAGTGCCAGCAAGCACCATACCTAGGCAGGGTCAGAGCCTCACACAGATCATACTGTGCCAGGTGCATTTGCCCCTCTCCTTGTCACTTAGATAAAATCTAGGTTAGACAAACCTTGCTGGCTGCCTTGATCAATGAAACTGCAGTGCAATATCACAACCTGTCATCAGCTGATACAAGTGGGTTTGAGTCAAAGCCAAACCTCCAAAGGGAAGACCTGAGAGAGGCTCAGGCGGTTGTTAATTTTTATGCCCATGACCCATTGGTAGTTATGTCTTTTTTTACATCTCACATCTCAGAGACCAGGAAGGGCAGGTCTCTAGAAGCTGGAATAAACTTGGCAAAGATACTGTAATCACCTGCTATTCTGAAGGCATGGGCAGGGAGGCATGATTTCAGAAACAAGTAAATGTCCTGAAAGGCCATGCTTCCCAGGACTCCGTGAATGGAGCAGGTGTTTGCATTTCAAATAACAGGTTCTGCTGTGAGAAAGGAAGCATCACTTTTACTCAGACTGAACATCCTCGGCTGCCTCTTGTTGCACACTGGCCCATGATGGATGCGTGTGTAAATTCCAACTGTATGTCTTTTACGAGTTGCATGCTGTTTCTCCAGCTTCTTTATACAGCGTCCTCCTGCTTGCAGTGAAAACAAGCGTATTGGGTTTTATGTGGTGATAAAATCCCACATAAGACAAACTATACAAAAGACATTTTATGTAGCTTGAGACCTTCATAATGTCTTACTTTGTTTCCCTTTGTCACCACACCCCTTATTTCCCTTTCTATTTTTTCCTTCTCTTTCTCCAGCCTTGAAAATTCCCATTCAGAATATTCTTTAGGCTTCCATATCTCTTCCATTTTTTCTGTTAATTTCTTCTGTGCATGTATGAATTCAATGCCTGAGAACAATTCTTTTTAACTGTGGAGAAGCACATGGACGAAGATTTGTAATGACAACATCTGTCTTTCCCAAGCAGATGTTGGGATAATCCCTGGATGCTTGCTTAGTATGCTGGTCAGCACAAGCCAGCATTCAGACTGAAACTAAGGATCCTGTGGTATTTGGGGGGCTGAGATGGATATTTGAATATCTAAATTACTTATTACTTGATGACAAATTACATTTTGTAATACATTCTATAAGAAGGCAATAGTGCTAATACATTGTCTGCCACAAATCTCAATTTAATTATGCTATTATAATCTAAGTGATCGAGCCTATAAATGCCAATACCTGTAGTGTGAAATTTGTTTACTAAGAAATATGTGTTGGTTCTACACTGCCTTAAGGTATGTTTGTTTATGCAATAAGCCCAGATAAACCTTCTGCTACATTCTGTACTCTCCTAGCAACAGTAAGAGGCTTTCTTGAGTTTAAGTTAATCCATGCATACCCATGACCTTCACATGAAATCTTGGCTTTAGTGCTATTTTCAAAAGAAAACTTCAGCACCACCCATACTTTATTAGTACCAGGGCACTTCACTTGCAGCATAATCAACAATTTGTACATCTATCCTTGTAGACAAGTTGGAAACCTTACAAGTTAGAAGGCAGTCTGCTAATGTATTATTATGGAGAGTATAATTCAAGATGCTCAGGTTATATGAGGCACAGCCCATCCCAGATTGCAGAGTCAGGAACATCAGTCTACAGAGAGAAAGAATAGTTGAACAGGCAGGAGGACACCAGCCATGAAAATACCCAGGGAAGAAACAGAAGAGGCAGAAGGAGTAGCAAACACAAAAGACCTCATATGGGAATGTGTGCAGCACTAGGAAGAAAGCCAGTATCACTGGAGCAGAGTCAGCTGGGGAGAAGGTGGGAGAAAATGAGGTCAGGAGCAGAGCCAAAGGCAAGCTCATGGCCTTATAGACCATTAAAAGGAATGTGAATTATAGAAAGCATGAAAAATCGAAAAGAGAATGAGTAATTACCAAAATAATACAATAATTATGTAACCATGTGGTAAGAGGATTTTTAAAAATAGGAACTCAAGACACTTCTAATGTTTCCTAAGATCCCAAAGAAGGTGAAGTTGGCTTTGGATCCTGAAGTTGTTGGCTGAAAAACAGAAAAGGCATTTCAGAATGAGTAAGCGTTGATACACAAAGATGATAATCTTCAGAAAGGCAGAGAAGAGGAAAGTCCATGACACATTGATCTGACTGAAGAGTGGGAGTCTGAGGCCTACAGTGAGGAAGTGTCTGTCAGATCTTCAAGGTCCCTCCATGTCACCCTCAGAATTTTGGACTTCAACCACCAGGCTAGAGAGCCACAAGAGTATTTAAAGCAAGGAAGCGATGCAACATGATCAAAGTTTAATTTGAAGAAATAAATCTTTCAGTGGTATGAGGAATGAATGGGAGGACAGGGCAGTGTCTCGAGGTCAGAGCTCCCAGCTGGAATGCCTCCCAGCTGAGTTAGAAGAGACAAACCAGGACAGTGATGAGAAAAAGAAATATATCAGAGAGTTATGGAGCAAGGATGGCCTCACAACTAGATGTGAGTGGTGAAATTGAAGGCTGTCAAGGGTAATTCCTGGACTCATAGTTTGAGGAATTCAGTCAATGGTGATATCATTACCCAAAATAGGATGGAGTATCACGTTTGAGACTAGACATATTTTCACATTTAATAAAAAAGACAATCTATCAAATAGAAATCCTTGGAAGAGCAAAAAACTTAGAGATATTCAGAGAATACCAATCCAGGGCACTGGGTTCAGCTAGCCCGGTATCACTATCTTATTATGCCAATGATAAGTCATTCAGACCTGTCTCAGCTACAGAGTGAGTTCAAAGCCATAATGAGCAACCCCAAGTAAACTTATCCTAAAATAAAAATGATAAAATACTTTACTAGCATGTGTGAGGCTTCCTGGCTTAATCTCTACTACTATCAAAAATTAATCAATTAATAAATAAGCATATTTCCCTATTATTTTTGGCAAAGGCTATAGAACAATTCGGAAACAAAGCAAAAAGGATGTTACACTTAATGAAAACCTGGGTGAACTGGGAGATGAGGAGGAGATGAAAACTTAAGTGAGCTTAAGAATACTTCCCTCTCTGTCCTTGTATAGACATATATTTATGACTAGAGATATAGTGTACCTATACATATTCTCCTTTATTTTATTGCCTGCACTACATATATACACGAAGAGAAAATGTTTTATAAGTTAAATAAAATGCAACAGGTTCCAAAGATGGATAGAATTTATACAGAGCTGAAGAATAAAAGCTCATGCTAAATTTCTGTTTTTCTTTAAAATATGTAAAGTATGATGCCATATTTTAAGGAAATAATTTGAATTACTAGTAGAAGAGAGAGAAAGGATGAATTGATTTTTTGACATGTTGAATTTGGATGATGATGATGATGATGATGATATTTCAATGTGTATATATTCACTAGGATACTAAAATTCTATCTTTGGAGTTAAACTTGGTAGAATAAGCAAAGAGATAAATTTTCAAAATAAAATAAAAGTTGTTTGTGGAAACTACAGGCCTATAGATCATTGAGGATTTTAAAAAGGATGGAATGAACTAGTGAAGGACTTTCCTGTATGCCATATATAGTCAGCAAGATGGAGTGTAGGCTAGGGACATGACTTTGTCCCAAGTATTAACTAGTACTCACTTGGATACTTAAGGAGTAATCCCTAGATACAGGTTATAGACATTCTGAACACTATATATTTCAATACCAAAAGTTAATATCTGCGCATGGTAGGGTATGTGCTTAATGTTACTCTAAATGTCCCACGCAGAAAGGTGAGAACAGAAAGGGGACTGAGAGAGACATATCACCTAACTGCTAAGTCTTGTAGAAAGACAGCAACATATAAAAATGATACATAGAAACATGGAAGTTTATCCTTATAGAGAAGGCAAATGGGCAATAATGGAGTATTTGCTAAGTGATGTCTATAGTCTGAGTCTAAACTTACAGATGGTAGAATCTACAGGAGGACACTAACCTCAATGCCCCTTGCTATTATATTGTCTTTATTAGCATCCTTGCCTCTGTGCCCTTGTCTCCACTGTTATGGATTCCTGCAAAACTGATCTCTATTCATGAAGCACAATGTTGTGTAGATGACAGGCCTGGAGGAAGAAGAATGGCTTAGCCTACAACTGGACGAATGCAGGCCAGCACTGACAAAACTTTGCCTGTCCTATTGTTCTATGGAATCTTTCCAGGTTAGAAACACAAATGCCTTGGAAATAAATTAATGATGCATTTAAGACATTGAAGAAAGTATGTCTTATGAAGCACATAAGACAGTATAAGACGTAGCTGTTGCTAAAATCACAGTGCCAGTCAAGTACTGAAAGGGGAGATGGAGGTTGGAAGGACTGGGAAGAATGCAAGAGGGGAAATTATCAGCATAATAGAATATACAAGATAAGAATAAATAAAATAATAAATTTTAAATATACTATAATATATAATATAATTTTAATAGCTACAAAACAAACTCATAAATATAGAATAATATTTTGAGTTTTATTAATTTTTATATTTATTAAGATAACTACTTATATGAATTCTTTAAGAATTTCATACCATATGTTTTGAACATATTGGCACTGTATTCTCATACCTAACTCTATGTCCACTCCTGTTCCACTACCCTTCCATCTTTTGATCCTCTCTTTCAAAATCGTAAAACAAGTTCCATTTGTGCTCTTCAGATACTTCTAGGTGCGGGGCCATTCATGGAGCATGGTTAACCTGTCAGGGTTCACAGCCTCTGAAACATCTGACTCTCCCTTGCCCAGAGGTCAAATGACCACAGCTCCTCTATGCTGGAAGGTTGAATGACTTGGTCTTTTACAGGCAACGCAGAAAGTGTAAGTTCATGAATGCAGCATTCCTAGTATGTTGAGAAGACACTGTTTGCTCAGGTCCTCCTTGACCTCTGACTGTTACAATCTTTATGTTCCTTCTTCCAAAATGGTCCCTGAGGCTTTACCAGAGAAGGTTAGATGCATTGTTTGTAGCTATGCATACCACTGACACAATTTATACTTTGACCATTTGTGACCACTACACAAGAAAAATTCCTTTGATGGGGTCTGAGAATTATATTAATCCAGTTGAGAGATGTCAATTTAGACAGCAGTTTAATTCAATGTTCATTTAGCAAAATAATAGTAGTAGGTTCATTCTTGGGCCTGTTGGCTCTCAACCATGGAATCTTCACCAGAGTTACAGTACTAGGAATATGGTTTGACTTGTAAATGGGGCTTACATCCAGTCAGAAAGGAATTGGTTACCCTAGAACTAATGCTGCTGTGTACCCATGGGCATTTCTTACCAACTTCAAACAGTTCACATCTAAATTAGGCTGTTAATAACACTTCTCCCTAAAGTCTTTGTAGCACCTTGTATCTGTTGCTCCAGGGGCTCTAAAGACATCCCCTAATTGAAACAGCCTCTTGCATTTGCTCTGATTATCTTCCCAAACTTCGTATTAATAATGATTGCTAAGGACACCGCACATTTTACTCATAAGACTTGGAAAATTCAAGCTGGTACAGGCATGGAACCCTGTATCCTTATGACTAATTCTTACAGGGTCAGAAGATTATAGGCTGCTGGAACAAAAACTTTATCAACAATTTTCACCATCATTTTGCAGTAGAACAAGCTCCTTGCTAAAAACCACAACTCTTTAAAACACAGATAACCAATAACTATGGAGTATTTGACTATGAATGGACATGTACAATTTCAGAACATATTGTAGGAAAAAATAAATACTGTCCAAGCCAAAGAAGCATGAAGACAGCTGCAAAATAGTGTCTTCTGTATATTATAGAGATATTATAACCCCCAAAATTCTCAACAACTATATTTGGCTTCCTAAGACCACACCAGTCCACTTTGCAGAAGGGATTGTAGAAAGGTTCACAAGACACTACCGTCATTTGAGAAGTTACAGACAGCTGATGGTGCTAGAGAAAGAAAATTGGTTTTCTTTAGGGAAGATGCTTTTAATAGAATGACTGATGAATTTCTGATATGCTCCATTGAAAATGTGACTGGCCAAAATTTGCAATGAGAAATAAAATAAGAAATGAGTTATCTGTTTGATTAAAAG
The DNA here is from genome assembly GCA_021653895.1 of Mastomys natalensis. NCBI lineage: Eukaryota > Metazoa > Chordata > Mammalia > Rodentia > Muridae > Mastomys > Mastomys natalensis. The sequence continues at coordinate 402,057 of JAJTUV010000002.1, read as the reverse complement.
TTGACCTTGAAGATTATTGTAGAAGTCTGACCCATTTCATACCTTTATGATAGCAACATGAAGTGCATACAACTGTTCCAACAGAGAAAGCCAAGAGACATCTGGTTATTACCTAAGGAACAGCCTAGGGGTGAGAGTGAATGAAGCCAGGTAGAAGTTGAACTTGTCACTTGCAGCAATTGCCACTTCTTTAGCGGAGCACCAACTTTACCACGAGTTCAATGGGCTAAGTGTACAAGACACTGAGTTTTAAAGAAGAGCCTATTGTGCCCACCCACCTCATCCTTCATTTCCTTATAAAGAAACACACTTAACAAAATAACAGCACCCTCACTGATTTTTGCATACACATCATTAAAGCCTTTGAAAATATCATACTACAGGGCTAAAGGAACTTTGCAGTATGGTGAGTTCTTGACCTGGGAAGGTCATCCTGAGTTATCCAGATGATCCCAGTGTGATCATAAAGTCCTGGTAAATGAAAAGGGAGGCAGAGAGTGAGTGGTAAGAGTTAGAGGAAGGACTGGGCAGATCCTCAGTCACAAACGTGTTTTTTGTGCAAAGGTGACCTAAGTTTTAAACTCCAGAACCAATGGAAAAAGCCAGATCTGAAGGCAGGCACCCAAAACTCCAACACTGCAGAGGCAGAGACAAAAAAGAACACTGGAACTTGATAGCTAACCAGTTCAACCAATGGAACAAAATGGTTCATTTCACCTACTTTTATTTTTAAGAATGTGTCTGCACACCCCCTTTCTGGTTATCTGGGTCATAAATATCTCTTAAGTACACAGGTAGCCAGAGACTGTGTGGGCAATCATCTAGTTTTTTACTTCAGAGTACAAGAAAACTTGGTCCTCAAATTTAACCTTTTTGGTTAACAATAATACTATTTTTCTATTCTTCTGGCGTTTCCTTCTAAAACTTCATTTTTTAAACTCTCAGTGAGGGTGTCCATGGAAATAGCTCAGTTGGTAAAGTACTTGTTATGAAAGCATAAGGATCTGAGTTCAGTCCCCAAAACTAAAAAAGAAAAAAAGAAAAAAAAATTGGGGCCAGAAGGTATTCATCTGTAAGCAGCTCACTATGCAGATGAAGACTAGAAGATTCCCAAGGCTTTCTGATCTGTCAGTCTATCAAAGTTATGAGGTCCAGGTTCAGTAAAGGCCTTGTCTCAAAAAGATAAGGAGAATAGTTATTGAAGAAGACATCAGCTATCTAAATCTGGTCTCTACCCTACACACACATATGCAAACACAGAAAGTAAACAAATAAAATGTAAGTGGGAAGTCTGCTGAAATGTGTTGATTTCTTGGTCACTCTGATAAATACTAAGAAATTAGAAAAAAATACATTTTCAAATGTTAGGGGAAAATAACACTGAGAAGTAAAAGTTCTAAAAGGCCATTAAATTTGGAGATGAGAAGTTTTATGATGTATTGGTGAACTTAAGTATCTACATGTATGCACAGATTCAGTTGACCCCATCATCAACAAATTAGGAAATATATTTACAGTGAACACATACAGCAGACACGTCTTTGTTTCTGTTCTCTAAAAAGTAGAATAGGATATCTTCTAAAACATTTATATTGTATTAAGAATCTTAAGTAATCCACATAAAATTAATGTGTAAGAGAGGATGTCCTAGATTGTGTGAAACACTATAGAATTTTGTATAGGGAATATGAACATTCATGGATTTTATTATGCAGATATAAGAGATAACTCTATTGAAAAATATATTAACTTCTGCCTGTAAATACAACATCATGCTTAATTAAGGAAATATTGGTAATGAATACCATAACGTAGAACAAGATATGTGTAAGTAACTCTTTGCTCTGTTGCTATATAGACTTGTTCTTGAAGTTTAAAGAATCTCTATTCAGAAAGATTAATGCACTAAAGATACAAAAATTATAAATATGTAAAAAAATATAGGCATTTTCCAATAATACTATCAATTAACTAAAAATATAAGTAATGACCTAATGTATTATGAAGACTCTCTTAAAGAGAGATAATTAGGAGCATTCCTAAGCTTGAAGACTCTTAGATTTAGTTTCTGCAATCATACGAACTCACTATTCTGTCCTTTCCTTTAAACATTATTTATTACTTAAGTGGATTACAGGGGGTTCAGCTCGATGGTGAGAGTCACAAAACATAGTTTGGCTTGTTTTTAATTTAATATCTGTTAAATATGAGATATTAAAAATAGTTTTGGTTTTGAGGTACTTAAAAAGATTAACTGATACCCAGCTGTTCCTAAGTTCTGGATATGCTATGTTAATACATAGTATTTTGAAATATTTACTGTGATTCTAATAAGTCTTCATATTTTCAATTATTATACTTGCTAGACACAGATATCCATCAATTATCTTTTTAACTCGCGAAAAGAGTGTTTCCATCTATAATTTCTCTGAAATATTTTATATAAGCATTAGTTTTTACAATAGAAACAAGACTGTTTTAGAAAGAGAATTGACGCCATAGTCTAGACTGCTTCAGCTTCCACGTTCTGTGATTGCAGAGATGAACAGCTAAACGATGCTTTATATTGGTCTCTAATTTGTGGTGAAAATAGAGTCTTTAAATTATTTGAAGGTGATAAACTGGGTGGGAAATATTTTGCTGTTTCATTTTTATGCTACATTGGGGAATGAACCCAAAGCTCCTATAAGATATATAAGACCTATGACCTTTATACTGAATACTCCCTCCCGAGCCTCTTTTATTTTATGTCCATGTGATTGCCCTTTCTCAATAGTCGTTCACATTTTTATTTCCTTATCAATTGATTTATAATTTATGTGAATCCTTCATATGTTTTTCTAAATTTCTCTAAATCCTGCCATTTCTTCTTTAATAGTGGTGATCTGAAATACATTTCGTAAAATTTTCTATGACTTTGTTTTTACTTTTTATCATTTTTTATGAATCCATTTATGATACATTCATGAAAAGATTACTACATTTGTTTTCTTTGATTTTTTCTGTTTTTATTTTTATTTAAGGTTCTTACTAGAATAATTTAATTGATTTTTAGATTTGTCAATGAGTTTACTCACTGCCACTTTTCTTGACTTCGAAGTTCCTCAATATACAACTTCTTTCACATGAGAACTTATTCTTAGCCTGTGTCTCTATATCACTTGTTTTTGAGTTCACTTGGCAGACTGTGTAGCTTGCTTCTAAGGTCCTCCCCTAGGAGATGGCATACATGAGGGGCTATCACAAAGATGTCTGGAAGTTTGGCCAACTTAGTGGTAACTGTCCTGTCTAGTTCAGCTCTTGATGGCCATACCAGCTGAGGCAGCTCAGGACGACTCAGTCCACTCCTTTCTTTAAATTTCAGTTATTTTAGCAAAACCACCCAAATCTATTATGCCACTCCTTACGCTAGTTTCCAACATTAGTAGCTATTTCATCATCTTCCAGATCCTAAGTCTAGCATACAAGAAGTTTTTTTCTGTCACTAGTAGGTTCCATGGCAGGATGAACTAACAATTTGAATAATAATTTCTAAATACATAATAAATACTTACCTTATTTAACTTATAGGCATTTGAAAAATCACAACCTTCTAAAGCACTGCAATTTTTTGTTTCATTAAATTTTTTTTCATCCTCACTTTGGCAACACATGTGCTAAAAATGTTCTTCTTTTTCTTTTTTTTCCTTTCCTTTCCTTTTTTTTTTTTTTTTAACTCTTTGATTATTTCTCACATACCCTGAGATTTGGGATTTTCCAACCCAGTATGTCCTTCTTTCAAGCCCCCTACTACTGCAGCCTTTCTTTTCATTAGTTACCCTTTCCCATTTCCATTTCAAGAAATGACAGGTACCCTATTGTCAGCCAATTCTATTGGTCTTTATCTAAAAACATCTTAAATGTTTTCTAAGTCACCAACTTCTGGCATTTGAATTTTAAGATTCTAGTTTATTTAAAGATGTCAAAATATTATTTTCTCAAAGCCAAAGGAATCGAGGACATCATGATAAAACCTACAGAATCAACTAATTGGGGCCCATAGGGCTTACAGAACCTGAACCTGCAACCAAAGAGCATGCATGGGACAGACCTAGGTAGTCTACACATGTGTAACACATATGTGCAGCTTAGTCTTCATGTGAGTCCCCTGACTACTGAAGCAGGGACTGTCTCTCACTCTTTTCCCTGCCTTCAAATCTCCTTCCCCTAACTGATCTGCCTAGTCTAGCCTCAATAGGCTTAGTCCTACTGCAACTTGATATGCCAAGGCCTTGATCTGCACGAGGCCGCTGCTTCTCTGAAGAGAAAGGAAGAAGTCGGGGAGGGGCCAGTAAGGACTAGAACGAGAGGAGGGAGGAAAAGCTAGGTTCCAGATGTAAAATAAATAAAAAACTTAATTAAAAATATATTCTTGTATCATCATCTGGTTTATTATTTCAATTGAACATTTGATAGTCATGTGATGACTCCAAGTGACTGTCTTGCTTGTCGATTTTCGGAATTCAGCGTGGGTTTTCAACAGTTGGCACGTGGTTTTGTGCTTTACCTTTTACATCCATCCATTTTGGAATTTACAATTCTCCATTCAGGTGTTCATGTTATCTGTTGTTTTTATAATATCTTCAGACATTATATGTGCTAATGTATGTTCCACTTTTATCTCTTCTCCTTCTAATCCTCCAAATATATGTATTAGAACCTGCCAATGTGTTGGATTTGTTCCTGAATCCTTTCTTGCACTGGCCTTTCGTAAGTCCTGTCTTTTCTCACTCCTGTTTATTTTCTTCTGGCTTGCTTTCCTCTTCATTAATTTTCCCTTTAGTTCCCTAATCTTAATACATCCACTGAGATCTTAATTTTAACTATGTTTTTAGTGTTCTAATTTTTATTTTAGGCTTGAGTGTACTTTTCTATTTCCTGACAAAGTACTCAATCATGTAATTGCTTAAGCCTACTAATTATAAGCATTTAAGGGTGTCTAATAGCTCCATTTTGTGCATTTTTTTTTTTTGCTATTTTATTCTCTTGCTATTTCAGCAGAACCAGATCTTTCCATATACCAATTTACATTATTACATATTTCACACAAAAATATAGTAAAGGTAATATTATGTTTCTCATGAGATAAAAATATCTTCTTCCACCTTGTAAGGACTGACCACATTAGCACAGTAATCTATAAACATAGCTTTGGCCACGCTCCTGGGGTAGCATCGGTGCCTGTAGAGATGCTTCTGTTGAATCTTTTGCTCCTCAGCTTTACCACCCACTATGAGAAGTATCAAGGAAACAAAGTATCATGTGATTGTTGATGATCATCTGCTGAGCCTTACAGAAAATACCACACACTAGAGTAATGCTTCTCAACTTGTGTGTTGCGACCCTTTCAGGGAGAGTGTCACATATCACATACAATGGAAAGCAGTGCAATTCTTAACAGTAACAAAATTACATTTATGAAGTGGTAATAAAAATATTTGTGATTGGGGGGTTAGCACATCATGAGAAACTATATTAAAGGGTTGCAGCACTGGGAAGGTTGAGAACTGCTGCTCTACGGAACTCTAGAGTTGTGGTCATGTTCCGCATCCTAGCATTTAATCAGATGTCTATTTCTACCTGTTTTTTTTTTTTTTTTTTCATGTTCCGATCTAGGATGGAGAAAATGCTTTGGAATATGAGATGTAGAAGAGGTGAACAGAGGATAATGAATAGATCTGTATCAGTTGAAACATGCTCTCTTTTAAGTGTTGTTAAACATTTTGTGGGCTTTGTGTTTCATTTAACAGAACTTAGGGTATTGATTCAATCATAGGTGTTAGAAGAACAGTGGCCATTTTGGCATGCTTAGAATATGAACACAAAAGGAGAAAGGGATAAAATAAATAAGCAAATACAGCATTTTATAAGCTGCTGTGCATGTGGTTTCTGAGGAGTAAAAAATATGAAATCACAGATTGAATGATTTATCCCCTTTTAAAGTTTTCCACTATGATTTTCTCCATATATTTCTCCATATATTTCTGCATATATTTAGAGGATTAGAAGGAGATGGGGAAGTGGAGACAGAAAGTCTTGGTTAGATTTTCTTGTTTCTCTCAGACTTGTTTCCACTTCCAACCCCTCCAACTTGCTTAACAAAAACAGTGCGGGCTTCCATCTCTGAGAGTATGTCAAGCTCCAACACGTCCACAGAACTTGCTAATTGCCCTCCCTACTGTTTTGGCTTATTGCATTTGCTGTTTACCACAGGTAGTACAGGCTGTCCTTTCTCTGCTGTGATATGTTTGTTCTTTTTTTTTTTTTTTAATGTATTTAGTTATTTAAATCACATCGTATTTTACTTATTTACACAGAGGTTATAAACACAAAAAGGCAGGATGTGGGGAAGGGAATGGCACAGGAGCATAGGTGTTCAGGGGGAGTTCAGATACCTTTCAGAACAGGGTATCAGCTGGCTGTAGGTTCAAGGGACAGGTCACTATGACTCTGCCTATGATTCATTTGTCCTTATCTAAGTTGGTACTGTCCATCAAGACTGCCTATTTATAAGACCTATGACTACTCGGGCTGGTAAATTTCCACAGAAGCTGCCTGTTTACAATAGCTTATAGCCTTCTGTTTCAGTGTTTTTCCACATAGACCCAAGACTTTGTGTTAGCATGCATGTATGTCGGGCCTATTGCTGATTTTAGGCCTATGGCTGATTTTAGGCCTTTAGTGTATATGCAGGGCTGCTCCTGACATCTGTTTGTTCTTTTAAAACTGGGACTTTAGTGTTTAAAAATGAACCGAATGTTAACCTTCAGGTCCAACTATGTAAAAGTTTCAGTATTCACCAAATTTTACAACACAAAATAACAGTATTATGTGTTAAAATCTAAGTATAATATTAGAGGTTTGGAGAATGTGTTCTCTGTAAATACTGGTGATAGTATAAAGTCTAAGCTTTAGAACCCAAACCCTGCCTAATATACAGGATTACTTTCTAACTGGCTTTTGTTGTAGTCAACAATGGTCCCCTAAAACAAATGAATGTAAACATACCACTATTGGATACTGAGGGACAAGCACTTATCTATAACTTTTATTATAGTGTATGGTAATGGCCCTTCTGTTTTATCATGGTCAGCCTCTTACTGCAACTTATAAAGTAAACTTTATTGTTTGCATAAACTTTTATTTTAAATTTAATTGATTACTCTTGTAATGTTTGTATGATTTGATATTTTCACAATTATTATCAGTAAAAAAAATCAATAAAAGCCTGACCAATAATTTATGGTGGGAAGAACACTAACAATATAGGGTGAAGAGGTGGCATTATGGGTGGTCCTGTCATATGTCCAACAACAATCACCTGGGATGTCTAAATAAGAGATCCCATTGAAAGTATAGAACTTTATGTTAGGAAAGAGGCTTATTCTTCTGATTAAAACCAAGATCAGAAAGTGGGAGGGAGAATTTATAAGTTAATCTTTATCAATTATCAGCATTCTATAGACAAAACCCTATTTCAATTGTAATTGAGCTTTTTACTCCCATTGCTATAAGAGTTGGGTCAATAACGTATAAAAGACAACTTGTCCTAACCTGGTGCAGAATAAATCCTCAAAATGTACCAATATAGAATCACTGAAAATGAGACATCAGAAAATTAGATGAAAATGTCAGATGTCAGACATAAGTGAATTAAAAATGTAAAGCAATGGGTAACTTTAGGGAGAAGTTATCTAAAAGGAAAAGGAATTAACTGCTGTATCTTGAGATCAGCTTTTTTGTGGCCTAAGAATTCACCCAGCCCTCTCCTTGGAGCTGCGAAAACTGATGCGGTGTAACCTATACGTTTTAAATGTAAAATGGGGGAAGAAAATAAATAACTGAGACCACAATTTCCAAACCAAGAGAAAGAGAAAATGGAACATCATAAAACTATACAAGCAAAGAGGAAAATCAATAAAATTCAATGCAGCACATCTTCCCACTTACTTCTGAGCACACAAAGTTCGCTCATCTGGAATGCACCAGGTGTACAATACGTGTTATAAATCTTTCACATCTTTAGAAATATGATCTATCATTAGAAGCACTGAAGAATACCTCTTGGCTTCACTAATTATGTATCTTACTTTCTTTCAAACTTGGGTATTGACCAACAGCCTGAGGGTTTGAGATCCATGTTTTAGTCAGCAGCGTAGTACTGGACCAGGTAGATACAAGGACAGTGTTCCTAAAGGAAGTGGCTCCCTGTTCTTCTTACAGTCTTGAGTAGAACAGAGAGGATAACATCTCCTGCTCTTCCCTCATAGAGTGCAGACACGGCATTAGGTTCCACTTCTTCCAGTCCCGAAACTCCATGTTTTCATCAGTCCAGAACTTCCAGAAAGAATAATTTTCAGAATTTTCTTCCTGTGCAAATCATCCAGAGTATTTTCCATTTTTGTAAATCTTTGAGCACTAATTTCAGCCTAAATAAATAATATTCCCTAGGAGTTTTTAATGAATCGCACTTTTCAAAACCACTATATTGTGATGCAGCCATCAATAGATGCATATATGTATATTTTCTATTTACCATCTTCTTCTCTTTATACTTAGCAGCAAAATTCCTACCACCCAATCATACTTTTGAACAATCAAAATCCCCAAAACTTCATCTCCATTCCTCCCCAAAGGCAAAACAGTGATCCTACTGTAATTCATCTTGCCCCTTATTTATATTTTCTCCAGATATTTGCAATCTTTTCATCCAGTTCTACATTAGCTTAGTGCTGATCTTCATTAAGTCTTATTTCTTTATTTCTTCTGGCTTCTTTTAAATTTTACCCAGTCTTTGCTTTCCTGCTGTTTGAAGATGATGGATTCAGGTATAGATTTTGTAGGGAGGTGGCATGTATCCTACTTGAGGTGTTCTCATATCCCTGGATCCTTCTGATTTATTGTCTGTATTAAGTTCACAAAATTCTCAAGCACCATTGTTTCAAACACTTCTGCTCTCTTCCTCTTGTCCTTTTGGTTTTCCCACCTACAGATACATTATATTATAGGCACTTGTCCCACAGTTTATAGATATCCCATTTCACTTTCTGTGATTTTTTTTTCCTCCTTGAATGTCACTGTTTGATGTTTTGATAGAGGGATCTTCAAATTGCCAAACGTATCCTCAATTTTTCTTGTTTTTTTTTTAGACCAGTCTAGGTTTTCTTCATTCTTCAGTTTTGCCACGCTGTTTTGTATTTCCACATTCCACTGGGATTTGCTTCTGGGGAGTTTCCATCTCTGTTTTGCAGTACATGTTTGTGATGCTAGATCCCCTTATCCACTCCAGCCCTTAGCATTTTAATCACGGCTACTTTTAAATACCCAATTTGATAATGGCTGCAGTGCTTGCTTTATTTTGAAAACCATATTTTTAGTCTTTTATACTTGCATATTTTTTCATGGAATGCTAGATGTTATATATACCATAAAATGAATTGAATAAATAAGCTGTTAGGGTGAGATTTTATGTTAATTTGTGCAGGAGTTAGGCTGTGTTTACTGTTTGTTGTAGTCGTAGAAGGTAAATTTTCCCTTTAATATCCTTGGTTTTATCTTCTGTTGTCATTTGGTTTCTCTTGAGACTCATAAATAGGGCCTGAAGCATCTAAGTTCTTTTAGCTGTAATCTACTGTTACATAGAAGTAGTCATGGTGTTAGGACTCACAGGGAAGGATAGCCTGCTCTAACACTGTGATTCAATCTTTAGGAGACCCTGTTGGTTGTGATCCTCAAATGAGGTTGTGATCCTCAAATGAGGTTGTGATCCTCAAATGATCTTCTCTTTTTTATCTGAGAAAGAAAAGATAAAGGGAAATAAATGAGCAGATTCCCTAACTCCCAGTCAATGGGGATGTTGCAAAACCCAAGGGTTTCATGTCATGATAAAAACTGTTTTGATAGTTGAAGGTAATGTTTCATGAAGAAGAGAATGGTCTGGGCATGTGTCTCTATGGTTGCTACTGCCTTCCACTTAGAGTTGTGAGGAGTGCTTTTTCCACTCTTGGGTGGACAGGAAGAGGAAGGAGTGTGGTGATGCTAAAGCTGCCAGAGAAGGAGCATGCAGAGAGATGGAACAGGAGAGCAAGTGGTATAGGTGGCAAGAGCTAGTTGGACCAGCTTAAAATGACATCATGGATTTTCCCAGTGGAGGAGCATCCACATGGAATACTTGTCATCCTCTCCTCTCACAAATCTTTCAACTTTACAGGTACTTAAATGCTCCTGTATATTTTTGCATCTCATACGTTGAATCATAACAGACTGAATTATGGCAAAATGGTGGAAACTAGCCCAAGGGAGTATGTGAGGATAAGGAAAGAAACTAAGATTTCTGGGCTGAGATGTCAGTCAGAACATAGCCTTTCTAATTTGGCCTCTTACCCTGAGAAGAGTTACCCTCACTTTCTCCCTCACAAAGAATAAACTTTTAATTCATTCCTGTGTCCCATTTGAATTCTGTCCTGTGTAGACAAACCTACTAACACTGCCAACATTGAGACAGGATAAGCTTGGGGACTCTCAAAATACCAGGTGAGCCTGCTAGGGCTCATGGGTGTAATGTTCACAATGCTGATAACTCTTTGTTCCAAAGACCAGGTCCAGGAAGATTTGAATCCTCAAGGTAATTCACATGAAGTCTCTGGTAATTCGGCTGTAATCGTCACTGAGATTTTCATGAGCTCTGGCTGCAGTGATGACTCCTTTAGTTTTTCTCCAACTGGTAAGATGGTCATAAGGTAGTTAAGTAAGTAAAAATTCTTAGATAAGAATTTTAACTTTTAGCGATTAAGACTCAGGGTGGAGATTAACAAAGTTTCTTCTTACACACTGAGTAGAGTCCACTCCTAGACCACATACTCACACACATGCATGCACACACACAGACACACGCATAACACACACACACACATACACTGCACTCACATCCCCACTCATAAACATATGCAGCTACATGTACACATACCTCACACACTCATTCACACATGCACACCTGTACACACTCACACACAGGCACATACATTCACGCACACCCTATCCCTCCCCGCCATACTCATACATTGATCCCTTTGTTCAAGAACAGTTCATTCTAGAATTTCAGTTAGAATGCAGTCTTAGTAGCTCTGAATGCTTTCATTGATCTCAGTGTTTTTATTGTTTGTTGTTTTTCTTTTTAAGGCAGATCTCCAGGTCTCTGTTACCAGGTATCCATGGCTGCTCATAGAACAGCATCCATCTTCTAATACTCCACTTACGTTTTTACTTTCTACTGTATCATGGAAAATGTACCTGTTCTCTTGTGTACTGACATACATAACTAATTTTTTCTTTAAGTATACTTGGCATACCACCGTTTGACCACAGAAGTGTAACTTTACTTTAGTCAGTTCTACAAAACAGGAGGGACTTTTTTTTTAAAGCAATGCTTTAAAAACACACAAACAAAAGAAAACTTCTTATTTCCTTGAGATTTTTGTACAATATGTTTTAATCATATCACATCCCACCTCCTCATTTTTCCAAGATCAACCCCTCTTCCACCCAGATGTGTGCTGCCCTTTAAAAAATATATCAAAACAGATTTGTGATGCCTTAGTATTCTTACACATGTGTCTTCCACTGGTATGTATTTAACTCACCAAAGACTACATTATTAACTGACTGTTCTTCTCCCAGGAGCTAATGACTACTAAGAGCTCCACAACAGGGGTTGTTCCCTACTTACTTCATCATGATGAGATTTAGTCTAACTGTCTTGGGCTTGTGCAGGATTGAGGGCATGCTTCTGTCAGATCACTTTGAGGTCATATGAGAAGCGGCCCTGCTGTGTCCAGAAGACACTTTTTCCATGTCACCATCCATTCTCTCTGACTCTTACACACTTTCCTCCCTCTCCTCCTCAACGATCCTGTAGCCTTGGAAGAATTAAGTGATACATACATATATATAATTTATATATCACCTACAAAGAACATATATGTATGTATGTATTATATATGCACATTATACATGTTCTATGTATGACTGAAAAATTTTACAGTACCCTATTCTCTGCATTTTGGCCAGTTGTGAATCTCTGTTTTAATCACCATCTAGGGCAGAGAATTTTCTCTGGTAAGAATTGATAGAAGCATTAGTTTATGGACATAACTGTAAATAATTAGGAGCTAGTTTAATACTACACCCATTCAGCAACATAATAATAGTAGATTCTCCCCTAAGGCTAGGAATTGTATATCCATAATTTCTTAGTCCAACAATGGTGCCAGATTTGAACTACAATTTGTAGAGTGGGATGTAAACCCAATCAGAACGTTCTTGTTTTCTTCTATAATATTGGTGCCACCATTATACCGGTGAACATGTATTGGCAGCCTAGCTATCAAAAGCATGGATAAATGAATGTATCCATTGCTTTAAAAAAATTCTACAAATCATGGTATTTTGAAATTATCCATGTATCTGATCCTCTAAATGTATTAATGTGATGAAGAGTGTAACCGTGGAGCCAAAGGACTTCCCTTTGATTTCTATCTTTGATAATTATTATTTAGGTAAAGCCCAGCTACTAGTTCCAGCTAGGAATTCGACATGAATCTATCTCTATATGTAACAGTCTCTCTGTAACAATGAAAGCAATAATGACACTTACCTCCTAGTGTCAAGATGAGCATTAAGTAAGGTAACTATCCAGACACAATCGCAATGGTTACCACAATAAAGTGTGAACTCAATAAACCTCAACCATCACTGGTGTTTGCTGCTGTTGTCTGGTAGTCATTTCTAATGAGTTCTTTCTTCAAGGATCATTTCTATATCTCTATTATCAAACACTCTAAGAAAACACACAGACCTCTTTGGAATGAGTATATTATCCAATAAAGTTACAACTTCTTGATAGGCTGACCATTGAAGAATATCTGGAATTGTGCACTTTAGTCACAAAAGAAATGAACATTTTTCTTCACTACTGTCCTACAAACCTAATTTTTCAAAACTGAAGATTTTTTTCTTCAAATAACAAAATTACCAATCTCTTGTAAAATATGTTTTTTCACTAGGACAAGTGTCATATGGTACACTAATATTTTCTTGTTTAATTTCTTTTTATTTCTAGGCAAAATGACATATTTTAAGATAAAGTTAGGAACATGGAAAAATATACTTATAATGGCTTTTTTCCACTTTTTTGTTGATATTGATGACCATTGAACTCCTCATGAATTCTTATATCCAATCAGTCACATTATGTGTCATTTTCCATTATCATGGTGTTCACTGTGCTATATACTGGAGATTCTGTCTTGATGACCACACCCTCCTTTCACAGATTATTCAATCTAGATTGGGGACTTAGAACAAGGCATGTCATGGCAATAGGATGTGGGTAGACCATAGGAGTCAGTAGTGTGTAAGGAAGAAACAGCACAGGCTTCCCTGAGGGTAGACACTGCCTGAGACAAGCCTTGCAATATGAGAGAAATCCATGTGCTGGAGAAAAATGTGAAGGGCATTCTGGATGCAATGGACTTCACTTACAAATCAGTCATTCAGAACAGTATGGCACATTTGGCCTTTAGTGAGCTAACCCATGAAACTAGAGTATAGGATATGTTTTAGGAGAATGTAAAAAAATGAAGCAAAAGATGAGAGACCAGAAGTCCTACATACTAATGTTTGAGGCTTCATCTTGAAGAGTCTTCCCAGGAAAAAGTGAAGCAGAAAAGGGCATTATTGTATTTGTGTTCATGAAAAGAATCATTAAAAATGACCAATTAAGGGATAGCTATGGTGCTTATGTAGAAGACCAGAATGGTTATGAACAGGTACAGACAAGCAATACTAGAAGTAGAGGGATGGGTGAGATACATGAACAGGCAAAATGACAGGGCTCTGTGATTTGTTAATGAAAGTTAAGAGAATCAGAGAACCGGGACATGGTTCCAAGAAGATCTCTACCAGGAATGGCATGTCTAAGACTCAGAGAACAGAGATGCAAACATTAGACCATCCATTTGTGTTTAATTGCACACACACACACACAAATTCCAGCAGGGCTCAGCCGTGAAACACAAAGATGTAGTATTCGCTCTCAGGCTCTGGGCCCTTCTGCAGCCAGAGTGGTCTGCTCCTTAATATCTTGAATAAGTCTCCAGAACTCCACTCATTCCATGCTCCCCAAAATGGCTAACTGGATCTCTATCCCTAGAGGATCCTCTACCCTGAAACTCCCCAGCAAAGAAACTGTCTTAGCTTCATTCTTCCCTCCAGTCTCCAAAGATAAATGCATGCGACATTTTTAAAAATTACTATTAATCACTCTAAGGAAATAGAGAAAAGCAGGAATAACAAACACAAGGGACTGCAATTCTTAAGAAATTGTACAGATATCTTTATTCTTCTCTTACTGACTCTGCATCACGGAGCCCTCCTCTGTTCCTACACATCACCTTTGAAAGAGCATAGTCATCAGCCTTCTCAAATAGTTTTTTTCCATGCTTCAAACAGAAGGCATATACTTCTTTCTGGGAAATGTGTTATCACCCTCCTCTTCCTCCTCTCACATCTTCCTTTCCTTCCTCTCTCTTTCTCCTGTCCCTTTCCTTTCTTAAATGCCGTGCTTGTGATTTCTTTTTATACTAAGCAACTATTCAGAGAGCTACACACCCAACCCAGAGAAAGCCCCTTGTAAGGAGATGACTTCAGCCCCCTCCCATCTCCACAGGGGCTAGATAATATCCATTGAACACTTTACCTTCAATCAGTGTTGTGCAAAGAAATCCCTGGAATACATTCATAGAAGCAGCCTAAGGAGTGAGGCGCATCCAGTAGAGGGGCATTGCTTGGATGTTAGCATATTTCTTTGTAGTCTTTTTCCATATGTGTAGTATGTTCTAGTGAAGCTTCCACAGTACTGAGAATTTTACAATCCATGTATATGTGTTCCATATACTATTTACTGAATGTCTACCACCAGGAATCATACATGAAATGCAGACAGCACATAATGCCTACATCTTAAATCATGAAATGTCTTCTACTCTGAAATGAAATATCCCCAAACATTTCCTTGTGTGATTGACATATTCAAAACTAGTCCTCCAAGAATGATATTTTTCATATTCATAAAACCATTATGAGAAAAAAATTCATTTGTTGAAATTGATTTTACTTCATTCTTAACTTCACTCTGCTCTGTGAAGTGTGTTAAAAATACCAGGCAGAGATTGCTATAGTATTTAATCTTCCTTCTATAGTCCTTCACTTGAGGAGGGGGCAGGGCAAGGGAAGAATAGTCAAAGTCAAAATGACACCAGGATACCAACAGACTTTCTCCACTTGAGGTTCAGTCTGGTTTTTATTCATAGTCATGGCAGATCTCATTTTCTAGTGATAACTCCCAAACTGCTTGTTGTCCTTTCAGTGAAGATTTTTAACTTTGCTTCCCACTGAAAGTAGGAGTCTCAATTCTCTCTTCTAAAATCTGGGTGTTATTGATCATGATGTTTCATGCCTTCCAGTACTTGACCATAATGCCATGTAGGTTCAACCTGTTGTCTTTGGACATCTGAGGTACTGCAATAAAATTAGGACCACTGTAACACACTCAAAATGACCCTATAGGAAAAAAAAATTTTTCTGTCCCCTATAGGGAGACAGAAACAAAACTATCTGTAGAAAGACAGTGGTCATGATGTCCCAGTGTCTTCAGGCCCCTAATGTCATACACTGTGCTTCTGCCAGCAGCCACATGGGGGATTGAAGTATAAACCTCTAGCAAAGCCCTTCCAAAATTCTTATCATCATATAAAGAAAGAAAGGAAGGAAGAAAGAATGAAAGAAATAAGACAAAAAGAAAAAGAAAAGTTGAAAACTAATGCAAACCCTTTCTAAGCCACTGTAAAGCAATAGATAGAGTAATGGAAATGACTCAATCCTGGCTGGCAGACAGTAGATGAACTGGGTTTCCCAGGACCTTCCCCTGCTTTATAGCAGCACTCCAATGCATTTTCTTACTTTTTTGTTTTGTTTGTTTTGTTTTGTTTTTTTTGTTTTTTTTTTTTTTTTGGCTTAACTTCAGCTTCATTCTCCTCATTCTCTTCCTCTACTTATCCTCCTCACTTTATATATAACTGATTTCCCATTGTTGTGCTTGACTAAAATTAAGTGAGGGAATGGAAGTGGCCAAAGTGAGTAGAGGTTCCTAGTCACTTCCAGTCCATTTCAAGTATCAGTTGGAATAAAGAACCTGGGGAAGATGGAAGAGAAGAAGAGGGAATTTGAGGTATATAAGGAGAAGGGTTGGAAGAAAGCAGATAGAGATGAGAGGAGAGACACGAAGGACACTAAGAGGAAGAGGGAACTCAAGAGGAAGACTGAGAACAAAAGGAAAGAGACAGGGATGGAGAACAGACCTGTCAATCATGGTGAGATCATTGGCCATTCTCTTGCTTCTTGAACCTATTCTGGCACTTATCCTGTTCTTTGCCCAGTTTATGAATGTTCCCTTAATTTGAAATGAGTTATTTTCTAATGCATATCTCATGCTTAGAGCTTACCCAATATTGGAGACAGAACTTAAATATATGTGTAATAACCTTCTTGTCTTCGTTCTTTTTTGCTTAAATTAGTAGAAAATATATATCAAATAAACTTCAGGTTACAAGTAAGTTTCTTAAAAAATTTGAAACTGGTATTTAAAAGTCAAATATAAAAGTAAAGAATCGTTTCTAGAATCTTTTCGTATTGTCAAGAGCATGAAGTTAATAATAAATACAAAAGTCCAATTTGATCTAATTTATCTGAGGAGTGTGTTGGCTCATATAACTCAATTGCCACCAAGGATGGGATGCTTGTGCTCCCAAAGGTGACAAGTATGTCAAGGCTTTGCTTCTTATTTTATCTCGGCTCATGTATATGGCAAGATTCTACCATCTCCTCTATCACACAAGCTTTCTTGGACAGCTTTAGAGATGGAGGGATTTAACCACAGGCAATTTCAGGCAGAGTCTAACATCAGTGCTCAGAGGTGACCTCCCATGAAAGAGATACCTCCTTTAGAGGACTCTTGCTTTATTTGGAAGCTGTAATCTTCAAAGGCTCTGCCTACAAATTCCTCTCTGAGTGTGGAACAACTGACCAGCCAACATAAGCCAATTGGCAAGGCTGTCAATTCTGTGCCCTTCGGCCCCTCCCTGATGCACAGGAAGCCAAGTGTTTGACTCTTAGATATTAACATATACATTTCAAGCTCGTTTCTATTGCCATGAAAATCTGGGCATAGGGAAACTCTTTCTGGATCATTAGAGGTAAAGAGTACACACAGTTTTGACTCTAAGTTCACATGATCATTTAGATATCTGAAGTTCCATTAGTTTAGCCCCCACAGTTACAGAACTCATCAACAATCAAATAAAAGCTATCTAATTCTCTCAAAAGAGAAGCAATCAAGAGAGATCATACATCATCCCTGTGCTAAATACACACTAGTTTCTCTGACTATATTCTATATTTCTTTCCTACTACTGTGTGAACAGCTATTACTATCCTGTTTTTAAAATTTATTTTATTTATTCACTTTACAACCCAATATCATCCCTTTCTCTATTCCTAGAACCCCATCACACAAGTCATCTCCCAACTCAAAATGTGTCCTGTCGACAAGATGTTCAGGGACAAAGATAGACCAGGGACTGTGGGAATGCCCAACCAATGGCTGCCTCAAATTGAGACCCATCCCACAGGCAAGAACCAATCCCTGACATTATTAATAATACTCTGTTATACTTGCAGACAGGAACCTAGCATAACTGTCCTCTGAGAGCTTCCACCCAGCAACCAATGAAAAGAGATACAGAGAATCGTATCTTGTGGTTTATATTCCAGGTCATTGCTATTCCTATGTTGTTGAGCAAGGGCTAGTCTTCTATCATAACTGTTTGTGGTTAAAGGATCACAATATAGCATACTTTTCCCTCCACAGGGTTTGAAACCCACCAAAAATTGGCAAAAGACGGTTACAAGGAAGTATAATGTTTCATTATGGAATAATAATGATTATAGGAGTTGACTTAGATTTGCAAACAGTAGGATCTTATAACTCTGTCCCATTTATACCCTACCATAGTCCCTGCCGAACAACATTTTTGGTTCAGCAGAACTGAAAATAGTTTGTGCTTACAAAATGCACATAATGTTTGGAGGACAATTTCAGAATAAAGGGGAACAATTCCACTGTACATTAATCATTAAATAGATTAGCATACTCTGTTAAGAATTGTGAGAAGATGACTTGCTATTTCCTAGGAAAAGGCTGAGAATGAGGAGCTATAGTAAAAGGCAGGGTCCATTAGTTCTGTGATTGCAATTCACATGAAAGTGATAATACAATAGGATAAGTTGTTTCCCACCATCATCACCTTACCACTGCCTTGCAATAAAGATGTGCAGACAGAATCTAGGTTACCCAGATCACTTCTGTCAAGCCCAGGGAAGTCAGTATGTTTCCTACAGTTGAGCCTTGGGACTTTTGGGATTGACAATCCCAGAGTCCCATCATGCTCCATTTTCTCTCTTATCTACTTCCAAACTTAGCAGAAACTCATTCCCATCCAGTTATATGTTTTAAAATCTGACATTTCTAGGCCCTTCTGAAGTCTCATTGTTGCCCCAGAAAATATTCCACCACCAAAATATTTTCCCTCTTTTCTCAAAATCTTCCAACATGCTCTCTTCCTCTTTTTCTGTGATGGATCCAATGTTCTTTAGGTTTGGTCCTCACTTTTATCTCAGCCACATTTATATTTATCTCCCATTTCTACATATGCAGTCTCTCTCTCTCTCTCTCCTTCACCCTCTCTCTCTGTGTGTATGTGTGTTTCTTTCTCTTCTCTCTGTCTCTCTCCTCCTCTGCCCTCTTTCTCTCTTTCTCCTATGTGTATTAATGTGTGGGCATATGTTCATGGTATATACATATATCCATGTGTGCATGTATGAAGACCAGAGGAGAACTGGTAGATCAATACTTTTGATTGTAGTTGTTGTGACATTTGTTTTGTCAAAGCCATTGAAAGAAAGAGACAAGATGCTGTCATATTACACATCCGTTTTTAGTGATGTCTTGAACCATCTCCAAAAGAATCTTCCTGGATAGGTCTGTCCAACAAGGCTCACTTGTCTTTGGATTATAACAAATTCAAAATTTTAAGGACTCAGATAGACACATGTAAAATCCTTCACTATATCTTTATTTTATCAGAAAAAACAACATAAGAAGAAAGAATAAGTATTTGAATCATTGAGGATTAATTTGGGTATGTAGGTTTCCCAAACATAAATGGTAACCTGTTCCTTTAAATCCAATTCTATTTACTCTGTATACCTACAATCAAACAAAATTGCATTGATTTATAAAGAAATGCACATGCTTGTCTACTTGGTCATATTCAAATATATGACAACAAATTCTAATGAGTGCTTAACATAGACAGTATTTCCCTAGACAAATATTTTACTATTTGTATTTTACTATTATTTATTTTCTCCATTTCTTCAAAACTCTCCATCTTCCCCCAGCTCCTTCTTAGGTGATGCACATAGTCCCATGCAGAGAGCCACCTGGTACCTCCACTCTCACGGCGACCAATCCCTTTGCTCTCATCAGTACCCACCCCCAGCCCATCATTCTCCTCTTTTAAGGCAAAACCTCTTCACTTGGATCATGATTTTCTTTGTCCCGCACTTCACATTCTCAAAGAATTCATTATCTCTTGAAGTCATCTTCTCTCTCAGCTGAATCAATTTATCCTTCCTCCTTTAAAATCATTTATCTCCAAGAGCAACCTCTGCTCTGTTTTCAGGAAAGCTAAAATTAGTTCACATTAGCAGTCCATAATCAACGAAAACAAAATATTCTCTGTTGTCTGCAGATTTCCTTTTGTGGCCTTTCAATTCTGTGCTTCTTCAGCAAAGCAACTTGCCCATTGCCTCTATTAATTCTCTGAAGGTCCTCATATCCCTTCTTTTATTTCAACTTCTCTCAATTGGATGTTTGCAATCTTATCATGAACACAGTTAACTTTCGTACTTACTTGATTTCCAAATTCTAATGTATAAGTTCTACAATCTAGCTTGTGAGCTTTTACATAATTCTAATCCATATAGCTTGTTTCTGCTCTGAAGAAACTTCAGTCTGGAACTGGCTTTAACTGGAAATTCCCAGAAAAGAATCTGCTTCTTACAAATCACTAGTTCTTAATTAATGTATAGTTTATTAAAGCTTTCATAAATAAGGACTATGATTGTCAACATGTTTGTGAATGCTACATACCTGTGAAATGGTAACTTATATTGCAGAATTGCTTCCACCAGACTGGCCTGTGGGCATGTCTCAGGGGGCACTTTTTTCACTGCTAACTGGTGTGTCAGTGTCCAGGCTACCACGGACTGTAACATCTCTAGACAGGCCTGCGTTGTTTAAAAAAGCAAACTTAGAACATTAAACAAACAAAGCTAGTAAGCAGCACTCTTTTGTGGTCTTTACTTTGGTTCCTGACACCAGGTTTTGGCCTGGAGTTTCTGCCTTAGGTTTTCTCCATAAGGTACAGTAACCTGCAAGCCAAATAAAACTTTTCTCATACAGGTTGTCTTTGATCATGGTGTTTTTCACAGCAACAGAAACCAAAGTAGAAAAGAACATTTCTCTTGCAAAATATATAGGTTTCCCCCAGCTCTACATCCTTTCGTGCTACAGTTTGGGTCTGGCTAAGGATGTTTCAAAGGTTTGGTCTGTGGGAAGCTTGCTCCTCACTGCCTGATATAAGAAGTAAGAAACTTCTATGATATGACGGACAGAAGGCCTGAGTCAGTGAGGAATCTGTTTCTGAAAAGGTCATGAGAAGGTTTCAGGCCACCACTGATCAATCTCAAGAGCAGGTTGCCAAGGCAAGCCCCACTCCAACCCCAAAGCTGTTTCTGGCTTTCTGATTGACCCTGAGGCCTCTTCCTGTGCCACTTGCTCATGCAATCTGCCCTGAGATCCTCATCAGAGATGATGATGACAGCACCATGCTATCGGACTTCTAGAACCAAGAGGCTCTTATCTCTTTCTCTGGCTTCAATATGACTTCAGATCACTGAAATGAACTACTGTACACTGTTTTATTTCTCACACAGCTCACCTTCTGTTTTCTGCTCTTTCTGTTATATACAATTTGTTTTCATGCATGTCTCCTTGGCTCTCACCACTTCCCATAATTCCTCATTCCATTAGAGCACCAGCAGAACCCATCTTTTTTCTTCATGTTTGGCTTCTCATATTTATCTGTATGTGCATAAATGGATCTTATATTCTAACTAAAGGGAGATTTTGCATTTTTAGAAGATATAGGTGCAGGAAGCAGTTATTTTTGAAATTACTTTAAAATAAGGATGTACATACTTTCATGTATAACAGTCACGTTAGTTCTCATCTCTCTAACTTTTTGGAATATTTAGGGGTCCAAGGTACTGGATAAACCTATGTAAAATGTCTTAAAGAATAAACAACTTACCTTAAGTCTAAAAGCCCAGCAATGTTTTTCCTTCAGGCATTACTTCCATCTTGAAAACAAAATGGCTATCAAGACCTGCCTTACCAATACTGCTACAAGCCTTAACCTTGGTCACTTATGTAAAATAGAAATGTTTGCTCAGAGTCCTGCCAGATGGGTCACCATGGTCATGTGACCAAGATATTTCATTGACATCTGATGACTGTCTGTTTCATAGATGGAGCTTTGTTTCTGCATTCCTCCATTGGCAATGGTGTGGAAGCCCACTTATTAAGGCACCAATTCCCTTTATGAGTAGAGCCTTCATGACATTCTTCCAAAAAGTTTAACCTAAACAACTGACATGAGGATAAAGATTTAAGCAGAGTTTTAAAAGATAACCAGCATTTAGACCATAGTGGGAACATTCTGTGTTATGTTGTTCATTATTTTATCTTGTCTAACATTGTGATTAAAAAAGAGAGAAAGAGACTAACACTATTTTATGTACATTTATAAGTCCTTTCTTTTTCCTTGAGTGAGCTATCTCAAACTAAATGGTGACTTTCTTGGCTGAACCCTATAATGGCTGTATCTACTATTTAATATGATTTAATATTTTGAGGAAGGGTGTAAACTTGCACAGTACAAAGTGAAGTTGAGCATAAGTTCTTGCCAAATATAGTCACTAAGCTAATGCTGCATGGTGACTTTAATATTCCCAATTGTACATTAAATTCGTGCCGCTTTAATGACACACTCTCCTAGTTCACCATTTTTTTGCTTTATCCTTTTTAGTCTTTGTTCATATCTAAAATATGAGATTTAAGATTTTGCTATAAGGCTTTCTAAAATAGCATCTTCTCTCTTGATAATCCAATCAGTACCAAACTGCATCATTTATCATCTCAGTGCTAATGATGCCAAAACTTTATCTCCAACCTACTTTACTTTTGAAGTCTACATACATATTTCTCTGTTCAAATTCATGTTGGAAATGAGATGCCTGATGAGATGTATATCAATGCACCAAAAATTAGAACAAAACATCGTACTGGAATAAACACTTGTACATCTCTTAAAATTGGTTTATTTGAAGGAATTTTCTTGAAAATTTATAGATCATTAAAAAAATCTAAAGTCTGTAGGATGATCCAGTGTATCAAAACGTAAATAATAGTAGATGATGAAATTCAGGCCACAGGGTGAATATTCCAAAATGTTCTTAGTGTTTTCTAAATGTTAGTTTCTACTGAATTCCTTCATTTACAGAGAAAGTCTGTTGAGGTCTTCAACTAGATGGATTAGGTCTACTCTAATTATAGAGGGCTGGATCCTTTCTTCAAAGTCCATTAATATAGATATTATTATCACCTAAATATTCTCATAGAAATATTCAGAATATTTGACCAAATATCTCGACACTGTACTCTAGTCAAACCAACACACAAATTTAACCAACATAATTATTTAACAACATACTTACTATAAAGAACCTGAAGTACAGAGAAACCATTGTTCCAAGGACATGTGTAGCTACTGGTATAGTGTGAAGTTTCTTTTACCCTTCTTTAAGCTCCAGGAGGATTGTGTTACCAGCTACCACCAGGTTCCCTTGGATCCTGAATGAAAGGCACACGTATATACTTTTAGCTCAGTGGCCAGGCTCTTCTAAGTCTCACTTGGCTAATGTGCCCTTCTCTTTACGCCCAATTCAACACCTCTGAATCTTTCCCTCAGATTAGTTGTGTTTCTAATCTCCTGCCTGCTACCCCATGCCCAGTCAGGGAAGCAGCCAATACCCACTCTACCCAGATCTCACATGGCTGTTGGTTCACTCTTCCTCCAAAGCATGGTGAATCCTCTTCTTTCTTCCTGCATCTCTTAGATTGCCTGTGGGAACCTGGACGTCCCACCTCTTATACCCAGTCATTGGCCACTAGCACCTTTATTAATCGATCAAGAGCCAATTGGGGAACAGGACCTTCAGCATTCATCCACAGATTCCTGATCAAAATACCAGGACCACCTTCTATATATGGTGTCTCCAGGATTCAAAACTGAGCACTTTGGCTCTGGTGTCTACTCACTTTTACCTTTATTTTCAAAGCTGAACCTAGTAAAATTATGTATCATTTGCTATGTCCAGTGTCCATGATAGGAATGACTTTATTGCCCAAATGGCTTCCTTAGAAGTCACCTGTAACCATTTTCTTTAACCTATATATTATGCTATGAATTCTTAGACATTATACAACACCTACATATAGCAGACAATAAACATTTGTTAGGTGAATGCATCTCCCTACTCATTCTTTCATATGCAACATATAACAACTTCTCTTAACTTTTGAGTGGAGTTTTCCTAACACCAAAGCCCAGCTGACAAGATGCTGTGTCAGTAATAGAGCACTTGACTCTGACTTCCTTCTGCCTGTTCTTCCTCCAGAATCTGCTTAAAACATAATCAACCCTATTTGTAGAGTTTGCTATCATTTTTCAATGTGGGATACACATCTATATACTCAAATAACTAACACTCTAAAGCTCTCTGTCACTACACCAGTCACACTGCGGATTTTGGACTTTATCTGTGTAGACTTCCTTTAATTGTGAGGTCCTTGAAGAAAGCCATTAACTTCTCTGTACTCTGAATATGTAGCACAGAGCCCAAGACTGCCTGTGTGTGAAGTGCTTGTGGGTGAATCAATTAATTCACAGGAGGCATACAATGCCACTGTCCTTGTGTCTCTCAGTATACAAAAGAATATATTATACTCTCAAGAGTTCCTAAAATTTGGGAAACAAATGAAGAAATATAAAAGTGATTCTCAGGTTCTTGGGTCCATGCCAACAGACCAAAAGAGAATGCTTTGAAATGGAAGCCTCCAGTTGTGTCTGCTTTGTTTAAAAATTTCAATATATTACAGTAATTACACTGCTTCATGACCTCATTGAAATCCTGTAAGCCTTAATTAATGCTGGTAAAAACCTTTTGCAGTCCTCTGATGAGAGGCACCAGAGATGTTAAGGAATCTATTATCAGTGATGCCATCTGAAATGACTGCAAGCCACACACTGTACCTGAACTTGCTGATTTTATCATAGCTATTACCATGCAGAAACATAAGCAAATTCCATTCCTACAGTGTATCTCATTCTTATTTTTTAAGGTTGTAGACATATACAAATGCGCCCATTTTTCAATGTATCTCCTTTTCAGGGAGAGATATTCAAAAGTATGAGCGAGGGCATAGGTAAATGTTACATGAGACTATTGGTCTCAGCTGTCCTATTTGACTTTGTCCTTATCAAAGGTCTTCCCACGAGTTTTGGAATCAGACCTAGATAAGAAAATAGCTCTTTGCAACTTCATATCTCAGTTTCCTAATACTCTATAGATTTTGTGGGAAGCAAGGGCTGTGAACATCAAAGTAAGGCTCTCAAACATTACTTAACACAACACAATACATGTTTAACATGAACACAAATATATGTATATATAGTTTTAGTGTATGTATAACTTTATAACAGTTTATATAAAACTATGAAATTATAATATTATTAGTATTTAAGATTGATCACCTCCATATTTTGAGTTACCATCATTCCATCATCCTGAATGATGTATTCCCCAAGAGTTCTGAATAACTGAATTTCACTGTGTTGTCTTCTTGACTAACAATTCTGATTTTGAAAGGCTCTCAATCATGAAGTCAGATCAAAGCTTCTGTCTAAGATATTGCGTTTACATATGCTTTATAACAAACCTCCTCATATTTTAGTAGCACAAAGCATCCATTTTATTATACTCACAATCAGACAGGGATGGTATGAAGTTTAGATCTTTAGAGACGAGATCTCAGACAGATGCCCCAATGGCTACATTTACCTTGAACAGCTCAGTGTGGAATATATGCCAAGAGGTTACTTTTCTGGGCGGAACTCTGGACTTTTCAACATTTCCTTAGAATGGACTTGTCAAGATGGTTTCTTCGTTCAAATTTCTGGTACCTGTTTAGGATGGATAGTATCACATAGGCTGGCAGGTCCTCCCTCCCCCTCTCTCTCTCTCTCATCCTCCTCTTCCCTTCTTGTCTCCCTTCCTCTTCCTCCATGCTTCCTTGAAGCCACTGTATTTGCATCTTGGGCTTTGCTGCAGAATGTTATTCTCCAAATTTTTTAGTACTTGACTTCTCCTAATGTCATATAACAATGGATTTAACAAAATCTAGGAAGAAGTTTCTGTTACAATTCTTAAAACCTATGAGACAAAAGTGGGATTGTTTTATTTGTGTTTCTCAAAAGTCTATGTCTTCCTTTGTTCTGTGTTCTAGGTATATTTATCATTCCCACGAAGAGTTTATATATTCTAGGTTATTTCTAGACAGACAGAGGTTTCCTTGAACAATGCTGAAAAAAACATTTGGACTTTGTAAGTTAGTATGATACACACACAAGAATCTCATTGTCTATGGTTCACACTTCTTAGAATGTAACTCTGACCTCCTCCTCCTCTTCCTTCTCCTCCTCCCCCCTCCTCTTCCTCTTCCTTCTTACTACATTTTTGGTAGTCTTTGAGATCAAATTAGTAGCATTGCAGGTATTTTCGCATCTCATGTTCTTTGCTTTCTTTTTAAACATGCAGACATTGTTGAATCTGAAACTACATATGCTTATCAACCAACTAAAATCTTAAACTCAAAGGAAATTGTCTGACCAAACGTGCTAGAACAATAGGTGTTGGGTCTGCCAAATTAGTTTCCATATAGCAAGGTTTTCTAGAGTCATGTGCAACTCAAGTGAATGATACTAAATTCTACTATGTCCCTGTGGAAGCCTCTCCAGAACCCTCCTTAGTTCCCACCTTTCTTCATACTCAATAAGCCTTTCCTGTGCTTGCTATTCAGACTTGGTTTTCCTGACTTTGGGAAGTATTTCATATCAATGAGCACACTGCTAATGAACTTGCATTTCTTTTGGTTGCTTACACTGTCTCAGCAGATTCTTCACAATCTTCTTCAGTGAATTTTCTTTTATTGCTTGCTCTCTTACTATATGTTTAATATAACCCTCTTCTCTGCTTATGTTGCCTAAATGAACTCTTGCTCCAAGTTTCAAGTGTCGTCAACTTGTCATACAGTCAGGAAATATTTATTGGGCATCCTCTGTCTTTTCTTGACTATAGCTTAACACCCTTGAGTGTAAATCTATGGCCTAGTTCTATCTGCTGAGCTTCAGATGTCTATGTGGAGTTATATACTAAACATACCCTGTGTCAATCCACAGCATGATGGAACTCCAGGGTCCCATGATCATGGATTGCAGGAATAGTCCTCCTGGGTCTATGAGGCTTTCTGTCTCTCTTAATGCATAACTCAAAGTCAACTTCTCCAAAATTAAAGTGCTCTTACACTCCCCAAATGGACATTGTTCCTCTTGTGCTTTCTAGCTCAGTGAATGAGACTCAACCTTGGCAAGTTATAGAATCACTGTGAGTCATCATGATCTTCAAGTTAAAATAAGAAAGAAAGAAAAGGACAGAATAGCATCATCTTTAGTGGAATATAAAGAAGATTAAGTGAAATAATAAAGATAAAACACTCATTGAAGTGTCTGGCATATATTAAATATTCAATTACTCCTCATCCATTAATGTCAAAGCCAAAAACCAGGTCCTTATCTTTATGTTTTTGAGATTCAATTATTTTTGGAAAATTCAAACAACTAAAAAAAGGCATTTTTACATATTCCCAATCTCATATTTTCATTGCCTTATTGTTTTCTAGTTGAGTACATCTTATTTTTGTCTCGTTCTATTTACTATCTTCATAATATTAGATAACGTTGTCTAACTTTCCTACCTTCCTCCTATTCAGAGTTCAAGATCTTATTAAATACCCTGCTGTTCTGCTTGGTACTCAGCACAGGCCTCCACAGCATTCAGTGCAAAAGTCCAGACTGTTTACACTTTGGCACTTCATGACATGACCCTGCTTAGCATGCACCACTCTGATCCAGACAAACTCAACTTCTTCCAGTTTCCTTGGCACAAAGTATTTCTGCTGCTGGAAATATCCTTTCACCTTTCTTTAATTTACTCCTGCTCTCCCTTTCAGAGTTTAGCTCACAGATGTCATCTTAACAAGGAAAGTCTGTCTGGTCACTGAGTCTGAATTTGGAGTGTACCTCTTGTACCTGGCAAGGTGTCTATTTCTTCTAAACAGAAATTTCTTTTCATCTGCCTCGATATACTCAGTGCCAAGCACAAGGCCTAGACTGTATATGCTGATGGTCTCGTAGTGTGAATGAACAAACAGAGGAAGAGTTTCTCATGCAACTGAATGCAATCCAGAACTAATCATGGCTCTTAATTCTATAGAGAGAATTGTCTAGACTTTGTTAGAGTAATGGTCATAGCCATTGTGTGCATGTGGGAGGTTTAATAATAATCTTTATTCCTTTCTGAAATTCTGATGGATTTGAGGATGGTCACTGAATGCTGGGACTTCCAGACAGAAGTCTGCTGGTGTGAGATGCTTAGACTGTTCTAAAAGGAAGCAAAATTCAAGGCACTGTTTCTCAGGCAATCCATCAGAAATTTTTGTAGTTTTTGAAGTTTCATATTTCACATTAATGATAATATAAATGCATGTAAGAACTAGTCAACTTATAAATGCAGTACAAGAATTTTCTATGAAATATTATATTCACATTGAGTATTTTAAATATTTGTAGCTAATGAAAAGACAATGAAAGAATAAAACTATTTAACCTACAGATATTGATTTAATACAAAGCCCACACCAACTGCTACATATGCTAAGCTAGTTAGAGAGAGATTTTATCACATCTCTCCATGAGAGTACTGGTATTACAGAGCATGATACCACTGCATCTGGTTTTATGTGGATTCTGGGGATTCTACCTTGGTTCTTTGTGCATACATGGCAAGAAGCACCCCTGCTCTATTAACTGCATTCTTGAGCTAAAGAAAGTTTAATATGAAATGTAGTGGGATTTTAGTCCTATTTCATCTGGCATCACCTGCTGAGAGTTCTAACACCATGCTTGGCACACAGGAAGACATTGACACTAGTGGCCTCCTGTAAAAATGTACAATTGGTCAAGAGAGTACTACTTTGGGATTCTATGAGTGCCTGGGCAACAGGGAATTTCTTCTTGTTTCCTTTAAAGAATGAGAAGCCTGGAAGTTACCACTTATGCTTTAATACCTTACCATTCTTTACTACCTATATTAATCCAACCCACAGGCCTGTTGGTATTAGTCACTCCTCTGACACCTTCTCAGTTGGATATATTTTTCACCCTCTCCTACATGTCCCATACACACTCTCTCTTTTTTTTTGTTTAACAACTACCATGAAAAAACCTTTTCAAAACAGCTAACCTGGCTATGTGGTCTCCATAACTCTCATGATTTCCCTTGACTTTGAGGAGAGAGCTCAACATGTGCTCTCTCAATTTTTTTCCCAATAATCCTGACAGCTCAAGATTCCTCTGCATATGGTACTCCCATATTAGAAAGCTTCATCTGAACCCAGCATGTTTACTCTTGTAACTAGTGTCTCCTTACCACCTGGGAGGGTCTTCTCTTCATGCTCTCTGGGTATATGATCAGAGCAGAGCACTGTTTTGATATCTCCAAGGTGTGACTCATCAGAAGAGCCTGAAAGGATAATGTACAGTAGAAATATCAGATAGCAGGATATGAAGTATCTATATACACAAAGTTCCTAGTACTTTCATTGTGTATCACTGAGAACAAACCACTAAGGACTCACCACTAATGTGTGATAGGAAAAAGTATCTATGATTTGCTGATGTTGAACACCAGTGAATATATTGGTTTCCCATAAAGACAAAGCAGCGTAACAGAAGTGATTTTGTTTCTCATTTGTTTTCTTGCTCGCTTTACTTATTTTTATTTAATTTGCTTGTTTCACACAGATTCATTTATAAATACAAATGGCACTTCTCCTGGCTATTCTCAATAATATTCACTAAGATCTTTTGAACAGGATCAAACTCCTGTTGGATTAGCCAGTAAATTGCTATATAGCTACATTTCATTTTTTACCAAATGAAATGAAAAGCCTAAGTAGTCTTTTTCAATTTGCTAATGAAACCATACTCTATATGTATGCAATGATATTATCAATGAGCAGCTGTAGATTTGTACAAGTATAGTTGCTTATCTCATCTTATATAAGGGAATCAAGATAAAAATAATAACCTGCACCTGTGAGGACTCATTTTTATCAGTCCTATGGAGACAGGCATACTGAGACAAGGTATTGTAGTAACAGGATCTAGAAAACACTTTTCAAGTATAAGTTACTTGTCACAACTTTCTACTGTATGCTTATTGCTGATATCAAATACAACAATGATTCTCATCTACATGTATTCAGATAAATAGAATAGTCAAACAAATTGCCATATCTTTTTCTTAAATATGTTTTTATGATTTAAGAATTTAATGCATGTATATATTATATTTGATCATACTTACATTCTATTCCTATTTTTTTTTTCAAAAATCCTCTTAGACTCCCTTCTACAATGTCCCTCTTCAAACTTTATGTCCTCTTATTGTTTATCACATACTGACTTCACTTAATGATACTCATTTGGATATGGATGTAGGACCATCCACTAGAGCGTAGGCAATCTACTGAGGAATATGCCCCTTAGAGAGAAGTATCTCCTGTTCACATCAGCCAAGAATTTCCAATAGCTCCTCAATTAGTGGTGGGTCCTCACAAGTCATCCCCAGTCCATCGTGGAATATTGACTGGCTTGATCTTACATAGGTCTTACGTAGGTAACCACAACTACAGTAATTTCATTAAAACAATGGTCCTGTAATGTTCAAAAGATATCATTTACACAGCAATCCTGCCAAGTCTCTGGCTCTTACAACTTTCCTCCTCCTCTTCCTCAATGTTACCTGAGCTTTTCGGGAGAAGGAGGATGTTATATTGTATTAAGGTATAAGCACTTTACTATCAATTATTCTCTGCTCTTTTATGAATGGTGAATCTCTATAAAAGCCACTTTCCATGACAAAGGAAACTTTGGCAATGAAGCTTGAGAACTTTTATGAGTATAAAGCTAAAAATATAGAAAGCAATTTCATACTATCACCATTTGAAAATTAATAACAGTAAGTGCTTTCCTAGTGTCTATGTACTCTCCAGCATTTTGTTTTTGCATAGATTTACAGTTTATCCACCATAACACTCATATCTTTATTTTAACAAGAACAAATCTTTCTGAGCCAGTCATTATTACGATTCACAGAGTTCATAGCTGAATAAGAATATTGCTGGATTTTGTTTTGTTTTTTATTTTGTTTCCTTCTTTTTTGTTTGTTTTCCTGCTAGCAGCCTCTGACACCATGAAAACCAGCCAGTAGGGAGGAAACTTCCAGATGTATACCAACTTCAATTCTTCATGTCTTATGATTGAAGTGTGTGCTGTATTTACCATTAGGGCTTTACCATCTAGTTCTGGTAGGTATCCAAGAGCAATGGCAATATCCTCTATTGTTTTGGAGGTGTCTTATCTACTCTTGGACAACTCTCAATGGAAGAAATTCCACATCAGACACTATTTTTTTTTATTTGATAACCAATCTTCTCTGGTAAAGTCGTGATCCCAATTTGCCAAATATTAATTGAGTCAGAGAGTTTGTTCAAGTATTCTTTATATACATGCTCCTTAGTCACACACTATGTCTTTATACAGACATGCTACCGATATAGCTACCATCCAGAACTAAGGTTTTATTAAATGTGTGTACTTTTGAAAAAGTCCTTAAATTCTTACTTATGGAGTATATACAATTCAAAGTAGTTCTAACATTCCATTCTTAAAGATTAATTTATTTTTCTCCACTCTTACCACTTTTATAAAGTAGCTAATGACCTAGCAAGTTATAGTTTAATATACTAGTACAACATTACAAAAAAACCCTCAACTTTTCATAAGTTGGATAATCCCTCTATAGAAATGTGATCTCCAATTATTATCTTCTGGGTTTTTAGAGATAAAAATGCAACTTTTAAAATAGTAAACATATGGTCTTTAAATGAAAATTACTCTGAATATTATATATAAATTTGATTATAATTAAAATATTCTCTTAATGCCAAAATAATGAGGAAAATAATTATTTCATTTCTCTTGTGACTTAAGAATTTTGTGGCATTTAGCAGTAATGAACCCATTGAGGAAGAAATCAGGAAAATAATCCCATTCACATTAGCTTCAAGAGAAAAATACAAATTAAATATATTTACAGTGAAAACTATAAGAAACTAAAGAAGGAAACTGAAGATACTAAATGGAAAGACTTTGAATGTGCATACATTTGTAGACATAAAATTTAAAATTATACTACATAGCTATAGAAACTAAAACTGTATGGTGTGTTTGTGTACATGTGCTCACACACACAAACACACACACACACACACACACACACACACACAACACCACAAAACCAACAGTCATATAGATTAATGGATGAGAAAAGAAGACTCATAAACGGTTTCACCTCTATTAATCTTATGCTCAAAACACCAAACAAACAAACAAAAACACACTAAGAATGTATAACAAAAATAGCCACTTTATAAATGACTAACAAAACTGGATATCTGTATATAAAGTACTAAAACTAGATTCCTATCTCTTACCATGTGTAAAATTAACTGTAAATGGATCGAATATCTTAATGTATGACCTGAAAGTACTAAAGGAAACACTTTAAAATTAAAGTCCTGTCAATGACTTTCTGAATAGGGCTCTGACATCTCAGAAAATGAGTACTAACAAATGTGACTACATCAAATTAGCACAGTAAGCAATCATCATCTTAAGGAAGCCTAAACAATTTAAACAAAACATAAACAATTTAAACAGCATAAACAATTTGCCAGCTAGTCATCTGCTAGAGGATTAGTATCCAGAGTATATAAAGAACTCACAACATCAACCCAGCAAAAGTAGAAAAATACATTAGTTGGCAAATGAATCAAACTGTTGTTTTTTCAAAAGAAGAAATAATACAGAGGCCAACAAATACATGAAAGCTCTCTATCACACATAATTATACAGAAACTAAAGATCAAAATTGAACAAGGTTTCATTTTAGTGAAGTCCAAAAGTTTACCCTCATGAAAACAATCAAACAATCAAAAATTAATAAGACTACCAAAAATCCTAGTAAGGATGTGGGGAAAAGGGATTTTTATATACTGTTGTTGGTTATATAATTTGATGTGGTCACTGTGTAATAAAGTACAAATTTTCCTCAGAAAGTTGAATCACTATCATGGATCCTGCTACATCCCTCTTGTACATAACCAAGATAAATCAGACTACATAAAAACAATTTTAAGTATGTCCATGCTTATTACAGCACTATTCTCTTGAACAAAGGAACAGAATATATGCTCATCAATGGAAAATATCAAAAAACATGATGTGATGTACATATGGGATACTTACTTTTAACTGTCACATTATATAATCACTCAGGAAGAGAGTCTCAGTGAAGGATTGTCTATATCAGGTGAGGTGAGTCTGTGAACCACACTGTTGTGAATTGTCTTGACTGTGTTAATTGAAGTGTGAATATGCATCTATTAGGACCAGCGCTATTCCCTACTCTGGGATGCTGGACTGTATAAAATGGATAAAAGGGAGAGTACAGCAACTGAGAACATCATTCCCTTGTTTGGGATCCTAGAGAATATAAAAATGGGAAGAGGTGAGCTGGGCACAAGTATAATGCATTCATCCTCTCTCTACTCTTGACTATGGATATGAGTATATGCTTCCAGTAAACCTCTTCCTTGACTTTCATTACAAAGATGGTCTATAACCTAGAATTGTAACCTATATAAGTACTCTATGCCTTAATATTCCTTTGCTTTTGACAGCTTTTCCCCATAACAACAGGAATCAACCCCAAGACAATGTACAGAAAATTTATTCAGCTATATAAAAAAAAAAAAAAATCTTGTGTGTTTTTTTTTTTTTTAAATATGGAACTAGTAGTCATGATGGTAAGTGCAATAAACCAGATTCAGAAATACAAGTATTACACCATTTCTCTCATATGAAGAAGCTAGACTACTAAATCCCTAAAGAAGTTGGTATGAATGCATTGTTCTTCCTGAGATGATTGTGAGCCCATTGTGCTGGAGGAGGAATATAATGTTTATGTTGTGAAACATCTCCCCATAGGGATCATACGTGTGAACACTTGGTCTTCACCTGCTGATCCTAGTTTGGAAGGTTGTGGAGCCTTAGAAGATAGAGACTCCCTAGCAGGAATAGTCACTTGGGGACATCCTTAAGCTTTTATAGCTCAGCTCCGCTTGTTTACTTGCTGCTCCCTGATTCTACAAATGTAAACAGCTGCCTCGTGCTCTGCTCAAAACACAATGCCTTTCCTTCTGTGATAGATTTTATCTCCTCAAACTATTAGCCAAAATAAGCCTCCTTTCCTTAAATTGTTTCTTATCAGAATTTTAGCCTAATTCTATGAACATATTTTCTACCGGCATTTGGTGTATGTCTAAAAGTACTGTGTGTTTTTATTAGCTAAAATTGTATACCAATTTTCTTAGATTTTACTTCTGTCCTTTTATTCTGGCCAAAGTATTTTAGCCAAATACACATTCTACTTACCTATCACCTTTCCTTTTTTTTTTTGTTTGTTTTCTTGGTTGTTTTTTTTTTTTTTTAAACTTCTGGCCATAGAAGCTCATTTGTATCTACCCCTCATATGACCTATGTGTAATGTTCTCTTTAACTTTGGATTTGAGCAATTTATGTTGTGGTTTAGGAATAATTTTGCTGAAGCTCTGCTGCTGCTTCTTTTTCTTTTCTTCCTCTTCCTCCTCCTCCTCCTCCTCCTCCTCCTCCTCCTCCTCCTCCTCCTTCTTCTCTTTTCATTTTAATTATTTTCACTTGGGGCTTGTTGTTACCTAAAGTTTCAGAAATTTTTGGCTTGAATGCTACAAATTCATTTTCTGTCTCATCTCTTTTTAGGGCTTTAAATAGAATAACAACACATTTATTTTTTAATATTTCTATTTGTCCTTTGACAATGTTATGCATATATATGATATTTAGATCCCACTGAACACTCTTTATCTCCTTTTATCCCCCTCACATTCTATTTCTCCTCCCTCTACTTCTTCTCAAAAAGTTCTCTTCTTACATTCATAACTTTCCTCCGCTTATTTTTATGACCCACAGGTTCTATTCAGGGATGCTTGAATGAGCATGAGGGTGAGGTTATATACTGGAGTGTGAGAAACTTACCAAAAGCTACACCACTAAAGAAAAATGATTCAGTCTTCCCCCTTCCAGCAGCTATGAATTTCCAGTAACTCCTCAGAAAAAAATGGGGCCTCTTGAGTCCCTGGATGACCATGATGGAATGTTGGCAGACTCAGTCTTCTATACCTTTTATGCAGTTAACCACAGCTGCTATTACTTAAATTGCTTGCTTTTATTTTTTTTCACTACTTTTTCCCTGTGGGATTTGATTTTTCCATCAAGCTCATGGAGTGTATGTATGATCACCCACATTGTCTCTTTCATCTATAGAATTTTATGTGGATCTTTTTATACATTCTGTATCTCAACTTAGTCCTACTAATCCTTGATTTCTTTGCATAAACATATGGAATATAGTCCTAATCATTCTATTAGCTTTATCTCTTAATTCTAGCATCTGTGTCAGATATGAAAAATTTGAATTTTTCCTTTATTAAATCATAATTTTCTCACATTTTCCTTTGATTTAAATTTTTCCTTGGACTGCCAGATATAATGAGTTGTACCCTAGTGTGCTCTGAGAGCTTTTTTGTATTTCTATAAATAGTTTTGAACTTTCTTTCAGCACACAATATGCTCACATGAAAACAATTTAAGCTTCCATGATCTTTTTTCTAGCCACAATTTCATGCATGTGTAGAATATATTTTGAGCAGAATCAGCTCCATTACTTTCTTTTTTCCTTCCCTTGTTGAGTCGTTCTTCTTTCCAATTAGTCCACTCATATGTCCATGTCTTTTGTTGGTATGACCCAATGAGTTAAATTAGAGTTCCTTGTATGAACTTGGAGTATGGCCAACTTAGAGTAGCTATTCCTATGAAAAAAACACTTACTGTTCCTGAAAACCCATTATCTACCAGTAGCTCTTCAGTTAAATGTAAGGCTGAATGAATTCCTTACTATCCATGATGGAATGGTGTTGGGCCCACTCTAGGATAGGTCTCATGCAGATATATGTATAGTTGTGGCTTCATAAGAAATCAAACTTTTCTTGTAAATTTTGATGCAAGAACGTATAAGCATTTTGTCTAGTGATATGTATTCTCCGTTATTGGAACTAAAGCCTTCTGGGTATTCCCCAAATGGCTATGTGTATCTTTTTTCAATCAGGCTGTCAAAAATGAAAGCTGTCAGATAAAGCCATTCTCAGCTACATATGGAAGCTTGATGCCCCAGCATAGGGGATATTACAGTGGTGAGGCAAGAGTGGGTGAGTGAGTGGAGGAAAGTTCTCATAGAGGCAAAGGGGATGAAGGAGAGGGGCAACAGGATGGGGGACTTGTGGAGGGGTAACCTGGAGCAGGAATATCATTTGAAATGTAAACAAATAAAATAAGTAGTAAAACAATGAGAGCTGTTTTCAACTTTTTGTTTTGTTTTGTTTTTACTTTTTAAAAATTCTTTTTAAAATTATTAATTATTTTATGTATTTACATCAAATGTTGCCCCTCCTCCTGGTCCCCTTCTCAAAGTTTGTCCCCCACCTCCCTCTACTTTGCCTCTGAGAGGGTGCCTCCCACCCTGGGGTATCAAGTCTAAGATGAGGCACATCCTCTCCCACTGAGGCCAGACAAGGAAGTCCTCTGCTACATATGTGCCAGGGGCCTCACACCAGCCCAATGTATGCTTTTGGTTTGTAGCTCAGTCTCTGGGAGCTCCCAGGGGTCCAGGTAAGTCGACACTGTTGGTCTTTCTATGGGGTTGCCATCCCCTTCAGCTCCTTCAATCCTTCCCCTACCTCTTCCACAGGAGTCCCAGACCTCTGTCCGCACTTGCTGTGAGTACCTGCTTCTGTCTCAGTCAGCTGCTGGTAGAGCCTCTCAAAGTAAAACTACTGCAAGGGGTCTCGTTCCACATTCCCAAAGTGTTCCCCATTTGAAACTGTCTTCTACTTAATAGTCTATCATTTGAATTCTCACCATCTTGATCCTCCTGGTCTCCAATTACTCTGTAACCCAGGCTTCCCACCAAGGCTATCTGTGTTTCCTTCCCTGAATGAAGATCAATGAACCCCCATTTTGTTTCTCTCTTTTACACTTCATTCCTGCATACCCCATCTACTTTATCTCTGAATATTGGAGAACCCCAGAGACCACTCCTGTTTTCTTTCATTATTCACTTATTTATATTATCATTTTATCTCATTTATATGCTAATAACTCTCCAATTTACATTTTTAGCTTAGGCATCTTATCTAAAACTCACTTAACATGTTGAATCTGTAGCTTTCATATATATCTTAAGCCTGGTACTTTAAGATAACACATCCCAATCTGAGTCATGTCCCTTCCTCAGAATAGTCCTTCCCACTAAATTTTCTCAGTGCCAGTTGGTGGTTTGACCAACATTCCATTTCCTGAGGCTCAAACCTGTGGAAAACCGTTAAATGATGATACCTTTCATAGGATATTGATAATATAGTCCAGATAGCCTAACATACACAAGGCCATAGATTCTATCCGAATCAACAAGAACGGGGAATTAAACTTTAAAGATTTCCTTTATGTTTTCTGTATAATCTTTCAACCATTCTGCTAATTTCATCTTCAAAATATATTCTTGTGCTCTCTTTGAAATGGAATATATTTTATTTACATTTTAGTGTATATAACTATAGTTTTATCTATATAAAGAAAATATCTAGAACATTATCTGAGCCTAACTTTCCCATCCTATTTTCTAAGGTACCTCTAATATGTGTTCCTCCTCTTCCTCCTCCTCCTCCTTCTCCTCCTCCTCCTCTTCCTTCTGTTCCTCTTCTTATCCTGTAAGTTCAAGTAATGTTGTTTCCCATTGAACCACAGATTGAATCATGTTGATTAGATCTTATGAAACTTTTGTGTAGGTCGCCATAGCTGCACTGAGTTCGTGAATACAACAGCCATGTCATGTTCAGAAGAAAGCATTTCACAGCACTCTTCCTCACACTGTGCTCTTACATTCTTTCTAATACCTCTTTACTTGAGCCTTGAGGATACGGTGTGATGTGAATGTTTCATTCTGGGCCGTGCTCTCAATAATTTCTTATTCTCAGCACTTAATTGTATTTGATTATCTTTTCAACAAAGCTTTGAAAATTACTTAGGATTAGATCTACTGAAAAGTTGCAAAGATAGTTCAGAGTCGTATCTTTATGTCACTTGCCTGGGCTCAATTTCTTCCAATATCGTCATTTACTTGTATTTGTGTGAAATGGAAGATACCACCTAGTGCTGCACATTGTTATTTAATGGAGCTCTACATTTTCTTTGTATTCCACTAGATTTTATGCTAACTTTTTGTTTGCGTTATAGAGCAGAATGTTGAGTACCACACTGCCTTCTCTAACCTCTGAGTTGCTGCAGTTTTCCAATCACCTTTTTACTCATTGTTTTAATGGTTCTGAAGAGGACTGGTAAGATATTTTATAGAGCATTCCCCAAATGTTGATTGCTTAATGTGTTTCTTGTTTGTGTCCTGGACTGTCCACTGTCTGAAACTACTTGTCTTTGGGGTTTGGAGATGAGGTGGCAAGGAATCAATGTCTTAGACTATGGGAGCAGGTGAAAAAGCCATAGCAAGTTTGGGTGAATGCTGTTGCAAGTGTGTTTAAGAGCCCTTTTATACTCTCCACCTGCTCCCAGTGGTCCCAATGAAGCAAGCATCTCTTCCGAGAAGCAGCTCCCAATTGACTGGCATTGTCTTCATCACCATATCCTTTGTCTTTTGGGGAGTCTTCAGTTAAGTCCTTCTACAGGAGTTGCCTTTGCTGCTGCACGGCCTTCAACATTTATATAAAGACAGCCACCATTGTTCCTCCTATAAGTGGGCTTATGGATTTGGGAGAATATATTAGAATATAATCTTCATCTTCTATGCCATGAGGAACCTAATTTCTGTATGATACCCCTGATAATATCAACCACACTCATTACCAAGGTCAGTGGCTGGAGAATTTCTTTTTTTCACTCATATATTCAGTTTTCTGGGAGCAAACTGATATGTCTTATTTCCACTAAATACTTAGAGATCATTTACAACTTTCTGCTAGAAAGTTCTATCTATTGTCTATTTTTACTTTTAAACAGCTTATATTGCTATGATACATGTGTGTTTATTTCATGCTTTCATTTATAATCCATTTATAAAACTTACTCTGTTCTTCTACTTATTCTGTCTTAGTCCTTAGGGGCTCCTTGTTCTTTGTTTCATGTGCCCTTTGACATAACCCCATACTTTCTTTAACTACTTCTTCAAACATTTTCCTTTCAAAGGATGAAAAAAATAATAACTGAAGAATGTTTAGCTTTTTAACACTGTGCCCTTCATGAGAGCAACACATTTGT
The DNA here is from genome assembly GCA_021653895.1 of Mastomys natalensis. Lineage (NCBI taxonomy): Eukaryota > Metazoa > Chordata > Mammalia > Rodentia > Muridae > Mastomys > Mastomys natalensis. The sequence continues at coordinate 362,776 of JAJTUV010000002.1, read as the reverse complement.
CATTGGCTTCAATTACTGCTGTAGCAGGAGGCCTTAGGGACTGCTGTTTAATTGGCTTAGGATGCTCTGGAAAAGTGTTGTTCTTAAGTCTAGCTCAAGGCTGGCTGGTGCTTTGGAATTCCCCAATCTACATAACCTCCTTGAATTCCTCATTCCATCAGACACACCAGTGATATTTACCACAAAACAAGGAAATGTGCCCAAATATACTCTATCTTAAGTTGATACTTATAGTGACTTTTATAACTACGTTTTTGAAATTTAGTTGTAGCACCCTCTAAGAGAAATATGGCCAAAAAATATTTGCATTTCCTCCATCAGATATAGTTGGTAGAAGATTTGTTTGTTTGTTTGTCTGTTTGTTTGTTTGTTTTAAAAGCATGTGTGGTTGGAACTCCAAAGAGAATCAGAGGGCAAAGGCCAAATTATAGGTGCCTTTTATATTTTTGCCTTTTCTAGTGTTGCTATAGTTTGGAATATATGAGTGTGCATAAAGTCAAAACACAGGCCATATCCTGATTAGTATATTTGTATCAGAATAATATGGATTTATATGTATCCATATGTATATACACACAATATAACATTTAAGATTAAAGTAAGTTGAGAAATCAGAATAGTTTGTGGCTATTAAAAGCTTTTTTTTTTTTTTAAGCTAGCAGGTTTTCTAGTAAAATGTGTAATTGCGTGTGTTGACATCACAGTAAGTTTTCAGAATAAACTTTTATCCCATAACACTTTCATTTAGTCAAATGTTTTGGTTAATATTAACATTAACAAATTCCAGATGTCAATAATTAGGTTTAATCCAACTGAACATTTAGCCAGGCACTTTCCTCAGACTGAGAATAAGAAGACTTCCCATAAAGATGTGTATTGGCTTTTGTGACTATCTTAGGATAAAATAGTTGTGTTTAGTGACTAAACATATCATTACACAGATGCTTGGGCCCTTTGTGCAGCTGTTCATGACAGTTTGTTTCTCTATAGCCCCTTGGCTTGTCTTTCTTTTCTGTGGGGGTCATATGGGGGAAAAGATCCTGACAAGGGGTTCTGGCTGATTTTGTAACATGTCTGCAAAATGCTACACATGCATTGTAATGAGGTCAGATTTCCTTTCTGAGCAAGGTCATGCCCCAGTGTTGGTAGAACTCCAAGGAGAAGCAAGTGCTGACAGAAACAGCTACAAGGTGGTGACTCCTTAGGTGGCAGTTTGTCCTCCCTGAAGAGCTGAAAGTCTGAGACCAGTGACCAGATTCAAGTTGCCTTTTAAAGCTGAATTGCACCATGTCCTCTTCTGACCACTAGAAATTCTACTGCAGAGGTTTTCAGGCGACGGGTGAAAACTGTGTGTGTAGATTCCCTAAGAAAGCAGGGTTATTTTCTTTTGTCCTTATATTCCAGACCAACTCGTGTTCTGTGTTTTTATTTTGCTTTCCTCATGGTTTCAATGTGATGATCTAGACTTGCTATATGGGCACATATGGTGCAGAAAATATTTATTCTGCTTGAAAGCTTTCATCTTCTCTGCATATGAAAGATTCTTCTTGTGTCTTTTGATGAAATCCTCAGTTTCTAGAGCTGCACAGACCTCAAAATTAGCCAGGAGAAGCTTCAAAATTAAAACAGTAGCTAAACCATGAGCTTAATGAACAGCGTGTTTACTCTTTCTTAAACAGAATACCAACCAGAATCCAGGGAACTAACTTGCTAATGAATGAAGCTCTTCTGTAAAATCCTGTTTTGTTTCATGTATAGGGTACTTTTCTAAAACAAAAACAATGAAGACCATTTGATAAGCCTCCTAATGTCCAATTATGAACAACATACTAGAACACATCAGGAAACTACTCATATAGTTCCATTCACATCAGGTATAAAAAAAAAAAAATAGAATCATTTCCTTGCCCAACCTGAGCAGAGAATTTGCAGAGGAGATAACAGGTCTGATACCAAATTGACAAAAAAAAAAAAAAATAGTTGACTCTACCAAGCAATGATCATATTTTCACGTTAAATACTTTTTTCATTCCCAAGGTATATCAGTCTTTGTTTGCAATGTGACTTTGCTTTTCTTAAAATGCATGAAGAATGTCAGGTGTGACTGAGCTCGGGATTTACAAAAAGCAAAGGACTCTGAGTAAATTCATCTTAGGGTCCATTAGTTCTGTCGGAAAAGGTTGCCTGGATATGATAGTTTGACATTTACTCAGTACCTGCAGTGCATGGTGTGGAAAGGAAGAGAAAATCTATATCCTTACAGACACAGGTGCACACAGGCAGGCACACAGACACACATGGTCCATAAAGCTTCCATAGCATCTGATAATCTTGATCAGCTCCAAATAGAAATGAAAGATCCAATTTCCCAAGAATGGGATAATGATATGTACCATCTTCCTCTGGCAATATTGTCTGAACCTTGTGAATAGCTTCATTTGTATCCCCTACAAATCCTCCCACCAATTAATTTTCACACTCAAACTGGTGCCAACCATAAACTCAGGTTACAAAATTATATGATCTGCAAATCTCCCTAAACGCTGTTGGCTCTTCTTCCTAGAACAATACTGTGCTGTATATAGTATTAATTGTCTCTGATGACAGGGATAATTTTAGAGAGGACTTGGCTGACTTTTCCAGTCTCCTTATTTGTACTTCTCTGTAACACATTCGGGACAAAGCCAGGCATAGACACTGAATTCCCGTGGAAACTAACTCACTATCATAAGGTCATATGCCTTGTTGGGAATCCTGGGTCCCTTTTTATAAACAGGATAGAAACCATAAAGCAAGGCTGAGCTTGCCTTGTGGGAGCTCAATTATTTATTTCTTCAGTCACCTTATATGGATTTGAGATACTCAGATTTTGAAAAAATCTTGACCGATAGAAGAAATAATCATAACTACTTGGGTTGGGTAGACAAAATAAAATTATGTGTATATAGGGAGACACATCATCACATTAAAGTATATTGGATCATTACCTCCATGCTCACAGTATCTGTAGCCAGCACATATTCAGTGATGCCCACACTTCTGTATATTCTTTTATTTCTTACCAGAATCTGTCCTTAAAGAAATCTCACCATAATCTTTTTTGTGTACTTGCAAAAAAATTATCTTTCACCACAAATCACTAGAGACAGGACTTCATTATAAAAAAAATTTTTTTAGCTGCCTAGCAATGCAAATTTAGTTCCTGTGGCTGTTTCCTGGCAAAAGACTGAGCTTTACAGCTGGGGACTCTTGTGTTACAAACACATCACAGGATGTAAACATTCTCTTCTACATTTATGTGCCTTTGAATGTATGCAAAGTAGACCTGATCTAGAAGCAACTACCAAGATACCTGCTAGTGAGAACCTACACAGCAGACACTAATCAAATTGGTTTTAACTAATACAAAATCAGAAATTTCTCTTTAATTTTTTTCATACAGTATGCGTGGGTCATATTCTTTTCCCCAACTTGACTAAATCTCTCCTCTCTACTTACCCAACTTCACATTCTGTCTCTATCTTAAAGAAAAATCCTAAACCAACCCAAACCAAAAGAAAAGAGAAACAAAAAGAAACATAAACAAAATAAAAACATGAATTTCTTTTTTGTGTTGGCTAACAATTCCTGAGCAAACTATAATTATATTACTAAAAGAACATATCAAGAAAATGACTTCTAATGACATACCCATAAACTCATAAATTAGTGACTCCCTCTATCCTCATCAAAGGAGGTTCTTCTTGCAGTAGATAGTAATTAACAGTCAGTCCCACAACTGGACAGTGTAGAAAGAGTAAGAGACTTGAGAGCATCTAGTCCTAAATGGCATGTCTTTATCAAACTCTTCCCTTCAAGGCTCAGGGATCTATGCAGAAGAGAAGACAGAAAGTTTGCATGATTCAGAGGTGATGGATGACTCCAAGGAAATAACATTTTCCAGACAGAACCAGGCTGATCCTCATATGAACTCACAGAGACTGTGACAGAACACACAGGACTTGCTCAAGGTAAAATCAGGAATCCCAATGATAAATGTGCTGGAATCAAAGAGGACTTCAGATGTCATTTAGTTCCATCCATTTAATTGATAAATGAATAAATTGCACCCTGTGCTGCAAATGACTAATTTATTTTGCTCTAGTAGGTAAGGGAAGAACACCTTGGATTACTATTTGATTCCCATGTATCCATCCTTTCCCAGCATCCGGCTGTCTTCCAAGCTGTTGAAATGAAAAGCTGTTCTATTTCACTATCCCGCTAGGAAAACATTGAGTCTATGAAATCCTGACCTTGGGCAGCATCCCTGGGGAGAGACCTCCATTTCCTTTCAGTGTGTTGGATGACTGTGCCTCTAAGGAAATCGAGCAGTCTCTTCATCCAGTTTTGGCTCTCAGGTTAAATCAATCTCTTGTTGTACTTCTCTGTTTGAAGAACACAGAGTTCTCTACAGGTACTAATTAGGCCTCATGACACTGCCCTGTGGAAATTCTCTTTTTATTATGACTAAAGGAGTACTAAAAGTATTTAAAGTGTTCAGGGGATCCTAGAAAAAGCTGGGCTCTCAGAACTGAAAATATTGAAGGCCTCAGCACTGCCTGGGACCATGAGGGGAGACTGGAAAGAGGCTGAGCTATGCAGCACATCTTCAGAAAACAGTTTACTAAGCTTGTTGGGCCACCCTTCTCTTTTTCCAATGTAGCTTTACACTCAGTGTGCAGTTCTTGGCTTCTCTTTTTTCCTCTTGTATTTACATCTTTAATAGCCTAGTGCCAACCTCTGATAGTTGTCTGTTTTAGGACATAAAATGTAATGCTTTGTGTGGGTGTCCATCATTTAGACAATTTGTTTCTTTGTTCTCCCTAGAATATTACAGTTTAGAGTAACTATTTCTGTTGACTCTTTCATGTTCATTTATCAGCTTGAGTCTACACTAAGCTCCATCCAGTACTTCTGTCAGGAATTGTATTCATATTCACTGAAGTTTTTGTTATGTGGGTTTTATTTTGTTACCCAACACACAACATGCCTTTTAGGAGAGGGGCTATCTCATGCAATTAAGATCAGCTGTAAAGAACCCCACTACTGCGCTAGTAGTTGCTTAAATGGTCATTTGTTTGTCCCTCTGCATCTCATGAATGGAGTAGATGGGTTGTTCTGAACCTCCTTTGGAATTCATCCTCTTCACATTAACCCCACCAGCTCCCTCTAGTAAGCATATAATGTTCCATGTCTCTGTATCTAACATTTAAGATTTCTACAGGTAAGTAAGGTCATGTGATGCTTATCATTTAGCATCTAGACTTTTTCCATGATCCTTGTCCCTCAAAAGTGAATGGGCAAGGATGTGTTATGCATGTGTAATGAATGTTATATGGTGTTGAATTGGAGGACAATTGGATTATTGTTAGGATATTTATTTCCTAGAAGTATCCTCTGCCATTTTCCAGGATTCATAAACATTTTCCACTGTCATATTAACTCTCAACCAAGCTCATATTGAATTATACATTAGCTTTGGCTGTCATGTCTTTATGTCTTAACATTCTGAAATATATTTTTGTGTATGCGTGTATGTGTGTGTGTGTTTGTGTGTGTGTGTGTGGTGGTATGCAAATGTTTTGTGTTAAAATGGCCACATAGGACATGGTACATGTGTAGCAGTCATTGGAAAACCTTTAGTGGTGGATTTTCCCTTTTATTTTGTTTGAGATAGAATCTCATTTTTGTTCTCTGTCATGTATGCCAGGCTAGCTTGCTCATGAGGTTTCTTATTCTACTATGTCTACATTTCACTCATCACAGCAACACTGAGATTTCAAGGTTATTGTCTAGTAGGTATAGAATTTAGGTTTTTTTTTTTTAAGACGAAAAGGTTATAAATATTAGTCACATCTAGATTTCAAGTAAGTTCATATGTTGAAGAGTATCTTATTTTCTTGTTCATTAAAGGAAATTTTGTGACATATTTTCTAGATGACTGACAATTTCTACAATGACTCACAGTTCATTGACCTGTCCATTAGGATCATTATGATATTTTTGCATTTTACTCTAAAAGCTTAATATGGAAGGAGGAAATGTGACAGGGACCCACTTCAAGACAAATAACTACAGGCACATAATGACTGCAGGTAGAAAGAGAACTATCCTCTCCAGGAATGAGCCCTATTATTGGCTTTCCAATGTAGAATAGTCAGCCTTTAAGCCATATATGCATAGACAACAAAAATGGACTCAGCATGTTTTATTTATATATATTTATGCATATGTATATGCTTTTACAAATAATATATATGTGTGTATATTCAGCAATAATAATCAAGAAAAACACACTATCACCTTGAAAGTAGAGAGGAATATGAGAGAAGTTCAAGGAAGGGTAAGTGAGATGGAATGGAAAAGAAAAAAGAGGGAGAAAATTAATGTAACTGTTTCAATTTAAAACATATTAAAATAAATTAATTGAATGAATTTAAAAAATAACCAAAAATCTAGAAGAAATAGCAGAGGTCTAACTTTTCTGATGGGGCAGTGGATTTGAGAACAGGAACTTAAGCAGGCCTGTGTACCAGCAAACAGTTTAGAAAGTGCCAAGGTATTGAACCTGGTCCCTTGCTATAGTTATTAGATCATAACTCTACTTACACAGCTAATGTCATTGTCAATTAAAAAACATTGAACTGTTTACTTAAAATAGTCAAGGCAAATTTTATGTTAAATATATTTTATTACACTTTCAAAAGAATCAGCAGTTTAAGAAAGGAAAGTTTCATATAGAATACTAATGATATCAATTAACAATTCCAGGAAATACACAAATCTGAATGCAGTTGATAGTAGGAGAAAAAGAAAATGTCTCAGCTCTTCTGCAGAAAATTTGAAAGCCATTCATGTTAGTTAATCTTCTACCACTATGGCAAATGTTTGAAAGAAGCAATGTAAAGAAGAATGTAGTTTTTTACTCACAGTTTGAGAAGATGCTGTCAGTCATGGTAGAAAGGCATGAAAACAGGAACAGGCTTGCTGCTAGGCAGAGAAAGCCTAAGGTAGCTGAGTCCATGGTATTGTGAGTCAGGACACAGAGTGTAGGGAGCATCAGTGCTGGCCTCTAATGTGTTCTCCTCACCCCGAACAATTGACTTTTTCAAGCTATAAATTACCTCCTCAGATATAACCACTCAAAATAGTGTCAGAAGTGGGGTAGAAGTATTCTGATTTGTGAACCAATGAATTACACTTTATCTTAAGAAGGAAATGGGATTCCATTCTTAAGTCAAAATCATTAACATTTTATCAAAGAAGTGATAGATTTCATGAGAAAGCAAACTGTAATAATCATACTTGTGTTTGAGCTATTTCAAACCTGGAAATATTTTTTGTGGCTAAGGAGAGACTAGAATATTAAAAGGTCGAAACCAAAGTGTAAGAACATTTGCTCACAGTGTGCTAAGAACAGTAGGACAGTACATTTTGTCTGTGCAAAAAAGAAAGAAGGAGAAGAAAAACAGAACCTAAATCATCTACTGAGTGAATGGCCAATAAAACCCATGTTTTCCAACTCTAATCCTCAGGCAAGTACTTTTTCTCCCTCTCCACTTATTCCCCTATCCTGAAGTGCCTCTTTTTCTTCCTCCTCTTCCTCCTCTTTATCCTTCCTTCTCCCTGAAACTCATCCCCTTTCTCTGTCTTGCTGGTAATTTGCATGTCTTGAAAACACATTTTAAAGTTTGTATTTCTTTTTAAATATATTTTATTGAATATAATTTTCTTCTATGCAATATACCCCAACCACTGTTTCCCCTTCAATTCTTCCTCGCTCCACCAACCTCCCCTCTTCCCTAGATTCCCTCCACCTCCATTTTCTTTTCAGAAAAGAGCAGACCTCCAAAAGATGACAGCTAAACAAGACAAAACAAGATACAATAAGACAAGGCCAAAGCTTTCATAGCAAAGCCAGACAAGGCAACCCAATAGGAGTAAAAGAATCCCAACAGCAGGCATAAGAATCAAAGATACACTGACTCCTACTGTTAGAAGTTTTATTAAGAACACTAAACTAGTAGCATATAATATATATATATAATATATATATATATATATATACAAACATACACACACACACAACACACTATGCACTACACATACCATAACATACATACACGTCATATACATATGTGTGTGTGTGTGTGTGTGTGTGTAGGACCTGGTACACACCCATTCAGGCCGTATGCTGTCACTTTTAATTTTTGTGAGCCCATCTGAGTCCTGCTTAGTTGATTTATTGAGCCATGCTCTCCTATTGTCCTCTATCCCCTCTGACTTTTACAGTCTTCCCTCCCTGTCTTCTGGGGAGTTCTCAATTTCTGAGGAAAGGGAGACCTCCAATTTAGACTCTCTCTGTAGATAATGTCTAGCTGCAGTCTTTGCCCATGTTCCGATCAGCTATGGGAAGAAGTTTCTCTCATGATAAATTGACAAGTCACTGATATATGAATACAACAAAATATCATTAGGAGTCATTTCATTGTTTTGGTTTTTGGTTTTGTTTTTTAAGACCAGTCCTGTTTGGCTCTACCCTAGGTCTCTAGGATATCCAGTCTCCAGTTCCTAACAATATTACTATGTGAATATGCTCACCCTTGCAGAGTTGGCCTCAAGTTAAATCAGACATTGGCTGGCTGCTTCCACAAGTTCTATACCATCATTGCCTAGCACAACTTGTTAGGTGGGACAAATTCTTAGTAGTGGGTTTTGTGGCTTGGTTGGTTTCTCTTTCCCTAACCAGAATTCTTTCTCATTCCAAAGAGACTAGAATTTGGACATGAAGTCTCCATTCGTAACAGCTTTACCTTTCTATTGTTAATGAACTGAGAGGAAATTATTCTTAACAATGGGGATTCTCCCTGCCAGTTTTCAGAGGGCAACCTTCTGTCCTAGCATCAGTCTTGGTTGTTTAGGGATCTCTGGAAGACCTTCTTAGCCATCAACTGAATAAACCTAGCCTCAACACTGAAAGGCTTCCCTGGTTACCAAAGATGGCCAGTTCAGACTCTGTATCCTCTAATACTAGGAGTTTCTATTAGGGGCATCCTCATAGTTTCCAGAAAGTTTCCACTACACTAAGTTCCCACACCACCACCCAAATGTCCACTAATTCAGCTGTCTTTTTTAGTACTCTGCCTTCACTCTCTCTCACTCCCTAGGCCTGATCCCTTCTATTTCTTTCCTAGTCCACTCATAGAATGTATTCTATTTTTTTCCTGGGCATATCCATGGTCCCTCTATAGTAATCCTCTTTACCTAACCTCTCTAGGTCTATGGATTATAGCTTCACTGACATTCATTTAGCAGGTAATATCCACTTATAAATGAATACATGCCATATTTGTCTTTCCAGGTCTAGGTTAGCTCATTTGAGATGATTCATTCTTGTTGAATCTATTTGCCTATAAATTTTATGATATCAGGAATTGTCTTAACTCCTTGTGTCAATGCTATTGCAGAAGCAGTGGTGTAGCAATTAATGAATTAAAGCTGTTATACCAGCAATAATCAAGCCTACCCTCTTGCTTCTGCTTAAAGCCTAACTCACTTCTTCCAGCACTTTCAAGCTTTTTTCTGCAAATCAAGGTTTTCTAATACTCAGACAGTAAGATGAAAGCTAGTTGATAAACCCCCATAACAGACATGCCAGGTTTCAACACATTAACACAATTGGAAATTATACAGTCAATGCAACTTACAATAAATACTGTAGAAGAGACAAAATCAGTTTTAGCTTGACAATTAAAAGAGCCTTAGAACATGCACTAACCCTTGTTTGAAATTCAGATCCTGTCCCAACTTTATCTCTTGCATAGTGAGCTACAACTAACTTCCAAATATGTCTCTGACAAAGTCCAGACTCAATCCTCCAAAAGTAGACTGTTATTTTCAATATTGGATTGATTTCTAGACCAGTACATAATTAAGTCCTAATAGCTGATCACTTTAAGAAGAATACAAGAGACATTATGATTTCTCTTTTTGATTCCCTATCCCACAGTGTCTAAATACTTGAGGCAAGGCAGTTTGTCCCATCTGGGATATAGTCAAGTAAAGGTGGGTCAGGAACTTATGACAGCTCCCCAGTCACCCTTGTCAGGGCACTCAGCAAGCTTACAGGTTGGCATCATTCTTTGTCTTAGCAACAGTGTGTCTCGCCAATCTTTTTTAGAGTTCCATAGGCCTCTTCCTTGACCTTGAGGATTATATGAAATCCTCCTAATAAATTGTTGACAAAAAGTCTTGACTGCTTGACTACAATTGCCAGACCCATTATCTGGGTTTTTTGGATATTTTATTTATTTGCCTTTCAATGTTATCCCCTCTCCCATTCCTCCCCAAAACCCCTTATCCTATCCCTGCTCCTACTACATCTATGAGGGTGTGCCCCCACCATTCACCCATTCCCACCTCCCTGCTCTTGAATTCCTCAAAACTTGGGAATCCAATCTTTCAGAGACCGAGACCTTCCTCTTCCATTGATGCCTGACAAGGCCATCCTCAAGTACCTATACAGGTGGAGCCTTGAGTCCCTCCCCTTGTGTTCTCAGGCTGGAGGTTTAGGCCCTGGGAGCTCTGGTTGAGTATTTTGATATTCCTTCTAAGAAGGACCAAAGCACCCACACTTTGGTTTTCCTTCTTCTTCTTGAGCTTCATTTGGTCTATGTGTTGTATCTTAGGTATTGTGAGTTTTGGGGCTAATATCCACTTATCAGTGAGTGCATACCATGTGTGTTTTTTTGTGATTGGGTCATCTCACTCAGGATGATATTTTCTAGCTCAATCCATTTGCCTAAGAATTTCATGAGCTCATTGTTTTTAATAGCTGAGTAGTACTCCATTGTGTAAATGTACCACATTATCTGTATCCATTCCTCTGTTGAAAGACATCTGGGTTCTTTCCAGTTTCTTGTCATTATTTCTGTTAACCATCTAGCAAAAAAAAAAAAAAATGTAATGTATTGAGTATACAAAACGATTTATATGGGTATCTGGAACAAAGGATGATGTTCTATAACCCATTCAAATTATCTGAAGGAGGTTCAGGGTTCAAGAGTTCGGAGTCATCCAAAGTGTCATGACAAATATCATTGGAGTAGTGTTACTTTTGAAATTCACAATGATTTCATTATAATTAGAAAGAAGGTTAAATACCTGTAGGGTATTTGGCATAATCCTAACACCTCTCTGGTGTATTAACTTTGCATAGTGAGATTATGAATTTAAAGAATGCTGCTCTGTTGACCTTTGATGCTGTAGATAATGCCAATAAAATTACCCATGGCCTAAGGTCAGTGTTTCCATTTTGGTCAAACCTCAGGAATGGCATATATAGCTTAATCAGGCTAGACCTTCTTGTCCTGGGAATACTTTTATTCCTGCCCATTGTGTTAAAGCTTGTCTCTAACTACATCAATAGGCTGGCAGCCATGGCAGCCAAAGTGCATGACTTGAAACTGATAACAGACCCCCAGACAGAGTTATTAATTTAACAGCTTGGCAAGCCAAGGACAGGTAAGATTCTGCACAGAGACTTACCAACCTAAGGCAGAAGTGCATTGCTTTTGATAATGCATATTCCATGACGGGTAAGGCATTCTTATCATAATGGCCTAAGTCAGGCTCAGTCTTGTTAATGAAATAAAAATGGGGGAGAGGCAGAGAGCCTTTGGGGCTGCTTAGCAGGAATATGACATTGGCCAAGGACAAGGAAGTAGGCTCCAGGCAGGAATCTGACATTAGGCTAGAACCAATAAGTAATTTCATGTAGGAACCTAAATCTTAGGCTACAACAAAGAAGTAATCTCAGGCAGGAATCTAAATATTAGGCTAGAACAAAGAAGTGATTTCAAACAGGAATCTAAATTTTAGGCTAGAACAAGGAAGTAGGCTTCAGACATGAAAATGAGCTTGGGCTAGGATAGGGAAGTGGGCTCAGGTACTTTGGTTATTCTGATTAGCCTATAGAAACAGTGATCACAGGAGTGTTCACATAATTGGGTTTAATGCCTTGCTTCTTCTTTGACTATTTGTGTTTATTGTATTGCTTGTTCTTTGACTGTTTGCATCTATTGTTTTGTAGACCCTCAACCTATAACTGACCTTAATACATGCATGTAATCAAAATGGTATGAAAGCATAAAGGAAGAGGGGGTGTCAGATAGGGGGTTCTAAGGAGGGAACATGGGGAAAGGGGATGATATCTCTATTGTAAATAAATAAAATATCCAATAATAAAAAGAAAATGGTTGGGTTTTTTTTTTTTTTTTTTTTACTTTAAGTTATAAACCCTTTGCATGAATTAGATATTCATCTTGCTCAAACAGGGGACTCATAAATATTCCTTAATATTAGACTCATTCTTCCCTTCATTAGTGCTTTCCTTTGCTCTGCCTAACCACTTCAGTTTGATGTATCTACTTGTCATTTGTTTTTGCTATTACACCTCTGGGTTTTGTATTCATAGCCAAAAACTAGCTACTCAAATTCATATCAAAACCTTCTTTCTCATGTTAGCTTCAATAGTTTTGTAATTTTTTAATCTCATTTTGATGACTTAAATTCATTCTGAAATTTAATTTTTTTTTTTTTTTTTTTTTTTTGGTTTTTCGAGACAGGGTTTCTCTGTGTAGCTCTGGCTGTCCTGGAACTCACTCTGTAGACCAGGCTGGCCTCGAACTCAGAAATCCACCTGCCTCTGCCTCCCAAGTGCTGGGATTAAAGGTGTGTGCCACCACCGCCCAGCTTTAATTTTTTATGTATTGAGATTAGAGCCTCATTTGATTGTTCCATGTAAGAGCATCCCATTTTCAACAATATTTATTGAAGAACCTGTCATTTTACACTTTAGTTCTTCTTTCCACCTTTGTCATTGATCATTTACATATATGTGTATGAATTTGTATCTTTATTCTGTTCTACTGGTCAATAGGAGTAGGTTCCTTGCAACATTGTCCTGTTATTTTAAGATATTTTGAAATCATAACATGTGAAACATTCAACATTCTTCATTTTGCTCAGGTTCACTTTACTATTAGGGTTGTTTTTTAACTTCATGAAGTTTGATGAGGATTGTATTGAATCTCTGGCTAAGTTTAAGTAGTACAGATATTTTAATACTATTAATTCTATCTATGAGAACTAGCTATCTTTTTGTGTCTTTAATTTTAGTAATAATTTGTCTTTTATTATATGTTAATCTCATGTTTATTAAGTTATATTTATTACTATTTTGACTTTCTTGGTTATTTTTGAAAAAGTTGCTTTCTTTTCTGTCTTGTTTATTACTACATAGAATTTTTTTATTTTGATTTTACATCTTGTATAGTTACTGACTTTGTGTATTCTAATTGACTTTTGATAACTTTTTAAGGGTTTTCTTGATGAAACACTATAGCATCTAACAACAATGAAAGTTTTACCATCTCACCTTTTATTTCTGTTTCTTGTCTGATTGCTTTGGTTAAGATTTCTAGTACTGTGTTGTCTGGAAATTAAGCATCCTTGTCCTATTAGTAATGTCAAAGGAAAACGTTCAGCTGTTACCCACTAATACAAACGATCAGAGCTATTGCTCTTGACTTTTATGATGTACTAAGTTGTATTTTCTCAGGCTTCTTTATTAAGAGGGATATGAAGCATTTATTCTCACTTCAAACACTGTGTTAGCAACTCATATTAATACTAATTCCCAATTCACTCCTCTATCATAGTTTCTTTTTTTAAAAGTGTCTATATGATCATTCATGACAAAAATGGGAAAAAATTTCTGCCATCTTCCAAAAAGTATAAAACTAAAGGTAGAAAATGGACACTATTCTATTGTTTGAATCATTTTGATTGTAAAACAAAGTTAGCCCATTTTACTGAAAAGTTTATACTACTGAATAGTTTTCTAACCTAAAAGACCTCTGATTTATAGTCCAAGTCAAAATCTACCTGATGATAAAGAAAGATAAAGAATAAATATGACTGACAAAGATATTGACAAAGATCACCTAGCATCATTAGTACTTATAGTGATAATAACACTATATTATAGTGATAATAATTGAGGCAGAGAGAAAGAAAATGAACCATCTCAGATATACTTATATTATTTTCAGAAAATAACACACACATAGAGATAGAGAAGAAAACATATATGGAGTTTGAAAGATACTGCCACATTGCATTGTGCCAACAAATGGTGAATACTTGATAAATAGAATGATGAAAGAAACGGTTGAACTTGATTATTTCCTAGATCTTGGTTTTTACATTGAATTACTCATTCAAAGAAGATAGAGTTACTTAGAGAAACAGCTACAATTAAGTGCCACAGTTAGGCAGAAAAAAAAAAAAAACCCTAGGATAAATTGGAACAATTTGTTGTATTTCAAAATCATAATGCTCAGAAACTGAAGAGGTTGTATAAAAGATAAAGGAGCCAAACAAAAGCTGTTTGAAGAAGGCCAATCTAAAGGTGAGCACCCTTAGAGAAGCAGGGGGAGGGAGGATGGTATAGCAGGTTTCCTGGGGGAAACCCAGAAAAGGAGATAACATTTAAAATGTAAATAAATTAAAAATCCAATAAAAAAATGAAAAAAACAAAAAACACAAAACCAAAACAAACCCACCAAATAGCAACAGCAAAACTATTAAACTAGGTCCCTAGGTTCACACCTGAAATCTCAGCACGTGGAAATCAGAAGCAGGAAGATGCTATGAATTTGAGGCTAGCTTGGACTGTATAGTAAACTCATTGACCTAACAGATTTACAGATTTGTTTTTGTTTTAACTATTCCACATAGATCTGATATTTATTAGGTACTATTTAAATGCCTATCTGCTTTAAAACTGCATGTTTTTACATGTTTTTACATGTTTTAATTTTTAATTAAAAATATTTTATATACTAAATTTTAAACATATTCTTACCCCTCCTTCAACCCCTTGCAACTCCCTTCTCCCTCCTGTCCACCCAACTTAACATTCTTTCTCTTTCTAAAACAAAGAAAAAAAAATTGCAAACATGAGATGTAGTAGAGTCTGCTTTGTGATGGCCAAACTCCTCCTAAACATGGGGTCTGTCCTGAAGTGGAGTTGTTACACCCTGAGTCACTCTGTGGGAGAAAACAGATTTTGACTTTCCAAGCATCTATCAATTTCAAATATCTTCTTGGTTAAGGATGTAACTGTATAGCCAATCCTGCTAGCTTTGACTATTTTAACTCAAGACTCTAAATTCATCCTTCCAAATACAGATGTAAGATGGTGATACTTGGTTCTGCTTATGGGGTCTATAAGTTCTGAGACCAAGCAAGCACTGAGATACAGGAGCAGCATCTCACACAACTTGGAGGACTTGAAGAAACTGCCTAGCTAGACTCATAGGCCACCATCACCAAGTATGTCAAACCATAAAACAAAGCTCTAAAAACTCGTGTGTACACATTTGGAAATACTGAGATGGAAGTGCCTCACATTAGTTCCATCTAGGGCTGTGAGTGAATAACTGGTCCATGCCTGTTCTCATTTCTAGGGTTAGAGGCTTGTTTGATGACCTTTGTCTGGTAGATATGCTACCCCCATGTGTGTGTGTGTGTGTGAGTGTGTGTGGTGTGTGTATGTGTGTGTGTGTGTGTGTGTAACAACATCCTTCTATCAGGACAAGATTATAATATGCTTACACTTAAGAGCTGAGTGTAATGGTCACATCTTTGTTATAAACATGATTCATCCCATAATACTGACTTGCTGTGGTGTCCAGAGATCTGTTTTTTCACAAATGAGTTTTTCTATCTTATTCCATATTACTTCTTATAAAATATTGTGTCTTAGATATGCTTCTGCAAGTGCTCTTAGCATAACTCCCAGTTTGCTCTGGGCAGCACATTCTCCTCCTGTGTATCATGGGTCTGTGTCTGACTCTCAGTTGTACTTAAAATCCTCTGATCATGGTATATGTTTCCTTGTTGATTGACATTTACTTCTCGGCTTGAAGTTCTATGAAAGCCTAGGCATAGCCTAGTAACACTGCAACTAGAGCTTTGATCCCAAACTCCATCTGTGACATTTAGAGATGAGCATCATATCGGCCAGGGCAGTCACTAAGAGGAACACTGAAATTCTCATTCCATGGATCTTATTTTGACAAGCTTTAGCTCCTTGCCCCAAAGCAGGCATTCTAGATTTTGACTAAGTATATAAGATAAAGTAACCTAAATGACAATAACAAGAGATTTATGTGCACAGACAAAATGTCCCACAATAGGGTCACAATAGGGTATTACTTGGAGGCAAACAGAGTGAGCATCGTTTTATGGCTGCAAATAGCAAAGAAGAGAATAACTCAGCTGGAAGTAAATTAGAACTGTGAAAACAATAAAACATAGAAAACAACAACAGCAAGGCAATGTCTGAAATACGAAAAAAGTGTTTAAAAGTACAGCAACTCTTATGCATTGATCCTGGAGCATGCCCAAACTGGCAGCCCTGCAAAACAGCAAGCAGGCAAAACTCATCCAAATCAACTGATAATGTTTTTTTTTTTTTTCCTTAACTTGCTTTTGTGAAAATTACTTCACTACATTCAACCTCAGTGCTCTTTTTTCTTTTTCTTTTGCTAATTATCAAGGGCATCTCCAAACCATTCATTAAGCCATTAAATGCTGATAATTGTTACCATCATTATTACTGGTTTCTACCACACATCTGTGTGGGAGGCAAAAAAGAAAACAGCTGCCCAAGGTGTTAAGAATCTGGTCCAAGGGTGTGCAGGAGTAGACTGAGAGTAGAGGGAGCCGCTGCAGACACTTTCTCACTGTTAGATCTTCCTCACTTAGAGAAGACCTGGAGCCAGACTCATTGGTGACAGAGTGCTTGGTGTCCCTTTTCCCTGCTCTCTCTGTGACTGGCTTTGCTAATCCTTAAGGCTATCTGGTGTGATTCAGCTTCCTGCTGAACTGCCAGTGGATAGGGTCACATGGTCAAAATCTGTTGCAGCAAGGAATGCCACCCACAGTTCGTGGTTCACCTGTGTGGGGGCAAAGTTAGAAAGCAGAGAATGTAAAACTGCAGTTATGGGAGTGTAATTATTCAGCTGGTCCGAGGAGGCATTGGCTAGCAAATGACAGCATGACACAGCAAAACAAGCTCAACAGGACACAGAAAAACAAACACTGGTGGAAATGTACCCTGGACTGATGAAGGGCTGGTGACTGTAGGAAGCTGATGTCCAAACAGTGTGCATCCAGACTTAAGGACAGCTATGGGAGTGGCTTGTAGAGCTAGAGCCTGTTTTAGTCATAGCACAGTGATAGGCAGAACAAAAGGTGAACTCTGTTGCTTAGTTTATGATCCACTAGTGACTAGCTGATCACTTCATAGTAAAAAGAAAGGCATGGGTTCCCCTCAATGAAACAAGATACTTATGATCTAATATATGCTGCATATTCAATGACATATTTATTATCTCTCCATATATGTCTGATCCCCTTGCCTCTTTGGTGGCCTTTTGCATAATGGTGCCCAATGCATCACCCTCAACACTGAAATATATATATTTTTAGTATGCAAGTATAATGGTTCCATTTGACAGGAGAAATCCCAGTGATCTATACTGTGTCTTAAATTGACCCAGCATGTTGTGGCATTCAGGCCAAGTTATTTCCTGCTAATAATTTCTTAACAGAAGATAGAAGGACAATAGCATTTGTAAATCAAGCTCAATGTGTGATTAAATGCCACCATAAGACCAGACATTTATTTCAGTGCCCCCAGCCTGATTTGGCTATGGTGTAGGCAGAAGAAGGGCCATGTCATGTGTATGCCACAACAAGGTGAATTATAAAAATCACTCTAGGAAGCAACAGTTTGCTTAGATATGACATTTTGGTCACCCTGTGAATACGGATGCTTTATAGCCTTAGCAACAATTGCCTTTGCCCAAACCCTGTTAGATGAATTTCCCACCAGATTTTTATTGTTAATTCATGTAGTAGCATCTTAATGTAATTCGCAGGATAAATTTTTTCTTTACCCCTTCCTCCAAATTCTGCCACATATTCATCCTTCCTTGTTCTCCTTCAAATTCATCATCTCTTTTTGTTAGCTGTTGTTAAATTATATATGTATATTCCAAAGTATACCTTGTTCAGACTGTATTATGTTATGAGGTTTGGTCATCATGACAAACTGGTAGGAATCTTCTTTTTTGTCAAGTTTCTCATTCTTCTATAATGACCTCAATATGAAAGCAGGTTTGTACCTCCTGCTCACATAGATTTCTTCTGTTTCAAGTTAGCTTCAATCCTGATCTGCAGACGTAAATCTTAATTTGTCTAGTCTCACCTCCTCAGAGGTATCAGAAGGATTATTTGGTTTGGAATGCTATGGTCAGTTGTCTGTATGACTCCATCAAGATATCTAGATGTCATTCTGTTACTTGGGAACACCTTCCTCTTGGGATATGTACACACTGTCTTAGTGTTGGGAAGAATGAGAATCTTGCAGGACCTAGTGATGAATCATAACTCACTATTCCTTCCTGCAGTGGGTAACCTCACCCCAACCCCACTCTTCGTTAATGATTCCTCTTTCAGGAACTTGGAAAGAAAGCTTTGGAAGCTGGCTGTGGTGAAGCATGGCTGCAGTTCCAGCACTAGGAAGGACAAGGCAGGGATGTAAAGATCTTGAGACTCTATTGAGTTACAAATGATATGGACTCACAGGCCATCTGGGTCACATTGGAAGACTCTGAAAAAAAGAAAAGAAAAAGAAAAGGCAAAGAAGCAATGATGCAGAAATAGGAGATGCTGATGTTTGTCAAAATTCCTATTATTTGAGGGTATGAAATATACTGTTGTATATCAATGGACATCAATGCAAGTATACATTTATTTATTTACCTATTACTTGTGTGTGTGTGTGTGTGTGTGTGTGTGGTGTGTGTGGGGAAGGGATGCACATGTGTGCATGAACATAATCTAATCAAAATCCTTGAGGAGTGATATGCTATCATCTTTCATGCATTCCTTCATTTATGTATGTATTCTAGTCAGGTATTATGACAAATACTCAGGAGCTCATCACCAAAAATGTCTCTCAACTTGTTTTCATTCACTTGATCCTTTAACCCAGGCAAGGTGACCAGTTGCCTCTGTCTAGCATTCTGTTGCTTCATTTTGTTGCTTTAAAGACTGTTTAAATGGAACACTACTTGTTTTTCATTGTTTATTAGCTTTGTAAGAAGGGCACCATGCAGTCTTCAGGAGAGATGTCTTTTTTTCCATATATAATTATCATGCTCCTATGGTGAACTTACTTGGTTGCCATAGTACTTGATCTTCATTAATCTCAGTAGTTACATTACTTAAAGTCACCTTGAACACAGAATTCACAAATACTAAACTATAATACCAAAGGAAAATACCAAGTGGGTTCCTGTGAACTCTGGTTACAAAATTTTCATCAGCCAATTAACACATACCATTGTTTTATGTGCATTTCTTATTTAAAATGTCTTATTTAATATATATTCTCAGCCCATTAGCACTGAAGCCTTGGCCAACAGTGCACTAACTCACATCTTTAAAAATCATATCTAACCCTTGTCTCTCTTATAAAGCTTCACCTTCCTTATGTACACTAGACTACTCTAGATTTTTCCCCGATAAAAACATGAACATGAACCCTATGTAAAGGTAATAGGTGCTAACTATACCTTGAGAAAAGTATTTGTTTATAGTATGTGAATGAAACTAAGATCCAGAGTTCCATGTTTAAACAAAGCTGAAATGTGAGTCATAGTTCTAGGTTGGCATCATTCTACAGGGCCATAGATGACGTCAAACCATCTTAGTCATCGATCTAAAAGTATAAATATGTTTAGTGAATAGATGAATTTGCAATCTAGAATGCATCAAAAAATGAGAAATAACTACAATTGTATAGCATTCATTTTCACTGATACATAAATTTCCATTACATAAATATATTCAGATGTTAAAGTCCCTATTCTCTGAATGAACACTTGAGACCTTTAATCTTGGATTTATTAAAAATAAATGTACCGGGTGGTGCGCACGCCTTTAATCCCAGCACTTGGGAGGCAGAGGCAGGCGGATTTCTGAGTTCGAGGCCAGCCTGGTCTACAGAGTGAGTTCCAGATAGCCAGAGCTACACAGAGAAACCCTGTCTCGAAAAAAACCTAAAAATAAAAAATAAATAAATAAATAAATGTTAATTTTCATCATACCTGAATTTAATATAGTCATACTGTAAAACGATTGTGCTGATGAGAAATGCTATTTTCAGATAAAGGGAATATATTGCTTTACCAATGGCATGGTGGCAACTTCCCTTCACTTCACAGTTTAACACATGCTTGTAAAATAAGCAAAGGCTCATTGGACTCAGAACCACTTTTATTACATTTCAAAAGCACCTCTAGTATGTTTTTAAAATATGTAAGCACACTGTGATAGACCCTAAAGACTTAGGAAAGTAAGATCATTGTTTTGTAGAGAAAGTCTAGATCTAGAGACACATAAATGGTGATATGAAATTGTAAACACTGCTAGAGTTGGGGGAACACTGCAAATCCTGTGCTCTGTGTGGGAAATAATGATGACGGGTACCTTCA
The DNA here is from genome assembly GCA_021653895.1 of Mastomys natalensis. Taxonomy (NCBI): domain Eukaryota; kingdom Metazoa; phylum Chordata; class Mammalia; order Rodentia; family Muridae; genus Mastomys; species Mastomys natalensis. The sequence continues at coordinate 342,101 of JAJTUV010000002.1, read as the reverse complement.
GTGATTCTGGAGGATATAGAAAGGATGTTGGTATTTGCCATAGGACAGTGTTATCATGAGTGGGTATCCCCCACTGAAACAATGGACTAATTCCTAGGGCTTCATCTGATTTGACAAATAGACCAGGCATGAGTTTTATGGGTAATTATTTCTTACATTTTCAATATCCCTTCTTGAGAACAATGACTGAGAGCTTTGTGTGGCACCAGTTGACTTCAGTTGCTCTGGATGTGCCGAAATCATATTTGCTCACCTCTACACACCCTCAGTCCATTGGCTACATAAGTACTGCATTTTTCCTAGTTACAAATCTAATGGTATTTAATCTGATCAGGTACTCCTGTCCAAATAGTTAGTTCCTGTTCACAGTTCAGACCACATTGTGAACTGAGGAGTCCCAAACTCTGGCTCTCAAACAGCAGCCATGGCTTCACACGGATGCTTGTTAGAATGTAGTTCAATCTTAGTCACCAGCTAGCTGCGCTGAATCAGAGCCTATAGGATAAGATCCTAGAGTGAATGGTTGAAGAAGTCTGCTGAATGATTGCAGAGCTGGCTGAAGTTTGAGGAGCGATGCTTGAAGCAAGCTTTTATTGATTTGACTTGTCCCTAAGCACTAGGTTTTGTCAGGGCTGTGAATTGATCAAAGGATGTATTCTGTCTCCATCTTAATTAAGGAGTTTGGGTGTGAGAATTAAGAGAGTAACTGATGAGAAAGCTACAAGATATAAATCACAAGCAGTAGGGTCCAAATGCATTACATAGGTTGTAACTAAGATAGCACTTAAAGGTATGAAGATTTATGCCCCTGTAGCTAACCCTGTGTATCTGCACCTGTGAGCATTACTTACACCTGCTCTTTAGACCACCCAATTGGATTTATAGACCTAGGGTTGAAGCTTTTTTACCCATTCTATGCAAAATATAAATACTAGTCACGGATAACAAGATAGCTCCATGGGCAAAGATGCTTGTCATCTTCTGAGGACTTGAGTTCCATCTCAGGGATTCAGATGGCAAAATGAGAGGCCTAACTCCCTTTAAAATGTTGTCTGACCACCATACCATGTGTCATGGCCCATACATGGTCATAGACACACACAAAAATAACAAAACCAAATAAATGTAATGATCCGATCAGCAACATTTGAAACATATGGGACATTTTAGAACTAACAAGCATATTAACCTTCAGCCTGTGGGCGACATGAGTTTCTGGCATACTTACAGAAATGCTGCAGAAAAATAATTAGAGATGAAGATGTCACATGAGGATGTAAAAATATTTAGCATTTCTGATATTCAAAAACTATAAAGGATCTAGAAGCAACATCCTAGACTTAGTAAATGAGGATCTACTTTTGATCAAGATCATCGGGTTAATGATATACAAGAATAATTTTTGAGGAATACTCTTGCACAGGGCATGGCTCATGGGGCTTCTATGTTTTCAACGTGTACAAGATGGAACAAAACTACTGGCATTCATTCATCCCTTAAGCATTGAGCAGAAAGCCAACTTCTAAAAATAAGTACATGTCTAACTCAATCTGTGTTGCAGTCCTGATACAAGCATGCTACATATGTTGGCTTATTTAAATTATAGAACTTAAGTACTAACCCTAATATCCACATATTAATCATGCAAGGTCGTCCCATTAGTTCAATATGAATTAGAATCTAAATCTCACCAGTTTAGCTCCTGATCTAGTACTCTTGAGGCTTCCTTCCCTTATTCTCAAATGAGCAGAGAGTGACAATGTACTTGATTAGATGTGGGGCTTTGTTGGTTTCATACTTCCTCATGCCAAAACTCAGAAAATGAAGATGATTCTGGACAGGGAGGGTTATGAATCTAGCTGCAACTTTGCTCCTTATTCCCCATGAATTTTATGGCGAGTTTTTCACAAGAGAAGCACTTTTTGGCCTCCCGGGCCTCTGAGTATTCCATAAGGGAATCTTGGGCAGAGATCCAAACCCCAGAGCTGTTATTTGCTTCTGGTTTCTCCTGGGATTTCCCTGTCTGTAAAGAAACCAGAGTGTTCTTCAATATGCCCAAAGAAAAATGTCTTTCCTCAGTCTTAAAATGTCTGGGGTTCCCTAGCCCTGCCTAACATTAGGAGTTACACTTTACAGTCCCAGTAAACTTGTCATTAATTTGCATGTCATCTGCATTGTCTTCCTAGTAATAGTCACCAAAAACAAAGTAATTTGATCAACCAAATCTAGTGTCTGACTTAGTTCTAGACTCAAGTAAGAAATAAATGGAGTTATTATTTCTCTCCTTAAAATCATTAAAGTATGTCAGAGATGATCTAGTGTTTAAGAGTCCTTGCTTTTCAACCAGATAACCTGAGTTCAGCTGATAGCACCTTCATCCAATGGTTCAAAATCACATGTAACTCCAGCTCCTGTCAATATGCTGCCCTCTCCCGGTCTCAATGGGCACTTGCACACTTGTAGTATATCCACACAGAAACATACACATAGATAAATTAAGGTGTATAGACAGGGGAGTAGCCTTCCTTATTTTAATTCTTATGGTTAAAATATTTATGTCCCATAAAAGGCATAAATTACATGTAATTGTTATCATTAATGAGATATTTGGACTTATATGAAATTCCCTGTGCTCATCCTCTACTTTGCTCATCTGCAAAAGTCTTTCTCTCAAAGTGTTCCTGCCGTGATGTTTTGTTGACCTCCCAAGGATATCGCTCTGTGTTTTACCATGTTCTCATTGAATAACACTGATCCCTGTGTTATGCTTTTCCAGACCAAGAAGCCTTCAGGACGGAAATATGGTTTGCTAGGCAGAAAGTAGACATAGACAAGATGTTTAAATAATAATAATAATAAAATAATAATAATAATAATAAAATAATAATAACCTCATTGAGATATTTGGACTTACAAGATGACTAGATGTTGAAGTTGAATGTAGATCAACGAAATCTTTGGATACAGAAATTAGAGAAACAACCTATCATCTATTTGTGAAAGAATATTTTCTCAGAACTGGCCAAAAACATAATAACTTGGCCAAGAAACTAAATCACAGTTGTTTTTAACCCTGTAATTTTAGAATAAATTTTAAAAAATCAAAGTGACCTGTAGCCCAGAATGATGGAATAATGTCTTAATAAATCTAGCGATCTAGCTAATAAACGTACCCTGTGAGAGAACATGGCTCACAATACCAACAATTCACTTTCCTCGGTACTATCGCTTAGTGTCTGTCTTTAGGGAAGTGGCCGACATGTGAGGTAACTGTGTACTGTGTTTGTATTTTGCCTATAAGTGATTCTACGGGTAAACTTCCTACTGAAACACTTGGAGAAAAGTCAGTTTGTGTATTTTCTATGCACCCTCACCCTGTACCAAATATGTATAAAATGTAAATCTTGAACTTAGACAGTTTATGAAAAAAGGGTTACATAAGCAAATACCTGTCTGGATTGACACAAATTTAGAAATGACAAAGTCTGAATTTATGTGATTTTTCTTCTACTGTGTTTCTTTTCAGTTCTTTCAGATAAAATGAGCTACAGAAAATCTGGAGGCAGTCCAGAAGAGAGCTACTAAAATGATTAAAGGTTTGACTAATATTCCCTCTGAGGAAAGGTTAAGAAATGGAGTTTATTTAGCCTGAAGAAAAGAAGGCTGGGTAACTAAGGAATTAACACTACTCCTCCTGTATATGAAAAAGTGTGGGCATGAGGGGAGGAAGATTCCTCTATTTATAATGAGTCTAGAACAAGAGGAAAGTTACTAGGACATGGAAGACAACTATTCTCTGTACTTAGAAAGTTTTCCTGGTGAAACAACACACACTCACACACACACACATACATACAGGCATGCACGCACTCACGCACGCACATGCACACACACATATGCATACTCAACTAAGGCCTAAACTTTGAAATATTTTAAGGTCTTGGTGTCTTTAGTTTTGATTGCTAGACCATCATGATTCTACTCTACCTTAGGTTATATGAAATGAGCTCATAGTGTCCCTTTATACCTGATGAATCTAGTCTATGAAAAGTCACCTGCTTGATTGGATTAGGAAGTTGAAATCCCAAGTTCCTCTTGGGTTGGTGATTTTGTAATGGAAGAGATCACTTCAAATGCAAGTGGTCAATTTGAATTTTAATCTGTGACCAGACACCCAAAGGTATCCCCAGCTAGCTGCCCAGCCAAGACAATATATACCATCTACAATAATAATCACATGGGAGTGTTACAGCTTGCTTTTAATGGATCCACAAATGGGCAAACCAAAGCATGAGTTTTTCAAAAGTAATTTATTTTTGTGCACGTACAACTCAGCAAATATGCATATGTGCAGTTGTGTGCAGAGTCCAATGACTTTAGTAATTCTGCAGGAACAGTCCATGTTGTTTTGTGAGATAGGGACTCTTACTGAGACCTGAGGGTTGCTCATTAATCTTGTGGGGCTGCCCAGTAAAGACCAAAGATCTGCCTGTCCTCCCTTCCTCGACCATGTGACTACAAGTATGTGCTAACAACCTCACACTTTTACACAGGTGCCAAGTATTGAACTCAGTTCTGCCTGTACCTCAAACATTTTACCAAGTGAGCTATATCCTCAGACCCCTAGAGGATCTCTTTACATGAACCAGACATCAACACAGAGTCAGTAAAATCTTGAAGGAAAGCTGTCAAGCCTTGACCTCTATCTTCCAAACTCTTTAAGTAAACACATTAGTAGAGGGATAAACCTGAAGGATGAGTAGTCCGCATATTGTCATCTGCACCAGAAGACAATCACCAACTGAAGGTCCTGGGATGCTGCTGTAAGAACTGTATCAGCAAAATGTCTTCCTAGGAAATTTAAGAACTCACCCAGACCAGAAGTTGTGATGATATCCCTGACCCCTTCTCTCTATTTGAACCTCCCTTTAAGGCCATACTCAATTATCCCTGAGCTGTTATTTCATAACAATTCTTCTTGATTACTCCCTCTTGCATTCTTACTGCAAATCTCACACTTATCTTCTTTTCAAGTTTCAATTGAACTTTTGAAGCAGTTTCTCACTGTTTGGCTGTCTTCCGTTGGTCTCATTCCACTCAGTTGCCTGCCTAATCCTTCCATCTACCACTTAGGAGATCATTTGATCCCCTTATATTCCTGAAATAAAGCTCCACTTCTGTTGCAGGAGAACATGGGAGATGTCCATCACTGTACTATGGCCTCCCTTTTTAGCCATATACAAATCCCCTATCCAAAAGTCTTTCTTTCATTTGTTGTAAGAAAACAAAAACAAAACAAAAAACAAAACCTCCTGTTTCCTTAATGATTTGTAACCTTTCAAATATTTTTGTTTTGATTAATTATTGCTCTTACAGACCAAATATCTTCTGTTCAAGGAGTTACCAGTATTATATTTGTAAGTGTGTGTGTGTTGTGTGTGTGTGTGTGTGTGCGCGCGCGCGTGCACGCGCGTGTGTGCCCATGAGCATGCGGGTACCTACAGAGGCCAGAAAAGGATACTAAATGCCTTGAAGCTGAAAATGGAGGTACTTTTGAGCCATACAATATAGATCCTTCAAACTGAATGCAGGTTCTTTAGAAGAGCAACAAGTGCTCTTAACATTGGATCTTTTCTCTTGCCTCACCAAAATGCATCTTGACCTTATGTCTCTTCTTCACACAAAGTACTTGTTTTCATGCTTTAGCTAAAGCATCATTAAGAATAACCCTGTGACTTCCTCAGCCCCTCTGGAGCATTCCAATGCCACATAGCACTGGACACATAGCTATTTTTGTGGCAATTTTCTTGATCTGGTCTGCTCCAAATCCATGACCTCATTGTTGAATTTCTTCACCCATGATGTGCACTCTCAGGGTGGCTTGCCAACCAGAATATCCAGCTTCCTTTCTGCCAAGTGGTAGTTAGAGATAAAGCTAGGTCAATTGACCTTCCTCTCTTGGAAATTGAGATCTTTAGTGGAGAGACAGTAGAATGGGAATGGTGAGTCCTGATTAATACCAGTACTGGCAGCCTGACAATAACACCAATTGGTTTCTGCCTTTTATCATGGACTTCCTGTGGCTCCTGTCCATTTGAAAGCTGTAGTGCTTCTAATTTCCTTCAGTCCTGTAAGCAACTCCACAACCCTCAAATAAGGTTCTTTTTAATTAAATTAGCTAGGGTTGATTTCTATTGATTGTACCTACCCCCCAAAATTTCAAACTGACAGAGTCATTCTAGGATTTATATCTTTATTGTCTGTTTCTCAAAATAGGCTGTCTACCTTTTAAGAGCAGGAAGCAGACATTGAATATCCCTCACACTCATCACCTGGTATATAATCTGCCTCCTACAAGGGGCTCATAACCAAGTGAATGACTGCTGTTTATTATGGGATAAATATGTACAAAGAACAATGTCAATGTTCACCTCAATACTAGTGGCATATAAAAATCACTTTGCCTTGATAATGACTTTTATTTAATGTTTATGTCTTATTTCATAATTTGGAAATGATAGTACATAGCAAATTTGAGTTAAAAACAGGTGGTAAAACAATGCGGACAACTCACAACATCAATAACACAATTGGCCCAGGAACTGCTAACAATATACAGTGAAGTGTAATCATTCAGGATGTTTTATAAGAGGAGATGAAAGCCTCAAAGATGGGAACATAGTGGCTAATCACAGAAAATTGGCAATAACCAACAGAACAATTATTTTTGCTGAATAAATAGACTTTGCTGTTCTGGCCATAGACACTGATATATTCGACTATAGTACTACTGTCTGTAGGTTCATAGTATCATATTGGATAGCATATCTATACAAGGTAATATTTATTTCTAATGTCATATTATAATCTTTTATATGGTGTTATACAAAATAGATTTATAAACATCTTATTTTGTATTCTAATCGTCTAATTTATACTGGTATATCAAACCTAACCTCCCTTTCCCCCAACCCCCGGCTCTCCATTGGTTTTCTGAAGTCTTTTATGAAGCACAAATACCTATACCTTCTAAGTCTGGTGAACTCAGCTACACATTAGTGTCTACATAAGCCATTTTTGGATGGAGGCCCAGGTAAAATGTTTCAGGTCTTCTAATGGCTGTTTCTCTCCGCAGATTTTTGTTCTTTTTGCTCTAATTCTTACTTTTTATATTTTGATTTAATCTCTCTTTCTATGTTTTAATATATTTAAAATATTAGTTTGTGCTATAAATTATATATTTTCTTTAAGTATCTTGTATGTGTATTTTTAATGTATGTATTCAGTATGCTACTAATTGTTGTATTTACATTTCTTTTATTTTATTATTAGTCTTGCCAAAGTAATCTTTATTATATGAATTCCTTCAACAAACTAGATTTTTGGCAATATTTTCCACCAGTCATTAAATAACCATTGAGCACCTGGAATGTTGACCCTGTTGTACCCAGTAGTGAACAAAGCATTCTGGAAGCTTCCCTCATGGGAACAAGAAACAATGTCATTCTCTACTTCCAACTAAGGTTATGTTGGGCTTGTCCTTGTTTCCTTGACCTTTCCTGTGTTTCACACAACATTTTAGAGTTGGTTGCTTCTGAGTTTTCTCTTCATGAATGCATTTGTTTTGTGAGTTAATACCCCATTTATAACAACTTCCATAATGATTCTTCTCTCTGTGTATATTCTGTCTGTCACTTTCATTTATGTATAAACATCTATTCAAATACCATCTGAAGTTTTTACTAACTGAACTTTTCCCCATATGTTCACAATTTAGGCATACTCTAAATAATGGCCTTTTAGTCAACAACAAACTGTATACACAAAACTGATCCAGTGAAAGCATAAGGAGAGATAGGGATCTAACTCAGTTGGTAGAATGCTTGCTAGGATCCCATAAGCAAAGCATGGTGCAGACCTCTACAGTTCTACCACTAAACAGGTAAAGGAAGGATTATCAGAAGTTCAGAGTCATTTGAGTTCAAACCAGCTTGAAGTACATGAAACCCTGTCTCAAAAGGAAAGTTTACTAGAACTAAAATGATCCTACCACCCATTGATCTAGCCATTATAACTTCATAGTGAGTATGTGTCACCAAAATGCAGAGTTGGGAAACCCATTCCAAATAGTTATATCTACAAAATAAAGCCATATATAAGGCTCAGAGAACATTGAGGAATAGGAGGGAGAAAGATTCTAAGAGCCAAAGGATCAGGTAGTTTGCATTGAGATTCTGTCTCCTAGGAATATCAGAAAATTCACCCATAAAGGTTCACCAATATGACTGCCCAAATGTGAAGTAAGCAAGAATGGCATCAATGGACATGCCAAACTGGATAAATAGAAGTCCTCAAGACCTCAAACCTACACAAATAACTGTAGGAAAATGAGGAAGTCTGAGAGTGGAAGAGGTACTCATATTTAAAAATATATGTATACAGCTATACACATATGAATAAGATAATACTAAAAAAGGGGCATTGAATCAGGAAAGAGGGCAAGGGTATGTAGGTAGGTAGAGAGAGGAAAGGGAGAAATGTAATTATATTGCAATCTCAAAAATGGAAAATTAGAATAGTCAATCAATGATATCTAGGCTCTCTCATCCTTGATAGTGACAGTATTGTTAATGTCCTGAGCATTAATACACTTCTATTTTAAATCATGGGTTTATTCTACTTAGAAAACAATACTTTATTCGAAAGGAATATGCCATGCTAGTCTGGTAACAGCCTCATGCACTTTTGTTTTTCATATCTATGACTACATCAAGAGGGGCATGGCTTATCAATCTTATCAAGGTTTTTGTGAGTGAGTATGTTATGTTTGTCAAATGATGCAGTCACTTATCAGTGAATTTCTCAGGACATATGCCTGTGCTTAGGCTATGAATGCCAATGATGGAGAACATTTTTATAATCCTCAGATATCTCCCGATCCCATGTCATCATTTCTTTCCACAATATATATTATTTACACACGTATTTGTAGCACAAACATACACATATAAAAATATAAACATATGTGTATGTGTGTGTGTGTGATCTTTGCTTCTTCAGTTTGAACCATATTTTCACTCTACAGATTATGTTTCCATTTCACACATATTTCATCTGCACACACATGCACACACATATATGTTGAAATGTGTCTTCTCCATGATTGTTTTCCTGTCTCATGAGAATTTTCTGCAAAAAAAAAAAAAAAAAAAGTGCTTAACAAAGGTTGTATGAGTTAAAATAAGGAATGGAAACAGCTTTATTTATCTGTTTATACTTAAATAATTTCTTACTTTATTAAAAAACTTAACCTACATTTTAAACTTCACATCACTTTGAAAATATTACCTCATGTGTTTCTTTGGTGTGGTATTATAAAATCTTAATATTAAATACCCTGATACATTTGTTTGGAAAGTATTAGCAAGCTCATTCTGCCATTTTTATTCTTAGCTTTTACCCAAGAGCACCTATTTTTCTTATAGAACTTTTGGCACCAAGCTTTGATGTCTTTTATTATTCTCTAATCTAGCAAATCCTCAGCTTTTATATTTTAAATTATTTTCTGCATACATCTATATTTTTGCTCTCCTTTTTAAAAGAATCATACTTTTAAAAGATATATCTTTTACTCTTCATAGCCTCCTATTTATTTTGCTCTGTTCCCATCCTCTCCCCTCCCTCCTTTCTTCACTCAGTCTCCTCTCAGACCCCAGGAAGAGCTCCAGAGAGCAGAGTCTACCATAGGATTTCACAGTCACCTTGGAAACTAAAAACATCATGATTCTCCTTTCTTTTGAAGAGTAGAAACTAGAAAAATTGGAAAGTGAGTCCTGAAAATCCCCATCATTTTTGCAACTTCACAAACTTTCTTAGTCATCATGGCTTCTGGAGAGTTGACAATGTCTAACAAGTCTGAAGATATAAGGAGAACATCATAAGAACAAAACCACAGAAAAATTATTTCTAATAATAAATAACATTTTTTTTTCTTGCTGAAAAACTACCACCATCTTCCAGTGGCAGATAATCTTATTTTATGCTGACAAAGGTAAATTGAACTGCTCTCAGTTCGACACTGTATGACTGTGAGTTCTAGCACTTGGAGGCCTGTAGCTCTTACTCTCCTCTTTCTTCTGACTTCACTTTGGGTTTGCCTTTATTTACAAGCATACACACACACACACACACACACACACACACACACACACTTACATCAACCTCACGCATACTCATACACCTATACCACCCACCCCCATACACAATACTTCTCTCATATTTTAAATTACTTGAAAACTAATTAACCATGGACAGGTTGTCATTGTCAATCTGCATTTTTCCAACTAATTATAAAATGCTCCTTATTATGTATTCCAGAGGAACCTATAGTAAGTATAGATCAACAGGCACAAAGAGCAACAAAGCTTTAAGTGATAATATACTATTAGATAATTCTACCCTAGAATAAGTTACCTAATATCCTAGTTATACTATATCATATGCATTATGTTCTATGAATATAATTATTATATTATTTTTATAGCATTGTAAAATCTGAGGATATTTATTTTACTTCTGCTGAATTTTATAGGGGTCTTCTTGGTTATGCTTGCATATGAGTATGTGTGAAAATAGAATGTGAGATTCTTAATAATATTTAGATGTTAAAACTCTCATTGTTGAAATTGCCAATGGATATCTTTGATGCTCAATCTAAGCTTTCTTTTGGTGGATGTAGGAAATAACAGAGTGGAGAAAAACAGAAAGAGATACATGTCCAGTGACTGAGTATCATAATATCTTCATTTTTGTCATAATCTTTCAAAATGATAGTCCTACAAGCATTTCCTATAAGAAATCCATTTCTTACAAACTAAATTTTCACTTTGAGATTTGATTAAAACAAAACAAATTCAGAAGCAGTACAAAAAAACTATTTTTAATGATTATTGTTTTTTTTCCTGTGTAATTTTATATATTTGGTTCTGGTTTGGCTGTCAAGACTTGCCTTATGTTGTGGCTCCAGACAAGGGATAGATTACTCCTTTGCACTATTGTCAATTCAAGAGAATGATGCTAAGGGCAGTTTTACCCTCTTGGGTACATAACCTTAAGCAAATTTACTATTATCAAAACAGTGAACTGACGCTATTATCAGCCAACAAGGTCCTTTGGCACCAGAAATCCTAATATCTGAGAAAATAACAGAGAGTTATCCAAAATAGTCTCTAAAACTGCCTTCCCTTAAGACAATCAAGACAGAAATGAAGAAATCTCCAAGGTTTGGTGGGTGGATTTTTATCTGGCTAGATCCTGTCAGTAGTTTTCTGTAGCTTCTTTCTGAGCTAGCTAATGTTTAATTTGAGTAACCTTGTGGAAAGGCCTGTTTAAGTGGTGCTATCAAACAATGGCAGCACAAGGAGAGATAAGAAGAAAGCATAAAAGGATTATTAAAGAAATGCTGGGGGTGGAATTTATCTCCAAACAAATCAGGGTGTGCTAAGCTTAATAGAAAAATCCTGTAATGGCTAGACCGATAGGAAATGTATTTTCCAAATTTAGTGGAGAATTTTTTTCTCACCGATTCAGTGCCAGGAGGTTAAGGTTGTGGAACTGTGACTTCCAATTATGCTGATATTACAAATAGTATTTTTTTTATGTCATGTCACCAAATGGTATAAGATTAAACAGAAAGGAGGATAGGGCCTGAGAATCTACTTTCAGGTTTATGCATGATGTAGCTACATGGGAAGAAAGCATCTTTTCATCCTTTTTAAAATCTTAATACATCTAAGAACAACACTAGAATAATATTTTCCCTATTATGTGATCTGTCTCCATTGCCAGCATTTTGAAGGGGAAGCATAGTTTACATGAGGACATGGGAGGGAAATAAATGGCTAAAATAGACTGTCCTTATGTCTTGTCAGTCCAGACTCAGGGTACAAACTTGAGATCAGATGCTGTAGAATTCTCCCAAATGTATTCCTTGCATTTCTCTACAAATTATAGGAAATTAATAATCTACATGTATTGATTTATTTTTAAATTTGTATCATTATTGGAGCAAATGAGATAATTGAAGAATCCAAGATTTTCTTTGCCCATTTAGCTCATATTTGTGATGGACACAGCAGGAAGTAGCCCTCCTGTGGAGACTCAGAGAAGGGCTTTCAGAGTGGACTAAGCTCTTCCACAAGTGACAGAGGAGATAGGCTAGAAAGACAGACATGAAATGACCAGAACAGTGGCATAAGATCCTATATTTCTGCCTCATTGGATAGCAACTTCTACATTAACTTAGCTGTAGAAAAAAAATGTTGGGTTTAGGCTATACTCATTGTGTCATATTTGTAATCCTAGTTCTTAGAAGGATCATGAATTCAACTTAGGTCACATAATATCTCATTTAAAACTAAATAAGTAACCAACATTTCTGGAATTTTCATAGAAATAAGGGTCCAGCATAATTGTTTCAACAGCTAACATTGCTTTCAGAGCCTCTGAAAAGTTGCAAAAATTCAGATAATCTTGTTCCACACATACTAAAGACTCAGAATTACTTTTGAGTGACTGTCAGGCTCCCTCCCTTACCGAAAGTCACACATTTAATCCTTAACTCCCAATGTGATGATGCTTTTGGAGGGTGAGCACCATTTTAAAAGATCACAGTGGTGAGGCCCTCCAGATGGGATTAGTTGCTTTGTAAGAAGAGATATGAGACTCCTTTCTCATACAAAGAGGTGGTCCTGAGAACAATGTAAGAAGACAGCTATACACAACCCAAGGAAGATCTCCTCCCCAGAAAGACACCTTGATCTGAACTCAGAATCTCCAGAGCTGTGAGAAATGAATGGTTCCTGTGCATGCTCTTCAGCCTACAATGTTTTATAATGGAGATCCGAGCAGAAGAGCATATCACATCCCGGAGTCCATTGTCATCTCAGGTTCTTGTCTTGTTGTCTTTTCTAAAATTGACAGGATAATAAAAACTACAAACTAAATACATGTCCTTTTAATGTTTTTCTTTTTTGTATCATTGGCTTCAGGCCTTTGATACTGATCATCAGTACCTAGAGTGGGAAGCAGATTCATTCAATTAAGGCAAAAGTTATAGTCCCCCATGCCCCAAAAATACTATTTTGGAGTTCTAACTTCTAACAAATGAAATTGATGACTTTGTTTGATAATAGGGTCTTTATAGAGGCAATACTGTTCAAATAAGGCCATTTGAGTGTGCCCTAATAGAATATGACTGTAGTCATTATAAAAATGGTGAGTTTGGACATAGAGTTTTGGGAGCATGCCACAAATCAAACAGTACTACACACACAGAGCCAAACACAGAAGCCAATTCCAAGGCCAGGAAATGATTCTCACAGCTCCCAGTTGGAGCCCACACTGCCCGCACCTCAGTTTTGAATTTCCTATCTCCCAAACTGTGACACAATGACTTTCTGTTATTTAAACTACCCAATGTGCTAATATTGTCTTATGCCAGCTCAAGGTAATAAGTAAAAACTACTGCAGATCTACAAATATGGAGAATTCCAGATCCAAATTGTCAAGAGAAAATTATTCGCATTTTGTATGTATTCTTTTTGAAGTTTCTAAAATTTGTCATTATTCATAGAGTCAAAGGCCTATCTACTACTGATTCCTGAAAGGCCTCATGCCTGAGAAGTTTTAGGCGTTTACAAAAGCACATCCCATTGGGGTCACTATAAGTCTCAGAAACAGCAGGTCTTCCAGGAGGCCTGAGACCTTGTCTTTTAAAGAGACTACCAGGCAGCATCATGCATGCTGGTTGACAAAAGATCCATTTTAATAGCTGAAAGTAGAAGAACATTAGAACACTTGCTACAGGAAATAATTAAGGTGCAAGTGACTATGAACAGAAGTCATGGCAGCTGAGGGGAAAGGTTGGTGAGGGGAAGGGTCTAAGGCACAGCAATCAGCTGTTTTCTAAAGCAATGTACAAATAAGTCAGCAGGACCATCCCAGCTACAATCATTCAGGAGTTTTCAGTAGTGAGCCACATTTTCCTAAACATACAACTCTGAGATTGCTAGGTTACTAGAGCTGGGGTTAGGAGAATAAGCAACAAGAAAACTGTAAACAGAGTTAAAGGATAAATACCATACATAAATCTGGGCTGCTGAAAAGTATACTGAACATTCAAGCAGAGAGAGGTCTCATTGACCACTTTAATAAGGACACACATCTCCTCTTGTCCCAATCACCAAGCCCCACCTTCAGGATTGATCATCTCCCAGTGCCCCATTTCCTAGCATCTTGGTGGGAAGAGATTTCAATATATGAATTGGGGTGTGAACATAAACACATCATAATACAGAGAACAATAATAGAGCTCACTCAGCCTGAGCTTGGGCTTTTATTGGCTCAAAAAGGCAGGATTACCCAAGAACTCCTGGGGAATAGGGCTGGATTCCCCCATTGATTAAATGAGAGATCATGGTTGTGACTCTCAGAATAATAGACTCAGATCCTGGGAGGGTTATTTGGCTTTACCACTCCCCAAACATAGAACAACCCAACAACACCAAGGTGATAATTCTTTAACAGAGTAAATGAAGTCCCTTCTCTGAAAAGACCACCATGCACAGAAATTTACTGCCAGAAGCCTCATCTCAAAAGATCAAAGAGGATGTTTTTCCTGGAGTCCTGTTGTATTTTCTTTTCCTGTATTGTAGTAGAAGTCTCCCATGCAGCCTATTCCAAGCTGAGAATGGAAAAATATCACCCAGGAGATCAATTCCACAGCACCATCCTGTGTAGAACAGCCTTCCCACTGAGCATACTGCCTTCACAGCCTTCAATTTTACATGGTCTTTTATTTCTTTTGGTGTTACTGTATTTGTAATTAAAACCCTGCTTGAAAGTCCCCACTTTGGGGTTGTTTTGATGGGTTAGGAGGTAAAGGTGTTTGCCACTAAGACTGAGAACTGGAGTTCAATCCCTGGGACTCACATAATAGAAAGAGCCAACAGACTTCCATTCCACAGCTGTCCTCTAACCTCCACCAACAGGCACAAAACACACACACACACACACACACACACACACACACACACACACACACACACATTACATTTCTGTTCTGCCTGGCATAATGGGTCAAGCCTGTAATTCCACCAGTTACTAAGCTGAGGCATGAAGATCCAGAATTTGAAACCAACATGGGCTGTATAATGAATTACAGAGCAGCTTCAGGTGCAAATTGTCTCAAAGGACAAAATAAAACCAAACAAGAAGGAGAGAGGAGGAGGAGGAGGAGGAGGGAGGAGGAGGAGGAGGAGAGGAGGAGGAGGAGGAGGAGAGAAGAAGAAGAAGAAGGAGAAGGAGGGAGAGGAAAGGAAGGAGAAGGAAGGAGAGAGGAAGGAGAAGGAGAAGGAGAAGGAGAAGAAAAGAGAAGGGAAGAAAGGAGAAGGAGAAGGAAAGAGAAGGAGAAGAGAAGAAGAAGAAGAAAGAAGAAGAAGAAGAAGAAGAAGAAGAAGAAGAAGAAGAAGAGAAGAAGAAGAAGAAGAAGAAGAAGAAACAGCAGCTTTTCTTGGTCTCCTTAAGAGAAATACCATCATTAAAATAAATGGTTTGGGGACAAAATCCCTGAAGATAATAGGCTTGGACAGAACATTAATTGGCACTGGACTGAAATCCAGGTTCCACTAAGCTTTGCAGTAGAGACACAGAGACCCTGTTGTATGTTCATCACAAAGACAATTGTGTCTCACTTAATAAACTGTTGGAATAAACACATACTTATATCAAATACACTTATACATGCATGAGCAACATGATTAACACATAGCCATGATTGAAACAAGCATTTCATATTATTCAAATAATAATAATATTTAAAAGCAACAACAGAATATGGAAAATATAGAGTGTTGAGAAAATAAATGTTTCTGTCCATGGCAAAAAATTAAAATTTTCTAGTAATTTAACCACTTAAGAAGCCAACTTATTAGTTCAGTTAATTAATTTATTTTTGAGACAAAGTTTCATGTATCCAAGCTTGCCTCGGAATTGGGCTAAGTAGTTGAGAATGACCCTGAAGTTCTGATCTCCCTACCTACACCTCCTGAATTCCAAGATTATAGGTGTATTCCACCACACTCAGATTTGATAAGTACTGGGGCTGAAACCCAAAGCTTCATGCATTCGTTCTACTAACTCAACAGCTATCTAATAGAAACAAACAGAAACTTAGCTTGACACTGAAATCTGTAAATAAACCTTAGTACCTAAAGGAACCTTAGAATCTAATATCCTTTCACTTCTAAATGATCAAACTAAGCTACCAGATTGCTCTATTTAGGCTATGTGCTGCTCATCTTTCCCATTGCTATTACAATATTCCTAAGTCACAATGTAAGAAGAAGAAAGATTTATTCTGGAATGGGTCTTAGAGATTTCAATTCCTGCTCTGAGCTTGTGTTGAGGGCAGAGCACCTTAAGAATGGGTATGTTGTTTTTTTTGTTGTTTGTTTGTTTTTAAAAATCATTTTATTCGTTTATATTTCGAATGATATTCCCCTTCCCATTTTCCCCTCAACGACGCCCTCATTTAATTCCCCTCCCTTTTGCCTCTGTGGGGTGCTCCTCCACCCACTTACTCACTCACCCACTAACTCATTCATATGTAGCAGAGGATGGCTTTATCTGGCATCAAAGAAAGGGCATGTTAAGAGACACTTGCTGACTTCTGACTTCACAGCAGTGAGCACAATAAGACAGGAGCCAGAACAAGGGATAAGGCATATCTTTACAGGACACAACACCACTGAACTCTTTCCTCCAGTGGGGGCCACTTTCTATTTTGCACACCTTCCTTTAAGGGGATCATATTCTAAATCCATTAGGTCACACCAGCAGAATCCATTCACCTCCCCAAAGCCCCTTAGCTGGCAACTTAGCCCCCAATACATAGGCTTTGAGAGTTCAACCCAGATTCAAAACATAACAAGGTACTGTTAAAGACTGCCATGTACTATTTGGCTAAAACAGCAGCATTTCTTCAAATTCTGCAGACAGGGAATTCCAAGATCAGGGCACCAGCAGGAGTCAGTTGATTCCTTCCCAATTTCCCCATGTGAAAGAGAAAAAAAAAAAAAGGAAGCCAGTGTCTCTTATAAAGGCAGCAACTCCTCCTAACAGCTCCATTCTCGTGACTTAACTCCTCCCCCAAAGCTTAACCAGCGTCAATTCAGACATTAGCCATTTAATGGGACCTTTTAGGAAGAATGGCCATAGCTCATTTAGTGTCCTGTTCAAGATCAGATAATCATAACACAGAGCCAACATTTCAAACACATTTTGTTATTTCCTCTATGCTAACTCATTCACTCACGACTCATGTATGCTGTGATGAAGTTTCTTTGCCAAATTCACCTGTCGGTTTATGAAGCCGATTCAAGACCTGTAATTCCACGAAACCCACCACCCAAGTGAATGACGGAGCTGTGGTTAAACAAAATACTTTTTTCATCCAAAAGTTTCAGTGATGCCTGACTGCATTTCAGAGATGTGAAAGTAAGAGGAGTGTTTTCAAAGCAAACAAACCTTAGGATTGTTGATAAAGGACACTGGGATCGGAATGGAACTCTGGAGTGTTTAACTATCAACATGTGCCTTTGCATCCTAGGCCTATTAAATCATGGGGCCTGCTAATAATAGCCTGTTTAACCATCAGGAGAAGATGGATGAGTTTTACTTCCCATTTTCAAATCCAGGGGATCTGCCCTGTTTCTGAATTATATACAGACGAAGACTACTCAGGGAGGCATCTGTAGGTTGTACAGAGGACACTGGAGGCTCGGCTGGCACATTCATCTCTGCAACATGCTCCTCCCCTGCCTCCAGGCCTTCCACCTGGGAACAGAGACAGAAAGAGCCAAGTCTAATATGTGAGGAATTTAATATTTTTTTTGCATTTAAACCATCTGCAGTGAGTGGATTCTGCCTTCAGCTTTGCAAAAGAAGTTTTACACCTAACAGAACTATTTTCACATGGGGAGCTGGATCCTGTGTGTCTGTTTAAATCCGGAGACAGTATTTTTATCAGCTGTTGTATCAGTTAATTTTCTTACTGATTAGAAAAAAAAGCAAAATAATTTTTTAAAAAATATCAAAAGCATTAAGGAAGGAGAGATGCATCCTGGTTCAGTTTGAGGATGTAGTCTATGGTGGGGATAAAACAACAGGGAGAATATGAGACAGACGGTCACATTACATTTGTAGATGAGAAAAAGAAAAATACTACTGCTTAGGTTGCGTTTTCCTCTTTATTTCATTCAGCACCCTCAACCTAGGACTTGCTACCATCCATATTTAGGGTAGGTCTTCCCACCTCAATTAACCGAATCTAATTCTTCCCAGTCACTACCATACATTTGTTCCCATAGTGATTGTAAATCTTACTGATTGAGCAGTCAGGATTGACCATCACAGGACTGATCCCTGAAGAACTATTCTAAAACCTCAGTGTCATATAGCAGTTTACAGAGAGTATGACATTGGGGATGAGGAATTAGAGAATGTTGAGGGAATTCTGTCGGAGACACGGTGGCTACAGTTAAAGATACAGCACCAAGATGGCTCCCTAACATGGCCAGCAAGCTGATATTACATGCCAGCCAGAATGTAAGCCTAATGATTCTTTGATGAGGAAACCTGGCTGCGACACTAGAGTAAGCATCCCTAGACTGCTTAGATGTCCTCATAGCAGAGTGACTGAGTTTCTAAAAGGAACATTATTTGGGTTCAGTAAAATCTGAGCAGTTAGAAGATTCCTTGTAACTGAATTTCATCAGAAATCCCAGAAAGTTATCTGGACTCCATTCCTTGGTCAGACAAATCATTTAGCAAACTGAGTTTTAAGGGAATGGAAGCTGCACCTTCATGGTGGATTATCAGAGACATAGCAAGTATGTCTAATCTAGTGTATCAGCAACGTTAAGCTTCTTAGGTGTCCCACTATCCACTCCACACATTATTCCACACAGAACAGAGATGCTTCACAAATACTTACTTCTCAAATTCATCTCATCTCCCTCCACTCTGCATACTTAATCACTCTTCTGTGATGCCTTGGAACAATGGTTTCAATCAAGGAATCAATCAATCAACTTCTCCTTATTTTTGTGTTGTTCATCCCTTTCCTTTCCCATTCCCATATTGATTATAATACTCCTTTGCTAGTATGGATCTTGAAGAGCAAATCAGGCCCCCTCCCCCCCCCCCCCCCGCCTGGCAACAGTGCACTCTTTGAAATAGGGCGAGGCCTACAGTAGAGAAAACAATTAAAATACACTTTCCAAGTAACAGAAAGATCTTAACAATGGCAATACTTTTGAGATATTTAAGTGGCTTTCAAAAGCATTTTCTTTTTTATGCCCCAAGGAGTAGGGTACCTAAAGGAAGAAGAAAAAAAAAGATCTTATCAGTAGACCCAAATTAACCAGTGGTGAAAGTCTCTTACACTGAGCCCCTTCATTTGCATTCATTTGCATATGAATCCCTAACTAATTGTTTTGAAGTAACAATTAAGAGAACAATAGATATTTTAAAAAAAAAGGGCTTGAGGCTGCAAAAGACACCTGGGAGAGTGCATTTAAAAGCATTTTACATATTTGATTTTATTTTTTAAGTAAAGAAAATGGCACCAAATCCTATACACAAAATAATGTCTGAAAAATGAGGTTGGGAGCGGGCTCCTAACCTGATGCTGATTTCTCATAGACAGCCAGATAATTCTTCCTGCAATCATCTGGAATATTGAAGTCTTAAGGTTTGATTCGAATCCAGGGCCCCAGCAGTGATGGTGCCAAAGCCCTGAACTGCAGTTCAGCGCAAGTTAATAAGTCCTGCCTCTTCACATTGGCAATTTAAAGTAGTTGTTTGAAGTTCTTCTTCCTTCATAGGGTGTCTGTCTACTTTGAAAGGGGTGCAATAACAATCTCCTTTGTGATTGTCAACAGTTCCAGTCTAGCCCCAAATTGACAAAATACACTCAGGCAAACAAATATCCTGTGTTTAAGTCTTCCTACAGCTGAGCAAAATTGACGCTTTGTTAAACATGTTCACTGGGGTTAAAACTTTCATTTGGATTTCCTTTGACTAGATTTTACCCTTCTTCTGATAATAGCATATTCATATTTTTTGTATGAATCATCTTCTAATTCTTTGTCTTAAATGTGTCCTCTAGGACTCTCACTGTTAGCTCTAAGAATGGGATTAAGAGAGGCGTGTCCATACAGTTTGGGGAGTCTGTTACTTGAAACCATTCCTTACTACTACTATTAATAACTCTCTTTATGTTTTTCACTTTCATTTTTGTTTATTTGTGTGAGTTATCAGTGTTATATGTGTGGGAGTGTGTGGGGTTTTTGCAGTTATGTGCAAGAGGTGGGTAAAGAGAAGACAGAAAATAATGCCCAATATGTTGTTACACCGTCTGTCTTGAAACAGTCTCTTACTGAAACTAAAGGTAGGCTGCTGGCCTAAGAGCCTGCCAAATCTTCCCATTGGCTTCCAAACCTCACTGTCAGCACTGACGTTTATAAACATTTACCACAAAATACTCAAGGGAGCAAATATGGATGCAAAGTGCAGGACAGAAACTGAAGAAGGGGCCGTCTGCAGACCATTCCACCTGGGTATCCATCCCATGTGCAGTCACCAAAGGTAGACATTGATGTGGATGTCAGGAAGTACATGCTGACAGGAGCCTGATATAACTGTCTCCTTAGAGGTCTGCAAGAGTCTGACATATTCAAAGGCAAATGCTCACAGCTAACCATTAAACTGATCATGGGGTTCCTAATAGAGGAGTTAGAGTGAAGACTGAAGGAGTTGAAAGGATTCTGGACTCTATGAGGAGAACAACAATACCAACCAACCAGAGTCCCCAGGGTCTAAACCACCAGCCTGGGAGCGCTTAGGGAGGGACCCATGACTCCAGCTATATATGCAAGGGTGTTATAGGTGGGAGAAGAGATCCTTGGTCCTATGAAGGCTGGACGTTGTGGGTGGGGGGAATTCGAGGCTGGAGAGGTGAGGTGCGGGGCGGGCAGGTAGGTGGGGGTACATCATCATAGAAGCAGGAGGAGGGGGATGGATAGGGAGTTCCTGGGAGGGAGGGGAAAAATGGGGTAAGGGGAGAACAACTGAAATGTAAATAAAATTTCCAATAAA
Organism: Mastomys natalensis; assembly: GCA_021653895.1. Taxonomy (NCBI): domain Eukaryota; kingdom Metazoa; phylum Chordata; class Mammalia; order Rodentia; family Muridae; genus Mastomys; species Mastomys natalensis. The sequence goes on along the minus strand of JAJTUV010000002.1, from coordinate 320,882 downwards.
AAATATTCAGTAAAAAAAAATAAATAAATTAAAAATAAACATTTACCTGATCATGCCTGGGTTTTGACATGGGTAATAGACAATTGAACTCATGTCTCCATTCTTTAATAGCAAGTGCTCCTTTTCAAAGAGCCATTTTCCCAGCCAAATACATCTATTTATAAATCTGAAACATATTATTAATGGTTTCCTCCATTTTATTTTACTAGCCCTAAAAGACATTGCTAAATCTGGACTCATTCATAAATTTATTCTATGGCTTTTGAAATAAAATACAAATAGTCAATAAAGACTTTCCATTACAAATTATATATACTGTAGGATGGTTTATCTTACTAGCCAAATTACCCAATTTACAGTTAAGTAATTTTGTTTACCAAACTTAAAATATGTACATAATTCATGTACTCACATTGTCTTGTTCTTCCTTTCTTTTTTCTTTTATTGGAAATCAACACTGGGGCTAGAGTCCTGAACTTCATACATGATGCTATACTATATCTCTCAACCATTACGTTCTTCACAGTACAGGAAAAGATTCCAAAAAACTTAGACACCTATTAATTAGAGACCTATTAATGACCATTTACATATGTTAGTAGGTAAATTTTCTGGATTAATAATTATTCCCAAAACTCAGTGCTAAGCCTTTCTTGTTCATACCACAAGTATGTTTCTGCTCCAAATATAATTTGATTATTTTCCCTTTTCTCAACTAGATTTTGGGCTAAGGGAACAACTTTCTGCAATGTGTTACTCTCAGAACAAAACCCAGAAGCAAGTCTAATCTATACACACCATAGGACACTTACTAAAGGTTCTGTGCCAACATGAGACACAGCATGTCCTGGAGGGATTACACTTGATAAGTCTTCTAAAAGACAGAAAGACATGTGCCATCTCTACATCAGCACTACAAGATACATGAATAAGGTAGATCCAGGAACTGCTTACAAAGATAAGAGTGGATAACAGTGAAAAATACACCATTTGTCATGGTAAGATGTCCTCTTTTGAGCTCCTGTTGTAGAGGTCACCATTATGGTACCCAAGTAATAATAACCACCAATATCCAGTACCCAAGATTTTGTGATTTGTTTGTTTGTTTTTGTTTCTTGGTTTTTTCTTTTGTTTTTGTTTTTTTTGGGCAGAGGAGGCATTCTAGAACCTTGCTGTAGGTAAAGACTATTCACCAGTATCCTAGGGTTAGGTGTCATAGGTGTCATGGAGCTGTCAGAGATGGGTATCCTAATATATCATAGGGAAAGGAACCTCCATCCTGTTGTGTGCTTTGCTACTGGTGCTGTTTTACAAACAGACATTCTGAAAATGGATGTGTGGGGCTTAGATATGCTTAGCAAGTTCTCTGTCTCTATCAATACTCTCTTCTGACTGTACCGTTGTATAAAAATATAAATGCATTTTTCAAACGTTAATAATGTTACAATGGTGTGGCTTTAATAGGACATAAATTTTCATTCATACACTCATATTCTCTAAGGCATTCTACAAAAGGCAATTTTATGCATCTCATTTCATATTCAGTGATGTCTGAAGTATTCTTAGGTGAGCACTAGACTAGCAACAGTCACTATGATAAGACACCTCACTGTTTAATGTTGTGATTTAATAAAAAAAAAAATCTCACATTTCTATCAGTCATAAATTTAGAAGGAACTCGGGTCTATAGCTTTGATCCCAGGCCCTGTTGTGTGGTAGTCTAATAATGGCAACATCTGGCCTCATATATATTAAAGGTTGGATACTTAAACATGGTGACCTTTATTCAAAAGTTTTAGTGATGTCATTTCATGATCTCTCCAATGACAGACACAGAGCTAGCTACATGGTAGATAAGACCCATAAAGGCAGGTCGGAACATAGAGAAAATGAGAGAGTAGCAAGAGTGAACTGGTCCAGGAAAAAAAAATCTATATTCTTCATAATCTTGCCTCAGAATTAGATAAGGAATTTTGTTATACTGTGAGAGTTGAGACAGAGATAAAGCAAAGCTGAGGTTAGAGAGGACAGACAAGATGCCTCACCTTTCAGTGGATTATCCAAATCACTTTGTAAGATGGACAGGTGCTATGAGATTAATACTAGTGTGACCATCATTAGAAAATCCAATTTACCAAACGTACCCTGGCCATACTTCCCGTTAATCTAGTTCTGATGAAAAATTCTCGATTTGAATAAAAAATTGTTATAGCTAAGAGGAAAGACCATAAAATAATCACAGGCAACTTTTTTCCAATTACTGATTCAAAGAGTTTAAGTGATTGCCCAAGGTAAGTCTGATAATTAGATATAAATATACTAAAATTAAACTAGGAATCTCTACCATGGGCTCCTTTCAGAATTACAGCAATAGGATTCATTTTATTGAGCTCTGTTTTAAAAATCTTGGCCATGTTATAGTTCACTTGATAACCTCTGATTCTCAAGTTTTATTGAACTTCAAATCAATAGTTATACAGACTTCCATATTTGATTGATTTGATATGTTTAGCTGGTGTTGATTCATACCTAACTCATGAGTTTAAAATGAAATATCAAGTTATTAAATAACAAGATCATATTTGCTGGGGGTTGCTATTTATTCTCAGATCATTGAACTGTTTTGTATGAAATAAACTGTCTATGGTAGTTACCTGTATGACACACTGACTAAAATATCTGACCGAAACAATTTCAAAGAATAACACTCGATTTTGGTTAAGTGTTTAGAAAGTTTGAACACACTGTGGCAAGAAAGATGTGGTAAAAAATCAAATATTATTGTACCTACAAAATATGGTAAAGGCTTTTAAAACTCATAATAGAAAAGGAAATAGAGAACAGAGAATAAAGAAATCCAATATAATACAGCCCTAAAAGACTCACTTATCAGGGACATATTTCTTCTAGCTAGATATCCTAAAAATCCCATAACTTCCATAAATACTGCCATCAACTCATGACCAAATATAAAATTTCAGAGTAAAACTCATAATATTCATCCTTCACTCACAATGCTCATTTAGCAAAAAACAAACAAACAAAGAAGCATTTATTTAAATTTTAAGAGTCCCACAAGTTCTAAAATAGTTCTAAAATCCAAAGTTCAAATTCTACTTTTAGAATCAAGGAAATATCTTGCCTGTTAAGACCTTGTAAATTCTTTCAAAACGCTTGTATACTTCCAGTCTATAGTGACCTAGAGTGATCTTTTTTGTTCCCAAGAGGAACAGGAAGGTAGAAAGCATTAGGCCAAATGTGACCAAATCCAAGCAGGACAAACAAATTCTGTATCTCAGTGTGTTGTAATTTAGAGCTTGTTGTTAGCCCTATGTTTGTAGAACAAATAGTCTTTCTCCTGTTCTGGATCTACTTTGTGTCCTCAGTTTTCCTCCACAGATATCCTATCGCTCCTAGGATTTTAAATATCCTGCCAATTTCTTGGATTCTTAGGTTTCATCCTTATAGTTTCATCCATGACCTTGTAGATTCTTACATTAAATCTTAGCCTGCTATATATTGCCTAGCATCACTGACTTCTCTCATATACCTTAGTAAATATTATTATGACATAATAATTCTTTCATCCCTCATGCCTGTAGACCTGGCTCCATATTGATAATGTCATCTTCTCCTGAGGTCTTGACCAATAGCTGAACTCCCACCCCCTACTTTAGATCAAGATTTTAAAGATTCCTGAAGGCTTGAACAAGCTATCCTAGACAATATTCCCCTAGATGGTGATTATTACAGAGAGTGACCCAGAAGGCTGTTTCTTTTCAAATAAATTTTTAAATAAGTTTGTTGATTTATATCTGGTAAACTGTGATGTATAAAAACCCACCAATTCTTGAAATACCCTCAAGGTATCCTTAGTATTTTCTCAGTATTAATTGCTAGGCTTCTTTGTAAAGGTCACAGTATCTTTAACTATATTTTTTTTTGTCTAATGGTTAAATATACCTTCTATGATTACAATGTACATTTTTCTTGTACTTTTCTACACTGCTTTTTTTTATCTTGATACTTATTATAAACTAAGCCAAGTGTAGCCATCATCAGCTGTGCCACTCCTGAATGCTATGCATCTTGAAATTCCCTCTCAGATTTTGAAATCAGTCCCATTCAGATTTTCAGGGCTCAGTAAAACATAAAGAGTTCCCCCCACACACACACACAATGTGGTATGAATGGCCTCCAGTTCAATTCACAACACAACCTTGTTCCACTGTAGGAAATAGTCTTCACTGTATACATTATAGACATTCTTGTCTTCTGGCCACTCACCAAAATCACTCATTGAGTTCTCTTTGGATATTGTATGGCTTCTCTAGTTATATCTCCAAATTCTTGTAAATCTCTTCGGAAAAACATCTCTAAAGGCTTTAGAACCACATGGTCAGATGTAGTCACAATAACATTTCTGCCATATTGTTACCAATTTTCTACAGCTATTTCTTCAATATTATAACCACAGTAGCTGACAGAACTTACTTTAGAGAAGAAAGGCTTATTTTGTTTCACAGTTTCCTAAGATTTTAGTTTATCATGGCAGAGAAAGCATGCCATTAGATGTTTACATCTTGAGGGACAATCTCTTGTGTACTCTGTGGAAGCATCACTTTTCTATAAAAATCTGATGGATAATAAGCTGAGGCAAGATTAGAAGGTGGGATAGCCAGAAGACAGAGGTGTGTGTTGGGGCAACACTGTAGATAGTCAAGCACAGGAGATTTGCCACCCAGACTCAGAGGAAGTCAGATGTTATGAAACTGTTGTGATGTAACCAGCCATGGGGCAGACATAGAATGGTATAAAACTCTTAATATAAGTTGAGAGCCAGTAAGGGAACAAGCCTAGCTTATGGCCTATGCATTAATTCATAAATAAGCGTCCATGTAATTATTCAGGAACTAGGCATGGGTGAAAATGCCTGCCATTATATACATCATGATGGTAAGAGTATACTGTAGATGCATTCATTTCATAACAGAGCAAGAAGCAGAGAGAATGACTATAAGCATAAGCTGGGGATGATATAGCCTAAATGACATAGCCCTAAGCATCACAATGACCTCCCTCTACATGTCTCCTACCTCCTAAACATTCCACAGCAGATAATGTCAGAAGCTCCAGCTGGGGTTAGGCATTAAAATGTGAACAGATCATGGTGGATGGAAACAATAAAATGATTCCTAAAGATAATTCTACTATATTCATAGATCAAGGCTTTATCCAGGCTTTTGCTGTCACTAGATGGGGACACATACAGAAAGTCATAGCCAAACATTATACAGAGAGAAAATCTAAATTGGAGGTCTCCTTCAAATCCTGCTTCTCAGAACACAGGGAATCTCGTTGAAGACAGAAAAAGAGCAACCCAAAGGGATGCAAGACAATAACAGGACAAAGCATTCTAAATCAACTAAGTAAGAAACATAGCAGCTCATAGAGAGTGAAGCAGCAAGCATGGAAACTACATTAGTGTACACAAGATCCTCTGCATAAAAATTATGATTTTTAGCTTAGAATTTTTATGTCAATCCTGACTGTGAGAACAAGTGAGTCTGACTCATGACCTGGCTCTTGGGACTCTTTTCCTTCTGCTGAGTTGTCCATTCCAACTTTGATATGATAGTTTTCCTTCATCTTATTATATTTTATTTTGTCATGTTTGGCTCCTATCTCTTAGGAGCCTTTTTTTTTTTTTTTTTTTAATGAGAGACAGATAGGGAGAGGATCTGGAGGAGAAAGAAAGTGGGAAAAAACTAGGAGGAGTAAAGGTAGAGGAAAATATAATCAGGATATATGAGAAAAGAATCTATTTTCAACAAAAGATAAAAGTAAAAACAAAAGTCATATTTTAAATCATGAAAAAAAAATAAGTTCAAGAGTAAGTTCAAAGAAAATCTAGACACAACATACCTCTTTTTTGCATATTCTTTGTTTATAGTTGTCTTGCCACTTTTTAAATATATTCAGAAACATAAACTGGTAATTTTTGCTTCAACTATAAAAGAAATTTTAAAAGTGGCTATTATATTTTCTCACATTCTTTTTCCTGTTCCTTCCCCTTTCCTAACGTTTTATGTCTGTTTTATATTATTTAGGTCAGCAGTTTTGGCTATTCATTTGCAAGTATGAGGGTCAGCCCATTTTCTTAGATTTTCCACATTGGAACATCTTGATTCCCTCCTTGGTATCTAGGTACAATGATGGAATTTAATATTTTTCCCATAGTAAAAATGTGGTGTCTCTTCATTCTGTCTTTTATATTTTCTGATAGGAAACTATTATTTTAATTTTTTTCCTTTCAGCGCTAAGGTGTCATTTTTCTCAGAATACAACAAAGAATTTTTATTTGTTCTGTCTTTAAAGCTTAATCATGATGTTGCTTTGCATTTATTTTATTTATATTATTTTATTTGGGGATCATTCATCTTGATTATATAGGTTTATGACTTTTGATAAATTTGAGCAACTGTCTATAGATATATTTTTATGTTTTTTTTTTTCTTTTGTGTTTTTTTAAGCCCTGTCTCCTCTGTTTTCTGGGACTTCAACAACATGAAAAGTAGATCATTTGTTATAGTCACTGAAAGCTCTAAAACTCAAGTCATTCAATTCATTTTTTTAAATCCAACTTTCTCTTGTTCTTCCTAGTGTGTGACTTCCATTATTCTATCTTCTAGTTCACTGAATATTCCATCTGTGTCATCCATTCTGTTCTTGAGTCTATCCATTCAGCTTTTATTTCAGTAATTATTCTTTCAGTTATGAAATTTCGACCTGGTTGTTCATGTGTCCTCTAATTGTTTATGGTGACAGTCTATCATTTGTTTTGTCAACAACACATTTATATTGCTCATTAAACCTTTTTTTGGTCATAGCTCTTTTTAACATCTTATACAATTTTGACAGTTTTTGGTATTAGTGATGGTACCACTTGATCTCACCCTCTTTTCTAATTCTGTTTGAGTTCTTGCTGGTGTTTAATATGATACATAGTTTTCAGTTGAAATCTGGACATCTTCGTGTTACATGATTCTCAGTCTGAAGTCTTCTTTATTTTTCTTTTTAGCTGGCTTTCTCTCTCTCTCTCTCTCTCTCTCTCTCTCTCTCTCTCTCTCTCTCATTTTCCTCTCCCCCTATACAGCTTTGATGGGTGAAGAGTACCACACATCTTTTGGAAGAGATAAATATGTAATTCCACTTGTCATTTTCTATTAACACACAAGGTAGAACAAGCCCTCCTGACTGCTAGACAAAGCAGAGAATCTCTCCTGTAAGCCCCCCTCACAGTAGTAAGGACTATATTCCACAACTGGAGTGACTCAAGGGAGTAAAATCCAAAGAGCTTCTCCTAAAAGGATCCTAAAAAGGTTTTAGAATTCCTCATCACAGGCTAGAGCTGGTCTCCATTGAGCATTTGCAGGTAGAATGCAGCAGTGTTTTCCGTAAAGCAGAAACTATTGTCTGGATGTCTTTCCCTCTCAAGACCCCATTCTTAGTGTTTAGACTCTAGCTTCTCAGGAGTGCATTTACTATCTGTGCTACTTGGTTTTAAGATGCTGATCTTAATTTGCTATGAGTCAAGCTGTATAAGGTAAAAATGAAAACTCAGAGAACCAAGTGCTCTGGCTGGTCCTCCTTTATTTTATTATACTTAGAAATGGCTCATGCCTCTGTTGAAGGACATCTGGGTTCTTTCCACTTCTGGCTATTATAAATAAGGCTGCTATGAACATAGTTGAGCATATGTCCTTGTTATATGTTGGAGCATCTTCTGGGTATATGCCCAGGAGTGGTATAGCTGAGTCCTCAGTAATGCTATGTCCAATTTTCCGAGGAACCACCAGACTGATTTCCAGAGTGGTTGCACCATCTTGCAATCCCACCAACAATGGAGGAGTGTTCCTCTTTTTCCACATCCACGCCAGCATCTGCTATCACCTGAGTTTTTTATTTTAGCCATTCTGACTGGTGTGAAGTGGAATCTCAGGGTTGTTTTGATTTGCATTTCCCTGATGACTAAGGATATTGAGCATTAGGTTCTTCTCGGGCATTCGAGTTTCCTCAGTTGAGAATTCTTTGTTTAGCTCTGTACCCATTTTTAATAGGGTTATTTGGTTGTCTGGAGTCTAATTTCTTGAGTTCTTTGTATATATTGGATATTAGCCTTCTATCGGATGTAGGATTGGTAAAGATCTTTTCACAATCTGTTGGTTTCCATTTTGTCCTATTGACAGTGTCCTTTGCATTACTGAAGCCTTGCAATTTTATGAAGTCCCATTCAATTCTTGATCTTAGAGCATAAGCCATTGGTGTTCTGTCCAGAAAATTTTCCCCTGTGCAGTGGTATTCGAGTGTCTTCCCCACCTTCTCTTCTATTAGTTTCAGTGTTTCTGGTTTTATGGAAGGTCCTTTATCAACTTGGACTTGAGCTTTGTACAAGGAGATAAGAATGGATAGATTTCATTCTTCTACATGCTGACCCCCAGATGTCCTTCAACAGAGAAATGGATACAAAAAATGTGGTACATTTACACAATGGAATATTACTCAGCTATTAAAAACAATAATTCGAGAAATTTTTAGGCAAATGAATAGAACTAGAAAATATCATCCTGAGTGAGGTAACCCAATCACAAAAGAACACACATGGTATGCACTCACTGATAACTGAATATTAGCCCAAAAGCTCACAATACCCAAGATACAACTTATAGACCACATGAAGCTCATGAAGAAGGAAGACCAGAGTGTGGGTGTTTTGGTCCTTCTAAGAAGGAGTAACAAAATACTCATGGGAGCAAATATGGAGACAAAGTACGGGACAGAAACTGAAGATGGGCCATCTGGAGACTGTCCACCTGGTTATTCATCCCATGTGCAGTAACCAAGACAGACCCGATGTGGATGCCAGGAAGTCCATACTGACAGGAGCCTGATCTAGCTGTCTCCTGAGAGGTCTGCCAGAGCCTGAAATATACAGAGGGGATGTCACAGCTAACCATTGAACTGATTATGGGGTTCCCAATGGAGGAGTGAGAGAGAAGACTGAAGGAGCTGAAAGGGTTTGCGGCCCTATGGGGAAAGCAACAATACCAACCAACCAGAGCTCGCAGGGTCTAAACCACCAGCCTGGAAGTACATAGGGAGGGACCCATGGCTCCAGCTGTATATGTAGGGGAGGATGGCATTGTCGGGCATAGGTGGGAGAGGAAATCCTTGGTCCAGTGAAGGCTGGATGTCCCAGTGTGGGGGAATTCATGAGTGGGGAGGTGGTACTGGGAGGGTGCTGGGAGCACATCCTCATTGAAGCAGGAGGAGGGGAGATAGGATAGGGAGTTCCTGGGGGGAGGGGAATGGGAAAATGGGATCACATCTGAAATGTAAATAAAATATCCAATAAAAAAAAAAAAGAAAGAAATGGCTCCTGCTAGGTTTATTATATAAGACCTAGGTTGATTTCCTTTGTTTTTTGTTTTGTTTTGATTTTTGTTTGTTTGGGCTTTTGTTGTGTCTTTGTTTCATTTTTGTTTGTTTGTTTCTTCTCTCAGATGATTCTTTGTACATCTAACTCTAGTGTCTAGAGTTTTGATTATTAGAGACCTGCAATACTTGGAAAAATTAGTGTGTACTTACTAGTTCAGATTAGAGAACATAGAAATAATATCCAAAGTCACAATAATCTCTAAATTTCACTCCAGTGAGCCACTTGCAGATGGGAATTTGCAGCACAGATTAGCAGAAGCTCAGAAATAGAATGTCGGAATAAGGTCTCTATAATGTACTTACACAGAAATCCACTGGTGGCATGAAAAATGAAAGAGAGAGATAAAAGAGGGGGAAGGAAGAAAGGAGAAAGAAGGAAGAAAAGAAAAAAGGACAAAAGAAGGAAGAAAGGAAAGATAAAAGAAGGAAGGAAGAAGGAGGGAGGAAGGAAAAAGGTAGAAAGGGAAGAAGATGAATGAAGAAGAAAGAAAGAAAGAAGAAAGAAAGAAAAAGAAAAAAGAAAGAAGAAAGAAAGAAAGAAAGAGAAAAAAGGAAAGAACAGAGGAGGGATAGAGAGAGAGAGAAAGAAAGGAGAGAGAAAACAGTGATGAGGAGGAAAGCATGAGTTCACAAACTAGGATCAGGGCAAAGATTGATCCATTTGAACAGACCTGATAAATGGTTAAGCAGTAGATGTGAAATTCACAGGAAGCAGAGCACATTGTCCCAGTTGCTCAGACATTGGCACATAATTATAAACCATGTTGATAGTGAACAACAAATCATAGCAAGGGTTGAGCTAAGTAATCGCATATATGTTAATAAACACAGGTATACCTTTGGTTAGGCTTATATTAAGTGCCATGGATTTCTTCTATCACAGTGAACACTAACAGGATGCACAAAGGATCTCACCATTCAGACTTCAGAGTCTTCCTTAAGAAGTACTGCTTTTTCAAGAAGTCATTGGATAACAGAATGTGAGTTCTCGGTTTAGAGTTCATAGTGATAAACATTGTACCATGCAGTGTTAGGACAATGGTTCTAAACCTTTTTAATGGTACTACCTCTTAATACAATTCCTCATACTGTGGTGAACCCCAGTTATAAAATTACTTTCATTGCTACTTCATAACTGTAATTTATAAATAATTGTTATGAATTATAATGCAATACCTATGTTTCCAATGATACTAGACAACCCCATGAAAGGGTCATTTGAACCCAAAGGGACTATGACCCACAGGTTGAGAACTACTGCCTTACAAGACCAAAAATTTCTATCCCTTACTTATTTATTTGCAGTTAAGACTGGCCTAACACACAGGACATGTTTTAACAGAATAACAGTCTACAAATATTAGAAAAAACTTATCCCAGAATCTCTTATGTTACTAGAGACACACACAATCATCCAATGTAGGGGTAGAAATCAATAGGAAAAAAGCCAGCTAAGTAAACCAATAAGGAGCACTCTCTCATAACCTCTACATAATATCTTGGCCTCCAAGTTCCTGTCCTATTTGAGTTCCTGTCCAGACTTCCTCCAATGATGGACTACAGTATAGAAATATAAGCCAAATAAATAGTTTTGGTTTTGGTCACAGTGTTTTATCTCAGCAACAGAAACTATAAACCTAAAATTGGTAGCAGGATAGTGGGTACCACTGTGACAAACCTAACTATGTGTTTTAGGGATGATTGTGGAAGAACACTAAAAGTTTGGATGAGAAAAATCATTGAGTGGGTGTTCAAAGCTTGGTTAGCTTGGGAGACTGGAGGTTAGAATGTTGAGAGAAGTACAGATGATGAAGGCCTGGACTTGTGATACTTCAGAAGGACTCAAAGACCCTACTGGACCATTTATGTGAAGAATCTGTGGTGTCCAGATGGCTAGAGCTGAAGAATTGACTGTGGTTAACAAAAATACTAAACTAGAACTACTAAAGTAAAACCTTTGTATTTCTGGGACAATGGAAGTGAGTCTGCAGGGACTGAAGAATCAGCTGTGATTAAGAAGAGACCAGTATCATTGAAATGAATTCCTCTGAAAAGTGATTTCTGTGACTTACTATATGGAAGTTGTGTTCTCAAGATAGCCACGTTGTACGTTGTGCAGCAGTCAAACTCAATACTGTCTGTATAAGAGTTACAGGATGGTATGATTTTGAAGGCATGAAGGGGTTATGGAGGACAGCTAAGGCTTGGCACTAAGATAGACCAGGAGAGGCCACAGGTGAAGGTATAGCCTCAGTAGCAGTTGAACTTCTAAGACTGAAGGGGTCATGAAGAGAAGTTGAGTCTTGCTACACAAACACAGCTCAGGAGATTCTATTGGTGAAAGTGCAAGCCAGTTTCATCAAGAGACACCAGCACTTTGCAGATGCCATTACCATGGGATGACCCAAGAATGGCAACAGCAGTGAAATAAAACCAATAGAGCTTAGAAGACAGGTCATGTGTGCTAGAGAGGGCAGAGTCAGAGAAGTGACCCAAGCCCTTTGGGGGAATCTACAAGATAATGATGGATCCTAGATATTGAATATTGAGTTAATTATGGTTGGAGATTGGCTCTGCTTTGTTCAGATTATTTTTGTGCCCTGGTTCTTCCCTCTTGAAATAAGAAAGTATTTTAACATTTTTTTTCTAATTTTATAGGATCCCACAGTTGGGAAGACATTGAATTTTAAGGTACTGTATTTTAAAAGACACTTGATATTGTAATGAAACTAAAAACTTAATGTGTTTGAATTTGTAGAGACTGTGGAACTTTTAGGTTTGTAAAAGGTTTTATATTGCAATGTCCATATCAATGTATGAACTTGGAGATGCAAAAGAAAACAATGGTTGTAGTTTAACAGTGGAGAATTTGTGTGTCAATTTGACAAGGGGTCAGATTTGCTGGCTGATTTTATGTCAACTTGACACAAAATAGAGTCATCTAAATAAAGGGATCCTCAGATGAAAAACATACCTCCAGAAGATAAGTCTGTACACAAGTCATAGGGCATTTTCTTAATGAGCAACTGATATGGGAGGGACCAATCTACAGTCAGGGGTTCACTCCTGGGCTTGTGGTTCTGAGTTCTATAAGAAAGCAGTCTAAGCAAGCCAGTAAGCAGCACCCTTCCATGGTCTCTGCATCATCTTCTTGCCTGTTGTTTCCTGCCCTGCTTCCTCCATGATTGCATTTACAATGTGCAAGTGTAAACAAACAAATTCTTTTGATGTTGATCATGATGTTTCATACAGCAATAGAAACCACACCTAAAACAGGAACTATCCTTGCTATCTGTGCACCTATAAACCAGTAACTAATTACTGAATATCTGTTCAATGCTGGGTTAAAGAAGTACTTAGTTGAGCTTATTGTCAAACAAAGAGACTACATAACAGCAGATCTACCAGTTAATCAGAGAAATAACATAAAGGAGTGGATTAGCTGCTACAAAATAAAGTTCTTCCTTGCTATGAAGAGCTTTGTGACACTGTACAGCAGAGAGCTATAACCTAGCCCAAGAGAGTAGGAAGCTTTCCCAGAGGAAGTGACATTTAAACAGATGCCTTGATTCTGAGTGGGGTGAGCAAGGCCAATGTTCAGACAATTCCAGTCAGACAGAACTGCCTATGCAAAAGTCCTAGGTCTTGCAGTTACACCCACACACCAAAAAAGCTACCAATAGGTGGCTATTCACCCCTATGACCACAGAAGTGTGAAAGAGAGCATCTCAAAGGTCGAGGATAAGGCACAGACTGGTGAGCATGCTTAGAGTGTCTATAAGTGACTGGCTCAGTTTAGTTACTTTAGGGATGACAAGAGTCTCCGCCTAACTCTGTTGCCTTCCTGTCTTTGTACTAACTACAAAGGGTGAGGATGTGAAGTGCCCTTCTTACATCTTGAAAACCTCATCTTCTGCACAGCAGGGTCCTCAAGGCACACCCCACTGGCATTTGGAGAACAGTACTGACTGTGTCTTGTGAAGAGAATCTCTGAGCAGAGAACATAATTTCCATGTCAGTACCTCAGATCACAGGCAGCTGGACTTTCAGGATTCTCATGACCTGCTCATGTCATCATGTAGCTGATGAAAGGTAGTGGATCTCACCCAGCTACATCTCCATGGACGAACTAGATCCTATTCTTTAAGCTACTGTGAAGCCTGAGGATGTTTTCATCTCTCTTTAAAGCTCATTATAACACTCAGCCTAATGATGATAATCCCACTTAGTTCAATATCCGAGAAGAGCAGAGAAGTATAATTTTCTGCCCCATTCAGTCATCTTGTTTCCCAGAAACCCATTTCATTTTTAAACAGCAGGATTGGATGGACCATGTACTCTTTCGCCACCTACGGTTGGAATGTTTTTTAGTAGCCTGTTTGTTTGTATACAGACTGGGTGTTCTAGTTTTGATAGAGTTATTAGCAACCATATGTTTAAAAAAATATTGCTCACATGGCTAATTTCATCAATTTAATAAACAGTCTATGATTATATCCATAGGGAACACTCCTAGTACTAGAAGTGCAGTGGGAAAGAGGCATTCCAAATTCTTAACTATGAAACTCTAACAACAAACTTGAGGTAATGGAAAGGGTAGTGAGATAACCCAGTGAAAGCGGGTCCTGTTGCCAAGCCTGATGATCCCATTTCAGTCTTTAGGACATACAGGCTGGAAGGAGGGAGCTGACCCTTGACTGGTTTCCACCACATGTGTGTTATGGCATGCACATATTCATGCATGGGTACCCGAAATAAATTAGATGTAAAATCAAAGAGAATGAAAATAAGAGCATAGAAGGGATGGAACAAGGAAAGGGGAACAAGGGTAAGCAGAGAAAAGGGAAATCAGGGGAGGGGAAGAGATTTCAGGCAACTTGAGTAGTATGAAAATTCAGAGTGGTGTGCCAATTACACTAGGTATATTCATGACCACCAATCACCATGTGACACTCTACTCTAAAACTCTGTGACTTCTAACAACATAGTATTTAAAAATTAAAAAAAAAAAAAGAATTTTAGAAGGAATCAGCTAAGTCTTTGATTTACATAGCCATAGCCTGGGAAGTGAGAGTCACTCCCCCCAGCCATTCACAGCTAAAGTTTAGAGTGGAGCTCTCTCTCCTCTCTCTCTCTCTCTCTCTCTCTCCTCTGTCTCTCTCTCACATTCCTTCTTTTTCCCAATCTCTCTCAATTTCTCTTTCTCTCAATCTCTACCCCCCACTGCTGATCTGTCTTCGTCTTTCCTCTCTCTTATGTGTCTTTCTCTAATGTTCTCTCCGTCCCTACAGTATTTCAGTCTGGAGCAGTTCTCTATGTAACTTGAGCTCCTTAAAGCCCAGTCAGTTACAGTTACTACCTGGTAGCTTGCTTCCAACCAATGAAAAAACTTCCAGTCTCTTCATGTCAGACTCTAGATCAGACAGAGGATTCCTCTTGGCTCTTCTCTTTGTACAACAGACATTCTAAGATTCAAGGAGACAGTATGAAGCCTCACCTTAAAGGAAAAGAGTGTAAAGGCATAAGTGGTCATATGCAATCAACTGAAGGGCCTGTGACACAACATGAGTGATAGAACATCACTAGATGACACAAGAACTGAGTGCTAAATGACAAAAGGAAAATGAAGTGCAGATACCTTCTGAGAGCAGACCATGCTATACCAAGGGACTAAAAAATACCAGACTAACAAGTGATTGTCATATTTAAGGAAAGAGTGACTGCATAGGTAGCTAGAACTTAAGGACCCAGAAACAATCTTTAAAAGGTAGATAGGAAAGTAGAATTAATAAACCCCAGGCATGAATTTCAATGCTATCCTTAGCATGAACAAAGGCACTAGAAGTTGTTGGAAATACAATGAATTGTTAGATATCTGAATGACCACTAAAAAACTTAAAAAGTACTTGACCTAGACATGACAGGTAAGATATACCCATGGGATCCTGACAGCTTGGTTGCATCAATAAGATCCACAGAATGGAAATACCAGTTAATATGCCAATGCTCATTCACAATGAGCCAATGCAAATTTCACAAGGCCTTATGCCTAAATGAAAAGCTACAGGCAATCAGTGGCTACAAAGAGAGAAGGAAAATCAGTTTTCTCTACAGATGAGTTCCCTGATAGATTATCTGGTCAACCCTAAATACATGTACAATTGACTAACACTAAATAGATTCAGTAGGTTTTCTGTATATTTGTATGTGAGTGTATAGTAATAATATTATTATTTTACATGTTGTTATATATAATCATATATGGGTACAAATCTATGTAGATAAATTTAAAACTAATAAGGAAAAGATAATAAATTTGAGAGAGAGAAGAGGGTCATTGGAGTACTTGGAAGGGAAGGGGTGGAAATGTTTAAATACAGTACTCAAGTATGAAATTCTTAAAATATAAAAAATTGAAAAAGAATGCAGGAAGAAGAGCAGTAAGGGGACTGTAGTGAAAGTGTGAGGTGATGAAAACTTGTACTGGGTTCATTCCACGAGGAGTAGACTTGAGATGAACACAAGAGTAGATAAACACACTTGGACTTGAATAAATTAAGTATGGGGCCCTGAAAGTATGCATAGGTGTTTAGGCATAGATATAAGCATACATATGGATGTAGAAATAGATTCACACAGGTATAGATAGGTTTAATTACACTATAGTGATTATGACATAGATATGCAAATCAAGCTATATATAAAATTAGACTGGAAATATATCTAAAACTAACATAGAATGTAGTATATATGAATAGATAGATAAATAGATAGACAGACAGACAGGCAGGCAGACAGGCATACCAATACCAAGACAGATAGATTTAGGTAAAGATCAAGATGATGTTAAGTTAGAAATATTGATTTGAACAGAAGTAGATACTCAGACAAAGACATAGATACTTTTGAAATGGAAGCACAACAATCTGCTAATGCATTTGGTAACAGACTGAACAGACTAAGGATATTAACAATTGGATGTTAGGAGAGTTGGTTTTATGGGAATTCTGAGCTTTGTTCCACTAAAAGAGAAGATGGACTCAGAAACAGCCCTGAACTCTGAACTACCTATAAGTGAATGCCTCATCTCTGTGGATACCTGCTAATACTTCTCCATATCACCCCTCACATGAACACCCCCTTGCTCTCTATTATCTTGGCATTCTTTACTTCTGCACTATCCTGATGGGAGGACATTCATAATCATTGGAACAAGAAAGGCCTGTAATTCACCCAGGTGGCTGCCAAGTACAAGATGTATGCTGCAGGCAAATTATCTCACTTCTTGAAGCTTCTGTTATTCACCTTCAAGTAAATAGCATGGCATATCTTCAAGGGCTGCTATGAAAATTAAAAGCATAAAATGTACAAGATGTAATTAACATTATATCCAGAATCCATTAGGGCTCACATGATTCTAGTTCCCTTTTTATTACCTTCTCAAGTCTCTCAAAAGCTTGCTTGTTCTTCAAGATCCACTCTTCCTTTGATGATGCATGAAACTTTTAATCAGTCTCTCGAGACTTGATTACATCAATGCAGAACTGTCTTTGAGTAATGCAATCCTATAGTTAAAATATGCCATATTTGTTTTTTAATGTATTTGTTACAAATAATTAGTTTTATTAAAATTATGTTAGATAAACTATAACTCTAATAGATGCAGTGATCCACTGTTCCATTTATCTTCCATTTTCTTTAACATCTGCCCAGAATGGAGTGTTCAGTAAGTACAATGCAAATCCAAACTGATTAATGCCCATTATTTCCCTTTTGATGTATAATTCTGCCCCAATATTGAAAGTCCTATGAAAAAAAGACTAATAAATTATTGAAATAAATAAAAAAGTTATAAAGAAGGATTATAAAACTGAAAAGAAGACCAGTTAGAGGAAATCTTGGAGGAGTTGAAGAGGAAGAGAAAAATGTGTGTATGATCAAGACTCATTTTTTATATGCATGACATTTAAAAAAACAAATAAAACTAGAAAAACTAACATAGTAGGTCCCATTCTGTATTTTTAGCTAAATAAGATTGTGATTGTGAAAGAAGTTTTATTCTTATTATTTTATGTAGGTTCAGATTCAATAGCATTTTATAATATGAAAATGCAGGCTTCTCTGATGGACAGCTATTTTTGTTATGAAGTCATCTGAAAGATACTCAACATCTATTAAATCATACTGACATCTTAGAGTATTAAGTGAATTTTATTATATCAAATCATGTGTAAACACTGAAAGAATTGTTCAGTCCTCCTGATATAAAATTTATCTCTGTTAATGTAACTTCCTGTAACACACATGCATATTGATTTCTTTTTTTTTTTTTTTACTTTAAAAAAAAAACTTTATTAAGAATTTTTTTCCTTCACAAAGCAAATAATATTGAAATAGTGAAATCAAGTGTAAACCCAACAAAAATATATAAATTATAGTCCAGTATCCCTCATGAGTATACATACAAAAATTCTCAATGAAGTAGTTGCAAACTGAATACAAGAGATATAAAAAAATAATATTCCATGAATAACTGAATAACTGTTTTTTTTTTTTTTTTTTTAGAAGACCATACTCCATATACAGGCTGCATGTTTTGGGATAGCCCCCACTCCAGATGTTTGAGGCCTACATGAAAACCAAGCTGTACATTTACACATATGTGCAGGGAGGCCTAGGTTCAGCTCATGGAGCTAGATCTGTGTAGACTAGGTATGCTCCACGGTTGGTGATTCAGTCTCTGAGAGCTCCAAGGGTTCAGGTTCGTTTACTCTGTTGATCTTCCTGTGCAGTTCCTATCTCCTTAGGGCCCACAATACTTCCCCCTATTCTTCTATAAGAGTCCTCAAGTTCCATCCACTGTTTGGCTCTGGATGTCTGTATCTGTCTGAGTCAGCTGCTGGTTAGAGCCTCTCAGAGCCTTGATCATATGGGCACAGGGGAAAAGTTCCTGAACAGAACACCAATGGCGTATGCTCTAAGATCAAGAATTGACAAATGGAATCTCATAAAACTGCAAAGCTTCTGTAAAGCAAAGGATACGGTCAACAGGACAAAGCGGGAACCAACAGACTGGGAAAAGATCTTCACCAACCTTACATCTGATAGAGGGCTAATATCCAAGGTATACAAAGAACTGAAGAAACTAGATTCCAGACCTTCAAATAACCCTGTTAAAAAATGGGGTAGAGAGTTGAACAAAGAACTCTCAACTGAGGAAACTCGAATGATTGAGAAACATCTAAAGAAGTGCTCAGCATCCCTAGTCATCAGGGAAATGCAAATGAAAACAACACTGAGATTCCACCTCACACCAGTCAGATTGGCTAAGATCCAAAACACAGGTGACAGCAGATGTTGGCGAGGATGTGGAGAAAGAGGAACACTCCTCCATTGTTGGTGGGATTGCAAGCTGGTACAACCACTATGGAAAGCAGTCTGGCGATACCTCAGAAAATTGAACATGGTGTTGCCTGAGGACCCAGCTATACCCCTCCCGGGTATATACCCAGAAGATATTTCAACATGCAACATAGCTACATGCTCCACTATGTTTATAGCGGCCTTATTTATAATAGCCAGAAGCTGGAAAGAACCCAGATGTCCTTCAACAGAAGAATGGATACAGAAAATGTGGTACATTTACACAATGGAGTACTACTCAGCTATTAAAAATAATGAGCTCATGAAATTCTTAGACAAATGGATGGAGCTAGAAAATATCATCCTGAGTGAGATGACCCAATCACAAAAGAACACACATGGTATGCACTCACTGATAAGCGGATATTAGCCCCAAAACACACAACACCTAAGATGCAACGCATAAACCTCATGAAACTCAAGAAGAAGGAGGAAGACCAAAGTGAGGGTGCTTTTGTTCTTTTTAGAATGAGTATCAAAAGATTCAACCAGAGCTCCCAGAATCTAAACCTCCAGCCTGAGAGCATATTGGTTTCTTAATATATATGTTACAAGTAATTTGTTTTATTCAAAATATGATTATAAAATAAAGTTTCACACTAAAATGAAGTCTTGTGGAGATGTTGTCGTATATGTACTGATTGCATGAAATAGCTTGCACTACAAATCTGCAAGCTATGCGGAGAACCTATGCATGAGTCATTGTTTGTAACTGTTAGTGTGCAGGGAAGGGAATGCAAAGACAGAAAGATCTTTAAGTTCATTGTTAGATGCTTAAGTGAGAAGGAACAAGTACAGGAGAGAAACCTATCTCAAAGAATAAGGTGGTCTAAGGATCTTAAAAGTTACACAAAATCAACCTATTGTTTTCTCACATAAAACAAGACAACAACACTACACAAACAGCCTTGATTTTTCTATCTACTTGTAACAACAAAAACACATCAAACTTACTGTACTTATAAGACTTGCTCTCCTAAGATAGACTCTTCACTATCATGAAACTTCTAATCTTCTAGCTTAAGATTTCAAATTCACATCAATGTACCCACTTGAAAAATCCTTCTTCTGAACTTAACATTCAATTCACTGTATCAAAACACTTATTTCAATAATTTTCTGCATTTCTACACGTTTCTGTACTCAATAATCACTCTATCCAATGTTTTATGATTCAATCCTATTCATTTCAAGAATTATCTTAATCTTAGAATGTCTTAAAGACTAAATCAGAGGAAGTGTTCTAACAGTCTGAGGAATCTTGAAAGACACCTGTCTCAGAAAAATTTGATAGTGGATCCTTAACTGAAAAAAACTGAAGAGGGATAGGATAAGAAAAGAATTGTATCATTGGTAAGATTGTCAATAGAGGTTTGGTCTATGAATGTTGAGATGAATACAGTTTAGAAATCAGATATTATGAAGTCTAGTGTTAATTATTTCCATAGCAAGCAGAAATATACCTGAAAAAACAAACAACATATCAAAATTTAGGCAAAGGTATTAATTGGGTTACAATAATGGTAATATGGTGGTGCTGATCATGTAGGATGTGGGGGTGGGGGCAAGACCTTGTGGAATTCCAATAGTTAACAATATACTTGAGAGAAGAATCTGTCAAAGAAACTACAAAACAATTTCCAGTGGTGTTACATAGAGTCTAGTGGTGAATTATGTCACAGAAAATATTAGAGAGGATCACAGTGTGACATTTGTTCAAAATCAATAAAAGTGGAGTTAAAAAATGCTCATGGTATTTATAAATAAAGTACTTCTGGGTGTAGTATCTCATGCCTGTAAGCTGAGCACTTGGCAGATCTCTTTGAGTTCATCGACAGCCTGTTCCACATACAGAGTTTCAGTCCAGCCAGGATTTTACAGTGAGACATTGTCAATAAATAAATAAATAAATAATAAATAAATAAATAAATAAATAAAAACTTGGGAGAAGGACACTGATAACAGTTTTAGGAATAGGTAGATTACAATAGGAATCTTAATATAATCACCCATAGAATGTATCTAGTTTGTAAACAGAAACCTATGACAAAATACCTATGATAATTGGTTGACCCAGTAAGGCAAACTGTCCAATATCTTCTTAAGTAAATTATTTGAGAATTAAATAAGAAAGATTTTTAACACAGAATCTGCCTTCTAGTATATACTCAAAATATATTGAAAGTGGTAATTTTTATATCATCTATCTATCTATCTATCTATCTATCTATCTATCTATCTATCTATTGTATGTCTATGTGTATCATGGCACATGTGAGGGCAATTTGTGGGAATAAGTTCTCTCCTTCCACCATATCGGTTTGGAGATTAAACTCGAGTCATTAGGTTGGCAGCAAATGCCTTTACAAACTAATCTGTCTGGACATCCATGTGAGGTTTTTACTTAGTTTTACATTAATCCAGAATTAATTGACATCAGTTTATATGGTCTAAAAGCAAAGCATGAATTTTGTGAAGATAGTGACTCTTTTTCTTAGTTGGTTACTTTTGATGGGGTAATGCTTTGATGCACATTGAGTTTGTAAAAGACTTCTTGAGAAAATATACTACATTGACTTAAATGCATTAGTCCAGAGGCAGACTTAATCCCCGGTAAAACAGTTTGGGGGAAATGTTCTATAATGAAGCTACAATACTGATCCTCAGAGAGGTCATTTAATCAGTACAGACAGAACAGAAGTACATATGTAAAAGGGAATAACATGTGTATCCATCATCACCTTCTGTAAGTTTGAAAACTGAAGTCTTTATTCGTATACAGAAATAATTTATTTTAAGGACATATATACATAAAAACTAAAGTTAAGAAAACATACCATAGGCAACTTAATTATAACTGATGACAGCATGGCAAGAGTTGTCTTCCATTAGTGAGATGAAGGGAATTTAAAATATGTTGACTAAGAGAGTACTGTTGCTGTTAAGGATGTTAACTGGTTAAGCTATAACCACATTCATGTGACTCATCTCCTCAGGAATTCATACTCCCAGGGTGACTAGCTAGACTTTTAATTAGAAAACTCTTGTATCTGTAAATAAATTCTGGAAACTTACTACATGCCACAGTGTCTATAATTAATAATACTGTATTGTATAATTAAAAGCTGCTTTTAATAAACAACAGTAGTAAAGGGGTGGAAGAAAATATTGGAGGGTGTGTATGTTTATGGTCTTGATGGTGGTGATGATTTCTGAAGTACATGTTATCTACACACTCAAGAGATATAGAAACATGAATTAAATATGGATGGATCTTTTATAACTTTATAAATAATTACTTAATTATTATTTCTGTGAAGTGCTGAGTAAATTTGTACCCAGGTACATTTGTGAATTCAGAGAATAACTTGGGGACTCAGCTTTTTTTCTATACCTTACTGAGGCAAGATCTCTCTGGTTTCTGCAGTACAACTTACTCCAGGTACTGCTCTCAGATTTTGGGTGATTCTTGCATCTCTGTCTACCATTTCTGCTGGGGAGCACTAAAATTATAGATGTATACTGCTGCATCTAGCTTTGTCATAGGGATTCTAAGGATCAACTCAAGTTGTCAGGGCTACAAACCAAGCATGTCCAACCTCTGAGTCATTTTACAGGCCCTAAGTATGTATAGCTCTTAATATGTTAATCATATTTCATCAAAGTAATTAAAAAGAATATAGTTAAAATAAGCATTCTTTTCTATAGATTTCAAGTTTAAATCAAATTAAGAAAAGAAAACCTTGTTTAGAAGTACTATCTATTTGTCCTCCAGACACCCAAACTATAATAATACTCTTTGCTGTGGGATGGTAGGGTGGTGGTGGTGCTTGTCTTTAATCCAAGCACATAGGAAGCAGAGGCAGGTAGACCTCTGAGTTTGATGCCGATGTAGTTTACTGAGTGAGTTCTAGAACAACTAAGGCTACACAGAGAAACTATGTCTTGAAACACCTTCCTCAAAATAGTAATACATCTTTGCTAGAATATTGGTTACCAGAAAAAAAAAATATACTGTCAAAATTAGAATTCTTTCAAATACTCTTTTTACTTAGGGTTTTTTTTTTTTTTAATTTTTTGCTAAAAAAAATACATTCAAAATAAATAGACTAACAAAAATATTTTAAAGAAATCTCAATGAAGCCTCTCTAGCCTGGATGTTAGGGAAACTTTCTGAGCACATTGGTTAGGAATCTCCATTGTTGATATAAATGGCACAGACCTCTAATCCCTCCCTAGCCCTGTCACTGAATCTGAATTTGAAAAATGTAAGATGATGATCCATGCACCTAAAAGAACAGATTTACAAAAGTGACTGTGTGAACTCCTAAAACTCTGTTTCTAAATAAATGTGAAAAATCAGTAGATATGTGACTGCAAGTTTTTATTCTACTTAGTGAAATAATTAAATGTCTAGATAACTTTATAAGTTAGCCAGCCTTGGTCCTCTTCAAGCTACAGCATGGCAATTATAAATACTTTGGATGGGTTGAAGGCTCATGTATAATGTGAACACACTTAGAACAATGCACAATGGAAAAAGGTAATTTTGTATAACCAGAAATAAACATGGTTCCTGTGACAATCACCACCATTCTGGAATGGAGAAAGTAGAGATGCCAAGGTTTGTCTCCCATGTGCCCATTCACTACTGTTTCATTCAAGAGTTCCCTTTAAATCTCACACAGTTACTTTGTGTGTATAGCACAGGTCCCCAGAGGACACTGTAATAGCCACTATGCAATCTTCTGGATACAGGATCATTCATTAGAACAATATCTTGTGAAACCATTAATCTCTCAAATGTTTCACAAAAGCATTTTACATTCAAATGTATAGAGTGAAGAATGGCTACCTCTAAACAATTTGTTGCCAATTTTCTTGTTTATTGCATAATTCTCCACTCCATGATTCTGTATTTGATTCCATTGCTTACCAATTGTAATAGAAAATATGGTACTTCACAACGTATCTAACATTATATTTATAGACAAGTTTGGGGAAATTGACAGGTTGCTTGTCCCCCTCCCCACAATAATACACCATTTAGATCAGCAAATTATAATAGAAATATATGTACAAATCTGTGTAATATTTACATTATATTTTCTCTCCATCTTTCAGTAACACTGATTAACTTAGAGATACTTGGCAATGGTATAGACCTTCTCACAGAATATTGTGAGAGGAAACTCAATGTGGCATGATTCTAGATTCATTGTAAATGGGTTTGACTGGAACACCAATTAACTGTCTGTCTTTAACTTTGCAAGTAGAGAGCAGGTTTAGGGCCAAGTCAGCTGCAGGTCTCACTTCCGTAAGTAGAAAATCAACATTAGTGACTAAATAGAACATGTCCACCTGCCTACTTGATGTTGAAACCTGGTGGAAAAGAACAGAGAGTTAATAGCAAAAATAAGTGGGATTCTACTAAGGTCCCAAGACTTGCTTTTTTGTTTTTCTCCCTGCCCATGCTTTATGACATCTCAAAAAGAACCACTGTAAGACCTTTCATATTGACATACGTTCAGAATGTTCCAAGCTTATCCAGCTCAGACTTGCTTCTCATTTCTTTACATCCTCATTTTCTGACACATTCTCATGGATATTAGCTAAAGAATATTTTTAATAGAGACTGTGTCTTTTTATACAAAATTATATAATTTAATAGGGTAGGAGAGGAAAACTAATTTTTTTTCACAAGACACTACTAGAAATGCCCCTGTAAAGCTCTTCTTCCTCATTGCAGATGACCTATGACAGAGCCTGGAGTTAGCCAGAGGCATAAATGTACACGTTTAGGAAAAGGGTTCACATTATCTTATCCAGTGCAGATCTGCATCAATACTTCTTGTCATTTTTAAACTGCAAGGCAAGAATCTCCACTTGATGCAATGAAAGTCTTTGGTATAGTAGGAAACAAAACGGCTGAACACAGGCACAAACACAGAGAATGGCTGTGAAGATTGCACCTCAAGGAACATTTAAATACTTAGGTTTTCAGTGAATTCTTACATGCTCTGTACAGATCCAGAGTTGTTTGCAGACTGTAAAGCGGAATAACAGATCCTGGCTGGGATTTGCAAGACACATGTATCAGTTCAGCTTTAGATTGTTGCTTCAATATATTCCTTGTATATTTTTTTTCTCCCTCTTTGAGGTTTAGTGAAGTTTCTAGCAGTCTAGCCCTTCCTACAAAAAAAAAAAAAGTAATAACAAATGCCACCTTCCCAGATAATCTTTTCAATGGGTTTCTCATGACAGGATTATCAGAATCCTTTCTCTTCCTACAGGATTCTGAATCAGCAAAATTTCAGCTTTATTCCGTGATAAGAATTGACTGGTTTAGATGAAGGATGGGATTGCCAGCTTCTAACACTGTTTTGAGTTTGGGTTTTAAATCTGGGGAGTCTTCAGAACATGACTAGTACACAGAAGAACCCCCCTCCTGAAACACCTCAATGCCTGCTGCTTTTCTCTAGCCATTGCCTCTGAGCTTCCAGAAGACATGACTAATGATTTTGAATTACAGTGTCCTGGTGACTTGTCAGTGACAGATAGAAACGAGGAACTCCTAAACTGGTCACGTCTTCACCAGCTCCGGTATTGGTTTCTTCTTAGCCATTCATAATCAAGATTCAACACTGTTTTAGCTACTTTTAAATCTCTAGATAACCTCTTTAAGACAGACAGCTGTTGGAAATTGAAAGAGGAGCCTGCAATATGGAGGCAAGTACAATTGCTTTGATAAATGAAGCTGGGCTTCAAGGCATCCAGGGAAAACAGTTCAAAGACAAAAGGAAAACACAAAGAAGCAACCCACAAGAGCCTTCATTTGTTTCATTTATGAAAACCTCTCCCTTCCAGAAGTGGGATTTCTCTGCTCTGTAGAAATGCTCTCTCTGAAAACTCTAGTTGCTTTCTGGACTCTGTCTCTCTGTCTCTCTCTGTCTCTTGTGTGTGTGTCTGTGTGTCTGTGTGTCTATGTGTGTATGTGTGTGTCTATTTGTTTTTGAGAGGGAAAAGAGGGAAGAGGAGGGGACAGAGAGAAAGAGAGACAAAGAAAGAGACAGAAAGAGAGAGAGAGAGACATGTAAAAACTGCTAAGGAAAATACACTAATATCATGTATATTCACTGTTCTGGCTACTGGTCATCTCTGGGTGCTTTCCAGAAGTCCCTGTATTTCTTTTCATTGATTAGAGTGGGACAGTGCTGTAATTCACTCATTCCCCGCACAAAAAATAAAGGCTGCTGAAATCCTCAGAAACAGTGCAGGCTGCTTTGGCCAAGTCTTTTCTCTCCAGCTCATTGTGAAGGACAGTAAGTGAGCATTTGACTTAATCAGATTCTTTGTCTTGGAACTTTGAATCTCAGCAAGAGAGATTTAAGATCCAAAAGCACGAACAATGTTCATTTATCCCAACCATACTGTCTTGAAATCCTGGCTGAATAGTCATCCTGTCCTGATTGCCTCTGTTCTGTTTGGAACTTTGTATGTGTGATCTTGTTTTCTGCTGTGTACATTTATTTCAGGAGATACCCAATATCTTTCCAGTAAATTTACTTTTGCTTACATTGTTCACAATAGGCTTTTATTGTTGCAGCCAAAAACAAACAAAACAAAACAAAAAAGGCCAAGGGATATATCCATTGTGAACCACTTCAGAGATGAGGTTAATTAAGTATGAACACAGACTCTTGTCATGATGCATTTCCTCAGGGGCCAGAGCTGGTTTTAACCCTGAATATCCATTGTGCAGCAACTTTAATGAAACTTCTAAATATTGATTGCATCTTTTGTCAACAAAATGTAGTGGATACTTACTATATGGCTCCTTCCAGATGGGAATGGAGTGAAAGATGAAGCAAACAAAAAACATATTTGTGAGAGGCTCCTAACTAGCATAAGAAGCTGAGATGTGTAGGGCTGAGGATAAAGCTCAGAGGCAGAGCAGTTGCCTTTCACACAAAAATGCTAAGGTTTCATCCCTAATACTAGATGAAATAATAATAACTCCAACAGATGTTGTCAAAATAACACTTTGGCACAGATGTAGAATATTCTAGTATGACACAGTAGTTCAACCTATATCCATCCATATTGACATAGCGCATCTCATGATATACTCAACTACCTCATCACCAATAAAAGAATTTGTGGAGGTGGCTTGGAAGAAGAATGAAAAATTTTATATTGCAGATTCTGATTTTTTTTTTAAATACTTTCTATGGTCCTGTTCCTTGTTACTCACATTGTCCTAAAAGTCTCTGTACAGTTTTTTGAAAAAGCCTTGAATTTCTCATCTTCCTGCCTCTATTTCTCAAGTGCTAGAATTCCAGATGATTTTCTTATCTGGTCTAGCCAAGAAATTCTTCCTTTACAACTTTTTTGCCTTACTCAAACCATATTTATTTTTCAAAGTAATCAATGCTCCAATTTTTCCCTAACTCCTATCATTCTTCTCATAAACCAAGGGCCCTCTGGTCAGAGGACCTATCATTCTTAGAACAAAATAAAGAAACAGAGAGATATTTTTGGCAAAGCTGATATAGAACATAATATGATCTGGGGCCAAAACCTTGTACCAAAAATCTGCCATTTAATATGGTTCTCCACAAACCTTTTAAATTCTGTACATTTATTTTAGCAACATAATGTAGACTTGAATAGACCTTAGTAGACCTTATTTCTTTCAGATGTCTACTTGAAGATAATCTGTATGTTTTACAAACTGCTCCATATCAGACTTTTGGAGAGGCTCAGCCACCATAGTGTTTTGCCTCCCAAACCTGAAGACCTGAGTTCAATCTCTGGATAGCCTAGTAAAAGGAGAGAACTGACTTTTGAAATCTTTCATCTGACTGCCACACTTTCTGTGTTATCTGTGTCCCCCAATAAATAAATAAAACAAATAAATAACAAATTGTAAATATTCCATTTTATAAATAGATAAGAAAATAAAAATACCATACAGGAAATAGTGTGGCAAAAAAGAAACTTTAAGTTGATTTTACCCCAAGATGCAATCTATTTAATAAATTAGTATATAAAAGAAACTAGAGTAGATAGGTAAATAAAATGAATACATGCCAAGAATTTCAATGGCAGTCGCTTTGCTTTGTGGAATTAGATGCTTTATATAAGTTATATTTTCATACAAAACTGTCTGCTTGCTTCATACAAGGATGCACTGAATACTTTTGCCCCAGGGTACATTTCTTAGCTGTTTATGGGAACTCAGTCTAGAGAGATGAGTTCATAGATACTGAGGCCAACTGTCGAGACACTCAGACTAATAAGAAGCAGTCTTACAAAACAAAGTCCTATCCAGATACTCTTTTACTTTCACAAATGCTATTTCTTCAGGAGTTAGTTACCAAGACTTATTCTCCTGTAGCTTCCTCAAGAACTGATCACAGAAATTCAAGAACCCAGCACAAAAAATTGTTACATTCCAGATGAAGATGTAATAAGTATGGAGTCCTGAGCTGTCTCTGGTAACAGAGATCATCCCCTTCACTCAGAATCCTAAAACCTTCCCATGGATTTGATGACAGAAGATAGGGAGCATCACAGTTCAGAGACTCATGGGATTTGACTCACAGCTCACTGCATTGCATTGCCATGTGATGTGTAAATGAGTGACCATTTCTAAATAATCAATTCCATTAGAAGTGGGGTTCATGAAATTTAATATATACTATTGTATTGAAAATATAGCCAATGGGATTTTGTATCATCACTGACTTAATACCATGAATGTAGCACTTACAAATCTTGAAGACAGTAATTCTCCATGAACCAGTTGCTTTATAAGAAACTATAATTAGGATAACTTCTGGCCCAAATATAAAGAACAAACCAAGAAAGTATAGCAATACTTAGTCCTAAATACAGCTTCCAAGAAGGCACAGCTAACAAGGTCAGGATATTTTTGTTTGTTTCTTTGTTTGTTTGTTTAACCCTGTTCCAACCTAATAGGCCTCAGCCATGATCTATATAAGAGTTCTATGTAAAGCACAAGACATCTCTGCCTTTAGTGTATTTGAATGTGACAGCTGTACAGCCACCTGTCATCCTTTCAAATAAGAATTTAAGTGCAGAATGTCAGGGAGTCCCATGAGTATAGGTCTGGAAGCTTTTGCCCCATTCTACGACCTACCACCCTGGGGCCACCAAATCCTCACAGTGCTGTCATTGCTAACTGAAAGGAAGCATAAGACAAAATGTGGGTCCCAGATGTGGAAGCTTCTTATGCACCCCCAGACTCCCCATCATTGACAGTAGATGACAGCATATATATATATATAATATATATATATATATATATATATAACACACACACACACACACACACACACACACACACACACATAAGCCCTATGAAGACATTTATGGAAGAATTTGTTGAAAGCTATAAATGATATAAAAATCATAGCTCTTATTTCAAAAGAATAAAATAGTTTATTTTGGAGTCAAGTTTGACCAAACATAGTACGGGAACACTAATTCAGATTTCCCCAAATTCTATATTGCAATGTGGTAACAGATTCATAAAGTCTTTTGTAGTTACAGAAAAAGAAAGTCATGAAGCAAAACATTTTTTTTAAATTACACTGGTGGAAACGCTAGGTAGACAGGATGCAGCAAACTGAGGAAAACTCATTTCATAGGCCTTAAGTGCAAAGGGATGACCACTTGGCTTTGGGGTTACTGGAAGCTAATCGTGTGCTAAGTTAACTCAACAGGAAATATTTCATACAGTAGTCACAAGGATGAAGACTAAGACACAGAGGTAGACCATGACTAGCTATGAAGGTAGCTAAAGATAGTCAGAGATAATTTGAGTCTAAATCTATGTGGTGGATTGAATAATAATTACCTGCATAGGCTCATATATTTGAATATTTAGTCAGCAGGCGGTGGCATTACTTGAGAAGGATTAGGAGGTGTGTCCTTATTGGATGTAGTGTTTCACTGGCAGTAGACTTTGAGATTTGAAAATTCCAATCCAGGCCCCGTGTTTTGCTCTCTTTCTGCCGTTCATACTCTTGGCTATGTCTCCAGCATTGTGAGCATTGTGTCAGTCTGTTGCCACTATGCTTCCTGCCATGATGATAATGGACGAAATCTCTGAAGCTGTAAGCCAGCCCCAATTAAATCCTTTCTTTTAAAGAGTTGCCATGATTGTTGTGTCTCTTCACAGTCTTAGAAGAGTAACTAAGGCAGTATCCAGCATTTCAACCTTTATCTCAACACTGGCTTCTAACAAGTCAGTCAGTCTTGGGGAACTTCAGTGTAGGTGAAACGTTCCAGGAACTGAAGTTCACATCTGAAGCAACATCATAAGGAACTTGAAGTTAGATGAGATGACAGCCATTTCTCTTTTTCTTTTCTAGTCCACATTGAATTCAATATTGTGAAAACATGGATTTAAGGTAACCCAAATGAAATGCCCAGTGTAGTTAATTAAGTACCTCCATTATTGATTCTGTTTTTAAGTTATTAAGCCCAGGTTTGCAACTAGCAGACAGACTGAAGGTAGACACTAAAGGTAATTGTTGCTTTGTATTACTGTCATTAGGACTCTGGCCTCTCCTTGCTTCTAATCCTCATAATCCATGTGAGAGGGACTCAGAAGAAACACACAGAGCTCAGCATAGGCAACAGGATGCACTGCAAATAGTAAAACAGAGCAAAGCCCTTGGGGTGAGAGTGGGTCAAGGCCCAAAAGACCATTGTGTTAACCTTCAGTTTTAGGCAATTGAACCCATCTGACTCTGTCAGGATCTGCTGACTTTTCTGAATTACTCTGAAAAGCATCACTTTTCTCGATTCTGCCATCTCTTATTCATTCTTTCCTATATTGGGCCTGCTTGGGACATGCTTTCTAGATAGTATGTGCTTTCTCATTCTTCCTTTGAAGGAGCTTCCATCCAATAACTTCCTACAACTTCTGAAAATGTTTGACTGTCCGCCACTGGTAACCTCCCAGCCTAATACGGTCTTTCCTTTCTCTGTCTTCTTTAAGATATTGTTGAGATTTAGATATTGACTGCTCTGGTTTTTTTGTTTGTTTGTTTTTAAGTTATAACGTTATCCCCCCCAACCTCTTTCTTATTAAGTATCTAAATTATTTTAATAATGAAAAAAATAGACAAAAAACAACCTCGAAGTTGACACTAATTTTGCTAGTAAGCTATGCCATCCCACATGAGACTTACCCAAATTTCTAGTTAAAAAAATGACATTCAGTTTCTGGAATACACCTTGAACCCCAGCTCTTTGGAAGCAAAAGCAGGCAGATTTCTCAGTTCAAGGCCAGCCTGGTCTACAAATCAAGTTCCCAGAAAGCCAGGGCTACACAGGGAAACCCTGCCTTGAAAACACAAGTAGACTAACAAAGAAAATAAGATAGTCCTTCAGTCCACTTGTATCTAACACATTCACATTCACAAGCACACACTGTGCAAGACACAGGCTTTCAGTGAAAGACTAAATGAACATAGTGTGGACTATCAGCCACACGCCCCATAAATGTTTAGAAAGACGACACATTTCAGACACTTCCTGAACAAATCCTGAAATAGAGAATGAAGATTCAGATTACAACGTAAGACTTCTCACCTGTCTTCTGGCAGATGGTTGTGTTGGAAAGCACAGAATCAGGCTTACCAGAAGACCATCATGACCAAATTGTGCCAAAAATTAGATAACAAAGGGATAGTTCCCCTCAAACAATGACTTTGGCAGTATTAGATTATGCTGTTTATTTTTGAAATCAAATCAATTGTATTGAAATACTACTTCTTAACTATTATATATATAATATATTCATATACATATATGAGTCTTTCTGGAATTCCCATCTTATCTTCTGATTGGGAATTAAGAGGCTATAATTTGAACTTCTCTAGGTTACCAAACCATGGCTTCCGATGCTCAGGCATTCTGATGTCTCCAACTCCAAATAAAGAAGACTGGAATGCAGTTGCTATGGAATGTACTAATTAATTACATTTACTTTACATAATTGGCATTAGGGCT
Source organism: Mastomys natalensis (assembly GCA_021653895.1). Classification (NCBI taxonomy): domain Eukaryota; kingdom Metazoa; phylum Chordata; class Mammalia; order Rodentia; family Muridae; genus Mastomys; species Mastomys natalensis. The sequence goes on along the minus strand of JAJTUV010000002.1, from coordinate 288,911 downwards.
TTTTGAACAAAAATGCAAATTTATGGAAATTGGTTGAAATCTTTATGCAAAATAATATAAAAATGGACTCCTAAATTATTGGGAAAAATAAGGTAATTTTAATTGAACAGCTAAAAGATTTGTACTTCGTTATATGATTACATCTAGTAAACTCAATTTCAAGAGTAAGTTCATTTGCTTTTATCTAACCCTTCCATCTCTTGCTCAGTATTGTTGCTATAATTATCACCAATAAGGGACCAATCTTATTTTCTATCTTACTTTGCATCACACATTAGTTCTGTAAACAGAAATGGAATATGTTATTCTTTTGAACAGAGCCTTGTGCATTACAAATTAGGCAGAGTTGGACCAAAGGATTGCAAAACAGCCAATTATTGCTTACTGAGGACACAATGCAGCACCCTGCTCAATTGCTGCTTTGCAGAGGGAATGACTTTGCCATAGAACAATCCTTTCCACAAAGGATCCTTGCAGCACAGTTGTAAAGTAGATGGCTATGCAATCAATAGAGAGTACCTGACAACTGTGGCAAGGAACTGTGATGCTGACGAATAGGCAGTCAGTAGTACAACAAAAAGAACACTGAGATGCTCATGACATAGCGGTGAATACTGATAAGTGAGGCTTTATTTTAAGGGCCCAGAAACGTTAATATACATGAGTAAACACTAAATGACAGAAGTGAGAAATTAAGCATTGTCAGGTTAAGCAGCATAGACATTAACGCACAATTAACAAGCTAATAATTATTGGTGGACAACTCCCCAAGTTCATAGAGATTCAATTTAATATACATTCAGTTAATCAAGAAATGAGACTGACCTCCAGGTTCCAAGGGGTATGGTAGCATCATAAGATTCAAATAATTACATTAATCCTTCAACTTTTATATTCAGTATCTTTTCTTGCATGTAATGGGTTGTGGGTGTTAGAAACAGAATGGAGATTGGGGGTGCTAGCACTATTTTAGCCTCTCAAATTGGCTAATTATTTCTTAAAACAATGTTGAGATTCAATTCCAATTATTTTTCCTTAGATTTTTACCACTAAGTAAAATATAATGTGAAATTGTTGGGGACTATTTAAAACTTGTCACTTTCTCATCAGGGATGGTGGGTGGACTGATCTTGACAAAGAGGAGGCTGCATTTGCACTTCTGCCCTTCTAGAATGAGAAGTAGCTAAAGGACCAATATCTGTCTGCAGTTTGAAGCAGAGAAATGAAAATTGTATGTCTTAGAAGTGACTGCCTCAGATAGTCAGAGTTTTCAACCCCAAAGACTGTGATCTTATTACACAGTGCCTAGGTTCATAAACGTGATGCCGGAGTTTTCCTGTATCCAAAATAAATTAAGAAGGAGGACTAGCTAAAAGAAAATGAATTTATTTACACTTTGGTTTGATAGAGGGCAAGGGTGATATCAAGGTTCTAGATCCTAGTGTCCCTGAACAAGGACTGAGAAGAATGAAGAATATGCTTCAGAAGCAAAGATGATATAGCAAATGATAATACACTCACAAGTAGGAGGGTGAAGGCAGGAACAGAGAGAGCAGGAGCTCTGTGGACGCCTGTACAAAGTGCTAAGTTTTTTATGTTACCTTTATGAGCCTGAGGACTTATTTGCATAACGTATGATGTTTGCCTTATTTGCATATCATGGACTTTTCTGTACATACTCTGCCTGCTCTATGTAATTCTATGTTCAACCCCATGACTCCCATGTTTATTGTCATCTTAAAGCTCCCCTCCAAAATAGTTATCTTAGTAATAGAATCTCATGTCCTGTATCATCCAATTTTCTGTTTGATAAAATCGCATGACGGACAGGAACTTGGGGAAGAAAGGGTTTACTTTGGTTTCGATCTTGAGATACAGATAAAGTTGGTTGTGTGGGAAGCCATGGAATGTAGAAAACCAGCAAATCTGGACATAAAACCTTAAAGCAAATCATCACTTCCTAAAAGTTCTATTACATTCATAAACAGAACCAAATGAATATATCTTCTGTAAGATGCTGTGGAAGGCTGTGGAAAGTGGAAACCACCACACTAGGTATGAAGAATAGAAGGGCTATTCAAGATGAGCTACTTTTGTGTGAATGTGCAGTAAGACAAAACTGTGTCCATTCATTAGCTTCTAAAGAGAATCTCCTTTTTACAATCTTATGTCTATGCATAATGGGGAGTGCTCATTAATGGGATCAGTGCATTGGGAGAAAGGGCACATAGAACAGGAATAATTATGTAACCCATTCAAACAATCAAAACAGAGGACCTCCCAAACTATGCCCCTTAGTAGTTAATCCCTTCTTCCTTTCTGCCCATAATAAGAAAACTCAGATTGTAGACTGGAGCCCATGGGGACTCTTACTTCTGTGGCCCACTGTCAGTACTGACAATATCTTCCTCTATAATCTGCACTATCACTTTGTTCAAAATGAAGTTATCTTGCCTCTTTTACAAATCTGTGTGAGCCCTTATTTTCAATGCTTTGGATATAAGACCAAGAACCTGAAAGCGCTTGACCCAATCACTCTAGAAATAACCCTTACCGAGATTTAAATGTCCATTACAAAGTCATGTTGACTTTCAGTTGTTGTTGTGATGGTATTGAGAACAGGAAACTTTAAAGAATGATTATAACACAAGGCTAGACACTCAAAGATGGCACAAGTGTCCATTTCAATCCTGCTCTACAGTGGATAAATTATACATGAGTAGCTGTGCTGTTAAAAGGGAGCCTGTTTTGAATCAGCATTCCCTGGCCCCCACTTTTACTTTCTCCACACCATGCATTCTGCCATGGTAAGATCCAATAAGAAGGCACTTGACAGATGCAGCTCTTTGATCATAAACTTCCCACACTCTGCAACTTCAATGAATAAATGTCTTTTCTTTACAAATTACCCAGTGTGTGGTGGTCTGGGATAGTAGCAGAAAATGGGCTCAGACAGGGCTATATTAAAAGGTGTAAAGAATGAAGCTTAGAGATAATTAACGTCCTTGTTCCTAGATGAGACGTATAACAAATCTGACTTAGAAGTTCGCTTCTCCTTGGTTGGTGATTGGCATCACATATTTCAAGTTAGCATTGTTGTTAGCAGCAGCAGGGTGATTATGTCTCGTTTTCTTCTTCTCTTCTTGTCTTTCTTCATTCATTATTCATCTTTTAGTTAAAGCTCTTTGGTTGGCCTGTGCAGAACTTCCAGGAGAACTGTTGTTTGCCAAAACTATGAGAACTGCACAGTCAGAAGGGCATGTGAAAAAAAGTGTTGAGATATTGCCTTCAAATGGGTGAGCATTATGGTATATAAATTAGATGCCAACAAAGTTGCTACAAAACAAACAAGAATTGTGAAGTTAACTAGGAAATTTATACCTATAAAATCATCAGAATAATTACAGTCTGCTCACCAGTTTATTCAGAAATTCATTCGGTGTATTGTTCATTAAACATTTTATGCAACGTTGAAATTATATTCATGCATATAAATCAGTCTCCACCCTGCTACGAACATCAGAAGGAAAAAGGCAGATGTGTCAAATATCATTGAGCAAACATAGAAGGGTACTGAGTCAATGAAAGCTGCTTTGGAATTGAGATAGAGGAGTGGGAGGGTTCTGGACAAAGGGTGGGCATGCCAAAAGCATTGGCAATCTTAAGAAAAGATCCTTGGATATGATGAGCTAAAATCTTGAGTTCTACATCAAAATAGATATTTTTGGAGTAAAATCCATGTTAGGTTTCAGAAAGGCTTGGAGAAGGAGTCATCAGGAGGGGATAAGGGAATATGAATTATTCTTTAAGCAAAATCCATTACGGCTATATGACAAGGATCTGAAGACAAAAACTAAGTCTTATTAAAGATATTAGTTACTTGTCTTATTGGAACAAAGTACCTAAATAAAACAACTTATATAAAGAACTTACTTTTGCTGACATTTTGAGAGAAGTCCGTCATGGTTGGCAAGTTCTGATACAAGGAATAATGTTGCTGGTCACATTGAGTCCATAGTCAGGAAGTTGAAAATTATTTCTCCTTTTATCAGTCCAGATTCATAATCTGTGGAATGGTGTGCTGCTCATCATCACAGTTTCCCATTTCAATCTATTCTAGAAAAAAATCTTATAGGCATAACCAAAGGACTATGTTCTAAGTGAGTCTAGATCCCTTCACGTTGGCAAGAAATAGTAATTATCACATAGTATTGTTGAGGGTATAAAAAAATGGAAATTTGAGTATGTATTTATAGAAATTGAAGAAGATACGGGTCATTTTAAAGTTCAGAATCTTCCCAACTGTTATGTCACGTTTATATAAATGTGTGTGTGTATGTCTGTGTGCCTTTGTGTGTGTGTGTGTTTGTGTGTGCATGAGTGTGTGTTGTGTATGTGCATATGTAAATGGGAGTAGAAAATACTCATCTTTAGTATTTTTCATTAGCAACCTAATTAATATGGACAGAGAGGAGAGAATAAACAGAAGGCCAAAACTTAGGATGTTGTACCTTAATGTTTTTCTTTAGATCCCTGCATGTAGCTGTCGTTATTAATGTATTTTGCTTGAAGAACAATTCATGTTCCCTGCCCCTTTCTGATAACTTCCTCTCTCGTGTCTTTACCAAAACCTTTTCTTTCAAAATGTTCATTCTTCTCTGAAACCCAAGCTCTGATCTCACCCTATCCAAAATATTACACATTTTAGAATAAAAGGCATGCTAGGTTTTTGAAAGGCTTCCTACCCCAATGCCCTGTAAGTTTTCATAATGAAATGCATATTCTGTGTTATCAAAATATTATGTGTAAATATATCTTTATTTAATTCTCATAATAATACTGAGTTCAACTTTACACACTAGGAAATTATAAGTAGTATGTATTTCATAATAAATACTGAATCTAAAGTGGATACATTGAATCCTTATATTTCTACCATTGAAATTGGTGGGGTACATTGAGGTTTAAGTTTCCTTTCAACCACACTCTAGAGAGGTGAAAGGGCTGAGGACTTGCAAACTAATATTACACAGAAAGTTGATTTTTATGGAAATAATAAATGCATAAGGTAGGAAAATCACCTTTTAAATCCAGAGCATAAAAAAAAAAAAGACTTCTACTCCAATGACATTCTGATTCTTACTTTATAGCAATTGCTATAAATATCTCAGTTTTAGTGAGGAACACTGTGTAAAATATTTATAAACTTTGAACATTGACCTCTGACCTTTCATTGAAATTATAAGATACTTTTCAGTTATATCATTCTTATTTCTTCTCCTTTCAATCAAATTTCTAGCAACACTCTAACTTTCATATTGTCAAGGTTTATAACACTGCATTAATTTCAACAAATATAAATATGCATCAGACTTTGCCTGAAGTTGCCCCAAATGCTGAAATTCATTGTGTTTAGCATGTATCTATTATAAACAGTAAATTCTCTAACTTTAAAGAGATAAATTTCCTAGTCTAAATCACTTTTCTTTCAACTGCCCATGGTCTGGCTATGCTTTTTTAGCATAGGTAACAGTGTGTAATGATACATTCCTGTTGAACTATTTCAAAATGTACTAAATCATTGCTACATGATCAAGTCATTGGAATGACACTGTTCTTGAGGTGATAGAGAGGTAGAGCTTTAGAAACTTCCTTTCTCCACTAATATTTTATGTTCTTAATTTCTAGATAATGATTGAGTTTGGGGAAAAGCTTGATCTGATTCTGGATGTAAAGTTATTAGTTGTCTTAGTTCCTTCTCTCTTGCTGTGACAAATCATCATGACCAAAGAGACTTGTAAAAGAATGAGTTTGTGAATGTTTGCAATTTCTAACAGTGAGTTCATTATTGCCATGACAAAAAGCATGGCAATAGGCAGGCAGGCATGCTGCTGGAGCAGTAACTGAAATACTACATCCTTATCTGTAGGAAGCAGAGAGAGGGAGAGGGGAAGGGAGAGAGAGAGAGAGAGAGAGAGAGAGAGAGAGAGAGAAGAGAGAGAGAGAGAGAGAGGAGAGAGAGTTAACTGTAAATGTCACAGGCATTTAAACTTCAGTGCCTGTTCCTGAGTAACACACCTTGTCCAACAAAGCCATACCTCCTAATCCTTTACAACCAAGTTAACCAAACAGGAACCAAGTATTGAAATACATGAGCCTTTGGTGGTCATTCTCTTTCAAACCACTGCAATGATCATACATACACTGTTTGCTGGTCTAATACATTTTCTGTTGATGTAAAACATTTCTCTTTTCAAAGGCTCTACATTCTTTGTTTTATATTGAATTATTCACTTTAAATTCTTGAGACTCAAAGGGAGTTCATGCAGTCTAACACTTCTTATTAGATAGTTTTACCTAAGAATGCCTACTGCTCTTGCATACTGGAGCTTCACTGCACTGGACATCCTGCTCAAATCTGATCCCAATACGTACCTTCTTTGTTACTTTCCTGGTTGGAAATGTTGCCAGAAAATTGTGGTCTTACCTCTCTAGGCACTTGAATCCATGCTGAAGCAACTTCCTAAGTTGGATGAAGATACAACGTATAACAAGGGCTAATTCCAAGAAGGCAGAATGCAGAAAAAATTTTACATTTTTGTGTCAAGATTGTCTACTTTATGATCATATAGTAGACAGATAATTTGCATAGCTAAATACTTCTCTAAGAAAGAAAATTTCCTTTTTATATATTAATGTGGTGCTTTATATTTTCTAGAACCTGGGTTTGCTAGAAATAAATCTCCTCTAAATTCGCTCTTCCAGGCACCTGACCTTTCTCAAAAACTTTATTATCTCCCTTTTATCTCGATGTTCTAAACTTACCTAGTAATTACTCTCTCTCTCTCTCTTTCTTTCTATCTCTCCATGTTTCTACTTATCATTTGCAAGAGTTTAGTAGTGAAATAATTACAGAAATTAATTCTTAAAATACCCTGTTTTATTAGCTTATTGATCTTCCACTATAGTGACTCACTTTGCTCTTTCTGAAGTGTGAATAATTCTAAGCATATGAAGAAACTGACCTCTTAATGTTGCTGGTGTAGTATAAGATGCTAAAACTAAGAAGAGGACTTGCCAGGTTTGTGCGTGTGTGTGTGTGTGTGTGTGTGTGTGTGTGTGTGTGTGTTTATCACTTTTGTTGTTTTATTTCCTATTTGAGAAAAGATCTCACAAAGCCCAGGCTGATCTTAAATTCACTATGTAGGCAAAGATGACCTTAAATGTCTGATCCTTCTGCTCCCAAGTGCTGACACTATGCCACTATGCTTAGCTTTGTTTTGTTTTATTTGGAATAATTTTGCTTTATTTGAGAAAAGGCCTCATGTAGCCCAGGCACTGATATATTCTGAATGGAGTGTGACCTTGAAATCCTCATCTTCCTGTTTTCTATCTTCCAACTCGGGTTCCTTGTGTGCTATAGAAAAGAAAATAAACAAATATACAAATAAGTAAATAAAATCAATCTGAATTTATGAAGTAAGGAAACTATAAAAATAATAAATACACTACCAAAATTGTCAAAGATCAAAAGTTTCAGAACTGTTATTTAATAATTGGAAGAAATTTTAAAAATATCATTACATGTTGACAAGAAGAACAAAGTTTAGAATGGTTTAGTTGTTCTATTTCTATGGCTCTGGTGCCTTAACTAAGTACACACTTAGTTATCATATACAAGTCTGGGTTAAATATCTAGCACTGAAAGGAAAACAGACCAATTGTAAACTTGAAAATCTGCATTCTAATGTCCTAAGGAGGTATGAAAAGCAGCAGCCAACCAATGACTAGTAGATACTAAATAGACGAGCAACAACAGCCCCCAGCCCCAGAGCTTTATCTGAGAATGCCAATTCAGTTAAGGCAATTCTGGAAAGAAACCTGCATTCAAATGACTTGTTTTCATGTGGCACAACTTAGAGTTCGTTCAATATGCACTCTTCTTTAATCAACCTTGTCATGAACATTATTTGATGTTGCTGATTTCAGAGATGGATATATAGACTATGGTAGACAAAATGATCAGAAATCTTAAGATATAAGAATAAGGTACCCATTGGTGCCTATTGATACATGGACACATTCCTGGACAACTAGAAGGCCAGCTGCATGTTAGGGTTTTATATCTACCAAGGCCTCCATCTCACCATTTTAGTTGACTGTGGACTTTATGCATGGCAGAAGTAAAATCTAAAGTAGAATTATAAAGTCAAAAATATTGAACATGTGATTCAAACACAAACATTCATGTAGAGTCTAGAAGACTTGTTAAGGAAATACTCTGTCCACTCTAGTTAGGGAAGCAGTCAGAAATTGCAAGCAATCTAGATGTCCCTCAACAGAAAACTGAATAAAGAAAATGTGATATACTTACTCATGGGAGTATTACTCAACAATTTAAAAAAAAATCATGAACTTGAAGATAAGTGGATGTAACTAGGAAAATTCATCCTGAGTGAGATAACCCTGACTCAAAAAGAAATATAATCAGTGCCTTGTTTGGCCATCAACAGAGAAGTTTCCTCGTGCAGCAGATGGGAACAAACACAGAGTCTCACAGCCAGATATTACTCAGAGTAAGAGACCCTGGAACACTCAATCTTAAGGGGATGTCTCCATGAAATCTCTCAGGGCTCAGAGAACACCAGAGAAGAGAATGATGAAAGAGTGTAAGAGTCAGAAAAAATGGAGGACCCAATAAACAAAATGTTATAAATCAATATGATTGAGACACATATTGAAGCACAGAGACTACAGCAGAATGCACAGGTCTGCACATGATGTGACCCTATGAAAGGAGAAGTGGACACATGGCCCCATCCCTAACCCAGAAGTTAGAAGTTTGATAACAAATTTCATTTATAAATTGATTTTCCTGCAAGGGAGTTTCACTTGGGAAGAAAACTACTTTTTTTTTTTTTTTTTTTTTTTTTTTTTTTTTTTACATTTCAGATGTAATCCCCTTTCTTCCCCCCAAACCCAGGACCCTCCTATCCCATCCCCCCTCCTCTTGCTTCTATGAGGATATGCCCCCATCCATCCTCCCACTCTCACCTCCCCACCCAAAATTTCCCCCACACTGGGGCGTCCAGCCTTCACTTTATGTTTATTTACGTCTAAATGTGTGTGTATTGTGTGTGTTGTTTGCATGTGTGATACATGTGAGTGCTCATGGAGGCCAAAAGAGAATTTAATCTCCTAAAACTGGAAGTATAGTCAATTTTAAGTTACTAGATATCAATAATGGACTCTAGCTATAATCCTGCAGAAGAGTAGCAAGCACTCACTGCTAATTATCTTCCCAACCCATGGGACATTTAAAGTTGTGCTACATTTTATGGTATGAGAGAATTATAAAATTTGTGGAGAAGTGATTGAAGATTATAGCTAAATGTGATGTGTTCGTATGTCAAGAAATATGTCAAGATGTCAAGGAATGGTATTGGGATAATTTTAATTGACAACTTTTCCTACTACAGAATGACTGTAAAGAAAGATCATTAAGAATTTCTGTGAAGGATTAGCTCGATTGCCGTAATTGGTTTGGGAAGACTTGCCCACTGATGGCTGCACCATCTCTGAGGATGGAGACACAGACTGCTTAAGAGTAAAGGAAGTGATCTGAGCACAGGCATGTATCCAGTAGATCATTGCTTTTCTCTGTGGTTGTAATGTAGTCGATTGCTGTCACATTGACTCCCTTACAATAATGGACTGTAACCCTGAATTGTGAGCCAAATAAACCCTTGCTCCCATAAGTTGCTTTTATTAGTGTATATTATTACAACAGCAGAGAATGGAGCTCAGATACATATATAACATCAAGAGAAGTTCTATATCAACCACAGGGTTTGAAAAGTAATTATTTGTACAGAATGCTTATCAGCTGTAAAAATGTAACAGTCCAGTTGGAAATATCGATTATGAAGAGAGGCCATGCATGTTTGACGAATGGCAAAAGAAATCTACTTTTCCTTATTTTTACTATGAATCTAAAACCTTCCTACAAAATGAATTCTACTTTAAAAAAATTATAGCATATCATCAAGCATGCCAACAAATGCATGATGCATGATACAAAATTATAAAAGCAGAGAATAGGAACAGAAGAGAAATTCTGGTAGCAAATGTTTTTTTGTAATCATAATTTACCAGCTATGACATTTAAATGTAAAAGAAATAAGTTCCCCCAATCAGAATCCAGTGATTGATGGGAAAACAGGTTAAAATTACATCCAATTATATGTTGTCCATAAGACAGATCTTAAATTCATACACACATTAAAAGTAAATAATTGACACAGATAAATCAGGCAATAAATTCCTTAAAAAGAACTGATAATGGCTCTACTAATATATGGTAAAATACACTTTAAAAGAAAAATATCCTTGAAACAAATAACAAGATTTTAATCACAGCTTCAAAAGCACTATTGTGTAATAGCGTTTACTATCTCTCAGAGTGATGAACAATTCTTTTCAGACCATCATTCCAGCCATTACACATACTAACAGAAGCAGGGAATGACAGAAATATTCCATAACGTGTGTATGATATCTAGTGCATATTTCATACACATATCATAAAATGTATAAACATTTAGGCTCTAATACAGAATAAACTCTAAAAAACTCATTTATAGGGGTTGTGTCTTAATGAGGTAGATTTTAAAAGGAAATTTAATTTTTTTCAAAGGACTTTAAATATATTTTTGTCACTTTAAATTTTCTAATATTCTTTCTTTGTACATATGTATTGTGACCACCAATTTTACATAGTTGTTTGTCTTTGATTTGTGTAACTAAAGGAAACACAATATATTTTTAAAAAAACACCTCAGATTAATTCAATGTTTAAAGTCCTTATGCATCTCTTTTAATGAAGATTTATTGAAATTCAGTCATTGCCCTTAGTTTCATATTATATTTGGAAAATATTTTATTGTGAACTGCTAATTGTTTCTGATAAAATTTCAGGGGCTTGGAATTTATTATAAAGTAGGAAGAAATTATTTTCATTTCTATTCATTTATGGTAACCCCAAATCTAAACTTGAGTTTACCTCGAATCTCTACACTATGTGAATCAGATCATCGCACCTGAGCAATTGAAATGTTAAGACTACAGTTCCACAGTAAACAATGGATTTTTTTTAAATTCTTTTCTTTGACTTATCACTTCAGCACCAATACAATTTACCTCAGATCACCAAGGACAGAGTGATACCTCATTCACCATTTGTCTTCCCTAGGCAATGTGAAATGTCTCCTGTTCCATGGAAGATGGAATCTGCTTGCTAAAGGCCAAACTTCTGGTTTCTCAGCAACAGTGAACCTTTTCACAATGACTATTTCTCTGGCAATTTCAGGGTACCCCTTAGCTCTGCCCCACTAGATTTCCACACACTCTTCTCTTTGTAGTCCTTCTGTATCTTTCCACATAGTTAATATATGGAATTAAATTTTAATATGTTTTACAGAATATTTTGGTAACTTCTGGAAAGCATTATTGCAAACAACCTGGACCTCTCAAAATGGAAACAGGGTCCATGATTTTACTTTCCATGGTGGCGTTTTCCTTACTTTTAAAATTCAGTCACTTCACCAGCATGATTTGATGGGAATTGGGGACAGGGTTTTATTATTTTATCTTATTTTATTTACAAATGAAGCTTTCCTTTCCATTTCAAGATAGCTTTCATATTGTCAATTTTAATTTTTAAAAATAACCCCATATGTTGTATTCTCATCTGAAGAATGGGGAACTGCTTTTTTTATTATTACATGTGTTCTGTTTCTTTTCTGTCTTCCACACTGGGAAGATTGTCTATAATCAACTTTAAATGTTATGTTGGTCTGTTCTGTTCTATGTAGTTTTCTCAAACCCACTTGCCATGTTCCTGACAGACTTTCAGTTTAAGTTGTGTGTTACTCATGTTTCTTAATGGAACTTTCTTCCTATTGTCTCATTGCTCTGTTCCATGGCCCTCTTGAATTTATTCAGTTTGGTTTTCCCTATGATAATTATTTTATAATTTCTTCTTTAAGGTATCTTTTGTTTGGTACCCTGGTTGCTTCTTTCAATGGTTAATTATGTAAGTCCTCATGCCATTTGAATCCATAGCTAATTAACTATCCAAACTCATCTAGTGTTTCTTTAGTTCTTAGTTCTTTTAGTGCATGAAACCTACTTCTTATTAATTTTTTTTTTCAAAAAATTAAAGGCAGCCTATTGGATGAAAATATATCTAAAAAAGACCTGTGACTTCCAATAAATTCACACCTCCCTTCTAAAGTTATGGCACTCAGTTTGGCACTCTGAGCTAATACATTTAAATTGAAGGACAAAGTAAAAGGGTTTTTCTTTTCTCTGTGTAATTACATGATGTACTCTGCCATGTCGTATTTCAAAGGTTATCTGTTCAGTATCCTGATGTACACCAGACTTGCTCAGAGGTCATCGACTACAATATCACGTGAAAAGGCATTTTAACAAAGCATCTCATACATGTATAAAGGTATTTTGAAAGTATAATGCTGTTATTATTCTTGAGATTTCAAGTGATAGAAATAGGGCATTCTTTTAAAATCTTCTATAATGAATCAATTTGAACATGTTTTTGTTCTGCTTCCCATGATGGCTAAACCACTATAGGATTTTACTGATTTCAACGTAATTTGTGGAAGGAGAAAATAGATACAGATAAAACTACATTTTAGAACAAAATTGAAAATTGGTAGTTTTGTGTTTATGTGTGTGTGTGTGTGTGTGTGAGAGAGAGAGAGAGAGAGAGAGAGGAAGAGAGAGAGAGAGAGAGAAGAGAGAAAAGAGGATGGCAATTATAAATTGGGCAGAAGGGAGGTAGAAGATGTTAAGTCAAGTGGTGGGGGAAAGGACAACATTGGAGCTTCTAGGAACTTTACTCTGAATGATATGTGGGAAAGGCCTTCGAGACTTCAGAAGAGGAATGTTATAATCTAACCTGTGTTACAAAAGGATCCAACCAACTGGTGTTTGAAATAAAACTGGAGAAGAGTAGATGTTGGGCAAGCCTCTGAAAGGCTGGTGAGATGGTCCATGGAAAATGGTAACTCCTCAGACAGGAGCATTTGTGAAGGGGTATAAAAAGTAGCCAGATTCCAGCTAACGTTTTCAGATTTGATCAAGAGAATGTTTTGATATGTATTATATGAGCAATGAATGAAAATTACTGACAGGCACAATTTTAACTTTCTAAATTTGAGCAACAAAAGGTTTTCTTGTTATTGAGTAAATTGACAATGATATTGGTTGTATATCTGTATGGGAGCATAGGATCTGGTGTTTGGACATGTTGATTTGAGTTGACTCAGGTACACACCACCCAAAAATGGAACTTTTATTTCTACTGTACTTGGTTCAATAATATGCTTCTAAATGCATCCACTTTGAACCTTTGAATATGACTCTCTTTGAAATGAAAAAGTTTGAAGACATAATCATTGAAGATGAAATCATATTGAATGAAGGTGTGTATATACATATATATATACACACACATATACACAAATACACATATACACATATATACATATATATTTGGTTCTCATTCTCAACAAACAACTCAAAACCCCCATAGAATCTCCAGTGTGATAGTGTGCTTGTATGAGTTACAAGGTTGGCTAATGGCTTAAAGTCCCTCAGAGGACCATGGTGAGTTTGACACATGGTACCTCATAAGAATGAAGGTTATGATTTTCAACCTTACCTTATGTCACAGCCTCTTAAGAGGAGAATGAGATTAAAGTTTATGATGCTCTCAAATGGCCAATGATTCAATCAATGATGACATATGTAATGAGGTCTCCATAAAAATCCCAGAAGGACAGGGTTCAGAATCTTTCTATTGAGCAGAACCTAGAAGGTGGTGTGTCCAGTGAAGGCCGGGGTGGTCTCTTTCCTAACAGAACATCTGACCATTTCTTCATCTGTGTCCTTTTTAATATCTAATAATGGTAAACATATGCACTTCACTGAATTCTGTGAGCCACTTAAGCACATTGATCAAACTCAGAAATATAGTTAAAGTAACCCTTGGATTTCGACTCTCACAATAAAGACAATAAAGATTTGGATGACTGAATCTTCAGTATGTGGACTTTTATCTCTGATATTGTGGTAGATCATGTACCAGATTAATTGAACTAGAGGATATCCAGTTGGTGTCTAATATAGAACCAATAGCTTGCTTGAAATGTGAGATAAATATCTACACAATTTGAGGTCACTGATGTGTGTTGGTTGTTTGGGAAAGAAGGTGAAAACTAGTTAGTAGTATTCCGTACACAAGCAGACCCTAATCCTAATATGTATGCTGATGTGATAAGAAGAGGGGATTGGGGCACAGATAAACAGGCTGACAGTAGAGAAGGACATGAAAAAGTCAGATTTAGAAGCAGTGCCTCCACAAACAAGGAATGCCAGATATTGTTACAAGAGACAAAGAAAGATCCTTCCTCTACAAGGAGTAAGACAGATCTCTGGCCCTCCTGACCCCTTATGTCAGCTTTCCAGCCTTGCATGAAAGAATAACTGTCTAAGACACTCAGCTTGTAGAAGTTTGGTATGCCAATTCAAGCAGCACGTTTTGTGTTTCATGCTCAGCCCTCAGTATACATTCTTTCATTTTTTCTGCTACATACCATATTCCCCTGGGTTTAGATGATTCACAGAACTAATTCTCATTCTTTTTCTTAAAGAGACCCTAATTTGACGTGTTATCCTTGTGGTTAGTTTATCTTTATTTTTCATGTAGATGATTTTTAACATAATATAAATTTCTAAAATAGGGTTTAGATTAATTTTTATTTCTATGAGACTAATGTCACACTCCCATATAATGGGTTTGAAATTATAGAGTTTTCAAAAATATAGAACTCACTTATTAACTGCTATCCTTTTGACATGAAAAGATTCCACAAAGTTTTCATAGAGACTGAGGAGAGATATTAAAGCCGGTCAGTTAATTAAAATAAAAATCAAGCTAACATTGCCTCATGTTCATGAACTCTAAGTCATGGCAATGTGAACATTTAATTCATAAAACAATCCAATAAAGCTCTTTGGAAAATGACAAAGCCGTTTTCACCTCCTGTGATTGCAAGAAGGTCTAAGTTCTCATACTACAAATGACAGCATCTTATTCAAAAGACCTTTCGTGTATCCTGTATTGAAATTCTGTTATCTGAATTTGCTTATGTCTGTTAAAAAAAAAAAGAATAATGTCTATTTATCTTTTATAGTACATCCTTGTCATTTCATTCTTTGTCATTATCCTCATCATTTTGAGTTATCTGCAGCTGTGGACAGGATGAAGCTGGGATAGTACCCCAGAAATTGCAGAAGCTCTCCAAGGGTCAGAATGACAATAGGCTTTTTGGGATAGTAATAGGGGATTCTCACATGGTGAGGATACAATGATACACTGTGTTGAAAGCTAAGCATCTGGCTTATGAAAATTTTTGCTGTCGCTGCTGGAGCCAGTCAGCATTATGTAGTCCCTTGATCACTAGGGACTTTACGATCTGTCTTAAGCTATTTGCACACTAAAAATACCTCTCAGTCTTTCTTCCATGATTTCCACTGTTTGTAGACCCAAAAAAAAAAAAAAAAAAAAAAAAAACCCAAAACATTTAAATGGTGCCTGAAAAATATGAGCATAAAGAGATGTTAAAATAAGGAGCTTGTATGTTAAAACAACAAACAAACAAACAAGTGAGCAAAATGAAAAGCAACGCCATGCCAAGCAAGAAATCAAGTGCCTTTAACATGCAAGGGAGAAAAATAGTCAACACCAAACTGAGCTGAAAGATGCCAATAACTAAGTGAATTTCTCATTCAGGATCCATTTGGAGGCTGTGTTTCTTGGCAGAGTTACTGCTTACTGTTTTCATGTTTTGAGTTCGCCATCTCCTCTTGTCAGTCTATTGAAAGCTTGTTAAAACCTCATTTGCTTTTTGTGTTCTTTTGTTGTTGTTGTTATCAGGGTTGTTTTGCCTTAAATTTAGTATTAAATCATAAAGAAGTAAAGTGTAGTGAGAAAAAGGAATGGGACCCATATAGTCACTTCAGTAGCTGGGCTTGGAGATATTTTATATACTGACCAGCTTAGGTCTTATTCAGATTTGACAAGGTAAAATTGGGAAATAAAAAGAGATGTCTCCCTTACATACTATCTTGCGACATTGATGTAAAATAAGCAGTCCCTTGGAAGTGCTGATAGAGTTTGAAACGGAGACTGGAATAGAAAGGAAGTAACCTGTATATCTCTGGTGATACCAAAAACAAAACAAAACCCTCAAAGCTTATACCCTAATCCCCTTCTAATATAAATTATTCCATATATATTTCTGTACATATAAAATTTTCCTTTCGTTGAAGAACACTTAGCACTTAGCACACATCTCATTAAAACATGGTGATGGCAAACAAGCATGCCAAAAAATAAACTGATAATATCAGTAGATCAGCCAACCTGGTATAATTCCATGCTACTAGATCACAGAAGTACTTATAGTTCAGAGTCAAAGACACACTCTGCTCAGGGTCACTGCCCAGCCTTCCAAAGTCACTGGTTATATTGTCAGGTAAACAGCACAGCCTCTGTGAGCTCTCCTTGCTTTATCAAATGCAATATAACCTGAAGATTTAGTTTTGAATAAATGAGAACTAATACTCATTACTCATTGTTACAGACTTATACTACTCAGGCTTAGTACCAGATCTTACACATAATTGGCATCACTGACAGCAATGGTGCTCCATCTGAAGTCAACTCTCCATTCGCTTTCTCCTCTTCTCTTCTCTTCTCTTCTCTTCTCTTCTCTTCTCTTCTCTTCTCTTCTCTTCTCTTCTCTTCTCTTCTCTTCTCTTCTCTTCTCTTCCTCCCTCCCTCCCTCCCTTTGCTCCCCTCCCCTCCGTCCTTCCTTCCTCCTTCTTCCTCTTCTCTCTCTCTCTCTCTCTCTCTCTCTCTCTCTCTCTCTCTCTCTCTCTCTCTTCTTTTTCTTTCGATTTTCAACTACTCTCCTAAAATTTTCTTGATTCCCAGCATCCTCTAGAGAATTTGAAAAATTATCTCCATTCTTGACTGGCTTTCATTACGTGAGTCCATTATGAAGGAACTTAATTTACTTTATATGTGTTCATTCTCTTCTGATTTCAACCCCAGTGAACTCCATATTGCACTGGGACCTTGAGGGGTTGCAGTAAAGCCTCCCTGGCCATTTCAATCACACATACAGGATCCTAATAGAATATTAATGCCTTGCATGTGTTGCGCCTTTGCCCAATATGTATTATGAATCCTGCTTTTACTGTTTTTACTTTTGTTTACCTTCCAGGAAGTAAAGTAAAATTCACACAATTTCTTGCTTAATTTGTTTTTGTTGTTGTTGTTGTTCATTTCTCATTCTCCTCTTACTCTTCCACAGACCAAATGATAGATCCATTTATCCATAGTGCTGAGGTTTAAAAATCAGGAATCCCAACCTCAATTCAAAAGAACACTTAGGCAATATCTTACAGTGAAGTATTTGCCAGTGAAATTAACTTTTTTTAAGTAGGAATATGATGTGATTCCTTTCTAGAAATGAATAATAATTATTATTCCTTTCCTGAAACTCAATGAAATTAAGGACAGTCTGCCCAAAGTAACGGGAGGAAATGAATCTATAGATGAAAGATCTCTTCTGCTTCACCTTTTCCTGGCACCACCACCGTGACTCCCTGCAGCCTGCTACAGTAGTGCTAAATATCATCTTTTACCAGTGTGTGTGTGCTGCATATCTGAAGTCATGCCGTGGTGATCCTTTAGGGTATCCTCCTTCCTTTCTTTATTAATGAAAAGGTTTTGATTTGTGCCCTCGGTTATTCCCAGAAGTACAACACAAAACAAAATAGGAAACCATGATTTATCTTCTATTTGATAAAACCATCTGCAGAATAAAATGAGCCTCTTGATGCCGGAATTGTCATCAATGATGACTTTGACAAAATGAGCAATACATAATTTGCTAGCTCCCTTGTGAAGCTGAAACAGATTGTCAAATAAAACACGAGAGGGGATGCATATGGGCTGAGCAGAGCAGCTTTGAATAGGAACACATGCAGGTGGTAGTTTAGTGGTGGCTTGAAGAAGGAGGACTGCCCTAATTTGGAGGGTCATTTGCATTTGAAAATGCTCATTGCTAAATAGTGAGTATTCCCTATAGCAAAAGAGAATGGATCCTGCCAAGACCACAGCTATTTTTGTTCCTTGGTAACTTGAATAAACCAGAAAGCCCAAGGCAAAAGAGAAAAGTGGGTAACACTCAAACCAGCCTTTAATGGTGGCCTGATGGAATTCAGATCAGTAATATATGAAAGAGACACTTTTGAAATCAATTGCTTTATTGCTAAAGATGGATTTTCCATTGACACAAACATGAGAAGTATACTAATGGGTGTGCTCTATGCACATCTTATGAAATAGTAAGCAAATGCTTTAACTGACCTTCTATCTCAAAAGTAGGGCAAAATAGGTAGATTGTTTTAATGGAATTTTATGTGCCATACTTATTGTTCAGATGGACTAAAGATTTCATATGCCATGAAGATTTGGGTTCTCTCAGAGATCCTGCTTCTGGGTATTCCTAGTTGACAGAAGGTTCTTCAATCGGAGTTTGAAATTTTCTCAGTTAGACTGGGGTTAAGGGTTATTAAGAAGAAGACCATGAAACAGAAGGGCAATTTTCATCAAACTCATCAGCAGTACATGTAACTAACAGACAAGGCTTATGCTGAATTTTATTTAGGTTCCATGAGTTAGATAATGTTCATTAGAGCCCTCTACTGCAGAGTTATTATCCCTTCTCTCTTCATTCACTGCTGTGTAGAAACAAGTCACTAGTACTGTCCATGTGCAAATCTGACCAAAAGAAAAATATTCACTTCAATTATTTGAAGTTCTCGACTATGAGAGGTTTACATCTCCCATACTGCTCATTTAATTATTAAATAATTCTACATATTTATTTAGTTAGCACATATTAATTACACATAATAGGTTTTATTCTAACACCTTCATATATGTACATGATATATTTTGAATATTTTCAACCCTGATACCTTCTCTTCTCTGCCTCCTATTCCCATTCAGTCTAATCTTTCTTTATCCAAGTTGCCAGCCCTCTTCATGTCCTCTTCTGTAAGTTGTGTGTGACCCAGTGAGTTTTATTAGGGTTGTTTATAGAAGCATCGACACCTTAGGTGTGAGAAAACTGCTAAAGAATATGCTTTTCTCATTTCTATTAATCAATAACTCTATAGAAATCCTTAGGAAGAGATTGGGTCCCATTAGCCACTTACCCATTAATCTTCTGTGGGTGACCACAGCTACTGTGTGTTCAAGAGTACACAGCCATGTATTGCTTCCAAATAGGTGTTCAGCACAGCTTCCCCTGCCCTTTCTCTAGCTCTTACATTCTTTCTACTCACTTTTTGTTTTCTGAGATTTTTTGTTTGTTTGTTTTCTGAGATGTTCATTTATGGGTGGACATTTATTACCAGTTCTTTGATCATTTATGAGTCTCTATAATCATCACTGACACTTCCAAATTAAGCTTTTCCTGACCAAGCTTGACAGCATCGCTAATGTATGAGCATCATGATAGCTATTTAGAAAGCAATTTGACAGGTATATCATGTCCACTTAGCAAAAGAACAGCAGTGGCTTCTCCACTACATCCATGACTTCCCCAGCAGTACCAGGTACAAATTTCTGCATATAGAGAAGCCATCAAATCCTTCGAGAAAGCAGCTCATTACCCCATAGCAGATTTATTTCTATTGGACCAGTAAGCTCATCTTGTTTCACTGTGTGAGTCTATGCAAGCATCACAGCCAGCAGAATGTCAGTCCATGAGAGGTAAGCAGGAAGTCTGATTCAACAAGACTCCTTAGCCAGTGTTGGTTTAAATGTCAAGAGTTTGACCCTGGGAAGTTTATTTTAAGAATTTGAATACAGCATATTTTTAGAAAAAAAAATTCTTAGGATAATTAACTCAACCTGTGTGTAAGAAAGCTTAAGACATGATTAGATTGAAACTCTTGTCTAAGTACATGGGACCTCTTCCAATTCTATTAACTGTGAAATAATGTTCAAGATAAGGGTCTAGGGAGGATGAGTGAGATAAATGTAAGGGACTGGAGAGCCAGGTATAGCCTGGTCTTACAGTTAGTCCAGTTAACCACATCTATTCCTAGCCTCTGGGCAAAAACCAGGTTATACATCTATTCCTTTGAAGAGGCAACACTGTGTCTTTAACATTCCTGGTCTCCCTAATGCTATCCGTAAGTGCAAAGACCTCAGTGTCCCTAACAGTAGGTCTGTCTGTATTGTTGTTCATGGAGTTCACAACAGAGTAAAATTGGTGATGTCAGATCTTACCCAGCCACCTATATATGAAAACTGCTAGAACTATGTTAGCCAGCAGGGAGACAGCTTCTAACTCACTTCTAGCTTGATCTCTTTATAGCCTATGATGATGGCAGGTAGTGGTCTCAGCAATAGACTCCTACCACCTGGATCTAGTGGGCAACATACAGCAGGTAGCAACTGTATATATTATTTGGGGACACAAAGGCCTTCCAGGCCAATGGCTCATAGGGAGGTACCACATCTCTGGCACTGGAATTTTCATTTAATAACATGTGGGTGTTGGGAGGGGTATCTTTATCCTGGCACATAGGGTACCTCCATTCAAACCTAGTTAAAAATGAGGTTTTTTTAAAAATTAATTTACCATGTATGAGATTTCCAGATGGATTTTTCTATACTGTTAGTTTCAATGACCTTCACCCCAAATCTACTCTTCTCCATTTTCTCTGCCCTTCAAACCTTAAAATACTGAATATTTCCCTTTCCTCTCTTGTATCATATATTTTACTATACTTGCCACCTCTACAGAGCCTTAAAGAATCTGTTTTACCTTTTTCTGGGCCCTCTGTAACAGTCACTCACACATAAATTCACTATAAATGAAAAGTGAAAATAAATTTATTCACTATATAAATTTAAAATTATAAATATAATTTTATAATTATAATTTTCACTATATAAATTATAAATTTATATAGTGAAAATAAATTTATTCACTATATAAAAGAAGCTAGGATCTGCATCTGAGAGCATACAATATTTTTACTTCGATACAGTTATGCCATGTAATATAATGTTTTGTTGTTCCGTCTATTCTCCTGAATAGCTCACAGTTTCATTTTTGTTCATGGTAGAATAAAATTCCAATGTGTATCAATACCATAATTTCACTATCAGTTATTCAGTTGATGAACATTTAGAACCCATACTCTTGCCATTGTGAGTAGAGCAGAAATGAACACTGATATATAAGACATAAAGAACTATGTGTATCTTCCCAGTAGTATAGTGTGGCCATATGGAAGTTGTACATTTAGCTTTTGAAGAAGCTTATATACTTTTCCATAGCTTTTCCAATCCCAAAAGTCTTGGGAGGTGGGTCTTTGGAAAAGAACCTGGTCATGAATGTTTATCTTTTGTGTGGAGTTAGTGTGGTTGCTCCTCACTACATACAGACATTGTAAGAACATACTGTACATGAGAAGAAGAGGTTGATTGGCATTTGGCCAGAAACTAAATATGCCTATGCCTTCATCTTTGACTTGCTAGCTCTCGGGATTACAACTAATAATTTTCCTTTGTTTATAAGCATTCAGTTTAAGATTTTATTATAGCATGCTGAATAGACTAAGTCAAGCCACAAATGTTCCAGTTAGTTTGGTACTTTAAGGCATCTGCTCCAAGTGAGAAGGTCCAGGCTCTGTCTTTGCAGATTCCTCTTCCTCTGAAAAGTACAGAATGAAATGTTACCCACTTGCCTGGATGCCTCTTGTGAGGACTATGAACAGCAACATTCAATTACTTCATGTATCAAAGCTGAAGCTGACAATCTGTATCTTCAAGACTACGTACAAACTACTGATATTTTGTGTGGCTCACATTGCTCTTCCAATCTTGATTTTTGAAGGACCATGTCATCCACATTGCCTTTTACCTTCCTCTTCAGATTCACGGTGAGTGCTTATCTGAGGTGTTCCATCCCTGCCACCCTGTCTTTAGGGACTTCTGGGAATTTCTTTCATTCTCTTCATCCTCCACATGAGTCATGCTAGTTCTCCACTGAAGACCAAGGGTTAACAATATGGATTCTATGTGAGCGTTGAGATATATATATAGATGACTAGGAAAATGCTTGACACAAAAATGAAAACTTGAATTTAATCCTCAGAAGCCATGTTAAAAATGCTCAGAGCTTCCACATGTACATGTACGTGTAAGGTAGAGAGGAGGCAAGAGGAAGATCACTGAAGATTGGTGCTTAGTCTGCCTGGTAAACGTCAGGCCAGTGAGAGACTTTGTCTCAGAAATAAAATAGTAGCTGCTGACTCAAGACTGAGACCCCCAAAAGCTGCAAATTGCAAGGGTGAGATTTTAGGTGTTGGTCTTTAGGGATCATTCAGCCTTAATAGGGAGGGATGTGCCTAGTTCCTATTGTAACTTGATATCGCAACTGTTTAGTTGATATCCCTGAGAGGCCTGCCCTTTTCTGAAGGGAAACAGGAGGAGTGGATCTTAGAAAGAGGAGGAGTGTGAGAAGAGACTGGAAAGCGAAAAAGGAGGGGGAACCATGGTCTAGATGTAATATATGAGAGAAGAATGAAAAAATTAGCCAAAATTGACCTCAGGCCTTCATGGACATACACATAAAACACAAACACATACATTAAAAGATAGTAATTCTGACTTACTTTTAGCATCAGCTAGTAAATAATCAAGCAGAGTAACTAATACCTAACGCAGTTCCTGTCATCACTCACCAAGAGGACATAGTTCTTATAACAGACAAACTATAATAATAACCAAGTCGTCTTTTCAAAGGCAGCGCATACATCCCGGGTATTGTGGCTGCTGCTGCTGCTGCTGCTGCTGCTGCTGCTGCTGCTGCTGCTGCTGCTGTTTCTTCTCCTTCTTCTCCTTCTTCTCCTTCTGCTTCTCCTCCCCCTCCTCCTCCACTTTCAACTCTTCTATTGTCAGTTGGGTGTCATACTGCTTTCTTTACTTCTTTTCTTTTTGTTGTTTTTGTTGTTTTGTGAGCTTTTATGGATTCTAACATGGAAAACTGAGTCCAGGCTAATGAGCATGTCAAAGCAAGGGACAAAGTGCAACCTGGCACTTCCTGACAATAAATGTTTAATCCTCATTCCTTGGAGACTTCAGAAAACTCTAGTAATTGAGGAAACAAAGGTATCTAACCCTGGAGTCCAACTCCGTATGAACACTGTGTACTCTATGACACTCAAGGGCTCTTTTAAAAGCAGACATCAGTTCAGTAAGATTACCCTTTGACAAATGATTGTTTTACTGTATGCAATCCTCCCTACAAAATTTTTATTACTATTACACAAAAGGATAATAAAGTGAAATACACCTTCCCCTCTCTATTTGTGTGTCTTTCTCTACTCTGTAACCAAATATAATGTTTTCCTGAGAGGAAAGTAATAATTCCTGAGAAGTCCTGTGTGGCATGGTTGAACTGATCACCAAGCCAGCTGAAAGAGCAGTCACTGGCTTGATACTGAAGGTTTAGTGCTTTGTCAGTGTCTGTCACACCTATCCCACCCAGAATCTATCTGTCAAACATCAAGGGGCAGGGATCTTATTGAAAAAATTATTACTCAAGCTTCACAAGAAAATCTCTCTATGAAGATCAAGGGCATTTCCTCCTTAATTATTATTTGACTACGCATCCTATTAGAAAATTTATTCAATACTGATGCAGAAATTTAGCAATGCCCCTCCTCTGCCTTTCTCACTCCCACACTGTGTGCCCAAAACAAAATTCTTCCTGAGATGATATCAGATGGAAACAACAATACACCCCATTAATTACTCTCTCTAAGGAAGAGGCATGTGACACATCCTACAGAATCAGCTCAAAAGACAGAAAATCCAGAGCACTCATTATATACTTTCTCCTGACGCAGCACATTAAAATTTGAAGAAAGAGGACCATCTCATAAAGTCAGCAAAAAGGAAAACAAAACAAAGCTCCTAGTTGCACACCTCTGGCCCTTGGAAGATTATGCATTATGCTACGAATATTGTTTTCCAAACATCCCACGGTGTGGTGGAGGGAACACTGAATTGCTAAATAAAAACCAATCAAGTATCTCAGACTTCCTAGATCCATTTGGGCTTCATCCTGTTGCTTGAATCTCTCTTAAAAGTACCACCTCCCATCAAAGGGTACAGGAAAACTACTTCAGAGACCAAGAAAAATCACTTTGCAATGATAAGAATCATCTCTCTGTTTCCATCACTAGACTAGCACAGCCCACTGAGACTAACTGCAAGTTTCAAAGCCCAGCCTATCTCTCAAGGTACTGAGCATACCCTGGTGACCTCTTTGTTGTATTTAAGCACATTTTATTTTAAATAACTCCTTTTTAAAAATCATATTTATATATTCACTTTACATCTCAGTATCAGCCCCTCTGATCGCCTCTGAATACCATCTTATGTAGATTTCCCCCCATTTCTCTCTCCTCTTCTCCTCTGAGAGTATCACCGCCAATCCCCTATAAGTGAGTATCCACTTACAAGTGAGGACATACCATGTGTGTCCTTTTGGGTCTGTGTTGCCTCCCACAGGATGATATTTTCTCTTTCCTCCTTTGGTCTCGACTTAGCTTCCTTTCATAGCAGCCCACAGCTGTAACCCTCATGCTTGTTACCCCATCACCATATGTCTTTGAGGTTGTTTTGATTACTCCAGTTAAGATATGATACTTTAAAAGTATCCATGCCTCTATCTTTGCATCTTTTTCTAGCTTTCAGGGTGACTGCAGACCAACTACCAAAACAATCTTAGAAGAAATGATAAAAGTCTTTTGGGATGGTATCCATGTGATTCTAGAGATCTGTATTCACATGCACATAAGTTATTTAAAGGATTGACAGACAAAGTGATGCACTGCTCCTGGAAGCCTGTCTCATTTAGGAAAACTGATCATGTTTGTTTGCATTAATTATGAAGCACTTCAAACCACACACAAAACATCACATGTGTAATGCCAAGGTTTAGGAAAAGTCACAATCTCTTTACACTTTAATTAAGTCCATTTTTTCTCTCTCTTTAGGTAGTTATACTGTAACATGGTCAGGGTTCTTAACTGAAATCAAGTGAATCTAGGAAAGAATGCTTTTTATACTTCCTCCAGGAAACAGCGATCAGAAGCTAAAGGCAGAAGTGCCACAGACATGTAGTGCCTTGAAAAAAAGTGAGATATTATTCTAAGATGAACTGAAGAGGCGGCTTGGGTTCATGTTTTCCCTCAAGGTCTTTACTAATTCTCCTCTAGAGCCAAGCTTCCTAAACTGCAGATTACAATCTCACCTAGAATAGACAAACAGAATGCAGGATTCACAAAATATTTGTCAACAGTAAATGGCTTCAGACTCCCAGTGACCAAAGATCAATCGGAATCAAATAGAATATGAACCACAGATGTTTTTGAAAGTGTTTGCATTGTGGCACTTCCCAGAAGTTGGTTCTGAACATACCATATATGCACTTGACAATATACATGCCTCCCACCAGACTCTGGAAATACCTTGGCCCCTATCAGTAATGACTGTATTTTAGAAACTACAGTGTCTTTGCATATACATAAAGGTTCTGCATAATTACAGAAAAACAAGGTTCTGGTATAATTACAGAAAGCTAAGATCTCTAATCTTTCCCAAATATCATTGCTCAGCATGCAAAACTTAACTCCTGTATTTTGAGTTGTATTTTGTTAGAATGTTGGTTTTAAAATTTTCTGTTTGAGTTACTGACTTGATTTTCATTCAAAATCATTAAATGAATTTTGGCTTGGGATTGGGACCGAATTTCCAACATTTCTGAAATGGCACAACATACATTTCTGCCTTTTTTCAATGTGTATTATGTGAAGCTGTGTTCTCAGCACTGACAGTTATCAAATCAAAATATTAGTCAATTCTAAAAAACACTGAATATTCTCTATATTCTGCAGCATCAAATATTCAGCCAACATTAATTCTTTATGTAAAAAGACACCAAGGCGTTCATCTCATTAGTATGCAAATTTGCTTCATATTAATAAATGTGAGATTATCTGCACACCAAAGAATTAAGAAATTGATTTGTGATTTAGTATGAGTAAACTGTTTATTTATTTGTATAACTAGTTTATATACCTATATGCCCCAGATTGCATAGAAATTCCTCACAAAGTTCTGGGTCCTTGACCAAGGGGTTAGCAACTTGGGGCTAGTTCTTAGATTGCAAAATGCTCAAAATGCCTCCAAGCCCATCCATCTTCACTACTTTCAAGAGACGATTTATGATCAACCCCTTCATCCACAATGCTCACCCAGCCACTCAACTCAAGAGACATTGGGAACAAACCGGCTTTGGAGGCAGAGAAGAAAACTCAAGTTACAATGCACTTAATCCTTGCTCTGACCTTCTGCACAAATCTGAGTCTCTAAGCCTCCCTTCAGCTGCATAACAACTGCAGCTAACTTCAACCTCTCCAGCTTGTTTATGGAATGTGTGATCTGTATACACACAGGGTAATTTGTGTCTTAGAGTAGGAACTCAAATAAAAGCAGCTGTTATTCAACAAGCAACATTAAGAAATTTTACATTTATTTGTCTGTGCTATCCTAAGTGCCAGGCATGAGGGCAAGTTCTTTCTGTATAAGATGTTATCTTCTGTAGGAATAAAACAGTAAACTAAGGAATAAGTGAATGAAGGAATGAGTGAATGAATGCTTACAGATTCTAGAAAAGCCCACCCATGAAGGAGTACAATAAGACTAAAATATTGGAAAGTGAAAGAGATGATTTACTTTTACTCTGAAAAACTGATAAGGATTAAGGTATAAGTAGTGATATAATGCAGGCAGGGAAGAAACACATTTACTAAAGCCCTGGGTCAGGTAGACCTAGCTCTTCTTGGGTCTACTCCTATAAGATTAAAACGAATAGAACCTGGGAATAAATAAGAGTCTGAACTTGGTACTAAATGCAATAAAGAGAGTTTTAAATGATATAAACAAAAGTATAATTTGTTTTCAGTGAGCCAGTGTGTGTTGATTGAAAATCATTGAGTGAAGGTTGAAGCAGGTTCAACCAGTTGAAAGTTATCAATGTATGTAATTCCAAAAGATGGTGACATCCATTAAAGTGGTTATCATGACAGTAGTCTCTTTAGACAAACATGCACTATTTGTTTTATCTTATGCCACCATTATGGCATCTGTCAGTCATATCACACTGTGTTCATAGCTCCAACACCCTCAAGTCATAACTGCTCCTACTTTCACCTCTTATATTTACATGCCTTTTGCCTCTTCTTAGATCCAAAGCTCTTAGGACAACCAGGACACACATTGCTTGTCTCACGTGTCAATTTTTTTTCATCTCGTCTATTCTTGTAACAAAAGTATTGCATTTCTGTCACAGCAGTGACAACAACCCATATAAATAAATGACAAGTTTCCAAGAGAGCAATCTGCAAGGGCAATAGTCCTCTGGGATTCCCTTCCTCTCTAGAGAAGTGTTCATCTAAGTCTTCTGAAATGGAGGTGGTTTTTGGTATTCTTCAGAATTCTGCCCAGGCCAGTATGTGGAAATTTTCTGCCTGGTTACCCTGTTCACAGAGAGTTGCTTTACACACCCTTCATGGTCAGAAGTAACCGTCTGGCTTGGGAACCACAGCTGATCATAATTAGCTCTAGTTAAACGCCTCTGTTCATCCTGGCAGGCAGATCACCTACATCAATGCTGCAGCCAGCTTAAGTTTGCTCTGGGGAGCGATTGTGTGGGACAGGTTTTATCTTCAGGGCAAGCTGCCATTGGATGCAGTTGCAGAATCCATAGCTCTGTCCAGTTCAGCTGAAACTGTGTGTGATGGATGAGCTATATGGGTGAATGTCAAAATAATAAGGGCACTCATCATTTGCAGTCACATGGCACCACTCACCCTGGGACCTCACAGAACTTCCTTGGAGTTTTTTAGTTCTGACAGTGCCCCTGTTAGTGATATGTTATTATCCCCACTTTACAGATGAGGACATTGAGTATTGGAGAAATTATGCAGGCTCCCCAAGGTCACTCCACAGGGAACGAAAAGCTTGTAGATCACTTCTAAGCTCTATCAGCTACTACAGCCTCTTGATCACTTGTTTCGTTTCATTTTGTTTTCTTTTCTTTACATTTTAACTTTTTCTTCTGGCTCCAGGCAATACAATATAAACAGAAGAGGCAAGTATTTCCTATACATTCTTTCTTTTAATACTGTGATAAGTTCCCAAATAGTATCTATATGTCATGATTACTGTAAAATCTACAATCTTGAGTTATTCAATCAATAACTAGTCAAGAAGACAGAAAGAAGAAGAATTTCCACAGTCCATCTACTTTCTGTCTTAAATACTGTAAGGACATACTATTATTGTCTGCTCCTTTATTATATCTTGAAGTTTTACTTAAGTTACTAAAATCAGAGAAACTATCTACACAGTTCTATAAACCCCAAGGAAGTAGAAACAGGCATTAACACCCCCTCAACAACAACAACAAAAAATGTCCAGGGAAAGATAGCTTTACTGCATAATTCTACTAGATA
The DNA here is from genome assembly GCA_021653895.1 of Mastomys natalensis. Classification (NCBI taxonomy): domain Eukaryota; kingdom Metazoa; phylum Chordata; class Mammalia; order Rodentia; family Muridae; genus Mastomys; species Mastomys natalensis. The sequence goes on along the minus strand of JAJTUV010000002.1, from coordinate 260,135 downwards.
TTCCAAGAAGAGCTAATACCAAAACTCGTCAAACTATTCCACAAATAGAAACAGAAGGAACACTATCTAATTCACTCTATGAGGCCAAGTCACCCTGATAGCTAAACAGCACAGAGACTCAACAAAGAAAGAGAATTTGAAAACAATTTTGCCTATGAACATCAACTCAAAAATACTCAATAAAAATCTTACAAACCAAGTAAAGAACACATGAAAAACATCATTCACCATGCTTAAATAGGCTTCATCCAGGGATGCAGGGATGGTTCAATTTATAAAAATCCATCAAAATAATCTACTATTAAACAAACTGAAAGAAAAATATCACATAATCATCATTATATTTTAATGTGTACTTGTAAGTAGAAGCACACATCACCAAAAATATGGCCAACATTCTATTAAGTAGAGTAAATGCAGTTTACCACAAGGAAGAGTTACTGTCAAAGGAAAAACAGGATGTTTCCCATTGCATCACATCCTCATACTAGATGGCTTGTTCTAAAAAAAAAATATTTCTTTCTTTATTCTCTCTCTGTCTCTTTCACACACACACACACACACACACACAACACACACACACACACACACACACACACCTGAGGAGGCCAAATAGGATGTCAAACTCCTTGAACCTTGAGTTATAGACAGCTAGCTATAATGAGATACCTAATGCAGATGATGAGAACCAATGTTTAATCATCTAAAAATGTGTTAATTTCTCTTGTTAGTGATCCATTGTTCTAGCCCTTAGAAGGCTTCTTGTTTGAGAACATTCTGGTCTGAAATTTTGATAAGATATATTCATCTCAGAGTAGTGGCTCAAAATTCTTGGCATAGGCAACAAATATGTAGCATGAACATTATTCAGTATGAGAGATAACTGGCTTATTAAGACAAAACAAAATGAAAAAAGGTAACTTGTTTTTATATCAAAAATAGGAATTAGTGTTTTTTTTTAAACTGTGAAATTCTCTGTCTTCATTCCTAATGAATCTGAATAAGGAAATTAGAAATTTTAAAATGGGAAAAATGTACCCAGCTAGGAAGTTTTAAAATCCTTCCTTTGGAATGCATTTGATCCCATTTCTGTTCTTTGTAGGATTAAAGAGTTAATGGAAAGGTGAAGGGCAGAGAGAGCAAGCCTGAGACAGATGTGAAGAAAGGGAAATTTGTTTTCAAGGCCCTGCTGTGACCTTTTCTCCATTTGCTTTCTTGTACTCTGGTAGCATGTGCATCTAAAAAAATCTAGAGTTTGGAGTAGGAAAATATTTTGCCATTTTAAAAGATGTGTGTGTGTGTGTGTGTGTGTGTGTGTGTGTGTGTGTGTGTGTAAAATCTTTTTAAATGCCCTGATCTGTTACTATAAGATGTTAACCATATTATCCGATTATAGAAGAAAAATATGTGAAAGTCTATATGAATTGATAGTATACCATTAACCCCTGACATATTCTCAAGGACAGGCAGATACATTGACTGGGTTAGTTGGGAACAATACTCAGTACCCTAATTTGCCTTGATACCTTTGACCCTCCTTGTATTATTTCTTTACTATGCCCTCTGTTGGTCCAAAGAAAGCTGATTCTCCCACAGGCTGTGCCCACTTCCTATTTTCCTTCATCCCTGTTCTCATCCTGCAATCCAGTCCTCTTATACATCCCTGAACTGCCCATTGACAAGTCAGAGCCCCAGAGTCACCCTCAGGTCAATCAGAATAGCAGCCTCCCTTCTGCCTGCCTTATTTCCTAAAATTATGAAACAGAACAAATAAAGGGGAAATCCAGATTAGGGTATAAATTGTAGCATGCAATAAATAAATTTTAAGTTTTGAACATTGCTATTATTGTTTCTTATAGCTTCACTGAGGGATGATGATGTACTTTAATTGCTCACAGTAAGATATTAGTGACAAAGAGCAAATGCTTTACCTCTGCTAGGTAACATTGGTTCCTTTTAATGAAAGACTTTAATGCCTTAATCCAAAATTGGAAATGCTCGTGAAAATTCAAAGCACAGGAAGGGACATGGAGGGGAATTCATTTGAATGACAAACTTCTAAATTAGCTTCTGTAAGCTTAACTTTCAAACAAGAATCATCTCATCCCATTTTTGGATGTTGCACAGCATTCAAGGTGAACTTGACTGAGTGAGTATAGAAGAGAACTTGATCCCTTGGCCACTAAACAGCCTGGTCTGTCTCTGTTTACAATACTGAGAAGAGTCATTCTCCCAAACAACATACTTCATGTAAGCCTGTCACTGTCTCATCTTTATAGCTAAGACAAGCTTTATGCTGTAAGTATCAGCTGTCTGGAAAGGGGTGCTATTCTTTGTGTCATTTGCAGCGTGTTAGCTATGCTGAGCAGTGCAAAATATGCAAAGAGACATCCTTCTCCACCAACAGGAAATGCTACCAAGCAAAGGTCTTCTTTCATATAGAACTGTCTTCTAGGTGTTTTAGAGGAAGCTTGATACAAATTTAAAATCCAAGTGCCAAAATGCTGATAAAGGGATAAGGTTTTGGTACTGATTTTCAATGCTTTCAATGATGTGCTAAGTTATGCCAAGCCACAATGAGGAAGAACATTAGGCTTCCCCTTTAAATGACACCAAAGGATTGACTAAGGCAATAGAGATTAATTAATACTGTTAATAACAGGAATAATATATTACTTTCACCAACAGCAAACTGATATACTATTGATCTGCATTCAAAGATACCTACCACAACAGTATACACTATCAGACAGATTTTATTCTACAGTAATAATTACAAAGTGATTAATGTAAAGATATGTTGTAATAATTTTGTTTATTTCTATCATTTGCAGAAGGATGGTTATGTACAATAACTGGAAAACACTAGGGTCAATTCATAAGAAAAACGGGCTGGAAACAAATGGATAGCATTGAAGAAGATTAGCTCAAGCAATGACAACTGTATATCTACTTTCCTTTTGCTATGATAAGGCATTTTGACCAAAGCAACTTAGAGAAGAAAGGGTATGTTTGTGTCTTATGGCCAGAGGAAAGAGGGATGATGGAGGGTAGTAGCAAGTGGCAGAAGACTGAAGCAGCAGCCAAGAGAGACCAATAGAAAGCAAGGGGAACACCTGGGAATGGTAGGATGCTTTTGAAATCTCCAACTTGCCTCCAGTGACATAACTTCCTCCAGCAGGACCATACCTCCTAATCCTCCTAAAAGTAGCCACCAACTGGTGACCAAATATTCAAATGCCCACAACTTCTAGATACAACCTATTCAAACCATCCTAATAATCAAGGAGGTATATTGCATTTATCCAGCCAGCCAGCCACCCACCTATCCATCCACCCACATACATACATACATACATACATACAAACATACATACATCATACACACACATCCATCCATCCATCCATTCATTCATTCATCCATCCACCCACCTATACATCCATTCATCCATCCATCTAATCTCTTGTCCTGCTAATCTATTTTACTTCTCTGTTCTATTTATGCCTTTTGAAATAGCCTATTATGTGATCCTGTTTGGTCTGGAGCTCACAGATATCTGCCTGCTTCAGGCTTCTAAATGCAGGGATTAAGAGAGTGCACGACCACACCCAAGCCAATTCATATTTCTTACACGACTTTGTGCTCTTTTATTTCCAACATATATATATTGAGAATAATTCTTTGATTCTACATTCAATATTCTCCAAAGTAGATGGGAATAACAAAGATAATTTGGACCCAATAACTATCCTGTATTCTCATATATTTCATGCAACAATAAAGTTTGTGTTTATCAATAAATTGAGACAAAATGATGTCTTTTACTTCTAGGTCGAGGCACATAGGAGACATCCATCCTATGTTAGCCTTTTGTTACTATAATGAACTGGCCAAAATGAACTACTTATAAGAAGGAAAGCTTTATTTTAGGCTCACAATTTTAAAGTTTCCAGTTCATTATGTGTTAGCTCTATTGTTTGTCTGTGCCAAGCCAGTAGATTTTGGTAAGAACATATCCTGAAAGAAAATCAATTGTCTCATGGCCAGAGAGCAAAGACAGCAAGGAGATGGCTGAGGGTCACAATCCCCTGCCAAAGAATGACTCTAATGATCTGAGTACTCCCCACTAGATCCCAGTTCTCCAAAGCCACACCCTCTGCCAATAGTAATATCATGGGGTCCAAGCCTTTTAATAATCGGGCCTGAGGAGATCATTCAACACCCAAACTGAAGCTGTCTCACAGCTCTTCAACTGCTAGACAATTTCAGAAGCTATATTTTTCTTATAATATGCTTCCAGTATGATGAAATCAAGACTACCCAGTTTCACATAAAAGAGAAAGGACATACGGTCCTAGATGGATCCACCAATGTTCTGATCCTCTAACAATTGCTGTCAAGTTTTCAGGCCAACATATATTCTCAACAGTAGCTTCACTCTGACCTTTTGGAGTCTGTTTCCTTACTTATAAAACAGGTCAGCCTACTCTCTGGCATTCTTCCATTCAGTTTAAGTTTTTGACCATATAGAAAAGAAAAACCCTAATGACTAAGCCTAAACTATACTTCTTTCATATGTACATAAGCTGTATTTTCCAATCATTAATATTTCTAGACTTTTGATGGATGCGTCTTCTAGAGACTTGTTCCCTCATTGTATTGGAAATACATGTTTATGCATCTTTCCGGTTTTGCATAGGATTGTGATCTCCTTTGAGGGTGGGAACCATCTTTTTTGATCACTTTATCACTGTAACCAGAGACAAGGTTTAGCAATCAATACTTTTTTGTTGTTGAAATGTAGTTGTGAGTATTGAAACTTTGCAATAGCTCATCTATTTCTGCCCTGCTACCATAAAGAAATATTGCCATAGAAGACGTATAAGGAGTGTTAAAGAGTAGAGGTACATACAGAAGAGGAACGGGGGCTGAGGCAGAAGGAATAAAAATACAATAGAGAATACTGGCAATGAGAATGAAGATAACTTATTGATGTCAGAGGGAGCACAGGGAAGGCTTGAGGGAGTTAAGCCATATAACATGGTCGAAAAGTTCAGTTCAGAGCACAGGGGTCATCCCACAGTAGAACACATAATCATGTTTTGAAGCAGAAAATGAAAAGTGTCTGTGAATTGAAGGTTCACAGATTGGATGATCGTGTCTCCAATATTATGAGGTTTTTCTTTTTCTTTTAACCAGGGCCATGCATTGTGGGGACTTAGGGAGAATGAAAATTTGAGGTTTGACGGCAGGGCCTCAACTCTCCAGATGTCTGGGCCAAGGAAGACATGGCAGGGTGAATTGGTCAGGATGCTGGTGACAGTTTCAAACTTGTTTGACAAGTAGAACTAGACAGAATGATAGGCCTATGTGCCAAGTGGAGAATTGAGCCTCTGGTATTGTCTCAACTAATATAATCAGGGAAAGACAACATCCTATTCAGGCCATCATGGCAAATATCTAACCAAGGTTAAGAATCCCAATAAGGTAGCCTCCTCTTTTCTATGTGTTCCTATGAAGGCCATTTGTTCTATTACTGGTTAGCAAGTGAGCTTTACCAATGCTTCCCATCAATGAAAAGCAAAGCCTTAACAGTCTCTACCTGCTGATCCTGTTGACTCTCCCCTTGATTAAGCCTAAATCAAGCCAGAACAAAAAACGGTATCTGTATAAATCTCTGTCCAGACTGAGTATTAAGTTGTAAGGTAACAAAACAAAGCCAACGAACATATCAAAAACAAAGACTGTTAGAGAACAACGTGTTTAGGAACTGCTGATGTGCTGAGACATGACTCTATCCCCTCAACTCAGGTACAAAAGTGAGAAATGAAGTTCAAAGTCAGGAAACAGTGGCACTAGAACAGAAAAGAAGGATCAGGGGTAGGATAGCCTTATCTATCTCAATTTTTCTCTAGGTATTTTCAACAGTCATGGGTCTTCCTAATGTTCTGTCTCACTGGGCATACTTATTGATATCTGTAATTGCAGGAATTACAAGACCGAAGCAGGAGAGTAAGATTGAAGCTAGCATGAACTTCCTAATGAGATTCCAACTTACAAAAGAAGATTTTGCTTCTACAGATTGAACAGTGAATACATGTTTCCCTGATTACTTGAAATACATGATGTTCTTTCTTAGCACTTTAGTTCCAAAATCAATTCTGCCTTAGAAATTTATTTTTGGTTGGGAATTGTCAATTTCTATTATTTGTGATCTTTATTCTTGACAATTTTGCAGATATATGCAATAAAATTCATCCCACTTACTTGTCCATTTTCCTTTAAATCACCTCAATGTGTCTGTCTCCCTCCAAATTTCATGCAATCCTTGTGTATGTGTGTGTGTGTGTATTTGTATGTGTGTGTGTGTTTGAGAATTTCATCCATGACTACTGTAGTCATATCATTTCTGCCCATCCTTCTTTACCTTCAAAGTCTTTCTATGCCCCCCCCCACTTCTTGAAGTCTATAAATGCATCTTTTTACACTATTATTGATGTACACGCATGTATATTTACATGAATACAAATGGCTGAGTCCCTTTGATATTGCACACACATAACATGGGAATTTTAAGTAAAGATAAAATATGCTTCACTATGACCTTTTCAAACAAGGCTAATATGGTTTATTCTTTGTCATCCTCCTCTCCTCTCCCTCTCTCCCTTCATCTAGTTTAAGTCTCTCCTTTTACCTACTTTCACTTTCATAGTACCTGTATCCTAACAGCCACTCTTCTAGACCCCTCCCCCATTGGTATATTTTTGCTTGCGTAAACCGAGCTATATACTCACATCTGAAATTTACAGTCATACTACCCTGAACAGGACTAATGTCATGATCGCATTTGCTTTTGGATTTTAGAAACCAGATGGTTTAAACTTCTCTGTGAGTCATCCAGCAGAGACTGTCTATATATTATCTGATTCTCCCTCTTTCATATGATATCAGCAGAAGCTTCTGGGACATCTCAGCCATTTTCATTTTCTCAACTATTCTAGTCCAGAATTCCTCACTTTAATACCACTGGCTCAGTGGGTCATCCAGTCCCAAAGAACTAATTTGTGGTGGCTCATGTTGCTTGTTACTTTGATTAAATGGAGAGATTCCTAGGGTATTAGTAGATCACCACTCTGGGTGTGTTTACTGGAGTGTTTTCAAAGATACTGAAGTAAGTAGGGAAGTCTCACCCTAACTGTAGCAGAACTAGGGTAAAGAAAAAGAAGGAAGCCTGCTATAACAGGCACATCTTCCATTCCTGTCTTTCAAGTGGTGGACAACTTCCCATGACACACATCTGTGTCGATATAGTATACACTCCCCACCAAAGACTGTGTCTTTGAAACTTGTGAGCCAAAATAAGTCCATCCTTAACATGTTTTCCTTTAGATGTTTGTTATCTTGACACAAAGTAACTAACATGTGAATGTTTTCTCCTTTCTAGCTGACTCCTAACTTTTAATTTAGACTGCTGGTGTCATTTGAAATTGCTAATTTCATAGTTGTTTCTAAGCCATTAATCTATTCTTTCTGATTACTTCATCATTTAAAACTACTTTTTCCATTCATCTAACCATGTTTACTAACATAATCACCTTTTCAGGTTTAATGTGGAAAGGAAAATATCCAGTCAACAGCCTCTTGATACTTCCAGCTGTTTAACTGTCCATGAAGTGATTGGCCAGGGGATATGATGTAATGATTCTCTTGTAGTTCCATGATCCCTTCTGGGATAGAGACTTATTTCCAAACCAACAAAGTAGAATTTGAGAGTGAAAGCAAAACATTCACTGTGGAAGAAAGAATGGGTGACACTAGGTATGTTTGTTTAAACACTATCAAGTAACTCAAATAAGAAAATTATACAAATTATTATTGTGATTTCATTAGTCTTCCAACAAAGTTTATGTTAGTACTTTAGGAACTCATTTGGCCTTTTGAATGTTTATTATAGATTCAGAGCTATAATTCATGCATCTGACCTTGTTCCACACAGAAAGAAAAATAACTCCACAGTATAGTATAATTCTAGAATGACTAGATATGGGGAAGTAGAAGGTGGAAAGCTCAAATTCAAACCTAGAGCATCACATAGCTTTGGTGGAAGTTAGGAGCTAGTGGCTCATATTTGATATGATTTGGGATGCTGCTTCCCTCAAATTTCCATCTTTACCTCCCTATTTTGGTAAGGGAGTCATTGTGTTTCAGTAGCGTATGGTTGCTTGGCTGAAGATTACAGGACCTGGCTTCCTTTGTAGCTTTGTATCTGAGGGAAGTATGGATTCAGTGCCCTGTGGGAATCTTTTAGCCAGAACAAGAACTCTACTACCTTTTGTCCTCTGTCCTATGTCCTCAAATGTTAGAGTAATCCTCTGACTCCAGTCTCAGCCATGTCAGCTAGGAGAGACGTGGTATCATCCCTACAGTTTGGTGAACGGCTTTCCTGTGCTGCTTTCTCTAGTGGTTCCTCTCACATTGCTACTAATGCTGGTCCTCCTGTAGAGCAGAGGGTGGGAGCATCCAGGAACTGTACAATCAGAGAGACAATATCACATTTGGCAGCTTAAAAAAGTCAGCCATTTTCCTAAGCCCGTTGTAGGAACTGCAGCCTTATTGACCTCAGAGTTCTCAAAGGGTCCTCTTCTACCTAGAAAGGTATCCATTTCTGCATCTAGTTTCTCTGTTTTTGTTAGTCTCAGCTGTGAAAATTTATGCTAGTATAATCTTTCTCTGCACTTAGATCTTGGTATAAAGGTCCTTAGTTACACTATTTTTGTTAATGGTTGCTTAGCCACATATTTAGAGTAGTTTTCAGATATACCTGTTTCATCATTCTGCAACTTGGACTTGCCTGAAAGATTTCCAAGTCTGTAACATTTTTCTTAATAACACCTTCAAAACATTTCTCTTTTTTTACTTTCTACTGTAAGTGGTCAAGAAAAGTCAAGCCCCTCCCGTTTTTAACATATTACTTAATAATCTTTTCAAAAATTATCCAACTTCACTCTTTATGATCTGTCCATTCCACAACCAACCAAAATAGGAGCACAATTGATTTAAATTCTCCCTTGCTTTACAATAAGGCTAGTCTTTCCTGTATAGTCTAATAAAAATGTTCATGATTTCTGTCTGAATCTTGTCAGAACCATTCTTAATGTCCACATTTCTATTGATTAGAAGCACAAAATTATGTATGCCTTGTAAGAAGATAGAGATTTTTGTGAGTGTCTACCCTTCTCTGCACCCTCTCTTAGTGAAGATACATTTCACATCTTTCACAGAAGTATCAAGCTCTATTATGACCTTCAATGTTCATTTAGCCACTGAGCAGTTACTAAGTTGTCACAACATTATCATTTGTTAAGGAACTAACCAAGTGTTAGTACTAGGATGCTGCCAAATGATAGACCCTGTAATTAGCAGGAAATGTATATATTAACTTAGGTATGAGGAGACCAAGATGGGTAGAGCCTGGAGAAGAACAAAGGAGAAAAGAGAGGGGAGGAGAGGAAAAGAGAGAAGAATGAGAGAGTAGAGGAGGGTAGGGGAGGGTAGAGGAAGGTTGAAGAAGGGAGAGGAGAAATGAGAGGAGAGAGGAGATGAGGGAAAAGGAAAGGAGAGGACAGGAGAAGAGGGGATGGCAGAAGGAAGGGAAAGGGAGAAGGGAGGGTAGAGAAGAGAAGGAAGAGGAACAGAGAGAAGAGGGGAGGGGAGGGAAGAGGAATGGAAAGAGGAGGGGAGGGGAGTTAAAGGAAGGGAAGGGAAGGGAAGGGAAGGGAAGGGAAGGGAAGGGAAGGGAAGGGAAGGGAAGGGAAGGGAAGGGAAGGGAAGGGAAGGGAAGGGAAGAGGAGTGGGAGTTTTCTCATGTCATTACAGAAGCCAAACTCCACAGTCTACTATCTATTAACTGGATACCTGGGAAAGCCTGTGGTGTGCAAGAACACTGTGGTGTGCATGAAATCAACCAACCAATGATAGGAATGCAAGTCTGATAGTGAAGATGAGAAGAGAAATGGCAGAGAGAAGAGAGAGAGAGAGAGAGAGAGAGAGAGAGAGAGAGAGAGAGAGATCAAAGTCCTAGTTCAAGCCCTAATCCCAAGAGAGTACAAATCTAACCTCTCTTAACCTCTCTCTCTCTCTCTCTCTCTCTCTCTCTCTCTCTCTCTCTGTGCAATTTGGTTCATCCATGAGTTGGATGAAGTCCACCCATACTTCAGAGGGCCATCTGATTTATTCACTTTACCAATTACCAATTTAGCCAATGATATTTTCTAGAAACATACCTACAGATAAGAATTAGCTAGATGCTAAGCATTGCATAGTCCAAAGAAGTTGGCTTAAGCAGTTAAACATCACTCCCTATAATTTACAAATCTGTATCTACTCCATCTCTCTCTTTTTTAAAATTCTTTTTATTCGTCTCTCATATAGTACATCCTGACCACAGTTTCCCCTCCCTCCTCTCCCCTAGTCTGTTCGCCTTCTTCTCTCTTCTCCCCCAGATCTAATCCTCCCCTGCTTCTGTCTCCCATCAGAAAATAGCAGGCCTCCCAGGGTATATCAAACAAACACAGCATAACAAGTTACAATAAAATCAGGCACATGCCATCACATCAAGACTGGACAAGGCAACCCAGAAGGGAAAAAAAAGGGTCCCACAAGTAGGCACAGAGTCAGGAATAGCCTGTGCTCCCACTGCTAAGATTACCACAAGAACACCAAGCTACTCAGCCATAACATAAATATAGAAGACTTAGGTCAGACCCCCTACAGGCTTCCTAATGTATGCAAGTTCTGATGAGTTGATTTTTGTGTTCTCATAGGGTCCCTGACCCCTCTGGTTCCTCTCATCCTTCCTCTTCTTCCTCCACAGGACACCCCAAGCTCCACCTAATGTTTGCCTGTGGGACTCTGCATCTGTTTACATCTGTTGTTGGATGAAATTTCTCTAGTCTCTTTGATGACAGTTTTGCTAGGCTTTGGTTCCAGAACACTTTACATGCAGGACAAACTGTAGGTTGAACATTTTGTGGCTGTACTGGTGACCCAATCCCTCCACTTGAGGCCTTGCCTGGTTAAAGAAGATTGAAAGTTCAGGATCTCTGTTCCACATTAGTAGGGGTCATTGCTAGTGTTATCCTTCTAGGTTCTATGAAGTTTCCACTGTACTAGATTTCCATCTCACCTCAAAAATACCCTCCAATTCCAGTTCATTCTCTCAGTATTTCCTCCCTCCCTCCCTCCTTCCCTCCCTCCCTCCCTCCCTCCCTCCTTCCCTCTCTCTCTCCCTCCCTCTCTTCCTATAAACTGATCCCTCCCTCCTGTACCCAACCTCACCTGCCCCCCCACCTGGAAAATCTCTTCTATTTCCCATGTTAGGAAGATCCTAGCATATCCTCCTAAGCCCTTCTTGTTACTTAGCTTCTCTATGTCAATAGATCCATGGTTGCCTTTTACTCTACAGCTAATATCCGTTTATAAATGAGTGCATATGACATTTGTCTAACCAAGCAAGTGAAAGACCTATATGATAAAAGTTTCAAATCTTTGATGAAGGAAATTGAATAACATCAGAAGATGGAAAGATTTCCCAGTTCTTGGATTGGCAGGATTAACATAGTAAAAATGGCTATCCTCCGCAAAGCTATCTCCAGATCCAATGCAATTTGTTTCAAAATTCCATCACAATTCTTTACAGACCTTGAAAGAACAATCCTTAACTTCTTATAGAAAAACAAACAAACAAAAAAAATCCAGAACAGCTAAAACTGTCCTGTACAAGAACTTCTGGAGTTATCATTATTCTTGATTTCAAGTTGTACTATAAAACAGTAGTAATAAAAACTGTATGGTATTTGCATAAAAAGAGACAAATTGATTAATGAAATCAAATCAAAGACTCAGACATAAATCCACGCACCTGTGGACATCTGATTTTTTATAAAGAAGCCAGAAATATACAACAAAGAAAAGAAAACATACTCTGACTCTTTATTTCATAGCCTTTGACTGTCAGAGTAAGGTGGTGGAGTAAACCTCTCAAGGAAATCATCTCATTTCTTTTTCATATTATTCTAAGATTACTTTTGTTCTTATAATACTAGAAACGATATGTTCAGACTCCTCTGCTGTTTGTGTGCACACGTGTTCATGCATGTGTGTAGCTGTGTACATATAAGTACTTGGATAAGATGAGTGGAGCAGAAAAGCAGGCAGCTTAAGAAAGTATTGGAAGATAATTCCCCATTTTAGTCCTTGTGATTTTCATGATACAATATCTAGGAAAACACAGAAAGAGACAAGAGCACATAATAAACCAAGAAAGTAAGATTGACAACTAATCTACTGCCAAAATCTTAGAGGAATTTCCTCTAATTACAATATTCATGAAGTGGAAAAGAGAAACACAATTGTCAGCTGATATTAGCACATAACTTGTCACTTGCAGGAGACCAAAACTGCCAATGTGAAGGACATAGCAGAAGCAGACCTCCACATTCCCTTTTCTTTGGGTGGAAAATGCAGAATCCATGAAAAATAGCAGGCACAGAACTGTCAAGCCATAACTGTACTAGACACAATGTGAACACTGACTCCAAAGCATCTGTGCATCTTTGCATATATGCATACATGTGCATTCATGTATATGAATGTGTATATGTGCATTTTAGTCCAGGTTCCTCAATTTGGATTGCTCTTTAAAAATATACTCAGAGACAGAAATTTTCAGGAATGTTTTAAACCTGAGGGCAACAGAGTTTTATGGTGACATATTTATATTTTGGAGAAAACCTAATAATTGGCACTATTGATCCAGAATGTAAAACCAAGTTACTACTTTAGATTACCCACAAATAATTTTTTCAGGTCATAATTATAGCAAATATTTACTATAAACATTGAAAATGGAGACCTTGTTTACTGTCATGCTGCTTAAGTTTTACCCTACATTTTACAAGCCAAGTGACCTGCATGATTAAGTTAATATAGAAGTCTGTCAATTCTTCCTCATGCTATATACATTTGTGTGTGTGTGTGTGTGTGTGTGTGTGTGTGTGTGTGTGTGTGTGTGTATTTTTTTTTTCAGGCCAGCTGTGGCATATACCCATAATCCCAATGAACCTGAAACAAGAAAATTGTTAGTTCAAGTTTGAGACTTTAGAATTAGAAAAATTTCTGCATGTTGATGTGCTTAAAACACTTCAGTCTGTCATATTTTTTATATTATTACCAAATCTACACATCTGATGGAGAATTAAAAAGCAATTAAGATTTAGAAAGCAAACACTTATAGAGTTACAAAGGGAAACAGAAATTGGAAATGTTTTCTGCTCTGTAATCTCAATAAAATAAAAAAGTACAGACTCTGAATAAAAAAGATGAAAGATGAGATTATATGGAAATAATTTGAGATAAGAAGGGATGAGTTTAAGAGTAAGGAAGAAGCATAACAGGTTGGAAGGATAAAGATTAGAAGAAGATTAAAGTTGGAATAAAAGAATAGAAATCTGCATTTAAAGTAAGAAAGGGCAACATTAAGACTGTATAAGTCATGATGATGAGTGTAAACTCTGGGATCTGCAAAAGAAATGCACACTGAAGAAGAAAACCTCACAGACACACATATCAGTGACAGAATGAAGGCCTGCAAGAAAAACAGGTCAGATATGAGTATTCTCGGCTCTTATAAAGGCACACCGTTATAGTTACAGAAAATATATGCTTTGTAAAGATAGGCTTGATGATGCATATTGTATGTATACAATGAGACAGTGTTTGCAATAAAAGGAATTAATAATGTGGGATGTGTATGTGGCTGGCATTTGAATTTTCAATGTGCTTGTGATCAGAGCTCCTTGTCACTGCATGAATATAATGTGCACTTTAAGGAAAAATATGAAATTTCAGAGAAAAACAAATAAATATATATTTTTTAAATTTCACATTTTACTGCAGAGAAATACTAGTAACTACACAATTAATACTTAAAAACTGTGTATTTGAGACTAAACATGAACATTTTTAAAGAGATCATGCAAGCATAGAAAATATTAATGGGATGTAATAGTGAATGGCTAGCCCATAATTTTCTTTATACATTTTCTGCTCAAAAGCAGGATTTAGGACTGGGAATATGCCTTAGTGGCAGCATGCTCTCTTATCATGTACAAGATGCTGGGTTAGATACCCCACAAACAATCCAGAAACACAGGCGTTTTCAGTTGGAGTCTAGGATCAAAGCACAGTGACCATTTGAAAAATTCAAGTAATTGTAGAAACTTATGAAAACTGAAGAAAATTTAATACTGCCCCAATTCTCATTAACTCAGAAACAATTACTGCTGCCATTTTGAAGACTATTCTTGAATACATCTTTCTATTTAAATAGAAATCAATACAAACAGAATGATATAGAATTGGCCAAAGGTAAATATAGAAACAAATTGAGGTAGAAATACATTTAGCGAATCTCTTCATATGAAGTGATTATATGAACATTCTCTTTATATAAGCAATGTTACATGAACTACTTTTAAAATTTAAAGTACTTTACATATTTCAAGCCAAATAATACAGATTTGTTTTGATCACATTCACAGCATTAAGTTATCATGTAGCTCTAGACCTTGATTCACTTAATTCTGAGCTTAGTCATGGAAAAACACTTATTTATTTGGTCGAGCTCCCAAACTCAGCTTCCTCAAATTTGTTTTGTGTACTTGGGTTAAATGGATGCACTAAGTGGTAAGCTGAGGACAGGGGTCCAAATCAGGAAAAGTGTTGACAACATTGTGAGAACTATGTAAGGAACTGCCATTTGTTTTTAGATTACACTTCATCTTTTCAATGAAAATAGGATTATCATGAAGACAAAGAGTATTTATTTTATAAATTATGACTTTTTTGATTCTCAACAGTCTGAGGATGAAGGATTGAAAATGTCATCCTTAAGAACTGAAATTGAAAATTATGCAATAAAATATCTAAGACTTGGGAAGAAGATCACACAAATGACAAAAAAAGAAAGCAGTGTCAGTGTCATGTGAATTTAAGACATAAGTTAGCAGCATCACAGGAGCATATTATACTGGTGGTAAATACTGGATATGTAGTCCCAAAGGGCTTAGATACGAGAGAAAGAACATCTGACATACTACAACTGGAAACTGAATGTTGAACAATGTACTGATACAAGCTCTGCTCAGAAATATACAGAGATACTCATTGTTCACAGTCTGTATGTTTTATTTGCCACACTGGAATTATCTTCATCTCTTCCCACACCTTATTGAAAAATTAAAAATAGTGGAGTTTTTTTCATACAATATATTCTGCTGATGACTTCTCCTCTCCAGTTCCACCCAGATCGTCCCTACCTCCACACTTATCCAAATCCCCACCCTTTCTTTTTCTGTCTCATTAGAAAATAAGCAGGCAATGAGAGAAAAGCAAACAAAGCATAACAGAATGAAACAAACAAAACAACAGAAAAAAAGCACAAGAAACATACAGCTACAGGCATACACATGCGCACACACATGTACACACACATATACACACAGAAATCCCACAAAAACACAAAATTGAAGCTCATAATATATAAGTAAAAGATCAGTAATGTTTAAAAAATGCCCAACGAAAGCATTAGAAGACAAAATCCTCCCCAAAATAGTATTTACTGGTTTTTGTTGACTATCTATTATTGCTGGGCATGGGGCCTAATGTTAAGTGTGGTTTGTAGACTCACCTACACTCCATTGGAGAAAACTAGCTTTTCCTTTATGAGTGATTCTCAATTGGAGACAGCTTCTGAATTAGGGATGGGGTTTATGTCTCTTTCCTTCTCAGCACTGGGGCCTCATGTGGCTGAGAGCTCTGCAGGTCTTGTTCACTCTGTGACAGTCCTTCTGAGTGCATATGCACACTTGCCAGTTTTGAGTGTCTGTATTTGTTCCTATCTACTGTACAAGGAAGTTTCTCTTGTGATGGCTGAGCTGGGCGCTTGTCTATGAGCATAACACTATGTCATGAGGAGTAATTGCTATATTCCAATAGTATGACAGTAGTATTTGGCTTTCCACTACGTCCCTGGCCTATCTAGTCTCCTGCTCATTGGACACCGGAGCAGTTACAGGAATGAACTCCATCTTACGGAATGGTCCTTAAATCCAATCCAATTGTGGTTGGTTACTCCCACAGCTTTTGTACCACCATTACAGCAGTGTACTACACAGACAGTAGAACATTGTAGACCAAAGGGTCGGTGGCTAGGCTTTACATTTTTCCTTTGGAAATGTTCAGAGTGTCTTCTGGTACTAGTCAGTAGGAGTTAAGGCTCTAGAGAGGCACCAACTTGATTTCTCCACATTCAATGAATTATGCAGATATTCTCTTCAGAAAAATGACAATACCCTCAATTTATGAAGAATAACCAATAAACTTGGTAATAGCCTGGGTTTTAGGGGTGTTTCCTATGAGGCCTATCAGTCCAACAACTTAACCATAGATTATATACTATTCTTATCACTGGAGGCTTCCTTTGGTGAGGAAATGTCTATTTAGGGCTTTGTTTCTCCTGTTATTTGATAATTCCATTAATAAACTGTCTTTATATCTTATTCATAGATTTCATTTGATTCTTTACATTCGTTTTATTAAGCATCATCTTTTTGTTTTAAAAAAAAATATGTCTTTCACACATTTTCACATATGTAAGTCAGAATAAAGCAAAAACAAATTGCCCCACATCATCTTACCAGTCAGATATATGCACAGATTCTCAGTGGGAGAAATAAGTTATTACAGCTATGGCAGAAAACAAAATAGATCTGCCATAGAACACAGCTATCTCACTTTCAGGTGCACATTTTTATGAAAATAAAAATGAAATCAACATAGCAAAGAGATACCTGCTGCCTAAATTTATTCCAGCACTATTCACAGCAGCTAAGCTATAGATACAAGCAAAGTCATGATCATCAGATGAATGGATAAAGTAGTTTTTATATACAATGAAATATTATTCCACCATAAAGAGCAATTCAATCTTGTCATTCCCAGCAAATGAATAGAACCTGATGCTGCTGTGTTAAGTGAACTAAGCCAGACATAGACAGATAAAATCGGCATGTTCTGCTTCATGTTTGGGATCTTCATAAGAATTGCCCTGCATGACTGTCAGAGACTGCATGGATAAAGGGATGCTAATTTGATTATAACATACTGTAGGTCATGATATAAAGTGATACTAAACCCTAATAACATGTATACTTTATATATATGTTAGTCATATGTAAATTAAATATTTAAAACCTGACATTTATTTTATCTATTTAAATAAATAATGAAGTTTAAGCATACTGATACTAGCATGTTCATGGTAAATTCTGAAAGGTTTAGTTTAACTATATATCAATTAACAGAGGGCAAGCAAGAGTGAAAAATTGAGATGGGGGACAGTGTAAGTGAATATGAGCAAAGTACAAATATATATATATATATATATATATATATATATATCCATGATACAACCCATAGACTGTTAAGAAGTTTAAGAAGGAATGCCCAAGTAAGTGTGCTTCAATCCAATTTAGAAAGGGAAAACAATAATCATGGGAGGGAGATTGATGAGGGGAACTAGTTGGGAGAGGGAAGGGGTAGAAGAAAAGGCAAGCAGGTATGGGAGGAGACAGGAGAGAAGCCCAGAGGACCAGGATAAGTGGAAATATGCAGTTGCAAGGGGTATGGTGCAGGGAGAACCTCTATAATGTTCCAGAGACCTGGGATGTGAGAGGCTCCCAGGACTCAATGGGGATGACCATAACCAAAATCCCCAAGAAGGAACCCAAGGACTCCACCTCCAGTAAAATGACAGGATCCCAGTAAAGGAATGGGATCATCAAAATTCCTTCAAAAATTTTCACCTGGAATTGTTCCTGGCTAAAAGAACTCAGCTCAAAATGGAGTAGAGAGAGACGGAAAGGCCATCTAGTGACAAGCACAACTTGGGATCCATCCTATGGGCAGGCACTAAACTCTGGCACTATTACTGATAACATGTTGTGATTGCAGACAGGAGTCTAGCATAGCTTTCCCCTGTGAGGCTTTGTCGGTAGCTGACTGAAACAGATGCAGATAATTACAGCCAACCATTGGACCAAAATCAGGGAACTCTATGGAAGAATTAGGGGAAGGATTGAAGGAGGTGAAGGTGATGGCAACCCCATAGGAAGACCAACAGTATCAACCCCGGACTCCCTGGACCTCTCCAAAACTAAGCCACCAACGAAAGAGCATTCTCAGCCTCCAGCACATTTATAGCAGAGGACTGCCTTGTCTGGCTTCAGTGTTAGAAGACACACTTAATCCTATGGAGATTTGATGCCCCAGGGAAAGTATCCACCTTATACCAGGGGGCTGGGTATTAGGTGACTGAAGGTTGGTGTGTGAGGAAGGTTGGTGAGTGGGGAGAGCAATCTCTCAGAAGCAAGGAAGAGGTTGGTGTGAAGAACTCTTGGTGGGGACCAAGATGGGGGACAACATTTGGAATATAAATAAATAAAACAATTTTAAAAAAGAAAACAAAAAAAAATAGATAATTGCAATCTTCAGGAGTTGATGTCGAGCCATATCTGAGAACATGGCTAATGTAGGAAACTTTGGGAATTGCTTGCTATAGGATATAAAATAACTTGATAGATATTCCCTATGATTTGCAATTTTTAATTTCTGGTTTTATGTGTATCATTTGTTTCAAACTCAGTAGTATTTCCATTGTTCTCTGTAATTGCTCGTACCAATCAATGTTCTTCGTACATTTAGTTATCTCATGTATGTTCCTTCCTCTTTCTTGAACACTCCTAGTCATCTAACTATTGCATCTCAGACCAGAAAGGTGAGAGATGAATGCAGGAAATGGGCTTCTTCTCTTCTGTGTATGCATCCAGGACCCCAACCCATAGAACAGTGCTATCCATCTTGTGTTCATTACTATGCTCTGCTCTCACTAAAACACCAGATGAACAGCTTATAGAGGAACAATATATTTTGGCGCATAGCTTCATTTTCCTGAATCCAGTATAAAATGACTGAGTAGGACTGCTTAATTCACAGTAGAAAGGAAGACAAAGAAAGACAAAAGGGAGACGGGACAGTACGTCCAAAGACTAACACTCATTGGCCTAGTACTTCACCCAGGCTCTAATCCTAAATTTCCAGAACTTCCTTAAATCACTATTAGCTAGGGACCAAAATGTTGACCACATGACGCTGTGAGTACTACTTCATATGTAAACCACAATTGAGTTTAAACAAATATGTATTTCATTTTCTTTTTCTTCCCTGCATCCCCCTGGAATATCTTATAATGCAATACCTGGGAGTGTAAAGGAACTGTGTTGAATATCTCTGTTTCTCTATAGTTTGGGTAAAAGTTAATAGTGAGAAAATGCATATTCAGACATTCATCTTCCACGTAAGATCTGTGTGATACCTGAAAACCCTGTATCCTGAATTCAGAAACCTGAGCACTGGAAAAGAACACCTCATGCTGCAGGTTTGCAGCACCTGTAAATTGTTCATTCTAAACAAGGTCGTCATTGATATATCCAAGATAAACTATGGAACACTTTGCTGATTTAAACTTGCTTAGTTTTGTGTATGACACTGATTAGGAACCTAGAAACACAATATTAAAGAGGCTAACTAAGATCCTGACCTTCTGTGAACTTATAAGTCACTAAAGAAAGGACAGCCATACCAGTGCAATGATGCAGAGCACACATACAGTGAATTATAAAATATTCCAGTATACATTTGCATCTCAGATTCGTAAACAAAAGGACCCCATTTAAAAGTAAAATACAACTCTTATCTGGCAAATTGGAGCTGAAAATAATAATCATGTGATCTTTCATATAAACAAAGTAACATCCTAAATATGTGAGGGGGAAGGAGAGAGAGAAAGAGAGAGAGAGAGAGAGAGAGAGAGAGAGAGAGAGAGAGAGAGAGAGAGAGATTCAGATGAGTGATGGTACCCTCACAAAATGAAGGATTATGCAGTCATTGCCTCTCATGGAACATGAGATTAAGTAGTCACAGGATTCTACCCTCTGGGCATATCAATAGTAGCATTATGAATTGGATATCATTTCAGCACATTTAAGGCTGAAACAAGAAATAGATCTTCTCAACCACCGTGAGTCACCTGATCCTATTTGTGAGGCTCTTGAACATTAAATGGCTCTTTGAAAATAGTCCTTTTATACCTTAAGTACAGCTCAAATCAGAAACATATATATTTTGCAGCTATTTGAATCACAAGATGATTGAGTTTTTGTCAGTTTAAGAGGGATTATCAACCCTGCATATCATATCTTTAAAATGCCTGTAGGCTTTCGTCTTTTACAGGATTTTGACTTGGGAGACTCTGTTGTCTGACATAACTCAGGTTTGGCCATGCATTACCTTGTATATTTCTACATTCTCTTTATATATTTTAGCTACCCATAAATAAGGATTATAAAAAGTGGTTGTAATGTATCGAATGTGCTCAGAATCCTAAAATACATGGATTTGTTTATCTCACATGGCAGTGATTGTAAAAAATGAGTTCCAATTTCTAGTTCTTTTCATTTTCTTAGCCTTATTATACTTTCTGTATACTAGAACGCTTAGGTGGGAAAGTAAATGTTGAACAAACAAGAGAGCATGGTAGAATGGGAGCATGGCTCTTTAAGCTTGGCAGAGAATGGAAGACCTAATTCCAGTTCCTCTAACCACAGAGGCTACATGTTACCCAAGATGAAGTTAAAGCTAGTTCACAGAATCGTCTGGGGATAAAGAAGTTCCTAGCAATAACAAGATTGCCAGGAAAGTATAAAGAGGCAGAGACAATTTTTGGCTCATACGATCTGGGTGACTTATGATCATAATAAAGGCAGACAGGACAGAAAAACCCCAATCTGCCATTCAAATAGTCTGAAATTGAGCTAAGGATGCCAAAGTAAAGTAGAGAGTAAGGCCACTTGTGAAATAGAAAAAAATTAATATTTGATAAAAATTTAATTAATCTTTAATAGTTATATTCCTTGGTAAGGAAAATTATGAAATAAAAAATTAGAGTAAATTGAAATGAATATGTGCTAAAGATTTATTCTTATTTTTTAAATTATGTATGTATGTGTTTTTATGTTGAGAAGTATACATGAGTGCACATGAGTGCACATAACATCCAGAAGACGGAGGTGAATCTCCTGTAGCTGGTGTTAAAGGGGTTGTGAGCTTCACAGTGAGGATGTGAGTGCTAGGAATCAAACTCAGGTCTTTTGTAACAGTATTTACTCTTAACTGTTAAGTCATCCCTCTAGTTCCATGTATTTTTAAAACTATATCAGTTACCTTAACCCATCTAGGCAATAATAGTAAAACATAATGAACTAAACAGAGTACAAGGGAAAGAATTTTTTACAGCATTCCTGAAGCTGTAAAATCTGGATTATGGCACTAGGAGATTTGAGCCAACACCCTGGGGCATAGGTGCTGACTTCTTACTAGTTCCCTGTCTGATAAAAGGGCAAGGCCACACCCTAGGACTGCCTTCTTTCAAGAAGGCAGAATCCTCACTCAGGAAGTCCATGCATTCATAATCTGTGACCTCGAAAAGCCCCACCTCCATCACAGTGTTGTTTATCCTTAAAGATATGAATTTGGGAGTAGCACAAATACTCAGCCCATAACACAGGATTTTAGAGGCAAAGCACAAGTAAGCAATAGTAAAGTGTGGTACAGAGTCAAGAAGATTCTGTCAGGAATGGAGGTGCAGGTCAATAATCCCAGCACTTTGGGGAAAGGGGAGATAAGGCATGAGTGTCCTTAGTTTGTGAATAATATGAGGTATGTAGCCAGACCCTGTCTAAAACAACACTAAAGGCAACCACTACCACAACAAAAACAGAGCAACAAAAAACAAACAAACAAACAGAACCATGGTTTAGGAGAGTTAAAATGATGGATTCTCCTATGCCATCGTTTATTTAGAGCTGAGAGGCATTTATGTCTTCGAAAAGTGCCTGAGTGCTTCTGACCTAGCACTCAGCACAGTGCCATGCACGCAATTTATGGCTGATGAATGTTGGTTCCTTCCTTTGTCTTTTGACACTTGCCCTGCTCTGTGGCATTTAAAAGGCCATGAACTAGTGATTAGAGCCTCTCATCATGTTTGTAAAATGTCCTTACTACAGCGGCCAGCTCCTATGTCTTCCCCTGGTCTTGACTGCTGGAGCCTTGACAATGCAGTGAAATGTCATTTGGGTAGACATTTTCCAAAATGACAAACTTCTGTAAACTTTCTGCTGGATAAACAATTCTCTACCTCGATCTCAGGCAATTTACTCTGAAAAGTATGAAAGAAAAATCAAGGCTACTGGCTATTTCCATGCAAAGAACAAAAAAGTACATTTTATTTGAAAGTAGCGATATTAAGTTCCAATTGGCTCTGTGATGACTACCAAGAGAGATGCTGCTCCAAGCTGGAGCTCTAATTGTGCAAGGCAGACACGGAGAGGAGGGACTTTCTGCTGGAATCTAGAAAGCAAGTGCTCCAGATATAATGGAACACAGGAGTATGTCCAGGATACAAGAAAACAGCATGACTAATGTCCAGAAAGGGGCACTTTAAAATGTCATGACCTTCAGTCAATTGCAGTGCAGAATGGCTTGAGTATGTGGAACATACCACCCAAGACATGCAACTCAAAAAATGAAGCAAGGTCTCTTAAAAATTGACGAATACTCTGTGTATTTACGAATAAATGTGTTTAGAGGGTGTTATGCTGTTTTAGCAACAGCAAAAGTCACTGGAATAAAAATTAATGGAAGAGGAATCATCATTCGTTAAATTAATATTATGTGTCAATTTTATGCAAATTATGTCATTCATTTATTCATTCAACAACTATTTGTTAATATCCAACACGTTGTTATGTTCCAGAGGATGCCAAGGTAAAAAAATAAAATAAAATAGCATTGGTGGCTTTATGTAGCTTAAAGCATTCGAGATGGTAAGTGAAATAATAAACATGAAATGTATTAGGCATAGTTTGATATGAAGAGAAATAAAACAAGAATTAAGTCCAAGCAGGGTGTGAGGGACACTATTATAACTCTACATCAACCTGCAGAAAAAAAAATGATTAATTCAATTCAAAATCATTATAAATGTACCAAAGCCCATGTCAAGGTGAAGACAAGATTACATGATTATGATGACATTGCATTCAAGTGACTTTAAAACACGGACTCTAATCACACTTCTTCAGTATTATTAATAGTTAAAAGGCAACAATGCTGAAACACATTTAATAATCTTCCTGGATCAAAAGGTAATGTTATTTTTTAAAATTATTTTATGTAAGCTACAGTAATGGAGGTTAAGTAATCTCATGAGTGTAATCTTACTAAAAGTCAAGCTTTTGACAATAAGTGAAAAAAAAAAAACAAGAATTTACCTATAGAAATATTTTAAAATCTTTGTAATACAAATCTGAATTGGAAATATTATATGTAATTATATTTGCTAATAAAAAATATGTGCTTCATAGCCTCACAACAACATGTCTGACAACCCTCAGTTTGGATCACTATGTGATTCCTCAATGGATCAGGACCCTTTTGCACAAAAGTGGGAAGATGTTTTGTGCCAAAACAAGCAATAACTAATGTGCCCCATCAAAATGTTCTACATTGTACAAGCATTTTGATTTAATTTAAAAACAAAATGTTTATTATCTCCCAAGCCCCTACCCAACATTAGTTGCTTATGTCATTAATCTAATATATTCAGCTATGAACTCAGATAATGTAGAAAAATACATATTATATATAATAGTTGCCATATATATTCATATGTACATTCATACATGCATATAAAGATATAGTTTTTCAGACTGAATTTCTAGAATATATTAACTCCTTGAAATCTACCAAACAGTACATACAGTAGAGGTACATATGTATAAGATTTTATTTCCCTGCTAAATCACTGAAGGGCAAATAATAATCCACAAAAGTAACATCAAAATACACATCTTCACAGCATAATGACTTCACATAAGTGAACTGTAAAAACTTAGGAAATCAAAGGCTTCTAGAATGGGATGTAGAATGTGACATAACACAGTCTCGAGTAGCATTCTAAGCAAACATCACTGAGGGGGTAGAAGCAGGAGGGGGGATGCTAATCTAAGTAACTGGAAATGAGCACAGTCTGTAAGACTAAAGGCAAAAGAAACTAGACATAAGTACTGTACTCTAGTTGATAAAGCTGTGTCTCCTGGGCTTAGAGGTTAATAACTTGGATTCATCCGTATGTGTACACAGTAATTGAAAAGTTAAATGTTGGCAGATGGTAGGAGCCAGGTTTCTCACTGTTGGAGTGAGATATAGATAAGTGGAAAAGTCTCGAATGATCTAAATTACAAGATTAGATTCACAGACATCAGTATGAATTTATATATAACATAATATAGATACAGATTGTTGCACGTAGACATATTTATAGATACCTATGCATGCACATGATACTATATATGATCACATATTCCCTAGGTATGTCAACTGAGCATACCTAAAGACAAAACACTCCAACAGCAAGGAGTTCATCCAGAGACAACACTTTGATTGCTAACACCATTCTCCATTGAGTGGGACTAGGGTTCCTTCGAGAAATGTTGTATTTGAAAGCAGGGTTGGAAAGTGTGCCGATGCCTTAGAGAGTACAATAGTGCCAGAAGTTAAACAGACACACACGATGACAAACAACGAGGACTTAGGGCTAGGAGTGAAGGTCAATGATGCAGCTGGCATATTGTGAGTCTTTGGCCTCTCCCCAATACTGAAAAATAAGTAAATTAATAAACAAATACACAGAAGTGAAAAGAGGGATGGAGAAGTATCACAGAACAAACTGTAAGATATTTATTAGAACAAAAGGAAAATGTAAAGTAGAATAGGATATCAAAGCATAAAGAATATGCATAAGCCCATACTAACCTAAAGGGATATTAAGTTCAGGAAGGTAAGAGACATTCTTTTCAGAAGACTTCCAAGCAGCTTCCTCATTCTGTAGTCCACCAGCTACATTATACCCCCTGATCCTTAAGTGTGGGATGGACAGAGTACTTGTTTTGGTTTGTTCTGTTTTGTTTGATAGAATGAAGACAGTTTAAGTAGAGAAAGGAAAAGTAACTCTAGAGTCGGGAATCACTAGTAAACACACCCTTAGCTTGATGGTCAAGGTCAACAGGAGAACTGACAGTTTTGTTGGTTTATGCATCTTGATTCAAGCAACAAGAATAGTTTTGTTCCTGTGGATTCTGTGTAAAACCCACAGATCCAGTCTCGTCAGGGGACAAACTCAAAACTAAAATAAGAGGCACTCTTCAAAATACCTGAACTGGGCCATTGAAACCAAGAGCAATCAAGGAAATCTAATAATAATAAGAAGCCTTAAGAGGCATGACCACTCGATGTAACAAAGTGTTTTGGATTAGATTCAGGAACCAAAGGAATCTGAGTCAAAAGTCGAGCAGATCCTAATGAAATGTCATCTTTGGCTAATAATAATGTTTCAACATTTTTATTACTTATAGTATATGTATTATACTATTCTGAGATACTAATACACATGGATTAATTTTACTATCTCAAATTTCTATATATTTGTTATCATTTTAAATTGAAAACTGATTTCAAAATCTCTAGTTTTATATGTGCATATTATTTAGAAACAGGTAAAATTTGACCTATATCCAGATAACCTTCCATTGTTATCTTAAATGTAAGAAGACAACAATGGGTCTCACAGACACCAGCTACCATGTGAAAGAACATCGTGCTTGCTCAATTCCATGACTATTTCACATTGTCATGAATGGTGACATAGACTGGTTCGAGCTCAGTCAGATGAGAATGTAACATGTTTCTTTTAACAATGTTTAACACTATCTTATCTTATAATTTTATTTTTTAAAGTGATTAAAATTTATCAGATGCTACTAGTAAGATGTTATCAAACAAATGGGGTCTATCGAGACGACATTCTCCTCAGAGAGTTACTAATAGTGTTTCCAATAAATATAGGAAGATGAAAACCAAAAGAATCTGCTCAAATGAAGCGACTCTTCAGATTAATTTAATTTTTTTTTATAGTTTCTATAGTTTTTATCTGCTCTAGGGTCTTCGAGTCCAAAGCTTTTAGGGGCTTCAGAATTAAACAGACATTGAGAAACTAATTCTATTATTCGATTTTAGAAGAGACTAGAGTTAATGTGAGAATCTACTCTATCAATTAATATGCAAGGAAAGATATAATTATCTCATAAACCAAACTCTAGTGACAACACCAGGAGGCTGGTCTTCCTGTATAGTCATGTTACAACTGATGGTGTTTTTGCATGCTGTAGAAATGAGCACCAAATGCAGGCTGCTCTATTCGAACTGTTTGTGGAAGTCGAGTATGTCTCCCAGTTAAGCCCACTGCTTCTCCACAGGGCAGGAAGCCAGTAGTACCTTCTCCTCCAGTACTCATGTTGCTGCATAATTAGAATCACCTCAAGAACCTCAAAGAAATACTGATGCTTGAGCCCCACCTCCAAACAGCTGACCCTCAGGATTTCTGGGAGACAGGACTCCAAGCATGCTACATTCTTACTTATATTTAGCACCACAGTTCATGTAACATGAAACTACAGTTGAAAATCACTAGTTCCACATTCCCTCACCCTCACCAATGCTTTGAAAGCCTGCTTTGCTTTAAGACTTTTCTTTTTTTTAAAAAAAAAAACCTAACATGGAGAATTATAATAAAAACTTCATACTTTGACAGACAGATGCCACTGGTAGAGCACGGTCCACAGTGTAGTCTGATGAATTTTCATGTTCAATTCAAAGAAATATATCTTTATTTATACATATTTCCAAATCATGTTATGGAAGAAAAGGAATCATGTTTCTATTAGAAATTGGAAGTCAGAGCACAGCTCCCCCCAGCATTCCCTAACTGTGCAGTGAGGCTTGGCATCACCGGGGAATACAGAGAGGCTGCAGGAGACCAGTCTTGATTAGTCTGTGATTATTTCTGGTTTCAAAGTGTATCATCCCTATGGGCCTAAATGGTCAATTCTTGATGCAATCCTTTTTGCCCAATGACCAGGTTAGAAATGGGGTTTTTGAGTGGCGGGAGACATTCACATGACTTATTCATAGGCTTGTACATATATATGAACTCCTTCTCTTCCTCCTTGCATTACCTGGAATATAAAAATATCACAAGCTCTTCAGTTCGGCAAAGGGAGAATAAGCATGAGAACACAGTCCAGATGAGATGAATTTTGTTGGTTTTGTTCATATCAATATTTTCTGGTTCAGTCTGAGAATAGACAAAAGCATTGTTTTAAAATAACTTAAATTTAACAGACAGCTATAAAATGGTAGTTTTACAAAAAAATAAAATACGTTTTTCAACAATTGCAAGTACATACAATATCTATTAATATAAAGGCACAGAAAAGGGATCTAAAATTTTTTAATAAATGCATTAAAAGCCTGATGGTCGGATACTAAAGATCTGGCAATAGTTCAGTGCTGTTAAGCCCAAGAACTCCTTCATCTCCTTAAGTGGTCTGGTATGTTTAACTTGCTGTTTATGCTGGAGTGGTTTGTTACTCAAAGAACAGCTGTATTTTCTCCATCTAAAATTGGAGACACCTCAGGCACCATCCATATTTACAAGTATGTCTGCTTCCACCTATCACATTTGGCTTTCAAGTCTTCTGCTAGGGAGACATGCACACCTCACTGCATTATAGTCGGTTTCATCTGATATGTCTGCCAGCCTGTAGTACAGATGTCGATCATAAATACATCTGGCTGAATCAAGTATATGTATCCTTTCCCCAACACCTTTTAAAGACTAAATTTTGTACTCCCTTATTGCTTTCTGTACAGTCCCAGAGTCTCATTTTTATCCTATGAAAGGGGTCCAGAAAGGGAACTATTCTCTTTTCTAAAACTTATTGGTTGTGACTTTCATTCCCAAGCTTAGGACTTCTTTGAGTTTGAGTGAGAGTGCTATTTCAAGACTGGAAGAAAAACAAACAACACAAAGCAGAGAAAATCAACACATAATGCTGTTTTTTCCTAGTCTCATAGTCTTCAATAATCTGGGAAAGTATTCAAGATACCATCTATTATCTGCAAATACAAGCTACACTGAAGATAAAGGAAAAAGGAAATTTTAAGCCTTGGCTTACTTCCACTGACAACTATTAAGAGATCTTTTCTGGGGCTAGAGAGAAGGCTCAGCTGCTATTAGGGCATACTCTTCTTCTAGAGAACCTGGTTCCAGCACTCACAGGGTACTTTCCAACCACCTGTAAGCGCTGTTCCAGAGAACCTGAGGCACCAGGCACAAATACACAGGCAAAACACTCCTATACATAAAAATAAATACAACAGACAAAGAGGAGAGAGAGAGAGAGAGAGAGAGAGAGAGAGAGAGAGAGAGAGAGAGAGAGAGAGAGAGAGAGAGGAGACACACCAAGAGAGAGAGAGACAGAATGAGAAGACAAGCAGAGGCAGAGATATACCTGGCACACTTCACATTTCTTACCTTTTTCATTTCAGCACACAGTTCACAAGAACCACAGCCCTTGTATTTATTGTCAGTCAGCTCAACAATGTTCAGTTTCCTTGTACAATTTCTATGCGCCAAAACCACTTCAAGGTACTGGAAGTATAAAATCAAAGACATACCCTAGGATACTAAGAAGAGTCACAGACTTCCCTCAAGGCAATTATTGTTTCATGGAAGAAGGCAGCAATATAAATATAAAAGAAAATCAACATTATACAAACTAGTGAGAGACATATTCATGAAATGTTTGGGCAACCCAAGAGGAGCTTGTGACTATATCCAGTGATTCTGAAAAGGAGAGAGATTGATGTACACACAAGATGTGGACCTAGAGAGTAAACACTGGAAGCCCTGAAGCAGCAAGAAAACAGCAAAGGTAGAAATTTCTAGATGGTAAGTGTGGGTAGCCTTGAGAAAATGAGCAGTGTTGCTGTGCCGGTTGGAAGATGAGGAGGACAGGTTTTAAAGCTGCAGAAGGGTTTGGAGATGGTCCTTTGGGACCAAAGAATTCAAAATCATTCTTTAGACAATGAGGAGTCACGGAAAGGTTGGAAAGCTTAAGATGATTTTCCAGATTTCTCAGAGAAGTATAAGAAAGTGAGTGGCTGTTATTAGGTAATAAAGTACAGAAAGCAGGAAGACGGGCATTGGGTGGAATGGGTGAGGCTGGTGTCAGCATCTTAGTCATAGCAGTCTGGGAAAAACCCAACAGGATTTTCTCAGCAGCTTGTCTACTCTCAAGAGTTTCAAGGTATGAGTGAAGTTTTAAAGAGAGTCCTATGACTCATTAACATAGAGATGCTTCTAAAACTGTGACAGTGTAAAACATCGACCAGTGCCAACCCACGGCAGGAAGCAGAGTAAAATGGACTAGACTTTTGAAGGAACCTATTTATCCAGTGAGAAAAGCAAAACATTTTAGAGGGGATGAAACTGGGTGTCAGCTTCCTATGGAGGAATCTCACTGCAGTCACTTGTGAGGTCTATCACCATAGTCACATGTTAAGGGGTCTCACCTTCATCCTCTCAAATTTGAACCAACCCCTTCCAGGAAAGGCTTGGCCATGTGCAATTTGGAAAAGATCTACACTGATTCAGATTCCTGTTTCCAGATAAACTGTGAAGTAAAAAATTGGGAATATGAAATGATGTAGGACCAGATATCATTGAATTGCCTATAGACTAAAGATCAGAGACTCACTGTATTGACTATTTGAACACCTTGTCATTTCTACTAGAATGAGATGATGGAAGGAAAAGAAGTGAAAGGGATTTGCATTCAAACGTTCTTCAGTTGACTGTGCTCCACGAGAAGTGACCTCAGACTCATCTGCTCTAGGGAATAATTTATATTGTCATAGATCTGTGGGACATGGAAACAGCTTAGCTCAGTTCTCTTCCTCCTGAGTACCTCACAATGCCACAATCAAGGCGTAAACAGGATTTATTCATGTCTCCCGATGAGAAACCTTATTTCTAGGCTTATTTAGGTTCTTTTTTTTTTAATTCTTTTTTTAGTTGGATATTTTCTTTATTTACATTTCAACTGTTTCCCTCTTTCCAGGTCTCCCCTTTGGAAACCCCCTATCCCATCCTCCTTTCCCCTGCCTCTATGAAGGTATTCCCTCACCCACCCACCCAATCCAGTCTTCCAGCCCTGGCATTCCCCTACACTGCATTCAGGTTCTTAAAAGAGGCTTTCTAGAAGTCCTAGTTCATTGCTGGCTCCTAGCTGGAAACAACCTATAACTCCCACTGTCCTTTATTATCATGAATGGTTCTCCAATATAAGCAATCAGTTCATCTAGCCAATGAGACTATCAGGATTAATCCACTAGTAAGGCAGAATAATACATATTTCACCATAATGACAAAAGTGATGCTTTCTTATACTAGTATATTCTACTTAGCAGAAGTAAGGCAGAGATCCCACCCACATGCAGGCAGAGGAGGTTGTTTGAGGAGATGGAACAGGAGATAGAGATCATGGAGGGAATCTTACAGTATGGCCCTCTAAAGTCACACATTAGCATCTGTATATTTTCTATGCTGAACTTAGAGTTAAGGTAAAGATAAAAAGACAAAGAGGAGAGAAACAAAAGTAGTCAAAGAAAACTGTGAGTATGTCTTTAAGAAGCCAGTGACTCTGCTTTCTGCTGCTATAACAGAATAATGGGGACTCATTTTAAGGAAATAGTTGGTTTTCCCTCAGTTCTGGAATCTGAGAATGGCCCTCATTTTGTATCATAATATGTGTAGAAAACAAAGGGTCAATGACACACAGAGAACATAGGGGTCAGACTCTTGTGACAACTGTCCTACTTCCAAGATTCTAATATTCATTTGCTTATAGGGGCAGGGCCCTCATGACCTAATCACCTCTTTCTGTATTCACAATGGTAATTAAATTTCAACATAAGTTTTACAGATGATTTGTGAGCTTCTGCAAAGTGCCTTAGGTGCTGGCATGGTGTCACTCTCTTCCTTGGTTCCCTGTGATTCTAGAACTAAATGAGTGTACAAAGGTAAACACTGGCAATCTTTAAAACAATAATATGTGGTGTGGGAAGCCAAAGTGCATGACAGAAATGAGCCACATACTTCTTTTTCATAGAAGTTTCAGGATTTTCATTGCCAAAAGATTTTGTTATTGTTCTGTTTGTTTGTTCTTACCTACTGCCCTTCCTTAATGGAATTGGATAAATCTAGCAAGTTGTTTTAAGTCTCCTGAAGAAAAGGTTTTTTCTCTTGTCTCTCTCTTCTTTCTCCATTCTTGCTTCTTGTAAGATTGTCTGCTCTGCCCCTATCCCCCTGCCCTATGCACACATACCCCACAACCTTTCATATTCCTTCTCTTCAAAAACCATATAGTATACTCTGGAATCAATAAATATCATTTGTCTGTCTGCCCAGCCATGTACTAACTGGGTTTTCATTTAAAGTTTTGGGAGTAGAAATATAACTAGCACTTACCTGGGAGGGTTGTTTTGAAAATGTAATGATGTTATCTGAATCTTGCTCCTAAGCTGGCCACAGTGCCTGGCAGAAGAAGCATGCTGTAACTGATATCTCTAGTTATAATAAATGGTGAGGAAAAGAGTGATATATAGTCACAGAAATGTATTTGTGACTTTGGTGCACAGATCTGTGGAATAGTAGCCACTGTGTTAGCTAGTTCAACAAGAAAGGAGGCACATCAAATACCTGGCACATGGTGTCCTAACCTTTACTTTCACCCAAATAAGGGGAAATTTTAGGACAAATGACGCCTGACAAAATCAATAGCTCACAGTGTGAGGTACTTAGCTGTTGCCCAATGGGAGGAGTAAATAAGGTTGGGAGTAGATTCTGCCAATTCAT
The DNA here is from genome assembly GCA_021653895.1 of Mastomys natalensis. Lineage (NCBI taxonomy): Eukaryota > Metazoa > Chordata > Mammalia > Rodentia > Muridae > Mastomys > Mastomys natalensis. Next base: position 228,081 of record JAJTUV010000002.1, on the reverse strand, counting down.
GTTAACTTTTGATTCTTGTTTATGTTTTAAGGGAACATCAATCAATAGATTAGCCAGGAACACTTACTGATCATTTATGAAAGGCCTTTCTAACGACAGTGCCCTGTTTTTGGCGTGTGTATCTCACCATCTGGGGACACCCAATCATTCCACATTCACACAAACAAAGCCGAATGTTCACAGGACCTGTAACACCTCTTCCAAACGAGCATTAAGAAGGCAATTCTGGTTTGGAGGCATGAACAAGACGGATTATTGGGTGACCATAGGAGTGAGAGAAACTAGAGGGACTCATGTAGAAAAACCAAATGAGCCATGAAAAGGTTTTTGAAAGCTTTAATGGAGTGAAACAAAGCCTATGGTACAATTATAAGTTTAAAAAAGCGCAAAATTGAAAACTGTATATGCAGCAAATATTCTGAGACATTTATAGTCTAACTCATCTTTAGATTACTGTCAGGCCATCCATTCCAATGCACACCCATCATAGAAAAAAAAGTAGCATGATTATAATGGTTTATGATATTTGGATGGTAGGACCCAAGATAATTACTTTCTTTATTTGTTTTTCTCATCTTCTACTCTTCCAAAATTTCACAATACAGATGAATCAGTTCTACAACTGACAAAAAATGGAAAGAATAAAGTTTGTTTTCTTGGTTTATTATACCACCTGACTCACCTAACTTCTGCTGCTTGTCCTATGCAATGTAATTCATTTTCTGTTACCATATTAAACTGTGACCTCTGAAGACAGAGACTATATGTGACCTCATTATGGTTGTGGACTTTCTCCAATGTTTATATTACCTGATACGAAGAAGTAAGGACAGACAGAAGACAAAACGGAGTTTATGACAAAATTATACATACAAAAGAGGGTGAAAGGTTTCAGTTTAATGATGAGAAAGGTTGGGGAGCCATGTTGCTAAGGGAGGGGATCAAAAGCATGCTCAGGAAGAATATGGTGAGAATAGACAGGACCAGAATGCTCTGCTTTGGATAGTCACAGCCATTGAGGGAAAAGCATGTTGAGGATAGACAAGCTGCAGCCACCTTGTGACCTCTGAAGTTCAGCATTATGTAGTCGCCTGATACAGAGATGTTTTCCAGAAGAACAGAAAAGAGAATTGACCTGGGGAAAAGAACCAGGAGGAAGAAGGGTTTTCTATGTGCTACTAGGGAAAGATTTAAAGTGGTAATTCACACCTGTCACCTCTATTGTAAGAGGAAGCAGACTTTCATTCTGGGTTTCACTGGCGTCCTGCAAGTGCTGCTTCATGCTGCTGAAACCACTATCTAAGACTGGAAGCCTGGGAAGGGCTTTTTCTCCACTCTCTCCAGGTTAGCTAGGACCACGAGGAGTCTGTGCTAAGGGACAGTCCAGGACTAAGCAAACATGTCCTCCCAGTCACCCACCCACTTCTACCCCTGCCTTCTCACATGACCAAACCTGAGCACATTCCTACAGAGGGGTTGTGGGTCTGTTTGCATACTTTTGAAGAAATATATTTACAAGTCTCATATGTTATTTTGGTTAGCTTTCTAGTAAATAAATAGGGTCAGAAAGAGCATCACCTCTTCCAAAGGCAAAATTCAAAGTTTCTTCTTTGAAAGGATTCTAATGCAGTGTTCTCCTCAGTGAGTTAAAGGTCCTTGAATGATCTGAATGTCTGTCATGGAGAAAGTCATTATGCAAAAGATGGTCGGAAACAGGATGACATTTGGTATCTTTGGTCTGCTTCTGCTGTCCTGAGAATTATTATAAATCCAATGTACCCCTTCAGAAAGACTTGAATTACAAAGGCTTTGGAGATTCAGACTCTCATCTCTACAATTTTTGAGATGTTTTCCAACTGGCCAAAAGATATATTCTTCTCATCAAAAGGTCTTAAGTAGTCAGGGTAACAGCAGGAGAAAGAAACAAAAAAGACAAAGAAAGTCTGTGTGTCTAAGAAGCTAGGTAATATAGGAACATCAGATAATTAAAGATTCTACCACACACTGCAGTCTTCAGCTTCAATTTGGAAAATGACATTTAATCCCCAGAGTCCACCTGTCTGTGGTCATATGAGAATATTAATTCTTAATTCAGATTAGAGCCTAAAATGTGTTTATAATACATAATAAAAACACAATTTAAGGCTTAGAATTGATATGTTAAGGCTTAGAATTTTATCAATTGATACATTGTTGGTTTTTTTAAATTTTTGTAGGAAAGATGACATTATAGAATTTCAGCTTTATTTTTAATTTCATCTAGATATTGAAATTGCTTCCTTGTATTGAGTTAAAAGAAAATATTTTCCAGAGATTACAAGGCAGGCTGATTGTCCATGTGGGTATCACCAGCATTTTGTGGAAAGTCAATGGACACATAGACTAGGTGATCTTAGTGGAACATAACTCATTGGAAGAGTAAGAAGAAACTCACAAAGCTAGTGGAAACTAGTGTTAGGTTTACACACGAATAGGCATGAAAAGAACTACACAATGGTAGGTAAGCTGAGCCACTACAATCACTTCCTAACAGAGCCCTGGCAAAATTCCTTAGAGTTAAAATGTTCTCTGCAGGACAATAGAGAGTTTCCTAAAACTCAGGAAGGAATCAACTCATAAGTCTCAGAAAGGTTCTGAAACCAAAAAAGATTTACTAGGTCCCTCTTCAAAGCTATATAAGCAGTAAATAACTTTAGGGAATGGCAGGTTTTCAAGTCAAGTGAGATGCTTGGAGAAGACACCTGAACCTCTCCTTCTGCTTATAAGTCATACAGAGAACTACTAGAATATGTATACTCACCGAGTCCTTATCCATTCTAGCTAGATAACTTTCCTCCATTTTTCTTTTCAATGTGGATATCTTTAACTCCTTTTTCCTCCCTAATTTTCCTTGAGTAGAAGTAACAATAATTGACATTCAAAACATCCCACTCTGAGTGATAAACATGAACTCCTACAAGAGGAATGCACCATCAGAGAGTTCCATACTCTGCTTCTTTGTGTTAGCCTCACTAACACGTAGAAAATACTATACCTTGTAGAGTCAAGTAGCCTGGATTCAAATAAAAGTATCTCTTTACATGAACTTTAGGACCTCAGGAAATGTGTAACATACAACTAACCTGATATTTCTTTTGCGTGTATGTATGTATATACTTGTGTGTCTGAAGATAAATGCATGGATTTACATGTATTCCAGCATGTTTGTGTGTATGTGTGTGTGTGTGTGTGTGTGTGTGTGTGTGTGTGTGTGTGTTTACAACTGAAGGCCAGTACATGACTTTAGGCATCATTCCTTGGATAATATCCATCTTGTTTTTTGAGTCAGACTCTCTCACTTGAACTTGATGAGTAGGTTAGGATGGCTTGCTATCAAACCCCAGAGATCTCCAACTCTCTGCATCTATCTAGTGCTAGGAGTACAAGTGTGGATACCACACCTGTTTTTTTGTTTGTTTATTGCTTGGTGTGTTGATTTCATTATGCATGTTAACATATCTCCTCCCTATGCACTTGAACATTTCTTTCATTCATAAACCAAGAATTCAAATTCTACTGCTGAGCAAAATCTCAAAGCCACATTACAAATATGATAGCCAAGTCTTACATGATCTCACTCATTGCTGGGACCATGAGTTAATTTTATGGAAGAGTAAGATGCTTATGGCAGCCTGGGGAACAGTAGGAGGAAGAAAAAATCAGGAACAAGTTGATCAGTAGATAGCAGGCTTCAGGCGGCCAGAAGCAAGAAATCCTAATGTGCTATTATGCAATAGACTGAATATCAGTAACAATGAATTAAGCAACTTCTTTGGAAGTAGTAAGATGGCCTGGCTGTGATGTCTTTCCTGTTTCTGGTTCTGTCTGCTGTGTCAGGAAACATGCTCTCTTATGTACTCTACCTCCCTTAGAGAAACTATTTTCTCTGGTCAAAATCTTATAAGTTTTGCATTCTTGTAGAGTTTCTCATTCAGAGAACCCCAAAAGCGCAAGATAATTATCTCTCTTTGTGATGTTTGTATGTAAATTATTATGTAATAACTATGTAATTAATCACTGTATAGATGACCAAAATAAGTTCATTGTGTTTTACTCTTTCAAGGTGCTAGGAGGGGTCGGTCAATGGCACTTTTAATTAAATAAGTAAAGAGGGGCAAATTTTCTACCTATTTAAGTTTGGGATTCAGTCTGAACAAGTCTAAGCCAGACTAGAGAGAAATGCCAACATGGTTGGCTGACACTGGTTTTATAATCGGAAGACATTCTCAAGAGCTCTTCTGCAAAAGGCGGGTAGACCAGGCCTCTGTCTTTGATATTTCCTGTCCCAACACTTAGGTTCAGTGATACCTATTACTTGTTAGTATTAGAAATAATCTATATTCCTTCTTTCTATCCTATCAATATTCAATGTGATCTGAAAGTTGGAGTATGTTTTTTCAGACATTCCTGTTCATCAACATATTGCTAATTATTTCAGGCATAATTCATATCTTACACTAGATCCCTGCCCAATAGTGAATGATAGGAATAAATAGGATAATATCTTCACTCTCTACTAATGGTATGGTTACTATGTATCCTTTGTAATTATAAGTAAGGAAAAATTATCAGAGAATAGAATATCTGGGAAAAGCTGTAAACTCATAAACTAATCAATTATGAACTGAATCTGAGGGTAGCATTGTAAGACTACCTTGGAGCATATTTATCTCTAAGACTAATCATCATGTGTGAGTGCATGTGACATGTCTTTTAGTGATCATGAGACTAAGAAAGAAAAGTTCTAAAAAGGAAATGATAGTGTATTTCACAGACCCACTAAAACTTAGTTCTAGGTCCAGGACAGATAGCATGAGACATAGAAACTGAATTAGTGATGGTCAGTGTGATCAAAGTGGAAAGTTTTGGTCTTAGTGTGTAATGGCCTTCGAGCTTGGTTTTTTTTCTTAAATCAGTCTTCTAACTCAGCCTCAATGTGGGGTCTTTCATCATTCGTCTGTGTTTAGTGAGATGACATTAGAAATCCCAATAACCATTCCCTCCTAATCTTCTTTCGTTGATAATTTGTACATAGACAGAATGTTGTCTCCCTCAGGAAAGTCAATTGGAGTAATTCTATAGTTTAATCTTGAATGTTCCCTATAGGTCCATATGTTACAATCTTGGTTTCTCACCTGAAGTCGTAGTGGAGGATGATGGAGATAAAGAAGAGTCTTGGTTTTCAGGTTACTGGTATCCCCCTCTTGAAGGTACTATGGCACCCTAATCTTCTCTCTCAATTATTGGTCACAAAGTCATGTGCCTTTGCCATGTTGTACTCCCTTGCACAAAATAATGTGGCCTCCAAATCACAGACCAAGTCATTTAAAACAATGATCCAATTAAATATATTCTCATAAGCTGAGTATCTCAGACATTTGTTTTGGGGATAGTGATATCACTAACACAGACCATTTTAAGAATTGTCTTTCATAAACTGTAACTACTATATTCATATTCACAAGTGATTACTTGTCTCCTATGTGGGTCTATGAACAGGTTTTAAGCTCTTGAAATTCACTGTCTGCATATCAGCATTCAGTACAATGCTGAGCATGTTTGATATGCAATATATGCCTGTGGAATGGATAAATGAATAAATATCATGTATTACTAGGCATATCCTGAATACATCATGCTATCTCACAAGTCAGAGCTGCTGTACCCCACAAAGCACTTCCAGATTTTCTGCCTGCAAAGCTTTGGCTCATGTGCTGTGACCGCCCTCTGTTTCTTTCCCTGTCATACTTTGCAAGATTTCCCTTTCCTTCTCAGAAAAACAGTCTTTTTGGCTGAAAGCCTGCTCGTCCTGGAGTTCTTTCATAAGAGCAAATCTTTGCACTTCATTGAAATCATACTGCCGTTCCCTTACGCACTGTGTTGAGTTCTTGGTAGTAATGTGATATGGAATCAGCAACTACTAACAAAGGGTATCTAACACAGTAAGTATTTATCAAATATTTCTGAAATAGGCGCATGAAGTGAGAAAATAATGTTTCACTGCTAAATTGGGATCTGTAGACGCTTTAATTTATAAATGAGAAAATAAGACCATGAATTATTGGTATTTAGCTTCCCAAACACCAGAAAGTGAATTGTACATATCTTGTCCACCATTAGATCCTTTATGATTGGCATAGTGTATCTGTCAAATTAATAATGCTTAAATGTTATTGTTTAAAAAGCTCTATTAATTACAGAGCAAGTTATTGAACGTTCTATATTCTCAAATACATATTCATCTTCTGAATCCACAATTGTCCACCTTGAAAGGGAGTTGATGTCATTTGTTTGTTTGCATCTTCAACTTCATGAAATCTCATGTTGACTGTTTCCCTAGGCTGCATCGTTTTTCTCTATTCTAAACTCAATTCCCTCCCTTGCAAGACTTGCAATAAGCCAGGCTCTCCAAAGACTCACTTCAAATCCACATCAAATAGTCAGCCATGAGCAAAGAGTAGCCACAGCTGTGGTTCTTGGGAAAGTACCCAGTTCAGGGATATTGACACAGAAAGGGGCTAGGAGCCCTTGTATTCCCTCGTCCATTTGTAAAAATACCCTCACATCTTTCCTAATCCATCTCTAGAATCGTGAGCATCTTGCTGCTCAAATAAATTGGAGCAGTTCCACACACTAAGATAGTTTTCAGGCATTAGAAACATCTCTAAGCATTTTCAATGAATCGTTAAAACAGTATACACTATTACACAATGATTTTAGAGAGAAAATTGTATCTAGCATATGATTTTGATGTTGAGATAAGTGGTTAAGTAAAAGAAGTGTTAAAAAGAAAAAAACTACATCAAAATATTGAGTGATTTTCAAGAGTGGCAATTCTCTGATAACTTACAGTGTCTTCTATTTTTCTCTAGTCTCCAAAATCTTTCAGCATTTGAAACTCCTGTAACTATACAAAGGTAGTGAGACAATATTTGATTCCAACACAGTGACATGAAATTAGTCACACATCAGCATAGCTTTGTTTCATTACTTTGCCCCCTCTAGGGGCAATTTCCCTCAAGCCCTTTCTCACTGAGAAATAAAAGGCTTTGTCTCCGTTGAACACTTTCAACGGAGTAAGACAGGGAGTGGTTCAGAAGTAAAAATTGCTGTGGGGAAAAGAGAGAGAGACTTCTACAACAAGAACCATAGGAAAAGATGTCAAGCTTGCCTCTCATCAGAAAGATGATCTTCGCCATGTCAGTTTAAGTGTGAGTTCATTCAATACGCAAACTGATGCAAAAGCACAGTAGGCACAGCAAACACACATAGTTTGATGGTAAAGATAGGAGAGACTGGGTTAATTGGTTAACACATGAACACATAGAGGTAATGAGCCCAGACTTCAGGTGAATTTGTAACTTTCAAAGCTTGTTCAGGAGTATATTATGCCCAGCAGTGAGCTTGACCTTGAACACACACTTTCCTCAAGTAAGATTCAAGCTGTGGGTTTTATAAGTGGATCCCACTTATAAAGGTGTTGGCCATGGGCAAGGTATTCAAAATGAAGTGCTCACCTATAGATGGTGTGAGCAGAGATTTAGATATAGATACCAGCCCTCTGTATTGTGATATCTGTGAGCATTATAACCCACTATGTCTAGGACTTCTCTGGACTCTAAAGGTAAAGAGGTAAGATTAAAGATTTATCCTTAAAAAACAATTGTCAGGTGTTTCTAATATACTGTATTATTGAATTCGATTTGTCTTGAATTAGACATGTGATTCTTTTTCATCTCCTAGGACTTCAGGATGTTCACATTGTCCTCAGAGGCAATGCATGTAATTCATCAGGGCAGATGAAGGAACTCTATAAAATAGACAGTGCTTGCCTGTCTTAAGGGGCATCTGCCTTACTGAGTTCATGCCAACTGCTGCTGAATGCAGGCCCAATGTTAGAGATACTCATCTTTATGAAAATGTATTTGTAATTTATGTGTATGTTTACATGTGTACACCAACTGTTTGTCTATGCCAGTGAAAGCCGGAAGAGAGTAACTAATCCCCTGGAATGATTCAGGTGGTTGTCTAGATGGTTGGGAGCTGCCATATGGGTGCTAGGAACTAAAACCAGGTCCTCTGCAAGAGCAACAAGTATGCATAGCCACTGAACTTTCTCTCCATCTACCCTCTTTTTAAATCAGAAAACAGAACTCAATATTTTTACCTAGGTATGGTGCCTTTCAAGCCTGCATTCTTGGCCCCTAGGAAGCTGAGGCAGGAGAATTGCTATGATTTCAAATCCAGCTGGGATTATGTAGTAAGTTCCAGTTTTACCAGACTGAGCTGTGGTGTGAGCCCTGGTAATAAAGAAAAAAATAAAATTAAAAAATTATTTAAAAGATTTTGTATAAAATTTATTTTTCATATTGGCTCAAAAAAATTTTGAGACTACTAGCCAAATTAGCCACATTTGTGTCTTACTCCAACCTTCTAGTCCATAGTTTGGGACTTTGGCATGTATTTTAGGCATCTATTATAGAACTCTGTGTGGGGTTGACAGAATGGGCTATTTGGTTGACATACACCAGTTATGAAACAGAGACTGTCTTCCGGCTGCTGAAGAGGTAGTACTGTACTTTCTCTGCAAAAGGGAAGCAGCACCTGCACTGATGTTGGCAGAGTTCAGGTTTTAAATAAGCCTGCTCACCTGGTTTGGGTTCTTGCCCAGAGACTTCAGCCAATGCCTGCAGAGGCTCCAGTGATAATCCCTATCCCACTAGAGCTAACACATGTAAAGTGCACATCCTAGCACCTGGACATGGAGGGTGTGTAGTAAACGTTTGTGTCACCTCCTACTTCTTCATTGCTTTTTCTCTATCCCTCTCTCTCCTTTTCCTTCTGCCTTTAAACTGCTTCCCAACATGATACCTCCTCTTCCAGGAGAGAGTCAATCAAGGCAATTAATGGCTTGCTATCATCTTCAGTTTCAAATGTGTGGTCTGAACACTCACTGAGAATCTTCTAGAATCTGCCACCCCACAATCAGAAGTGAATTTGACCAGAGTAGAGCTAAAGCAAAGTGAAAATTGCATATAAAACAAACACAATGGACTAACACCTGCTCAAATATAAAATACATAATCCTTTGACACAGGAACTAACTTAGATAATATGTTAATAATAGGCTTCTCACTCAAATACGTGGATATAAAAGTGCTTGGTGTGAACCGTTTTGTGATTTCTAAAATTAGTTACAACTTAAGTATGAATTAAAGTGGAGTACATAGTTTTATAATAAGATCCCTCTAAAACAGTGTTTTTCAACCAGGAAGTACTCTGTACCCCAAGGGACATTTGGTAATATCTGGAAACATTTTGGTTGTCACAAAGATGCTGGTGGCATGTCATGAGTAGTAAAAGTACTGCTAAACAGTTTAGAATACCCGAGACTACCTTCCCAAACAAACAGTAATCTGGCCAAATGTTCGTGGTGGCAAGACAAAGCCAGTCCTGAAAAGAAAGAAGGTCTTCATGAGCAGCGAGGGAGTAGTTTTGATGCATACTGATAGAAGTATAACACTATCTACTCCCTCTAATAACTGAGAACTATGCAAGAGCACATTCATAGTATTCACAGAGTATATACACATTAATTAAGTTTTTGTTCAAATACCTGGTAAAAGCAACTTAATAACAAAACAGGCATTTATTTAGGCTCATGGTTGACTGTACAGTCCATCACAGTGAGTAAGTCATGATGACAGGAACTTGAAGCAGCTAATCACATTAACTCTGCAGTCAGGAAGCATAGAGATTGCAATGCAAGCCAGTGTTGAGCTTATTTAGACAATATGTTATTAATAGGCTTTAGATAATATGTTATTAATCTCCTTTCCTTCAACTCAGGACTCCAGCACATAAAATGATGTCACCAAATTTAGGATGGGTCTCCCCACTGCAACTAGCTCAACCTGGATACTGCCTTTCAGACCTGATCTGAGATCTTGTTCTCAATGATTTTTGATCCAGTAAGACTGGTAATTAGTTTTGGCCACCATAATACTCTATTTGCTCTAGGAGGGACAAATATCAATATATACTCTGAGAGTGCTCCTAGAAAAGTATTCAAAACTTCCTTAAAAATGGTCTCTAGAGAGGGATCCAAAACAGACGAGTAGAGAAAATAATTGAATCTTATTTTACTTCATATACTTTTCTGAAGTTTGAAGATTCTATCAAACCGAATTGTTTTATTTGTAGTTAACATTCACAGTTTTATAGATGCTTTTAAGTAATATGAGCCAAGGTAGAAAGGGAGAAAGGTCAACCTGGCTCTTTTTCTCCATCCTTCACATCTCAATATGGCATCACCAAATTGGAGCAGAGCTTTCCTTTTGATGTGGAGTCTCCCAGGCAAAGCTCAGCTACTAGCAATTTTTGCTTTAATAAAAATTTAATTAAAATGTAAACTCTCTTAGGAAGATTTATGTTTTAAACCTTGTTTTCCAAATTCTGTTATGTAATAAAAGACTGTGTGGTGCGTAGTGGGATTTTAAGTATAGTGTATTCTGGAAGGCAATTTTGGAACTTCTGAAATGAGGCCCCATATGGAAGCAAGAATCTCCCCTGTTTGGTTTTTGTAAATAAGTTACGATATATGTTTTCTGTATATATATATGGTATATGTACATGTTCTTTTGTATGTGCAGGTGTACCTGTATGTGTATGCAAATGTGTGGAGCCCAGAGTTGGATGTCAAGTCTGTTTTTCAATCACTCTCCATCTTGAGTTTCAGGACAGTGTTTCTCGGTCAACCTGAAACTCATCCATTCAACTTTCTGTTTGATGAGTGATCACCAGGGATAGGCCTGTTTCCATAGCCTCTGTACTGAAATTACAGATATTCAGCACTTTACCTGGCTTTTACTTGGCTGCTAGAAGCCCAAACTTAAGTGTTCAACCTATAGAGCAAGCACTTTGCTGAGTCCTCTTCCCAGCCATTATAGATAATATTTAAGGTATACAATGTGATTCTGTGGGATACATGTGGATAATAAAAACATGTGGAGTTGGTTGAAAAAAAGAGAAGTAAAATGGAAAGGAAAGGAAAGGAAAGGAAAGGAAGGAAAGGAAAGGAAAGGAAAGGAAAGAAAGGAAAGAAAGAAAGGAAAGGAAAGGAAAGGAGGAAAGGAGGGCTCCTAGATATGACAGAGGAATAGTTTATTATAGACATGTGGAGAGCATAGCCAGAGTCAGAGACATCCAGGAGAGTCCAGAGTGGCCATGACCCTATGTCATGTGGGGAAAGGGGAATGGGAAAGGGAGAGAAGAAGGGAAAACCAGGTAAGATGTCTGGATTATATAGAGATGAGCCCCTAGGGAAGGGTAGTGAAGCTCCTTGGGCTAAAAAAGTTCAGGGTAGCGGGCAGGGTATGGATAGGGACTGAGGGATACTGGGAGATCCTGGAGGCCAGGTCCACTTTCATATGTTAAATAGACACATCAGCTGCTTGTGCAGAGTTTGAAATTTAATACTAGTGAATCAAATATACACTCACAATGTCATAAAAAAAAGTACCTTTATTTTGTCTTTTAGCTGAAGTCTACTCAAGAAGTGCATTAATAAGACTCACCAATATTCTGTATGCTGAAGCTAAGGGCTTCTCCTCCAAATCCACTCTGAGAATGCTATTTTCTTTTCTGTCTCTATATCTGACTTAGTTTAGATTCCATGTATAGTTAGGATAGTACAATACTGTTCTTTCTCTGTCTTGTTTATTTGTTTGAGCATGATGTACTTCAGAATCACCCATATTGTCATAAATGTCAAGATCGTATTCTTTCAAGATCTTAATATCATTTTTAGAGACAAGATCTCACCTATATAGTCCTTGATGTCCCTGAACTCAAAATCTGTTGATCAAACTGACCTCAAAACTCAACAGGAATCTGCCTGCCCCTGCCTCCCATGCCAAAAGTCATTCTATTGCTTATATGGATCACAATATCCTTGTCCATAATTTCAATAGTCTCTCACATTTTTGGACTGCAGATGAGTATTTCAAAATTGTAATTTTTCTCCATTTTGTTTCTAATATTACTAGGAATCTCTGTAGTGCTTTCCATTAAAACTGTCACAATGTTTGTATCAGCAATGTAGAGTGTCATTCTCCTTGATATTTTGATGGTAGCAGGTATGGTAGATATTTTGGAACAGGTATGAGATAGCACCTCCCATTGCTGATGGCATGCATTTCCCTTCTGCCTTGCTTTGGGATTAAATCTATAAAGAGTGTCTTGTGGGAGCTGGACCTCCTTACCCACAAATCCAGAGGAGTCAGAAAACTCTCCCAAGGGATGAGTTCAGAAAAATGTCCTCCAGTTTCACAGGATGCATGGAGATGTTTCCCTTGATCTTCTGGATCCTTTATTTGTTCCCCATTAATTCTTAAATTAATAACTCTGTCCCCAGTTTCAAGAACCAATCATGACAGTTATCTGATGGTCATTCTTCATGGGAAGAACCACAAAATGGAGGCTCCATTCTAATTGAAAAAGACAAACCCCAATAAAATAAATGGGAGCTTTGGGTTTCTATCTCCAAAGGAGAAAACAATTTGGGATGGGTAAAGTTATGTAATTTAAACTACAAAAGCCTAAGTGATGAGTATGCAGGAATGGAGGCGGTGTCTGAGATCCTAAATAACACTGACACATAAAATGGCTCCATGATTCCATCAGCATTTACTTTTTGCATATTTAAAATCTTTCAAGGCAGTAAATACTTTTTTAATATGCTTCTTTTTTACTATGTAAAAGAGCCTTTTATAGATTGGCCTCTTGGTTAATATCAGCCCTTCCAATGAAGCATCCAATTGTAATCCTGGCTCCCTCCCTTGAATCGTTCTTGCTAGTTGTATATTAAATATACAGCCAATACCATATAGTTATGATCTCCATCTGCAGACTCTGATATTTTCAACAGCCCTAGCAAGATTTCCTTTGGGTACTTTGAACAGAGACAAAATAGGCAATCGGCTGTCCTGAAGCAATTATAAAGCTGGGCTGTTTAATTTTGTATGGTGAGAATTCATTTGCCTTTACTCCTAACCTAACGTCACTGCATATAAATGTAATAAAAGCTATAGGCTCAGACTCAATCCTGGCATCATGTATCAGAACATCATATCTTATCAAAAACATTTTCTCAGGTGAAATAAGCTGCCTATAGTTATGGAAATGCTTCAGCTGTAATGTGATTGCCATTAAAAAAAAAAAAAAACACATTAGCAAAAGGTCTACCATTTACAGAGTCAAAAAAGCCATCCAACATACTCTCCAAAAAGACTCCACAGTTTCGCCTGGTGTAACTCAAAATTAAAATACTTTTCAGTGCTACAAACATAGGGGTAACAGAACTGTAATGAGTTAAGTCTTGTGATCATTATAGGCATCTCCTAGTTAGCCACCATTAACAAAGAATCTTTGAAAACTAGCATAAAGTCTGCTGCAGGAATAATGTTCTTAAAGTGTGTCTTACTTGGTCATGCTCTGGTCTAAAACCATTGTTCTTTCCTAAGATTCTTCAGAGAAAGTCTCTTACATTCTTCCTCAAATAGCAAGGCAACATTTCCCATGATTCTACCCCAACCACTTTTTTATAACTACCATTTTCTCCTTATACTTCAGCAATGTCTTCACATATATTTCCTGGGTAGTTCTGCTATCAGAGGTTGTAAAGGTATAGTAATGTAAGAGAAATTTTTCAAGTGCAATATTTGAAAGAATCCTCCCAGCCGGGCAGTGGTGGCGCAGAGGCAGGCGGATCTCTGAGTTCGAGGCCAGTCTGGTCTACAGAGTGAGTTCCAGGACAGCCCGGGCTACACAGAGAAACCCTGTCTCAAAAAACCAAAAAAAAAAAAAAGAATCTCCCCCCCCCCAGAGAAAATCACTAAATATAATGTTTTAATACAATATTTTAAAAATCAAAACTAATGTAAAAATCTGCCATGAGTCATCATCTAAGGTACATGTAATACTGTAAATATTAAAATATTTACCCACTAATGATTAACTCCCCTGCTTTACATGTCTGGCCTTTGTTAACTTTGTCCATCTTCTGCATCTCTTCAAGAAACATCTCTTCTAAGATAACCTATGTGTGATTTTAGCCAGAAAAATATCTGAAGACAAACCATTACTGTATATGTTATCTCATGTATGCTTTCATTTGCAGGCTTACCACTGTTTATTTAATTCTTAGATTAAATTTCCACAGGGTTTACATTGGAGCACTGTGCTGGGATCCATATCTGTAAAGTTTTTTCTGCATACCCTGCTTGAGCACCCTGACAAATAGCAAGCAGAATTCTAAGATGTCCTATGATCTGCACCTTCTAGAGTTGGATGACCATGAAAAAGTTACATTATTTTGCAAAGGTAAACTAACAGACTCACTCATTGACTTCATTAGGCTCTAGGTAATCCAAGGATAGACGAGTATTGCAAGCATACTAAAGGTTCCAGCTCAATTGAACTGAATCTAAAAGAATAATTTTCCTGAATGATGTTAGCTTTGAAAAAAAAAAAAAAGCCTTTTAAAAGACTATTCGGGTTTTTCCCCGTAGACCAGGTATCCCATGGCTCTGAAGAACAAGTTACCATCAAACAAACAAAGTATGAATTGTGCTACAGTATTGAGTGAAGCCACAGTGACCCCCTTGGCACCATTTAACATCTTAATTTTTACCTTTGTCTAATACTAAGAGAAATTCCAAAGTCCTCTGTGCTCTGAGGCACATTCAGAATCCTGAACCACTGAACTTATTTTAAGTTTCTCTATACACACAGAACTTATTATGCAAATATAGAAAATGAGCACAGAAACTAGTATCATACTCTTTAAAAGAATTCCCTGTGTATACTATAACCTTTGGCCTTCTGCCAAAAGCCTAGATTGCTCCCTCTAAACATGTATTGTATATCTAGTTTTTGCTATGCAGGCAAAGAATTCAAGAACTTTATTCAATAGTTCTTGATTGCCCACAAAATAGAGTAAAACTCTACATTGCACATTCTCAATGCTTTTCTCCAAACTAATCTTTCAAGACTGTCTTTTCACTATAGATTTCTCTATTTCTCATATATATATGTATGTGTGTGTGTATGTATATATATATATGTAGTTTTTACTGTTGTAGTTTTACATATTCAAATTTGGTGGTACAGTCTACTAATTTTTCATGTTTCTACCTTAATTCTTCCCGTTTTTTTTTTTTAAATTGGGCTTTTAATGCCCTTAACACTTTTAAGGATAATACAAAGGTATTCTTTTTTTGTTTGTTTGTTTGGTTGGTTGGTTGGTTTTTGGTTTTTCGAGACAGGGTTTCTCTGTGTAGCTCGGGCTGTCCTGGAACTCACTCTGTAGACCAGGCTGGCCTCGAACTCAGAAATCTGCCTGGCTCTGCCTCCCAGGTGCTGGGATTAAAGGCATGCGCCACCACCGCCCGGCTATACAAAGGTATACTTACCTCAACTCTATTTCCATAAAGCCATTGGAAAACAACCACTATAGACAAACAACAGAGTACAAGTGCCTACTATAATGAAAGTAACACATGTCTACACTGCCAATCCACAAACAGCAAATAATCTCTGACAAATATTGTAAAATATGTCAAAATTGAAGGAAGATTTTGGGAACAGGTTAATGCCCTGGCCGATCTTAGAAAACTAAAGTTGAAAACGCCTTGCTAGTTCAGTGGATTACTGTGAGGAGGGAATTACAGGCTTCTTATGAAGCATATCATGATGTTTAAGAATTTGAATGAGCTTTTTAAAATATTTAGGGCACAGAAAAGGCACCAAATACAAAATAAAGACAATCAGTGCAGTATTTATTCAATGAGGAAGAGAATCAAATAATTTTGGGGGGCTGAAATGTATCACATGGTGTTCTTCAAGTTGGAGACCAAGAACTAATTCAGTCTGAGTTTCCCAATTCTTGAAACCCAAGGAGCCCATATCTTAAAATTCAAGAATAAGAGGCCATAAATTCTGACTAGAGCAGAGAGGCTGGAAATAAGTCAAATTTCTCCTTTTTTAAAAAAGTTCTTCAGGGAATTGGAGATTGCCCACCTACTTGGAAGAGATCATCTGCTTGAGTGAGTCCATCAATTCAAATGTTAATCATATTTAGAAACTGCCTCAGAGACAGCCCAGAAATAATGTTAAATTTAGGAACCCTCTGACAATTAATTGTTAACTATCACAAATGTATATACTGATCCAGGGAAAAGGCAATTGCTACTGTGGCAATGTGGATGGAAAAAGAAAAAAGAAAAAAGGAAGAACATTTGGCAATCAGATCTGAATCCCCTATCCTTAATAGGTCATGACTGAGGAATGATAATCGGACTAAAATGACTGTGGCGCAGGATGTTTTGCTTCAAGATTGTCTGAACTTTTCTTGGCCTAGAGTAAACACATACTACAGGTGTGAAATGTTATTGTCAACACACCAGAGCCCAAAATGCTCTGACTGAATTTGCTTTACCATACCTCCAGATACTCACTGTGAATCTTGAGAAAACTGCTACTTCAAATAGCTAACATTAAAAAAAATGGCATGGAAGAATTCCAAAAGAAAATTATGTAAGCATTTGAGATTTAAATAAAAAGCAGACGCAAATACTACAATATCATGCATAAAAGAGCTAAAATTTATGCACAATTATTATTAAAATCTAAGTTAACAATTACCTTTGTCCTGAAAGAAATAGATTTTATTGATTAAAAAAGAAAAATATTGAGGGAGAAGGAGAGGAGAAGGAGAAGGAGGAGAAGGAGGAGGAGGAGGAGGAGGAGGTGGAGGAGGAGGAGAGGAGGAGGAGGAGGAGAGGATGGAGGAGGAGGAGGAGGAGGAGGAGGAGGAGGAGGAGGAGAGGAGAAGGAGAAGGAGAAGGAGAAGGAGAAGGAGAAGGAGAAGGAGAAGGAGAAGGAGAAGGAGAAGGAGAAGGAAGAGAAGGAGAAGGAGAGGAGAGAAGGAGAAGGAAGGAGGAAGAAGGAAGAAGGAAGAAGGAGGAGGAGGAGGAGGAGAGGAGGGAGGAGGAGGAGGAAGGAGAGGAGAAGGAGAAGGAGAAGGAGAAGGAGAAGAGAAGGAGAAGGAGAAGGAGAAGGAAGAAGGTAGTGAAGTCAGGCACGAGGAGTCACTAAGAGATCTCCATGAAAACAGACAGCTACATGCTGAGCAAGGCAAGGAGAAACTAAATGCAATTAACTCAAGATATATGGCTTAGATGTAGCTAAGATAGGATAGAGAGTTACGACTACATGCTCAGTTTTTATGCTTAAAGCTTGTTGAATAAATCTGTAAGTCTCCATTATTTGGGAGTTAGCTGGATTAAGAAAAACTGCTACTTTTAAATTTCATTCTATAAAAAAGAAGATGTTCATCCATTGGTAGATATTCTACCTGTCCTATTATGAACCTTCTCAGTGCCCTTGACGACAGAACCAATACCAGAAGCATCAGTCAGGCAGGGTCTATGGAGCTCTAGTAATAACTTGCATTCATCTGCAGTACATGAGCCAAGGAATGAATAAAAAGATATATAAGGTATATTGATCTCATTAAGAAATGAAGAGCTAATAAAATATTACTTTTACGCTTAATAATTATTAATAAAATTTGAAACATATTTGTTTTGATCAATGGTATGCTTATGCCAATTACTATAACTCATCGTGGAAGATATTAATACTTAACAGACTTATGGTTACAGGAAACATTTAAAAAAATTAAATTTCAATTCATGTATATAGCTTATTGTAGAGTTGTGTGGTAAGGGAATCAATAAAATCCTTCCAAGCATAAAACACATGATAGTAAGATAAAAATTTTGGATGAAGTAGAATAAAAGTACAAATTTGAAGAGTGAAATTAATGCCTTTATTCTTAAAACTGTTCTTCTATCTTCAGTGAGTGCTAGTAAATACTTAATCATTGTGATAATTACATTGTATTGGAAACATTTAAAGTCTAATCTAAGAGTTTTATTATTTTAAATGTCAATATTTACACTATGCATGGAATGGTACCTCTGCAAGTTCTTAGATATATGATGGACACATTCAGCTGCTTGCTGAAAATCTACAAGCTTTGTAGAAAGTCAGCAAATTCTTTTCTTTCTTATTATTATTATTTTTTTTTTTTTTTGGTTTTTCAAGACAGCGTTTCTCTGTATAGCCCTGGCTGTCCTGGAACTCACTCTGTAGACCAGGCTGGCCTCGAACTCAGAAATCAGCCTGCCTCTGCCTCCCAAGTGCTGGAATTAAAGGCGTGCGCCACCACCACCCGGCAGCAAATTCTTTTCAGATGCTCAATTAAAATCATTTCAGGGCTATTCTACAATCTGTATTTAATAATGATTATATTTTATCATGAGTACTATTACTATATAGTATACACACACCCAAGTTTGTTCTCCACTGAGTTCTTCTCCATGTCTGTCACATAACCACTCCTAGTTACACTCCCAAAACTTATCCCATTCAAAACCCCCAAATCATCTCTTTCTTTCACAAGATCAGATAATCGACATATATCTAACAAAAGTAACCAATAAGCTGTTACAGAGAAACATGGAGTTTGCTGGGAGATTGTGTCTTGTAGTAATGTTAGAAGCTCCACATAAAAGTCTCAGCAATGTGACTGCCTGAACTTGAGCTGAACAAAGACAATGATAATACATATGCTAAAGTGGGAGGGGTGGGGGAAGCCTTGGAGGTCTCATCCCTACAAAAACGAACTGTAGGCAACTAAGAAATGCTAAGCAAGAGAGAACACACAAATTGTTTATCCAATACTAAATGTTCATCCTTGAAACCACATACAAGTAGCATTAAACAGACAGAGCAAGTATTATGCATTTAGGAATTTATATATATTGTTGATATATATGTATCCAAAGGCCACAAATTTTAAAAAGTTCAAGGAGGGTTATATAGAACCACTTAGGGGGGAGGGAAAAATGGGACAAGAGATGTAATCATATTACAATCTCAAAAAAAAAAAAAAAAAGAGAGAGAGAGAGAGAGATAAAACAAATGGTAAATAAATTACATTCCCTCTAGGATTTTCTCTTTTAGTACAATGAGATCCAATTAATTTCAAATGAATTCAAGGTTCTGTCAAATCAACTATTGCCATGAAATGAGTCCTGCTACTTTAACTCCTACCTTTCCTTTGGCTCCTCCCACTCACAATTATGATTATATTAGATGAAGGCATATAACGCTATCCTTTATTGTGGAAGAAATAAATGGACTCAACGCTATGCTATCTTCCCCAGTTCTTTCTCACATCCAGCATATCCGATATATGATAAAATGTTCTAGGTTTTCTTTCTTTTTCTTTTCAAAGTCTCTCTTAATTTTCCTTGTAAACACCTCTGCCTTTCCAGACCCAGAGATTATTGGGAACTTTCTCTTCAGGAAACTAAAATAGGAATAGGATTTTTAAAAAGTCCTTAAATAGGAAAAAATATGTGTTTACAAGATTTAGTTACTTTTTGTAGCTGTAATAAAGCCCTATGTACAAAGCAGACTTAAAGAAGAGAGGTTTTATTTGAGCTTAAGGTTCCAGATGTGGAGTCCTTAATTGGGAGAGAGACATGGCACAAGTCTTCCAGAAAATGGAATTAGAGAGAGGGAGAAGGCCATAAACTCTGCAGGCCTGACCTCAGTGGTGTACCTCTTCCAACAAGTCTCCAAATGTCTCAAATTTTCCCCCAAAGCACTACAAACTGGGGTCCAAGTACTCTAATACTTTAGCCTGCAGGGGGAGATACAGGAGGAGGGGGTACTCAGAAAACAAGAGATGGGGAGGGATTGTGGGAGGGGGTGACTGGGACGGGTTATAAAGTGAATAAGCAAAAAAATAAAATTAAAAAAAAAGGAAAAAAATAAACCACTATGTAAGTGAGAAGGAAACGTGGTCAGTGCTTGCATAATCGCGACAGATTACACCATGAGTTGGTTAGTCCTGATAAAGCTTTATTGATGTCTCCTTCTTAAGCTGTCTGAATGAAGACATAAAGTTTCCCTCTTTCCATGAGGAGGAGGAGACAGCATATTTCCTTTATACAAATGGAAAATGTGTTTCCTAATTGATGGGAAGCTTCAACTAGGACGTAATCCTCAGACTGCTAGGGTGCCTTCGACATGTAGAGGGGAAGAAAATGTTGTGTCAGGCAGCGTTTATGTTTGTGATTTACTATTTCTCCATTACACCTCAGTAAAATATAGTTACTAACAATGTAATTAAAGCCAAGTAACCAACTTTGAAATTACAGCAATATCAATGCTGAACTGAAAGATGCTTAGGAAAAAATAATGATGCTATCCATTTCCACCTAACTCTTTTTCTAGTAGTTGAGCCTTCTACCTCTGCAAATAGCCCGAAGGCACTCATACTTTCAGGAAGTACTCTGTATGCCATATGTTCGTGTGTGTGTGTGTGTGTGTGTGTGTGTGTGTGTGTGTGTGTGTTCGCAAGCACATGTGAATTTGCTACTGGGGATGAAACTTGAGGTTTTGTGCGTACCATGCTAACAAAGAACAACCTCCAAACCCACAGCAATCCTTATTAGACACATAAATCTCTTCAGTGTTCATGGTATTAGAAATTAGAGTGAATAAAAGACGGCCCTTCATTTGTTTATAATTCATAGAGAGATAAATAATACACAGTTGTAAAATTATATTTCAAATTTCAAAAAATACAAATTTATAAAAAATAATGGATTAAATATTTAAACAGAAGGAATAATCACAATGCCCTTTTCTTTACTCCATTCTGTTGTCTATATAGGTTATAGGGTTAAACGTGGGGCTTAGTATTTTCCAACAGTTGATCTCATTATCCACTGAAAAAGCCTGGAGAGGGGCTGAAATTTTTGGACTTAGTATTTTTTTTTTTAAGATTTATTGTATTTAAATTATATGTATGTATGCATGTTTGTGTGGATGTGTGCTCATGCACACTGATGCCTGCGGACATCAGAGACTTCAGATCCTCCTGGAATTAGAGATTCAGGTGTTTGTGAGATATTTGATATCGATGTTTGGGAGCCAAACTTGGATCCTCAGCAAAAGCAGCCAGTGTGCTTACCAGCTGCACCATCTCTTCAGCATCTGGATTTAATATTTTAACAGTCCTTATTCCTCTGAGTTATGTTCGTTCACTCTATGAGACCCAGTGATAAGATTGGCCTTCTCCCTTGCAGTCCAGTTCAGAACTTTACCCTCTACTCTTAGAGGAGACAGGACCTGCCAGACAATGTCTCCTTGGTACTACAACTGCTAGTTTCTGCATCTCAGGATAGCTATTTTGTACACCGTGCCCAATATTTTTGTTATTTGTAGCAGGAGGGAAAATCCAGCCTCAATTAAGACTCAGCTTTAAACCAACTGCTTTTGAAATTATCCTCTCTAATTTGAATAGTTCTAATTGTGTTTGCAGTCTATTTTAAATAAAATAGGAGGAGTTGAAACGATAACATTTAAATTGCCTAGGCTATCTTAAAACTGATTAACCTAAGAGATGTCCATGAAAACTCTGAATTCATGGCACAGTTGTTAAGAGTGTGGAGAGGTGCATCTCATCTCATTGGTCATCTGTGCAGCTCTAAAGTATCCAATTGTGTGAGATGCTAATCATCTCAGTATCCTAGCTTTCCACACAGAGTCCTGAATAGCAATGACTTAGGTATAGTGTCATTTCTGGAGTACACATTGGCCTTTCACTGCTGATGTCAGTGTTGTCTGTATTGTTTGCCTTCATCATGGTCATTAAAATGGTTTGAAATGGAGGGTGGACATAGGCTGTTTGGTAATGAGGACTCATCAAACCTTATGTCCAATACCAACAATTGCTTTCAATGTTGTTGTGAGCTCATATACTCAAAATACTAGGCCTTAAAACCAACTTTCTGCTCATCTATCACATGAATTTCACTCATTATTTCTTATTTTAACTGTTTCCCTCAGTCTGCAACTTATTTTTCTTTCAAAAATACAAAACTCTCTCAAAAAGCATTTCCAATTAATGAACAATTTCTGGCATGTTTGTTTATTCCTTGGAATATGCATTTGGCCTTAGTCATGTATTTGAACTGGGTTATGTTCTTACATGAATCAACAGCTTTCCACTAAGCATATGAGTCCTTTGGGGTGTTATAAATTTTCATACCCCTTGAAGGTATAAAGGCTGATAACTCTTAGTGAACAGTAGTGAATTGATTGATAATGTTATATACAATTCTATGGGTTGATGACTTATTTCAAATACCTTCATCTTTCTGGAATGCTGTAAATACTAAAATACTATAGATTACTATAAACAGTAAAATACTCTAAATAGTAAAATATTATAAATTAAGTGACTAGAGAGAAATACATCTCTCAGAATTCTGGAGATCAATGTGTTAACACATGTTGTATTTTAAAGGACTGCTTGTAGGTGGCACCTTTCAACTTTTCCTTCCAAGATAGAAGGGATAAGGAAGCCTCCAGGTGTTTCTGGTAAGGACAGTAATTACCATCATCAAAAAGAAACCTTCTCAAACCTCCTACCTCTAAATGCTAGACATCAACTTAGGTGTCAGGGTTCAAATACAAATTTACAGAGAAAGTAAAATTTACACCATAGAAAATTAATATGCTAATAACAAAGAAAAAGTGCTAATAACAAAGATAAATTTGGGAACCTGAAGTAGAAAACATGAGCCAAGAAATCACCTAAGACATATTTATAACCACTAGTGATGGTTGAATGAGAATAACCTCCAAAGGCCACGATATTTGAGTACTTGGTCGTCAGTTGTTGAAATTGTTTGGCAAGGATTGGGAGATGTAGTCGCCTTGGAAGAGATGTATAACTGTGTGAGCACATTGAGCTCTCAAAGTCATTCGCCATTAGACCTCTCTTCCTCCTGCATTTTTTAAGTAATGGTATTCAATGTTAAAGAAATTTGGATAAAAAGAATATATTTTAACTGGAAGAACTATAAATTAGTACAACCATTCTGAAAGAAAGTTAATAATATAATTACACATAAAGAGTTTAAAATAAGTAATGCTTTTTTTAGTATATTTCTAAGAATATATCTTGTGGGAATGAGAGACTTCTCAAGGAAACATGTGGGAAACAATATTCCTGATAGCAATGTTGATAAGAAAGAGAATAAATAATAACACCCATAAGGTATTTTATGATGCCATTAAATTTATACCTAAAAGATTACTTAATGATCTGTAAAATTAAAAATAATGAACTCAGAATACACACACACAAATGAATATATGCTGAGAGAGATGGATGGATAGATAAATAGATTAGATAGATAGATAGATAGATAGATAGATAGGGAATTATTTTGTTAAAAAACAAACTACAGAAAAAGTAAGGGAAGAGGAGATGATAAATGATAGCTAAAATAATACTTTTAAAAACAAAATTATGAAATTGTTTCTAAATATATCAGTAATCACATTGAGTAAAAATGAATCGAATTTCTGTCTTACATTTAAGAAGTAGCATCATGCCCTGCATATAGTTTTACTCAGTTCATTATACAATTTCTGACAATCTCAGGAATTACAGTTTCCATGTTGGTCTTTACAGTAATAAGTTTACTTTCTTTGAGAAAACTCAACATTTAAACTCTGTCTTTAATTTACAAATATATTTTGTACCTTCTTTAGTGTACATTGCTAAATGCTTCATTCATGAGGGGGGTGTGTATACACATAAACATATACATCATATACATAAACAAATACATCATATACATATAAATATTATGCATATACAACATATACATATACATCATATACATATATATGAGTTTTTAAATGGATTGTTGCAGATTGTTTCAATGGAAGAATTACATATTTTCAACTTCATGATGGACAAAATCAATATATCTACAGTAAAAACTGCACTTTAAATATTTGCCATAAATTTTTTCTAAGATAGCAACATGTGGCTCAGACGTCTTTTACAGCACTAAACCACTGTCGCAACCAGCCTTAGGTCACAGGAGACAAGAAATGCTTTACAGTGTTCTATGTCACTAAAGTTTGTTTCATATGTGCTAATAATGCATGCCGGACTTAAAAATCTCAATTGCTACGTGTTTCCTCTATAAAGAAGAAGCTTTTTCCCAATATATAATAGCACTAAGTTGTTAAATAATGATAAAAATAGAAAATATTCTCATAAATTTTATACCATCAATCCTCACAAAATGCTTCCATTGACTTTTTTCAAACTTTTATATGCTCCATCAAAGTGATGCTTTATTCTAACAAAGAAATATATACAGAATATGAATGGTTTTATGGCTTACTTATACCATCAAACATTATAACAATGAAATTAGATAAACATCAAAGCTTGACACCTTAGCAAGATAAATTTCTTTGCTAATACAGATTATAATTAAGTGGCAAGGTTGGCATATTCTTTACCACTTTCTAGACAATAAATCAAAACATTAAATCAATCTATGAGTTGCAGTGTCTCTGATTCTCCTGGTATAAGTGCTGTTAGAATAATCAACTCCAAATCACAATATAGCATGCCTGAATGCATGCTGGAAAATTTTCAGTGCACCCTTAGGAAATATTCCCATACAGAGATAGAATAGGTAGATATCAATCATATGAAGAATTAGCAGTAATATTAAATATAAGATGATAAATAGGATACTGTGGTTTTCTGAATATTCACTATATTTTCTTTTAATACAATTTTAATAACAGCACTGGACTTTAATATTTGATAAAATTAGAATGTGCACTGAACAATTGCCTTTCAGAAACAATGAATACTTGCCAGTAAGCTCCTACAAGTTGATGATTCCTGACTGCAGAACAATACTGGCATCTGTGTTAATGCCAATATTTCAATAAGTTTGTCATCTTAAGTAGTTTGTGTCTCTTTAATTTATTCCTTTTCATGATTTTTCTCTACTTTTATTAACATGCTTTCAAGACAGAAAGGGGGCACATTCCAGGAAATATGAGTGTCTTCTAAGAACTTGACCAGACTGGAGAATGGCTTCTCTCCTAAAAATTTTAAAACTGAGTGCACCACTTGCCAACATATTTGACTGTCCTCAAAGATACTCTGACATACTTCTGACTTACAGTAATAATATTGTGAAATTTATTATTTATGCTGCCAAATCATAGGCTTATTTGTAGCAACAACACAATGTTAAAAATGTTCAAACTTAAGTCCATTTTGGTGACATTTGGATTCTAGTTTGTCACTTACATTCGTTTACAGATTAAAGGCAATTACATTATCATCCATGTTCCATCTTTTTAAATGAGAAGTCTTTTTTAGATTTATACCACCTGCTTTTAAAATGATAATAAATTTCTCAAGTTTTTGTTTATACTTTGTTTATTCTCTTCTTGTATGTGTCTCTTGCAGTGTTGAGGATTAAATCCAGAGCCATAAACATTAAGCAAACACTTCATCACTAAGCTAACCACCAGTCTGTGCTGAGTACTAAAACCAAAGCCATATAACACTAAGCAACCTCTTCAGCACTAAGCTACATCCCCAGCGTGTTTGTATTGTCTTTTACATTTCTAATATGATTACTCAGATTTCTTTGTATTTACTTTTTTATTATTATTAATTTATTTTTTACACTCCAGATTTTATCCCCCCAACCCCGTTCACCCTCAAACTGTTCCACATCCCATACCTCCAACCCACTCCCGTGACTCCACGAGGCTGCCCCCACCCCAGCCCCCACTCCACCTGACCTCTTAACTCCCTGTGGCCTCCAGTCTCTTGAGGGTTACGTGCACCTTCTCTGACTAAACCTAGACCTGCCAGTCCTCTGCTTTATATGTGTTGCAGGTCTCATATCAGCTGGTGTATGCTGCCTGGTTGGTAATCTAGTGTTTGAGAGATCTCAGGGGTCCAGATTAATTGAGACTGCTGGTCCTCCTACAGGGTCACCTTCCTCCTCAGCTTCTTGAAAGAAGCCTTTCCCTAATTCAACCACAGCAGTCCCAGGCTTCTGTCCATTGGTTGGGTGCAAGTATCTGCATCTGACTCTTTTAGCTGCTTGTTGGGTCTTTTGGAGGGCAGTCATGATAGGTCCCGTTTTGTGAGCGATTCATAGACTCAGTAATAGTGTCGGGCCTTGAGACCTCCCCTTGAGCTGGACTTTGAGCCTGTCTCTGGAACTTCTTTTCCTCAGGCTCTTCTCCATTTCTATTGCTGCAGTTCTTTCAGACAGGAATAATTATGGGTCAGAGTTCTGATTGTGGGATGGCAGCCCCCTCCCTCATTTGATGCCCTGTTTTCCTGCTGGAGGTGGGCTCTATAAGTTCCTTCTCCCTATTGTTGGGCATTTCATCTAACGTCCTTTGAGTCCTGAGAGTCTCTCACCTCCCAGGTCTCTGGTTCATTCTGGAGGGTCTCCCAACCTCCTACCTCCCTAGGTTGCCTGTTTCCATTCTTTCTGCTGACCCTCAGGTCTTCAGTCCTTTTCCCTCAGCCAATACCAGATCAGGTTTCCCCTCCCCTCAAACCCTGTCCACTTTCCCTATCAGGTCCTTCCCTCCCTCCCCACTTGTGATTGCTTTCTTCTCCCTCCCCAAAGGAACTGACGTGTCCTCACTTGGACCCTTCATCTTGTTGACCTTTTTGAGTTCTGTGGACTATATCTTAGATATTCTGTACTGGTTTTGGGGGGGCTAATAACCACTTATTAGTGAATACTTACCATGCATGTTCTTTGGGTCTCAGTTACCTTACTTAGAATGATATTTTCTAGTTCTATCCATTTGCCTCAGGATGTCTTAAATGGTGCTGGTCGAACTGGCTGTTTGTATGTTGAAAAATGAAAATAGACCCCATATTTATCACCTAGCACAAAGCTCAAGTACAAGTGGATCAAGGACATCAACATAAAACCAGATACACTGAATTTAATAGAAGAAAGTGGGAAAGAGCCTTGAACTCATTGGTACAGGGAGAAATTTCCTAAACAGAACTCCAATGGCTCATGCTCTAAGATCAAGAATTGATAAATGGAACCTCATGAAACTGGAAAGCTTCTGTAAGGCAAAGGACATAGTCAATAAGACAAATCGGCAACCTAAAGATTGGGGAAAAAATCTTCACTAACCGCCCCCTCATCTGATAGAAGGTTAATATCCAAAATATATAAAGAACTCAAGAAGCTAACCACCAAAAAACCAAATAACCCAATCAAAAAATGGGGTATAGAACTAAATCGAGAATTCAGAACTAAACAGAGAATCTCGAATGTCTGAGAAGCACCTAAAGAACTGTTCAAAGTCCTTAGTGATCAGAGACATGCAAATCAAAACAACCCTGAGATTCCACCTTGCACCAATCAGACTGGCTAAGATCAAAACCTCAAGTGACAACACATGTTGGTGAGGATGTGGAGAAAGAGGAACACTCCTCTATTGCTGCTGGGATTGTAAACTGGTACAACTACTCTGGAAATCAATTTGGAGGTTCCTCAGAAAATTTGAAATAGATCTACATGAAGACCCAGCTATACCACTCTTGGGCATATACCCAAAAACTGTCCCATCATGCCACAGGGGTATGAGCTCCATTATGTTCATAGTGGCCTTGTTTGTGATAGCCAGAAGCTGGAAACAACACAGATGTCCCATGACACAAGAATGGATATAGAAAATGTGGTTTATTTACACAATGGAATATTACTCAGCTATTAAGAATGAGGACTTTCTTTGTATTTTCATATTGGTCTTCATGTGTAATCAGTGCATTTGTATCTGATGTTGGCTTTGAAATGTTGTATAAGCATCAATTTAAAGCATATTTCCTCTTTCCCTTATCTTTCGTCTCTACTCTGGGATATGAGTTACAGGTTTTTTGTTTGTTTGTTGGTTGGTTTTTGGTTTGTTTTTTAGGTTCCTTTCTTTTTATTTATTTATTTATTTTTTTACTATAGATGTTGGATGTTGGATACACTCCTCTCTGAATCCTGCTTGTTTTTCCAGTGTCTCCAACTGGGTATTTCTCACTGCCCCATCTTCCCATTCTGTAACTCTATTGTCAACTATGTTTAATCTTTTGTAAACCGCACCTTTTAAACTCCAGGTATGTTGTTTTATTTGTTTGTTTGTTTGTGTTTGTTTTGGTACTAAAACTTCCATTTCTTTTTTTCATATATCTAAATTCTAAGTCAATTTTTCTTTTCATCTATTTTCAAAAACATTAATCTTTATTGACTATCTTAAAATCATGTGTATGTAACTTTAAGTATTTAATATATTTTTTGGAATTCTGTGTTTCTTCTTTTGCATTTGGTTATTTATTTCTGATTCATAGCCTTTATTTAGTGTGATGATCGATATTACATGTAATAATTTTAATTATTTTAATGATGTTGTCTTTCAGACAGAATTTTTTTCTATGACCACTAGCTAAAATAAGATCCAGTCATCAAACGAGTAAAGGTCATTTATCTATCATTTGTTCTTATTTCAAATTTATAACCATACTAGGATCTCAAGAAACAATAAATTAAATAAAATTTCCTTTCTTTTTTGTTCAAATTTCACTTTTGTTACTTACAATCACAAAACAGATTTTTTTGTTGTTATTTTCTGAAAATTTTCAACATCTTAAAATTATTTATCTTCCAAATCCAGATGACCTTAGTTGTTCTCCATGTTTAAAAGTAACTGTTTTTGCTTTTTTCTGTATTTTATCAAGACTCTATAGTTGTGTTTGAAGAAAGATTTAGCCTGATACAAACCACAAAAGCCAGCAGTGGAGCAATTAAGTTTTGTGCTTTATTTCTGTATGTATTAAAGGTTTAACTGAATGTTAGCACATAGTAGGTGCTTAAAGTGAGTTAATGACTTGAACGATAGATCAGTGGATGAAATATACTATTAAGAAATTAAGAGAAACAACTCAATATTTTACTGATTGTTTAAAACTCATTGTAATTGTTACCTTTGATTTACACTTTAATAAAAATATATGCACCTGTGTTCACTTTGGGGCAATGAATATATATTCTATAAATTGAATATGTTATTAATTATATTATCTTTATTATAATGACACTATTGTGATGTTACTTTATGCTCAGGGAGCTTCTTCATTATTACACTATATCCTGTCCAGGATGGTGCACAGCAGACACTTCTTTGGCCACGATACTAAGAATCCACAACCACGGCCACAACATTTGTTATGTTTTAATTATAAATTTATTATTAGATTTTAAAACTCTAGTCTTTCTTTTTATCTGAGCAGTTCTTAAACTCTTGATGGTGTCCCCTTTGAGACCCTTTCACAAATATTGGAAAACACAGATATTTACATTATGATTCATACCAGTAGCAAAATTACAGTTATGAAGAAGGGATGAAAACTTTATGGTTGGGGGTCACCATAACATGAGTAACTGTATTAACGGGTAATAGAATTAGGAAGGTTGAAAACCACTACACTGTCTCATATACTTTTGTTTTATATTTCAGGTCATGATTTGGAAGGATATAGAATAAAAAAAATAACAAATTTCTTACAAAGTGCCTTTTTTATATTTCATGGTCTTAATCAGTGTTCTATTTCTGTGAAAAGATACCTTAACCATAACAACTCTTATAAAGAAAACATTTAATTGGGGTTTGCTTACAATTTCAGAAATTTAGTCCATTACCAGCATGGCAGCATGCAGGCAAACATGATATCTGAGAGTTCTACATCCAGTTGCAGACAGCAGGAATAAAGAGACACTGGGACCAGCTTGAGCTTTTGAAACTCCAAAGCCCACACCCAGTGACACACTTCCTCCAACAAGGCTGCATCTCCTCCAGGAAAGCAATACCTGCTCCAACAAGAACAAATCTAATCTCTTTTCATGTAACACCTCTTCCTAATGACCAAATAGTCAAATATATGAGTCTATGGGGGCTATTATCATTCAAACCATCACACATACACTTTTTCTTTAAAAAGAAACAAACAAATGCATAGTTAATTATGTCGAACCCTTTCCAACTTTATAGGTCACACAGACAGATAGAAATACATGAAAGAAGAGAGAAATCTGCCAGAAAGAATGAGTTTCAGCTAGAAGAGAGGGAAGATAGAGTAATCGTGAGGACGAAGGTCTGCTATTTATTATGTATAGTTATGAAACTGTAAAAGAATAAAAAGTAAATACATTTAAAAACCATGTTTAACTGTATTTGCATTGGTAAATTTGTTATGCATCTACTTATATACCAAATATTTTATATTTTAAGGAATGGATTTGCAAATTTTATTGAGCTGTTTAATATCTAATGAAGTAATGCATGCATTAGATTTGTAGCCTCTTTAGTAGACAAGGAAACCAGTTCATAAAATCAAACAAACAACATGAAAAAAGGTTAAAATCCAAGCCTAATATCTTAATGCAAATATTAGTAAAATTAGTAAGGAATGAATAAAATGTCGACCTCTATAAAACATGGCAACTTGGCTGCTAACTTCCACTATCTTTCTCCTGTTTGTGAGAGTCTTCAATTAAACACTACAAATATTTTCTGAAGTAGGATAATACTGTTTTATTTTAGCTTAGTACTTACAAATCCTTTCTTTGCTTATCACCATGCTTTCTGTAAAATAAGAGCCCTTTAATTTGCCTTTCACATATTTATGCCTGAAGGTACACCTTCAAATGGATCAAACTTAATTGCATTGTGGCCCTTAGCTAGTTCAAATTCCTCAATCAATTCACCTCAGACTCATCTTCTTTCAAGACTAAACAACCCCATTTTTCTTAATCTCTTCTCATATGTTCAGTAATCCCTTCCCTTCCATTTATCATTTCTGTTGCCCTATGCTCTCTTCAGTTTAGCTATAATGTTCTTCAAATAAGGTCCTCTATCAGATGTGTGCATGCTTAAAACTCGCGCCTCTACCTTCCTATTAGGCTGAGAGGCTGCTCTGGTGATTGCAGCTTGCACGGTGATTATGAATCTCAAGACTGTGAAATGTGAAAGGTTACATTCTCAGAAAGTAGAAACAAATGACATTTTTTTCATGTTTTTCTTTTTCAAGAACATGCATTGCCTAGAAAATGAAAAAGTGAGTCTTCAAAGCCCAAGAAAGGAAATGTTTGGTGTGAGAAATGGATTTTATAATATTCATATATAAAAGCTAATTTGAATTTTCAGGAGGTGAGGTCATAATTATTAATAATTAAATAGTTTTTTTTCCAAAGTACTCAATGACTTTTCTAGACATAATCTATGATTATCAAGGAGATGTTTTTGACATGAATTTAGGGGCTCTGTAATGCTGGAATAAGTTCATCATAAAATTATAATCTGTTTTTTTAAAAAAATAAGTAAAGCAAATATCATCCAAATAAATAAGTCTACAGCTCTCCAAGGCATCCCTAAAAGGAAACATAGCTATCGGAAACATCAATTATACAAGTCCCTTGATGGTGCATAGCTACTTCCGTGCAAGGAGTAATTACTGTCTCCAGAGCTGACCCAGAGAAGCTCTGTAGGGAGTGAATGTAATAGTGTAGTTGAGCCATATGTCATGGGCATTTCTGTGCACTGATGGAGAAGACTAATTTGGGAATGAGTTGAAAGAAGTCATGTGTGTTTATGCAAAACAATCTTGCTATTCTGTTATGAAAAGCTCAAATGCTATACTCAGATTCTTAAGGGAAAGACAGAGTGGCAAGACCAGAAGTTGGGAAAACTAATTCACTAGTTGAATCTCAACAGTAAGTACTCAATTGAGACAGGTCTACAGAGCATAGGTAAGCAACCCAAAAGACTTAAGAGTTGTTTCACTTGAGTATTTTCAAGTGCACTGCTAGTTCTACTGATTAGAATTAAAGAGAACACCTTGATATTGTTGATTTTCAAGTGATAGGGTACCAATTTGTCTAGTTAAAGGGAAAACTAATCTGTTGGACCTGGAAACTAAAACTCTTAGTCACAATTTAGCTTCACATCCAGACAGATCCTCAAGAAATCAAATTGTCTTCTCCTTCTTTATCTATTTTTTAACTGTGCTTTCTATGTGGGTTCCATGGTCTTCACTCATGATGGGAAGGAAGCTACCACACAATTATAATGATAGATAGATAGATAGATAGATAGATAGATAGATAGATAGATAGATAGATAGATAATACATACATACATACACATATATAACATACATATATTACACACACACACACACACACACACATATATAAATACATACATATGTTACACAGAAGCTCAATGCACAGAGGCATTAAGTCAAGAGGGAATTTTATTAGCTGATAGGATGTGCTTTTCCTAATCTCTCCTTTACATCATTTATCTTGGGCTAAAAGTGAGATGACCATAGCACACTAGCAATTATATGTCATGAAAGGTATGAACTGGTGCTTTTCAAAAGGAAAATTATGCTGCTATCAGAAAAAATATAATAAAAAAGTAGAAAATTGATGTACTAATTCATTGCAGAATTATGAGCCACTATAGAAAAGTCCTTAGAACTAGAACAACAGGGAGTAGAATCGTTCTCAATGCTGGGACACTATAACAAACACACAAGAGCTGTTGAAAAGGCTTGTGAGAACAAAAAATTCAATGGATTTCTGTGGCCTCTAAGAATGCAGATAGCTCTGTATTGGTCTGGTGCAAGAGGGCCGTTCATTTCTAGAACATTAGAAATTCTCATTCTTTCTTATTTGTGGTGTGTTTGTTTGCTTGCTTGTCATGAGACACTGTAAATCGTGCTAAGTGATTTGCAAGCTTTGCTCCCATTCAATCATCAAATGAGCCTGAGAAGTGTGAATATTGATGGTTCTTCACCCATGAGGACACTTGATCACAGAAGGTTAAATGGTGGGGCTTATGCTGTTCATGACCACTGATGTCAAAACATGGAATGAGATACAAATTTCTTTGGCTGTTTCCTACATAAAACTGATACCAGCACTCTCTTAGCAATGCAGTTCAGAAGGCAGAGAAAGCAAATCTGTTTTATTGCCAACTGTAAAGCTCTCTGTGCAATTGGCATATAAAATACTCCACTCCTTTGTCGTCCAGTAGTTACTAGTCCTCACAT
Organism: Mastomys natalensis; assembly: GCA_021653895.1. Classification (NCBI taxonomy): domain Eukaryota; kingdom Metazoa; phylum Chordata; class Mammalia; order Rodentia; family Muridae; genus Mastomys; species Mastomys natalensis. The sequence goes on along the minus strand of JAJTUV010000002.1, from coordinate 194,906 downwards.
AAACATTTAAAGAGAACTGGGAATTGATTCAGGCTTTCACAGATGCTGGGATTTTCCAGTTTTAAAAGACTGATTTATTTATCTTATGTACAAGTGTTACAAGTGTATATGTGCACCACATCCATGTCTTGGGCCTACAGAAGCTGTTGAATCTTTAGGAGCTGAAGTTACAGGTGGTTGTAAGCAGGCATGAAGGTGCTGGGAACTGAGTCCATGTCCTTTGCAGGAATACTGAGTTCTCTTAACCACTGAGCCATCCTCTCAGTCCTAAGTTCAGTTATACAGTTTTAATTACGGTACATCTCATGCCATCTGGTTAGTAAGTTAGATCATCTATATTAAAGGTCCATGTCTTCTTTTCATATTTTAATGTGTTCTCTTTTATCCTTGTACTACATTTTTTTTTCTGTACTACTTTTAAAAGTCAGCACAGAAAGCGATGGATTTCATTCTAGCATTCTGAAATACAGTTTATTTTCATTAGCCCTGAGCAGTTGTTCCTTTGTCAACTTAACAAAAGTTATGGTCACCTGAAATAAGGAACCTTACTTATAAAATTATTCCTCCAGAATAGCCTGTAGACAACTCTGCAGGCATTTCTTGGTTAATGACTCCTGTGGGAAGACACAGCCCACTGTAGGCAGCTCTAATCCTTTGCAGGTGGTCCTGGATTATATAAAAAAGCAAGTTAGGCAAACCATGGAGAGCAAGCGATTAGGCAGGGTTCCCCCATGACCACTGTTTTAGTTTCTGCCTCAGTTCATAACTTGAGTTTCTGCCCTGATTTTCCTTCATGGCAGACTATAAGCAGGAAACTGAAATAAATCCTTTCCCCTGAAAATTGCATCTGGTCAGTGTTTCATCACCACATACACCTCTTCCCATGCTTTTCTTTCTTGCCCCCACCTTGCTGCTCTTCTTGTGGCTCTGTTTCTGCCTTTATGTCATATGTGTTCTATTATCTTTTCTTTCTTCATCCTCTGTTAAGATCTTGTCTTGCCTTCTTATGACTTCCTTCACAGCCTATAGCTGATTCATCTTTCTGAGTCTTGCTTATTTTACTTACATAAAAATTTCTGATTCCATTACTTTTCTTGAAAATTTCACTTCTGTTTTTATGACTCAATATAATAGCTTTGTGTATGTACTGGGTTTTTTTGTATCCCAGTCATCTCTTAGTGGATATTCAGGCAGCTTCCATTTCTTAGCTCATTATGAATAGTGTAGCAATGAGCACAGATGTGCCAACATCTCTGTGGTAGGACTCTCAGTACATTTCAATATTCATGGTAGAGCTGGGTCATATGGTAGTTCTGTTTTTAGCGTCTTAAGGAACATCCACATTGATTTATATAGTAGATATGCCGGTTCATACTCCTATCAGCAGTGAATACGATTCCTCTTTCCCCACATTCTTGGCATTTGTTGTGTGTTGTTTTCTTAATGCTATTCATCCTGAATGGGGTGAGATGGGTTCCCAAAGTAGTTTCAATTTGCATTTCTCTCATGGCCGAGGATACTGAACATTATTTCAAATATTTATTGGTCTTTTGTGGTTTTTAAATTTTTTATTTTTTTGAATTTCTATTTAGTCCATTAGTCTCTACATTGACTGAAAGACTTGGGGAAAAGGTATTTAATGTTCCTATAATTCATATATTATAGCTGTTAAACCCTTGAATGATAGATAACTATCAATGATTCTTCTCTCTCTCTCTCTCTCTCTCTCTCTCTCTCTCTCTCTCTCTCTCTCTGGCTGACATTTAAACTGGAGATTGTTATCTTTGTTGTGAAGCAAAAGTTTCTCAATCTGTTTAATTCCCTTTGTCAATTCTTATATGTGGGAGTGTGTGTGTTTGTATGTGTGCATATGTATATCTCTAAATGTGTGATTGTGTGTGTAAGTGTACATGTGTGGGTATGAGTGTGTGTGTAATTGTATGTGAATATGTGTAACTTGGGGTGTCTGTGAGTATACGTGTATGGGTGGGTATGAGTACGTGCATGGTTATATGTGTGTGTGATTTTATGTTTGTGTGTGTTTGTGAGTGTGTGTCTGTGTATGTGAGAGAGTACATGTGTGGATGGGTATTAGTGTGCATGTGATTGTGTGTATGTGTATGTATTTGTGAGTATACATGTGTGTGTATGTATGTGGTGTGTGTTTGTGTGCATACATGTGTGTGTTATTAGAATTCTTTTCAGGTATTTTTGGTCTATTCTTGCATTTTTAAGTGTTTCCCTATGTTTTTCCAAGAATTTTGATATTTCATGTCTTCTGTTAAGATCTTTGGTTACTTTGAAGGGACCTTTCTGCAGGGTGACAGCTTTTGAGATAATTTTCGAATATCTAGTTTTCCCAGCACCATTTGTCAAATAGACTGATTATTTTAACCTATGTATGTTTTTGCACTTTTGTCAATAATGAAGTGGCTGCAGCTCTGTGGGTTTATATCTGGGTCATCTATTCTGTTCTATTGGCTTAGCTGTCTGCTTTAGGGCCAGTACCATGTTGTCTTTGTCCCTGTGGTCTTGTAGCACAATTTAAGATCAGATATTGTCATGCCTCCAGCACTTCTTTTTTAGCTTTGCTTTGGTTGTTCAGGGTCTCTGTGTTTCTATGTACATTTAGAATTGTATTTACAGTTCTGTGAAGAATGTTATTAGGATTTTGGTGATGTTACCTGAATCCGGCCTTTGACAATAAAGTCATTTTACAGAATATTAATTCTGCCAATCTATGAACATGGAAGGTTATTTTTCTATTTACTAGGGCCTTCTTCCATGTTTTTCTATGCCATAACATTTTCATCTTAAAGGTAGTTCAGTTCTTAAGTTAGGCTAATTCCTATGTATTTTAGTATTTTTGAAGCAAAATGTGGATGTAATTTCACCCTAATTTCATTTTTGGCAAGTTCATTATTGGTATATATAAAATCCACTGATTTTATATGTTGATTTTCTATACTGCTACTTTGCTGAAACTGATTATCACATCTAAAGATTTTCTGGTTGAATTAAAATCCCATTTCTCCCACTTAGGAATTCAAATAAGATTTTTAATTGCTCTGTTTTCAGTTTTCAAAAATTTCTAAATAAAGCCACATATTTATTCCTACTTCTAATAGATATTTACAGGATTAACTAAATGATATGTGAAAATTCTTTAGAATGGACACAAAATTTAGTCACCAAAAATGTAGTTTTATTCTTGTTAAAAGCTACTCTCTACAACATAAGTCTCAAAAACTGACTAATTAGAAAGCAGAAATTTTCTATTCTGGTTAATAAAAAGATGAAAATGTGTATGTATGTATGCATGTGCATGCATATGCACATGCAAGTGCTTGCATGTGTGCATGCACGTGCGCGCGTTGTGTGTGTGTATGTGTTTGTATGTGTGTGTGATTTTTGAAAGCATAGTTTGGAAACGTTTGTTTCAACCATAATCATTAGTATAATTTATTTTCTAGTCATCAAGAATAGATTTGCAGCCAGAGAAGGGAAAACAAACAAAGAATCAGGCATTCATATGTCATCAACTCTGTGAAGTCATCTAGTTCTTCAACTTTCTGAAACCTTAGCTTGCATCATTGTTCCTTTGGGATCATCTATGCCCATATATATATATATATATATATATATATATATATATATATATATATATATATATATGATGTGTACTTGGCTCTTCCGACCCTCAATTATGCTTCTTCAGTTAATATTGTTTTAGAAAATATACTGTTTTCTGAGTAAGATAAAGCTTGAAACACTCTTGACCTAATCTGAACATGTTCTTTATAGCTGTTCTATGGTGGAGCTTTATACTTACTTCTTTCTTCAGCTACCAAGACTCTTTCTGGAAACACATTTCATTCAGTTCACATGCCTAGTAACTACTATTTTGGTGAGTAAGATTTGAAAGGTGATTGGATTATGAGAAAGGAGCCCTCATAACTGAACCAGTGCCCTGAGCTCCAGAGAGGATCTCCACCTCTTCTGCCAGGTGAGACTGGAAGATTTCTCTTAAAACAAGAAGCCAACATTGACTGCATTAGGAATTACACTTGTTAAGCCACTGAGCATATAGAACTTCCCTGCCTCTGGGACCTCATGAAACAAACTCTAATTGTTTAACTTCTACTCAGTTTATGATGTATTTGTCATAGAAACAGACTAAGACAATTTCTTTTCCAGCTGCCAATGCCAACGATGTCCAAGAAACAGTGATAATACAAGTGGCAGGGTCATTTTTGTAAAGTTCCAAACTGTTATAAGATTCTCTAATGCTCTGAGCTCCTTGTCTGTGTCTGACTTTTGGGTCACATAGCATGTGGATTAGACCAATGTTCTTACATGTGCACTGGGTGTCTCTTGAGTCTTAAAACATCTGTGAGGTATTCTGCCCACATCACTAGGTGAAGTACAAGACGTCATCATGGATCAGCATGTGTCAGGACTAATCCTCCCCAAATTCCACTAACATATTTCCCCCTTCAGTCTTCAACATGTTTCTCTCTATTACATGCCATGTGCATTTGGAAGACTTTTATTTTTAACTTTGTCTTCATAGATCTGTGGATAAAGTCTTCCTAGATATCACTCCATCCAAACTCATCACTATGATCATTATGTCTACTTGGCTTCTGAGCATCGAGCTCTGATGTTTGCATTTTCTATTTAGGATCCTATCATTTCTAATGCTACAAGAAGACTGATTTTGCAGCATCTTTGGTACAGGACTTAACCTTTCTAGGGTAAGCATCACAACATTTCTGTGATGTTGAATCCATCTCATAAAGGAATTCTTTATTGCCTTGGCAAACACCATCTTTAAATTCTCCCATGGGATATAGTAACTCCAGTTGAAGGAGTCATTCACTCTAATATATTTGCCTGAGAGTCTTTTGAGCTCTTCCTCACCTGTGAGTATTATGGAACTTCTACATTATTTAATGTAGGTTTTGGCTTTCTCCACACTCCCCAGAGCACATTAGTACATCCCCCTGCAACATCACTGAGGTGTAAGTGTTGATATGATGAGAACTCACATCTAACATGGTGTTTGGAGCCATGCAAGTCTGCTTTCAAACTCAAGGTTCTTTGAACTTGGATTGCAGGGGTGTGTTCAAGTGTTAATGTGTTTACTTTGACTTTCCAAATTTCAGCTAATGATCAGACTGCTGTTTTGGTGATCTGAGAAATAGAAATCATTTAAAAGCTACAGAAAGGGCACCTATGTCATAATTGTTTTCTGAATTTATCCCTGTCAGGATATAAATAGTGGGAACAGCCTCTATTAGTCTATGTAATGTACGCATGATTTACAAACATAGAGTTATTGGGTTATTTCAGATCATATGTGAAAATGTCCTCCATAGTTTTCAAAGACCAATTTTAACCATGAGGTTTCTATCAAGAGCTGCCATTTTGGCAGCATGATATGGACCTTGCTTGGAGTTGACAAGTGGACAGCATATCTCCAACCATACAGAAAGTTCCTGATGCCTGTCAGCACTCTGGCTTTAAAGTATGTGCATCTTTCACCACCCAGATAGTAAATGACATGCGGACTTTCATTGCTTTCTGCACTGGGAACTGTCTCTCCCACTCACACTGTGAAGTCCTCTCAGAACTCAGCAGTTTTACCCATGTGATTGTGCCACCAGTCTCTTTGATGGGAGGCTCACCCGCTCACCTTTAGGATGGGGATGCGGTAGAAGGTTTAACACCCAACATTTAAGGCACTTAAGGTGCCAGGTCTGATTTCTTTACAGCTTTTGATCGATGTCTACTTTCTGTGTGGACCATGCACTTGGGATCTGGGCTGTTTCTCTTCAATTCCCTCACTTTCCCTACACACAACTGAGTAGGCAATGCTTCTCCCAGACCTAGTTCACGCTATAGCCATTTCTTAGTAACTTAATTGAATCATGAGGTTTGTCTCTACGTGATTTGGCAGTATAATATTGTAACTGGAGAGCCATTTGTTCAGTATATGCTTGAAAACAATGTAAAATCTAGAGGTACTATGAAAAGTATTAATGTATGTTTTTTTATTTATTCTTAAATGTTTAAAAGCCTTATTTAAACTTAGCATAGCCGGGCAGTGGTGGTGCACGCCTTTAATCCCAGCACTCGGGAGGCAGAGGCAGGTGGATTTCTGAGTTCGAGGCCAGCCTGGTCTACAGAGTGAGTTCCAGGACAGCCCGGGCTACACAGAGAAACCCTGTCTCGAAAAAACAAAAACAAAAACAAAAACAAAAATACTTAGCATAAATGAGAACCTGGGCTCTGCCCGCAGTGCCTTAAAAACAAACAACAAACAAAAGACAGTACTTAATTTGCTTTGAGTCCATTAAAACCAGAGTGGTTGATGGGAGTGAGTAGACTTTTCCAACTTGAACAGCATTGGCTGTATATTGTTATTATTCTGTTCCTTGCCTGCCTTAGTTCCTTTCCTTTTAAGAAATAAAATCTTCTTAAAAATAAGTTTGATTCTTTGTGGTGGAGTAAGCATGGGACAAGGATGTAGACTGAAGAATAAGACTCCATGGCCTTTCTCATCTCACCTGTCTGGCTGCAAACTTCTACAGCATCATAATGGTCCTTAAGGCTGTTTGCATTTCCAAAACTCTATTTTCTGTGATACTGATTGTATTTTATGTCTTATGATTAGGTTCTGAAAGAGTTATGAAAATTCCCCTATGAGTAAATAGACAATCATAATAATGACAAAAACAAAAATTAGAATCCACAACTTCATTTTTTCCCCTATATCAAGTCTGTACTTCTTCTAGTATTGTCTACAGGTATCTGATTTTATGGAGTGCCATATTTAAACATTCATTACCAACTCATGCAATCAGACTTAAGTGTACTTAAGTACACCATCTGTCTTTTTCTTTCTTATCTATTCCTCTGTAGTTGCACATGGGGATCTGCTATTCCAGTAGTGTCTGGAGCCCATTTACCTGCACTAGTTATCCTGCAATCAGCAAAGGAGGCAATCCCTTCCAATCCTTGATTTTTAGGACTTAAAAGAACCAATAGCTTTATAATGACTCTACCCTTAAATGCAATACATTTGCACCTTTCTACACAGGTGTGTGTTGTGTGTGTGTGTGTGTGTGTGTTTTCTAAATGCAAAATCTGTTTTAGAGGGATCACATCAAAGCCTGAACCTCTTTTTCAAAAGCCAAAACAATGTTTTGCAACTGCAAAAATGTTCTGGTCAAACTGCACAGCCATACAAACCATTTCTAGGCTACTGTACTGGTAAAGAATGACAGTAAGGCTGCCTTCTGGTCCATCACTGCAACCCCAGAGCAGAAGCCTGAACCTCTTGATTGAGTTCATACAGCCCTGTTATTCAAGCAGTGTGCCTGATTTGGGTCCAAAGAGACATCAGTTCACTCTCTGCAAAGCAAACCAGAACAAACCTTTTCAACACATCACTGATGACTTGACGGCAGCGAGACCCGACTATACAGAGCACCCAGGCTCAGTGGCAGGTCTTGCATTTTGGCAGTCAAATGCATAAAAATGAATAGGACAGGGGGCTGGATATGAGGCTGCATGGCAATAAAATATGATCCTGGGGATGTGTTCTGTGGTAATCTATCGCATGCCATAGAAATAAAACTCCCCCAAAGGATACTGACTGTCAACACTCACCTTCATTTCTAGCTTTAGTCTCTTGGGAGAGAAATAATTCTTGTGAAGCCGGGGAATTAGGCTTTGAATTCAATCATCCTTTCTTATTTTTAAGTCCCAACTCTGTCTTATGTTTTTTGTATAGTTGGGGTGGAGTTGTTTAACCCTTGTTATCTCTGGTTGCATCATGGGTTATATAAAAAATTTTAAAACTCTTTTACTTAGTTGTTAGAAAGATTAACAGAATGAAAGCACCATGTTCTGAGTATATGATTAGAACTGCGTGAAAGAAAAAAATCTGTATATGCAACTGTGCACACACATACACACCCCTACATCACTAACTGTGTAATTAAAATTAAAATTCAACTTTGTATATTTAAATAGTTCTCATGTATTATTTTAATTAATCCTCTAAATAACCAAGATATAGATACTATCAGGATTTCTATCTACAGATGAGAGATTTGCAAAGGTTAAGCCATTGAAGTATGTGCAGTTCCTGGTAAGATTGAGGTTTTAACCCATAAAATCTCTTAATCCATGGTCTCTCATCCATCACTTTACACTGCTTTTAAGGAAGCTAAGCAATCCAGACACCTGGCTCTCCATCTTGTCCAATACATAAGTATGCTTTAAAAAAAAAATTCTATTGAGTGTATCTAGTCACTCACAGCCATGTGGGGATCATAGCACACCTCCTAACATAGCTGATTTAACTATCTGGATGGCCTGAATCAAAATCTGTCCATCAAGAAAGGTCAACAGATGATGGTTTGACATAAAACAAAGCATTGACAGTAGATTTTTTTTGTTTACGTACTTTGAATAAAAAAAAACACAGAGAAAATACATTCTAAAACCATCGCATAGTTAGCTTGGACTAGGGATAATGTTCTCCCAAGGGCCACACATTGCCAGATAGAAATCCCAGTGTTTGGAGTTGTATATATTGCCCCAAGTTGTTGGTCTAGGTTGTCCTAGAGACCTCCAAAACAATGCAGGCTACTGTCATTGCCCTAGGTAGTCTTTCGGAACTTGATGGTAAGACCCTATTGCTAAAGATACTATAGAAGTGAGCCAGAGGCATGAAGAAACCAAGTTTGTACTGATCAGGAAGCTCCCTCCATACTAGCTAGCAATCATATTGTAGAAAGGTGCTATATCAGCTTCTAGGGGAAAAGGCCATCAACAGTCTTACATAGTTATGAAACCTGTGAATTACAGTAGTGAGTAGCATGGCTAGATACACCTGTGAATGTAATAGTGGCATGGATGTCATAGTGGATGGGATTTAAGGCCTACTCTGCAGAAGAAAACACATGGCTGGTGTTGACCATGACTAAAAGTTGGTGATAACTCTAGGTTCCAAGGAGGAAGACTACTACTATTATTCTGCTAAATGAAGATAGTATTAAACTGCCCTCTACATTTTTATGTTTGTATTCATACCAATGCAGCTCTAAAAACTCATCAGAGAACTTTGTTTGTGTGGTGGGTAGTGGTTAATGAACAAAATCATAAGTGGTCAAGGACATGGTAGAGAGAATAAGTCAATGAAGTACTCGTGTCTGAAGTGAAGTTATTGCCCTCCACCCCCAACACACACAAAGTTCAAGGATCACCATGGATAAGGAAATAAAAAGATTGTAAAAGAAAAAAGAGGACCAGAATGAAACAGTGTCCTCTGACTTTAACAGGAACTGTACTTATGAACACATAGCACCTGGTGTTGCTTGCACAAAGTAAAGCCAGTCAACATTATATCATGGAAAGTGTAGGGACTTAGCATCTCTCGTACAAAAATTAGGAGCTATTGACCGCTTCTAGGGAAGGAATACTTTTCTTTAAGTGTGTTGCCTCTTATAGACTGAACACTCTCTGGTGGATAGCTCCACTTCCATGAGTATATGAGAAACACAAATTGGATACCATGAATTATTTTTAAAAGGGAATGGGAGAGAGACAAGAAGTAATGGGGTTGGGAGGTGGTGGTGGAGCTGAGTGGATTTAGAGGAGCAACTGAGGTGACCATCATTAAAATGCATGTTAGTAACAATGATGTTACATATATCATACATCCATCAAATGCATTATGAAGTTTTGATTGATGAAATGTGCTCTTTTCTCCTATAAAACGATTATTTCATACACATGCACATTTTCAGAAGTAAAATTATCTCGAGCTCAAGAAGTACATTGCTTTCCATGGCTCAAAACCCTTCAAGGTATTTATATGAAGGTTTCAGTCCTTCTGTTCCAGCTGAACTTCTTTTCCTCTGCTTATTGGTAATTCACCTATAACCAGTATTGCCTTGTGTTCCTCTTCCATTCTGGAATCCCCAGTAGGGATGATTTTCATCAGGAATTTTAAGGAACTTAACACTAGAAAAGAAAGATAATGGAATTGGGAGAAGTGGGGCTAAGAAAAGAGAGGAAGTTCTCCAAGACCCAATTTCTAGCAGTCTCTCTGTCCTAAACATCGCTCTCCTTAACCCGGTGCTGGGCCCCCTCGTTGCTCTATTCCACTTTCCATCCAATCTTTCAGACTCTCAGCAACATAAACACTGTTTTTTATCTTATCAAGAGTCTGGTTTTTTTCAGTCCTCTTTCTGGAGGATACCCTAACAAAAAGGATAAACTCAATTTAATTCTTCCTAGGGCACAATGGAGTCTGAACGGTTAAGTGCAAACTGTTTTGGCCCATGCAGTGCTATTGAACATTTACAGTGTGTCTAGTTCAAACTGAGAGATGCCAGAATATAAAGCATGTACTAGATCCAAAGGTTTATAAATGACAAATTATAAAAATTTACTGTTTATTCTAATACTGCTTAATATATTATAGAAATTATAAATATGTATATTATTGTAATTTATGTATTACCAATCCCTTATTTCCATAATGGCTGCCCTAGTCTTATTAATAAACTACAATTTCAGTCATTCATTCAAATTTTATGATTAAAATTATTTATATGGTCATATTATATTATTGTTAGAAGCCTGGTGCGATTGCTTCAATCATAATTTACATTTTTCAAGACATTAGAATTAATGTTAATTTTATTTGAAATTTGCCAAATCATTTATACTACGCTGTTGTGAAGACTAGCAATTACAGTTAATGTTATTTATTAGCATGGTGAGAGTGATATCAGTCTCAACCACATAACATTTATCCTTCTGCTTGTGCAATCTCAAGTTGTGATGCAGAGATCAAGTCAAAATATGACTGAGTCGCAGAGACCAGAATAAAGGTGCTAGGAAGCAAGGAGAGTCAAGCTGGGAACAAGATGAGAAAGTAGTAGACAAAACTGGTACAAGGGAAGCCTTTGACAGCACAAACTTGCCAGAAGTAAAGGTCCTTCTCCTTTGAGGTGCACCACTTGTCGTTAGAGCCCTAAGGAATTTCCTGACCGTGGCTGTCTTCATGAGGTGATGCCCTTAGCTAGTACTAAACTTCAGGCTTTCCTGAGCCCTGCTTTAGTTGCTGAGTCTTCTATGCTGTACATGTAAGAGTGATCAAATTGCAATTTACATCTGAAGGGGTAAAAAACCAAATCCTCTATAACATAATCAGCATCTAATCACTGTTAAATGATAAATAATTAGGGAGTGAGTCACATAGTAGGAATATCTGTGAAAGCAGTAAAATGGGTTGATGCCATAGAGGGGTTTTATCAAGTGAAGTCGCTATATCCTCAGGAAAGCACAGTTGAATAGAGACAGCAGAGGAGTACAGACTCATTATGTCAGGATCCAGAAATCAGGAGAGAACAGAGGACACTCCAGATAGCTGATTCCCCTGAAACTCATCAAAGTTAAAACAAGTTGGCAATTAGTGCTCAGGAAAATAGATGGTATGCCCCCTAGCTGGGGCAAAGCTTCCTAAGCTGTTTAGGGGTAGGAATTTAATATGGGTCCTTTTTTTAATTCACCAAATAGCTCCTAGAGATTTCCTAGAAGTTTCCGTGTATGCTAGAATTTAGAACGACATCTTGATTCTTGGATATTTAGTGCTTCTCACATAAAACAAATAATTTCATCTAAGATGAAAGCCTAGTGAGAGAGTCTCCAAGAAAGGGAGTGTGTACATTACTATGGGAAAGAGCTCTACAAAGGATCTCAGACCAGTGCTAGCAGGGCTCAGTGAAAAGTTCTATGATTGTGAATCAAAAGGGACCTGGGAGAGAGAGTGGATGGGGTAGGGTGGGGAACCTGATCTGGTATTGGCTAAGGGCAAAAGACTGAAGTCCTGAGAGCTAGGAGAAAGAATGGAAACAGGCAACCTAGGGAGGTAGGAGGTTGGGGGGACCCTCCAGAATGAACCAGATACCTGGGAGGTGAGAGACTCTCAGGACTGAAAGGGAGGGACCTTAGATGAAATATCCAACAGTAGAGAGAGAGAACTTATAGAGTCTACCTCCAGCGGGAAGACAGGGCATCAAATGAGAGAGGGGGTTGCCATCCCACAGTCAAAACTCTGACTCATAATTGTTCCTGTCTGAAAGAACTGCAGGGATGAAAATGGAGAGAAGCCAGAGGAAAAGAAAGTCCAGAGACAGGCCCAAAGTGAGATCCAGCTCAAGGGGAGGTTCCAAGGCCTGACACTATTACTAAAGGTATGGAGCATTCACAAAAAGGGACCTATCATGACTGTCCTAGAAGACCCAAAGGCAGCTGAAAGAGTCAGATGCAGATATTTTCACCCAACCAATGGACAGAATCTGCTGACCCCTGTGGTTAAATTAGGAAAAGGCTGGAAGAAGCTGAGGAGGAGGGCAACCCTGTAGAAAGACCAGCAGTCTCAATTAACCTGGACCCCGATATCTCTCAAACACTGGATCACCAACCAGGCAGCATATACCAGCTGATATGAGACTCCCAACACATTCACAGCAGAGGACTGCAGGGTCTGGGTTCACTCAGAGACGATGCACCTAACCCTTAAGAGACTGGAGGCCCCAGGGAGTTTAGAGGTCTGTTTGAGTGGGGATTGAGGAGTGGGGACATCTTTGTGGAAACAGGGTGATGTGGAGGAGGTATGGGATGTGGACCAGTTGGAAGGTGAGTGGGGAGGGGGAGAATTAAAATCTGGAGTCTAATAAATAAATAAATAAATTTAAGAAAAGAAAGAAAGAAAAAAAAAAAGAATCCAAAATCTTAGATCCGCATGCTGGCTGCCTCCTTAACTGACATGTTCTAACAGTGAGAAATTTTTTTCCCCAATAACTTTCTTAAATAAAACCATAGTTAATTTTTCTGGAAATTTTATTTACTCTAGAACGTTGCAAAGATTATGCAAGTTAAGAAATGTAGAATTACTATACAAACTTAAAAGTTTTGCAAGAATATAGAGGATATGCCCAGAAGAGGTGACACTGAGTATCACCCACAGTGAGGCTGGCTGCTGGGTACCAGAAGAGCATCAACTTGTGCTATAGAGCTGTTGTCTCTCCAAATGATTGTTTCCCAATATGGTGATGAAAGCTCGATATTGTTGTTCTTCCTATGGGGTTGAAAACCCCTTCAACTCCTTCAGTCTTTTCCTTAATTCCTCCATTGTGGTCCCCACGCTCAGTCTGATGGTTGGCTGTGCATCCGTATTGGTTAGGCTCTGGCAGACTCTCAGGGGACTGCTATGCCAGGCTCCTGTCAGCAAGCAATTCTTGGCATCAGCAATAGTGTCTGGGTTTGTTGTCAGCAGGTGGGATCCCTAGATGGGGCAGTCTCTGGATGGCCTTTCCTTCAGTCTCTGCTCCACTCTTTGTCCTGGCATTTCCCTTTGATAAGGGCAATTCTGGATTAATATTTTTGAGATGGTTGGGTAGTCCCAGCCCTCAACCGGGAGCTGTGCCTATCCACTGAATATGGTCTCTACAGGTTCTATCTTCCCTTTGGGAAGGGGAATAAAATGTAAATAAATAGAATAACCAATAAAAAAAAGGTCTATATTGTCATTGTTCTTTCTCCTTGGGACAAAAGCAATACATCCCAACTTCATGCAAGGTCTTCATTTGTTATCAAAAGGCAGCTAATTAAAATATAAAAATAAATCATGTCCATGTACCAAAATAGGATCATGGCTACCCTATCTGTTAAATGTCTGTCTTATCTCCAATTTATGCAGTTGCTAGTACCCTTAAATACTCAAGTTAGCATCTTTAGTTAGGAGTATTTATTGCACTGAGTGAATCAAATAGAGTCCAACCTAGGAATAACCAATTACTTATAATTATTTCCACGATGAGGGTTTTTCTCTTCAGGTGGCCAATTACTTCCTATCAAATTATCACCGAACACCATTATTTTCATTTCCATCTGTAGACATCTCAAGACTTTATTTTCCATTTGGTATAAGTACATGTGAAGGAAATAATAACAACCAAAGCAATTATGACTGTGATCTTATCTATCTGGACTGATTAAAAACCCTTCTTCCAATCACCTGAACTTTTTACTAATGTTAAGTTTATTAAAATCCAGGTTCAAGTTTACAGGATTTTTAAAAGGGTTTTATTTATTTCACCCCCTATGCACACACAGGATAGTAAGAGATGCAGAGTAGAGCAACCAAAGGAAAGAAAGCATAATTACCAAAGGGACCCAGACTGCACTGAAAGTTGGCTTCGCCACAGTGATTTTTGTTAAAAACTCACTCTCCATTTATCAAAACTTCATCTCTGGTGAATTACAATGAATTATGGTAGAGTGTTGTTAATTCATACTAATGCATGGACATCCAGTACAGATTATTGAATTCAGAGTTAGCAAGCTAGAGGGGGGAAGGAGGTAAAAAGAAAAGAAAAAAGAGAGAGAGAATAAGTGGAAGCCACTGCATAACAAAAGTGTCTTTTTCTTCATTTGTTTGCATAATTGTAAGTTAGTTTGTAATTAATTAGGCTAATATATCATTGATAGTATTATGTACCAGGAGCTTTCCAGAATGAAATATTAGTTAAAAATTAGGTGCAAGTTTATTGTGCAGTGAGTTAAAATAAAACAACACCAGAATAACAAAGTAGATTGGGGCTGATACTAAATTTCATACATTTCTTCTTAATATAATATGTTCTTTCCTCCCAGTTTTGAATCAGTTGTTGGAATGGATGTACTTTTCAATTCTCACCCAAGAAAACTGACAAGTATCCAAAGAAGTAGCATTCACCATTAATGCTTAATAGAATCAGAACTGGAAGGACACACAAAATCATCACTGTGTCTCCAAGTGTCCAGGAATTTACACAGGCATTTCTGCATGACTACCAACCACCCTCCCTCTCTCCATCATCTCTTAGGAGAACAACAAAAAAGAAAGAACTTGGTGGTGTGACCCAAAAATACAATAATATTTTAATGCCAAGCTTTGGACATCACCTTCTTTTTGTAAGTGATAGAGATGCAGCTCAGAGTCAAAAAACCTAAAATTCCATGGAGGAAGGCTTGCTTCATACTCTATTCAATATAGCTCCTTAAATTTTTTAATGGACTTTGACTCTGTTTTCTTGCAAACATTTGCTCACATGACTTAGCAGTAAAAGTTTATTGACAAGTGGAATTACTCAGCAAAAGTATCTTCAGTCACCAAATATCTACACTATGCCATGTGGTACCACATACTAAGCATAAAGACCTTGAATCTTTTCTTGAAAGAATTTACAGTCTTGAAGGAAAGCAAAGGAAAAAAGGAGGTGGAATGATAGTAGCAAAGGGGGAAAAAGCAAATCAGGCTCTTTTTGTGATGGAGGGGAGAATGAGGTGATTGTTGAATACATGAGATGGCTAGGTCTTAAACAGCCTCTTAGCAGAATGTTTATACTGATGTAGATGAAAAGTGATGAGGAATGAACTGGGACTAGAAGGCTAGCAGGGAGATTCACAGTTGTTTGTAGAGGAGGGACAGGCAGATAGGAAGAGTTTTTTACAGACTTTGGATACCAGAAGAGATACTAAAATGTCACTTGTTTCAGTGGGAACAGCATCAAAGCTGGGCTAGAGTGTCAGGCTTAGGGGAGCTTAGTGAGAAGATTTGCTAATGTGATTCCCATGATGCTCACGGTAGGGATGGGGTGGGAGCCTTGTGATCTTTTGCCTTCTTGCTGTGAATATACTCTTTTCCCCTAGTGGACAGCAGGACTCATGGAAAACTACCTTCCTGTGCAAGTTCATTGTATAACTGGAGATGACTTCATCCTGAGCTCAAGCAGATGTCTCAGCTGGTCTGAGTTAACCGCCAAAGAACATGGAAAACCACTGTCATTGGGACTGGTCGTATGCTTGGATTCAAGTGAAGCAAATAGATCATAGGTGATCCAGGTAGCATATGTGCCAGACAATATTCTAGACTTTGCTTGGAGGATACTTGAGGGTGGTTTTTTCATTTGATGAACCAGGGAGCATGCAGGATACATGCTATTGGCTTCCATATTATAAATTTGGAACCCTTATTACACAAAGAATGTGTGTGAGTCTCTCTCTCTCTCTCTCTCTCTCTCTCTCTCTCTCTCTCTCTCTCTCTCTCTTGTGTGTGTGTGTGTGTTGTGTGTGTGTGTGTGTGTGTATCTGTCTGTCTGTCTGTCTGTCTCTGTGGGGAGGGATTGTCTGTGTGTAAGTGTGTGTGTACATGTACAAGCATGTATGCTTTTGTGCCAAAGATTCCTTTAGCCTATTCTGATTTAGAAAATTACTGTTACATAAGATTTTGAGTTATTTTTCATCACTTTTGTTATTGAATCTTTGTCCCCTCTTGTACTATGGATATTCCTATTTCTAGAAGTATCGTGACTGTTAAAATTCTGACTGATGTAGTGATGAAGTCTGGGAGGCAATCAGGTGACCCCTCCGTGCATCTTCATTCTCAGGATTCCCTCTCACCTCTCATATATCACAAGGGACTTTCAAATGGCAGGCTGATGACTGAAGAAAAATGGCAGGAACATCCCCAAAGTCAAATGACTCTCCTTAAGTCCTCTGACAGCTC
This sequence comes from Mastomys natalensis, assembly GCA_021653895.1. Taxonomy (NCBI): domain Eukaryota; kingdom Metazoa; phylum Chordata; class Mammalia; order Rodentia; family Muridae; genus Mastomys; species Mastomys natalensis. The sequence goes on along the minus strand of JAJTUV010000002.1, from coordinate 178,267 downwards.
GCCTCCCTTCCTCTGTTGCTGCCTGTCTTTGGCTGCCAAGAATTTGCTGTTTGCTTCTCACCTCCCTCATCCAATCCACACTGAGAAGATAATGTGCCCAGCTAGCTCCAGCACAGAAAGCTGAATGTCAGCACACATTCTGTCTTGAATGAAAATAACCTACCCATGCAGAGAGGGCCTCTGGTATCCAGGGCTGAGACCATATTGGGTTGGGTGGGTAATTCTTCAGCCTTCTGGTCCAGGGATTTCAGCTAATGGCTTTGGGGTTTTACACAAGCCACATGTCCCTGGGTTTAATGTTGCCACTGTGGATAGGAGCTTGTCATGTTGTATAATATTACACAGTTACTCCAAAGCAGCTTTCTGGCTAAGTGACAGGATTTGACATGTCTCTAATATTGACAGTAGTGGTGACTTTCAAGTGTTCTATTTATGTCAGGTAGAAAAAAAGCATGGATTTCAAAAAATAAAATAGCATAAACATGCGCAAATCAAACTCCTGGTTTAGTTTAGTGAAAATGTCAAATGTTCTGAATGCCTGCTTGGTGGTTCTCTGCCGTGGACCCTTGGGAATTATTAGAAGACTCAGTATCGCCATCTGTAAAATAGAAATAATGATAATGCCTGCCTTAAAGAGTCATGATTATATTAGCCAATGTATCTAGAATGTCTTATGCAATTCCCAGCTCATCATGGAATTTCTGTAATGATACATACGTTAATTGTGATTCCCATGATGCTCATAAACTTTTCTAATTTAAAAGCCCCAACCAGGCACTTCACTCTGGGAAATCTTGAGCAACATTGTTTGTGGCACAGACTGAAATGACTAGAGAACTGACATCTAAACCCAACAATGTGACATTTTGATGAGGTGGTGAAAAATTATGACATGTAATCTTAGTTGGAGTCTTGTGAACTTTCTAGAATTCTAAAAAGGATCCCTGAAATAGTTTCAAAGATGGAACTGAAGGATTTACAAAGAGAAGAAATCATGCAGGAGAAAGGTTTGAAGGATTGCTTGAGGTTACCAAAAAGGATAATTTAATAAAAACATGCAAGTTCAGAAAGGTATGCAGAGAAAATAATGAATGAGCAGACTGTGAGAAACGTAAAAAATAAATCCACAGGACAGAGGATTGAGGCTGAAGAGAGACTGGATTACATTGATGACAAAGTATAAGATAGGCCGGGAAGCTTTAGAATGGGTACTTTGCAACATCCAATAGATCCTCTAGAGGCAGGATGGTCCCGCCGAAGGCTGTGGTTTGGAAATATGAATGATGCATCTCTGAAATGAAAGGAGCCTTGACTTAATTTTGTATTTTGTCATTTACTACGTGTGGCAATTTGGGAGAGGTATTCACCCATTATATGGTGGTAACAGTGGTACCTCCAGTAAGACTTAGTATGGAGTTTAAATAAGTTAATGCGATAAATGGTTTCAAACATTCCTACATCATAGCAGTCTCTCATTAAATAAACTCTAGCCATTGTCCTTTGTTATCAACCATGGCTCAACATCCTTGTAACTCATAAAAAATACAAAATAGCTTCTCACTCAGCTCCATCATGACTCCTGATACTCCAAAGATTACTATCACTGTTCATCAAATGAGCCTAAATAAATGTATTATTATTTTCATTTGAAAACAAAGGTGAAGAAACAGCCATTGCAGATTCCCTGTTGCATCAACTGTTGTCTCTGCTCCTCATGACTCCTTTCCTTTGACTCTGCTCTCCATCACCTCTCACCTTATTAGCAATTCCATATTCCTTCAGAACTTCAGCTTCTGACCTCTGCTTCCGACCATTCTCTGTAACTAGTCTGTCACTGTTTTGCTGCTACTGAGTATGTCTAGAATGGACAGCCCTAAGGACAATATGTTTTTTGTGCAATCAGATCAACACCAATCTACCTGTGATGAAAGAATGTAAAAAGGCAACAGAAATGCTCACATGAGGCTTTATTGGATCATATGCCCCTATGCTGTATCTTAGGGGCAGCACACTGGACAGAGGTCTCACAACCACTGCTGCAAAGGAAAAGCAACACACATGCATACACATACACAATGCACACATGTATGCACACATACATGCACATGTGCGAGCACACATACACACACACACACACACACACACACACACACATATACATATACATATACATATATATATATATATATATATATATACAGAGAGAGAGAGAGAGAGAGAGAGAGAGAGAGAGAGAGAGAGAGAGAGAGAGAGAGAGAAAATGTGTTCCTTCTCTTCTGCAACCAGGAGAGACAGCATGAGGCATGGAGTGGACTAGCAGAGTTATCAGTACTATAGGGTCATCTAAGGGTGATCTGAGGCTGTCAAGGCCATAGAAATTCCTTGAAGCATCACCAGGCTTGAAACAACTACCATGATGAGGCAATTAAATGCCAGGACTGGCATGAAGTCTCTTTGCCCAGTTACTTATCTAAAGTTACCTCTCAGGGTTGTTGGCTGATCAGAGCATTCTTGAACATTTTCGAGAAAAACAAAACAAAACTCTGTTGTCCTGAGGCAACCCACTGTTAATAGAGCAGCTGCTTGCCTGACAACTCCCAGCCCTCTGTGAAAATGGCAAGACCTAAATTGGTGTTGCCGACACTATTTTGGAAGCCACAGGAATGGATTTTATGGTCTTACTGGACTTGGGAACTAAGATTATAACAGAACCGACTCTGATCCAGCATCTGCTCAATTCTGCAATGAGACAATCCTTCCAATCCATTCTATCTCATGCCTACCACTGTGGACAGGTGAGGGGAATACCTGACAGCTGTGAATGATGTAATCCTATTATCTATTCCAGACAACTTTTGTCACATCAAAGAGAAAGTATCAAGGGATGTGAATAACAGATTTAACATGCAATGAACACTTTTTTTTCAAATTTATTTTTTGTAATAGCATATAACCTGTAGCCAAATAACCTAAGGGATTCCATATGTCACAAAGTTATACAATTGAAAAAGCAGAAATATTTTCATTGTCCCAGAAAGGCAGTTATATGACTGATTCACACTAACCAACAGTTATCCAGTAATAATTCATATCCAGAAATATAACTCATAAAGTCTTTACTACACAACACTTACATGAGGCTAACATGCCAATGTTAGCTAGAAACATGTCAGATTAGGCAACTCTCTTTATAGTGATGCCAGATATACTTCCAATGGTGTAATCTGTTGAGTTGCTAACTCCTTATAACAGACATGTGCCCATGGATAAATACTTCAAGGCAAAAATGGTGGCCTCATGTCACATTGGTTGTTTGAATCCCATTGGATAGACTGCATGAATTAAAAACTGGAGAAAACTGAAAATCCACCACAATAACGTGTGTAATAGATAAATAAAGAATGCTACAAAATAAATGGAAGGAATTTCACTCTGAGACTATGCATGACTCATAAAGAAACACTGATAACATGTTTAAGCCTTACATGTTTAAGGAGCTATGATCCACAGACAATAGGGAATGTGGCAATCCACAGTTGCATCAGTCTTTTTTATTTCGGTCAGACTGTTTTTTTCTCATGAGACATTGAGAGATTCCATGTGATCTGTTTTGACACGAGACAACTTTATTTAAAAAGTCACAGGAGTTAAAGTCAAAAGTCATTTTCCCCAAATCCATAGCATATAGAGATTAGTCAGTTTTCATCTTGACACTAGCATACTGGACAAGAACAACCTAAGAGGAAGAAGGATCTCTTATGTCAGCTTCTGCTTCCAGTCTGTAGTCCTTATCTCCATTGATTCTGGTCTCATGGTAGAATAGAATATCATGATGGTATGAAAACATGGCAGGGGGCTCTCTTTTCATCCATTCTGATGGATGAAAAGTGGAGAGACAGAAGGAACTGGAGGGAAAGAAAGCCTCTAAGATGCCTACTTCTAACATGTAAACCTCACTTCCTAAAGTATTCAACAGCTCAGGCCAACCCCCAAAACACCTAGGAGGTATATTTTATACTCAAAACAAAACAATGTTCATGTGACATAAGATCACCTAGTAGCATCTACTCAAAGAACACTTACCAGGAAGTACTGATGGTAAGAATTTGGAACAATGGAGAGTCTATCCAAGGTGGGGTTGTAGGTAGGAAATAGTCTTTAGCTTCTAGGATCCCACGACAAGAGACAACAGAAAAACCATGGTGATATGCAGAACTTACACCAGTGATAGAATTTTTAAGGAGATTTTTATTGTCATATGTTAATTATATATAATAACATGTTTAACAATGTCATGTTCATACATGCATTGAATTCAATTTGATCATGTTATTCACCCCCATAACTCCATCCTATTCCTTGCCTTCTCCCAGGCAAAGGAGAAGGATTCTTGTTGTTTCCCAGTTAGTCCTTCTATTTTCATATCTGTCTGTCTGTCTTTCCTTCCATCTTTCTTTCTCTCTACAAAAACCCCACTAAACTGTAAGCTATAATAAATATGCAGAGGACTGCCTACAGGCACATGCAGGCCCTGTGCTTGCTGCTTTGGACCGGGAGTTTATGTGAGGTTTGCTCATCTGATTTAGAGGATCTTGTTCTCTTTGTGTATTCCATCTCCTATGGCTCCCACCTTTTTTCTGCCTTTACTCCTGTGGGATTCCTTGATCGATGAGGTGAGGGATTTCATGGAGACATCCCGTTTAGAGCTGTGAGTTTCAGGGACTCTCTGCATACTGTCTAACTGTGGATCTTTGAATTTGCTCCCATATGCTGCAAGAGGAAACATCTCTGATCACTGCTGAATAAAGCATGTATCTATAGGTATAGCAGAATGTAAATAGGAGTCATTTATTGCTATTTCTCCTTTCTTCCTTGTTTTATTTTTGTGGGGGTTTTGTTTTTGTTTGTTTGTTTGACTAGTAGTACTTGTTTTGACTCTAGGTCGCTGGGCTATTCAGTCTTTGGTTCCTGGTCACCTAAGCAGTGTCATGTATGACACTCCTTCTTGTGGACTAAGCCTTAAGTCAAATCAGACATTGGTTAGTTACTTCCACAATCTCTTTGTACCACCATTGACAAGCAAGTTTTTGCAGGAATGACATCAGTGTAGATTAAAATACTTGTGAATGGGTTCATGTTTATGTTTCCCTTTTTTTTTTTTTCTTTTAATTTATTTTCAGCAAATCAAAAAAATTAAAAAGCAGTCAAACAGAATAAAATGAAATAAACAACAGCAATACCATGGTCAGATTTATTTATCAAGATTCTATAGGCCTTCAAACAGCAAAAACTTTTGAGTTTGTTTAAAAAAATTCAGAACCACAATAAGCTCCTTCACAAAGCAAATAATATTGAAATAGTGAAATCAAGTGTAGACCCAACAAAAATATATAAATTATAGTCCAATATCCCTCATGAATATACATACAAAAATTCTCATTGAAGTAGTTGCAAACTGAATACAAGAGATATAAAAAAAAATATTCCATGAATAACTGAACAACTGGTTTTTTTTTTTGAAGACCGAACTCCATATACAGGCTGCATGTTTTGGGATAGCCCCACTCCAGATGTTTGAGACCTACATGAAAACCAAGCTGCACATTTACAACATATGTGCAGGGAGGCCTAGGTTCAGCCCATGGAGGTAGATCTGTGTAGACTAGGTATGCTCCACGGTTGGTGATTCAGTCTCTGAGAGCTCCAAGGGTTCAGGTTGGTTTACTCTGTTGATCTTCCTGTGCAGTTCCTATCTCCTTAGGGCCCTCAATCCTTCCACCTATTCTTCTTTAAGAGTCCTCAAGCTCCATCCACTGTTTGGCTCTGGATATCTGTATCTGTCTGAGTCAGCTGCTGGTTAGAGCCTCTCAGGGGACAGCTTGCCGGTCTGTTCTCAGGCTGGAGGTTTAGCTCCTGGGAGCTCTGGTTTCCCTTTTGATAGCCTGCATACAACCTTCCCATACCAAAGACATTAGAATAAGGAGGCAAAGGCTCTATGAAGTCATTAGCTCTACCTCTCTCTGTTCAACGAGTTGTGTGGTTGTTGTCTTCATCATCAGAGCCTGCTGTCAGCTTGTGGAGAGCAACTTATTGTCTAGGTATAGCAGAATGTAAATAGGAGTCATTTATTGCTATTTCTCCTTTCTTCCTTGTTTTATTTTTGTGGGGGTTTTGTTTTTGTTTGTTTGTTTGACTAGTAGTACTTGTTTTGACTCTAGGTCGCTGGGCTATTCAGTCTTTGGTTCCTGGTCACCTAAGCAGTGTCATGTATGACACTCCTTCTTGTGGACTAAGCCTTAAGTCAAATCAGACATTGGTTAGTTACTTCCACAATCTCTTTGTACCACCATTGACAAGCAAGTTTTTGCAGGAATGACATCAGTGTAGATTAAAATACTTGTGAATGGGTTCATGTTTATGTTTCCCTTTTTTTTTTTTTTTTTTTTTTTAATTTTTATTTTCAGCAAATCAAAAAAAATTAAAAAGCATTCAAACAGAATAAAATGAAAATAAACAAACAAGCAAAATACCAAGGGTCAGATATACTTATACAAGAATTCTATAGGGCCTTCAAACAAGCAACACTTTTTGAGTTATGTTTAAAAAAATTCAGAACCACAATAAGCTCCTTCACAAAGCAAATAATATTGAAATAGTGAAATCAAGTGTAGACCCAACAAAAATATATAAATTATAGTCCAATATCCCTCATGAATATACATACAAAAATTCTCATTGAAGTAGTTGCAAACTGAATACAAGAGATATAAAAAAATATATCATGAAATGAACAATGGTTTTTTTTTTTGAAGACCGAACTCTTCGCTGCATTTTTGGGATGCTCATCAGTGTTTGGACTATGAGTACTTTTTTGAAGCCTAGGTCCCCTGGGTAATTTGAGACTAGTATGTCCCTGGTTTCACTAGACCCAGGTCATGTTTACTCTTGTCTTTGGCAGCCTATCTCCTTGGGCCTACTTCCACATCTCTTTAGTACCACCATGTTGGCTGATATGTTTGTTGGCAGGGGTGAGCCTCCAGGAAGTTGCCGTCTGTTAGTGGGTTTAGTCTATGTTTCCCTTTTGATAGCCTGCATACAACCTTCCCATACCAAAGACATTAGAATAAGGAGGCAAAGGCTCTATGAAGTCATTAGCTCTACCTCTCTCTGTTCAACGAGTTGTGTGGTTGTTGTCTTCATCATCAGAGCCCTGCTGTCAGCTTGTGGAGAGCAACTTATTGTCTTGGCAGTAGCCTGGGTTGTTTTGGGATTTCCATGGCACGTCTTTGGCTAGCAACTCAATTGAATGTAACCCTGTCCTAGTAGTGGAAGCTATGACATATGATGACGAGTTGAAACTCCTCCCTAATTATTTGGAAACTTCATTGTGATCATCTTTATATATTTTTACCTGTCTTCTTTCTGTACACGATGTGAATGAGAATGAACTTCATTAGGATTGGTTATGGGGTTCTGGAAGAGGGGTTATTTACAGAAGCAGAACCTTCTTACCTGTGTCTACACCACTGAAGGTAAATACCTTTTGCTTACCCAGCAACCATTACCTTCTTTAGTTACTCAAGAAAGGGGTGGCCTCATATGCCTTTCTGACAGGCCTAATCTTGTATAACTCTTGTGCCAGCAATCACAACTGCTACATAATCAAGAGTCCAAAAGCAATACAAGTATGTAAAATCAATCTCATTTCTCAACGATGACATAGTAACTCACTCAACTCCTTCCTCTGATTCATTCTGCCCAGTCTTCAGCACTGTTCACTAAACCTTGGAGAAGACCATCTGAAAGTCCCAAATATAAATCTCTACAGTTACTGTTGCCACAGACAAAAGCTAGTACCTCTGACCAAAGTGAATGGTAACACTATTCTAATGCTATAAACATAGCTGTTTAGAGTACAATTTGGTGAACACATCATATTCATTTGGCAAAACAATAGCAATTTGCTTCCCAGCAAGGGCTTATGGCCTTCCCAGCCACAGGCTTTTGAGCAGAACTGAATGTGGACTCCCTGCAACAGGGCAGTCCTTGAAACTTGCCAGAGAGCAGTGGGTACTTCTTAGTAACAGATTATGTATGTCAGAGTTAAATTTCCTGGTTCCTTTCTAGCACATTCCTGGGCTTGATTTCCAGTTTTTATCCTCTCCCCTCATTAATGGCCTTTCATTGTTCAACCCAACAAAAGAATTTCTGTTGCTTACAATTAAATGATCACTACAAAATTCATCTATGATTGGCTAAATATGGACCAAGAAAAGGGGTAACACAGTAAAAATCTATGGAAGATGATAGGTAGCAATTGAACAATTACCATGGACAAGACATATTCCTTCAGATTTTAAGTACAATAGCCAATTTAATATTAAGGATCTACCTTTGTTTTTCCCCTTTTCTGATGAGCAAATTATTACTTGTTTTGCACTTTAGTCAAAGAGAGATTAATCAAAATATTCAAGGTCACAGAGGCAGGATAGTAAATTAGGTTATTGTTCCATAAACAACCTTCACATACCCAACACAGCATACATGGGAGGACTGTTTCTTGCTCCACTGATATCAAACTTGGCTTATTAAAGGGGTTGCATGCACTACTACTTATCTTGGGACTTGATTGAGTATGTAGAAAATGTGTAAGCAAAGTGTGGAGTATGTATGCATGTAGTTGATACTTTATTCCAGAATACCTACCTTCACTGTGCATTTCACTTCTCATAAGTATGACAAAATGTTTAATAACAGCAATTAAATATAAAAAGAAAGAATGTATTTTGTCTCATAATTTAAGACTGTCATGGTAGGAAAGACTTGGTGGGACAGCGAACATCATAAACCAGGAAGTAGAGAGAGACATTGCTTCAGTCACCTCCCCCCCCTTTATTCTGACTTAAATTTTTAAGTAATAATCAGTATCACACACCTTCTGAGCAAGTCATTCCTCATCGATTAATCATCTCTGAAAATAGCCTAACAGGTATACTCAGGGCTTGCCTGAATCTCTGAGTTGATTCTAAATACGGTCAAATTGACAATGAAAATAAGTGATCACATTTGTATATAAACATAGCATAGTAGCTTGTTGTTTTCAGAAGAATAAAGGGTCAATGGAGAGAACATTGACTGATACCAGTTACAGAAGCTTCAGTTATATCAAAAAGATTGCAGTAGTCTTATTGATATCCAAGTCATTTAAAAAAATCCTAATTATTTTACATATATGATTTTGTCAAGTTGTGTTACTCAGTATTGCTATAACAGTAGCCAGCTGATATAGCTAAGAAGCTGTAAAACTAGGATATAAGCATAATCAATTTGGCTCATTAACTCCCCTCTTAGTTACCTTGCTATATTCCACTGGAAGTTTGTACTGCATTAATGCACAGTTTTTGTTCATCTCAATCACTATCAGTGATTCTGTATTATTAGAGAGTCCATTATAATAGCTAGAAATATCGATGATTGTGTTTTATCTTTTTCTGACCAGAAATTTATAATATTCCATTCACCTATTGTATAAAATTTGTCTCTGTGTGTTTTTGCCCCACTCTGGTTCCCATGGGCAATATTACTTGGTACCTGTTCGAATTTACATGTCAGAGATTCTTAGCTTCTCTGACAGAGAGATCTTGAATATCTATGTATAGCTCAAGGTGTTTCCCAATAAAGTCTTAATTTATTTCTCCATTTTTCTCTTATTTCTGTCCTAAATTCCTAGTTCATAACATCATGTAAAACTAGAAGTTGAGGGGGTAAGTGCATCTAGTGAGTAGCTGAGATGGTTTCTGAATATGTTGAATGTGTGTTTGCTCCTCTCGTCATGATGAGTTTGCTCTTTTTGGTTTATGAAGAAAATAGACATCAAACACTCTATGATATACTTTCTATTACTCATCATACTTTCCATCATTACTGTTTCCTCTTCTCCAGAAGGTATTAAACATCTAGAACCTTGCCTTATAACTTTCTCATGCCCATTCATCTGTTGCCCAGAAATAAACCCACTAGAACACGCATTTCTTGTCCCCTTACATCAATTGACCTTGTAGAGCCAAGGCCCAGGTGATTAGGTAGGGTAGCTGACCTTGTCTGATTGTTACACATAATGAGAGAAACAAGAGGATCAATGGTGTTTGATCATTATCAGTGGTGACATGCATCACTCATTTACTATACTGCCTTTCATATTGCCACGGAAGAAAGGAAGAAAGTAAAGGATCTACATCTGGCTTTTCTCTCACAGGAAAGATCTTAGGAACATAACTTTAGCAATTCTAAAGAAGACAGCAGTGCTGATTTCCTGGGAGTAGCAGTTGGCTATGGATCCTTCATGTGTCTACCCTTCAGGCCCTGCATGTGATTTATTGTCCACAAGGACACAAGGACAGAGTGTGCTGAGCCAGATAAGGTACAAGCAGATCCTAATGCCTTGGAGTGAAGAACAAGCAATCCCTGTCCTTGCTCTTCTGGCCAGTCACAGAAAGTCCTTGCTCAGGGAAAGTTCCCTTCTCCGTGACTTGATAGCACAGCTTTATGTTGTAGAGACTAAAATATAGCAGCCAGGAAATAGCATGCTGGATAGAAACACCCAGGTAAATGTTCAGCAATATTGAACCCAAGCTTATGAGAAGTAGGGGAGAAAAATGACATACAAAATTTGTATCTGAGCATTTATAAACACAGAGGAGGAATTGCTTGGGTCCATGAAATAAAGGTAAATTCACTTGGGGTCAAGTCTTCTCTTCTGCTATAAGTAATGTTAACTTTATCTGGGAATTTGTATAGTAAATGACCTTTATCGTGCCACCCACGAGGTTTTAAGATTTGCCGACTATGGGAGCTATTTTCAAAACTGGAAATGGTACCTACAAATACTTAAAAAGAAGGGAGAGAAGAAGAAGCTACCAGATGTTGCTAACATAAAAGCAATCTGAGGCCCAGAGATGCATAAAACCTTCATAGAAACTCACTTTATTTCTTAACATTGAAAATAAAATGGATCAAAAAGCTCAACCCCCAATTCTTCTCTCATACTGATTCTGCTGAAATCACATATTAGATCCTATTATGCCCACAGAACATGAAGGTCAAATAGGGATGGCGGTTGAACTTGACTGACTGATGCATTCATTGGAGAGGTTATCTGTAGTTTCCCAATTTTCTTGTTTTGCTTTTTTTTTTTTTCAATGAGACCTAATGCCATAATCTTTATCACACCAAGAAAAAAGCTGATAACAGAAAGAGAATTTCTGAGTTGTTTCTTTAACTCTCTTACCAGACACTGGTCTAGGTAGAACTTTGTCTACTCTTCAGTAACTATTTATTACTTTTAATTTAATCTATTTATATGTTAACTTATTTATTATTAGTGTTTCTTTACATTTGTTTGCCATGGTGTATGTGTGTGTATGTGTGTGTATGTGTGTATTTGTGTGTGTGTGTATGTTTGTGTACATGTTATCTCAGAAGATAATTTTCCAGAGTTACTTGCTTCCACTGTGGAACCCAAAGATCTAACTGAAGTTATCAGGCCTGTATAACAATCACCTTTTCCCACTATGCCATCCTACCCTACCTTCAGTATATTTATCTTTTGTGAGGATGGTTCCTTTATTCTCTTTACCACAAAAAGATTCTCTACTATAAAATTTATAACATTCTATTTTACAAGTTGTTTCACCAAAGAAACCCTTCAGATACCATCCAAAAGTAGCTGTCTAGTGGGCATCTGAATACCAAGAGACAGAGAGACAAAGTTTCTATTAAATTCTCGAATTAGGTATTCATCTTATATTAAACTTTAAAATGTTCTAATTTCTCTATATACCACAAAAGTATTTATAAAATGTGAATATGTTTCGAAATGGTGATCTGGCCTCTGTGACGGAAGTCTTATCTGAAGTTCATTCTCCTATTTGGTATGCCAAGACAGAAAACGCAGCCTTGATTGGGAGCCCACAAAAAACTCCAGAGTAGCAAAAAGGGAAGATGCTCTTTGTGAACCCCAGCAGAGCACTAACAGAGGCAGCACTAAGCTTTGGGGACAGAAGAGTTCAGAAGGCACACCAAATGGTCATCTTTACTCTCAGCTTCCCACAGCAGCAGCAAGGGAACATGGCAGTTCAGGTAGAAGTGTGCCAGACCAAAGAGATGATCCCACTTGTCACCAAGGGGGTTTGGGTTTTTTTTTTTTTTTTTTTCATGCTGAGAAATAGAAATGATGTCCTTCCAAGAAATGAGAACCCCAAAGAGCTTTGTTTTGCAAAGCAAGTCCGTCAGAATCAACACCGTCTTGAGGATTCAAAAAGTCACAAGATAAGCTAAAGATTACGTATACAGGAACTTTTGGATAAAGAAGTATCATCTACCAGCCAGAGGTCAGATAGCAAAGGGAAAACAAGTTCAACTAGTGATCCCATTGTCTCACAGAGGCAGCCAAAAATCAAAACCTGGCTTACAGGTAGCACATAACTGCAGATAAGGGGTGGGACCATGCTCCACTTGCCTCACGCTGACATCTGTGAACAAATGTGTGGAAGCAGGCCTATCTGTGGAGAATGTACAAGCTGGTGGTTACCAGATATTCTGACTGTGAGTGCCAGGTGTTTGTAGGTGGCATCTGCACCTGGAGTCCCTAGAGCCATGACGACTTGTAGTCTTTTTCCTAGAATAAAGAAGCCCCAGGACCATGGAAAGAGGGTTTGGGCATAGCTCCTCTCCTTGAGGCTAGTGTCATGAATGAAGGAACTATTCCTATAGCCTCAATCTTCAAGGGTTCCAGGAATGGTCCGAGTCATTTTATGATGATTTGGATCTTCTTTGGGTACTGTATCAATAATCAAATATCTTCCCATTGTCCTAGGGATCTGAGAAAGATTTGTTAGGCTGAGGAAGCCTCATCAATGAGTACATTAACTAAAATAAAGCTGAGTTACAGTTATCCCTTTAAAACACATTGAATAGGATGCAATTTATAGTGACTTTTTTTGTTTTCTTTTCTGGCTACTTAAAAAAAAGTTCCAAGGTTGTGTTCCATAAGAACATTTCATTACCTGGTTGAATTTAAGTGACTTAATTGATGTAGTTAAAGCATTAACTTTGCTGATAAGAACCAAAATGACTCAGGGCAAAGCCATTGTCACATTGTTATTATTTAACATGGACTGCAAAGCACTGTGCACAGGAATCTCTGCCTAGTGCACAGTTAGACACGGTCTATGTCCCAGGGGCATGCAATCCCAGCAAGGTTGTTATATGGTATTCATTGCAATTTGATGAACTTCATTTATCTAGACAGCCACTTATTTAGGATGAATTGGGACCTACTGAATCATCTTAATTCAGAGGCTTCTCCTGCACTGTGAGTCTGCAGCTGCTATTAAACTTGGGAAGATTTGGTAGCCATGACACAATGAATGTATTATTCCTGTGGACTTCTCCAGCATGATGAATCATGAGCCTTATGGACAGGTGTTGGGCTATACTTGCTCTCACCTTTCTTCCCTTTAGGCTTTAAGTATGATATCAATGCCGCACTCACTGTTACTCATCTTTTCCAATAAAGAAGTTATCTGTCACTGGTGATGCTGTTTCCCCAATAGCACAATCATTCAATTCTTGGGGAAAAAAAAAATCACAGAGCCTGAAACCCTGGTACAAGACAAGGGTTCCCCTAGGCACTGAGCTCTCTGAAGCTATGAGTTAATGAGGAGAGAGAATTCTTTCTGTGGCGAATACAGCCATTTTATGGCATTCTGTTCCTAATTGAGTGTAGGCACTCCCATAAACTATCCATGGAGGATTTATTTGGGTTATTTACAAGGCCAAGGGAGGAAACATGCAAATAGAAAGGCTTGAATATAGAATGAATCCAATGGCTGAACAATTGTAAATTCTATTTATGGACCGTAGGGATTTTTGGGTTTTCTTTCCTAATGTAGGTAATATGTAAGATTTGGAGGGGATAAAAGCTTCAGGACTGCAACTCTCTAAATTCTTAGCCTCTTTCTAAGTTAATTCCTGCCTCATTCAAGGTGTGCCAAGTCTGTAGTCTCAGCTGAACAATAAGGATGAATTCTTAAAAGTCATAGCAATCTTCAATCATCTTCTCAGACCTGAGGAAAAACTAAGGGAATTGTATTCATGGGTTTCTCCAGGAAACAGAGGAGATATAACACAAATACCCCCCACATGTATACAAATATACATATACACTCAGTTACACATAAACATATACATACATGTATACACATGTGTACATATATAGAAACATATACACATAAGCACAAATATCCATATACATGAATGCACACCTGAACATATCCATAAACACATACATACAAACACATATGCACATATCTCCACTGCCCATATACACATATACACAAACACTAGTACACACACACACACACACGTACACACACACATAAATATTCATATATATATGCACACACATGTATACACATGTAGCCTTTTAATCATGCATTTACAGTTTCATATCTTTAAATTTAACTAACCACAAGTCAAAATATTTAGAATTCTTTCTGAATTCAGATTGTGAGTGTTTTTCTTTCTCTGTCAGTATTCCCGTGAACTATGTTGCATAAAAGTTATTTATGAGGTATTATGATAAATATATTAACCTAGAGACAGCTTAAATTATATGGGAGGATATGCAAAGGTTACACATAAATAGTACACCATTGTCAATAACAGGCTTGAATATCAGCAGATTTTGATGTCTGTAGAAATTCAGGAGTCACTTCCTCATGGGAACAAAGAGATGACTGTACATTCTATGAATATAAACTGTATATTATCCTTAAGAAACTGTTTTTGATAAACCACATGTGCAGTGGTTTGAATGGATATGTCCCTTGGGAGGTTTTTATATTTGGTTCCCAGTTAGTGGAACTGTTTGGGAAAGACTAGGAGGTATGGTTTTGCTAGAGTAGGTGTGGCCTTGCTGAAGGAGGAGTGCCATTAGGAATGGGCTCTAAAGTTTCAAAAGTCCTTGCCTGGCTCAGACTCACTATCTCTGTCTGCAAGTTATGGATCAAAATGAGCTCTCAGCTGATACTTCATCATCATGCCTATCACCATACTTCCCACAATGATGATCAAGGACTAGCCTTCTGTAAGCAAGTTTCCAACTAAAGCTTCCATTTATAATCTGCTTGGATCATGGTGTCTCCTTACAGTAATAGAACAGTAACTAAAACAACATGGTAGTTGTTGCCTATTTCACTTAGGAATAGAGGCAGAGAAATGATAATCAAATAAAATGATACCAGTTTATAATCTCTATGCAGACTGTTTCTTAATTAAAAAAGAAAGATGAAAGAAAAGAAATAGTACTTATGTGACTGTATCTGGGTTGGCATCCTAAAAACTCTGGCAAGAGTTTGTAAATCACCGTCTTGAGACAGAATCATGTCTCTGAGACACGATTGTTCTTGCAACCTACAACTGATAAAAAGAGACCCCATCACACTACGGTGTTCTTTCCTACAATCAACTTCAGATGCTAATCACATCTACAGAAAACCTTTATTCCAAAAGCTAGATAAGTGTTTGAACAACATCTGGGCTTTATAACCTGGCAAAGCAGACACATGAAATGAACTATCACAGGAGATATCTCCAGTTTCAGTGTTCCCAGTATAAATTTCATCAATGCTCTTTCTTAAATTGATACATTCAAAACCAAAAGAATCTGTATTCAGCAAAACAAAGGGATCATATAGATATTTTTGCTATTAAAGCTTATGTTAAATGTTAATTGAAACTTGCCTATGCCACACTTGATGTGGCATTAATTATTCTGCTGAAAAGAATATTTCTTATATTTACATGAACACAATGTTGGCAAACTAACTCACAGCTATCATCCATTTTCTGATTTTCCTTGACTTATATGTTTAGAATGATATTTACATTTCTACATGTTTTACTTACATTATAAATAGTTATGCAACATTCAAAATAATGGAAGTGGTAAATTTCATTTTTTGTGTGTGTGTGGTTAAAGTATATATACATCTTATTTGGATTTCTACCAAGTTGATAGAGCTTTGCCTCTAGATTCTCAACTTTTTTTATTATTAGCCATCTTAACCTTAAAAATTGTTAACCTTTAATATAACCTATAACCTAATTATTTCATCACTGGGAGAGACCAAAGTATCTTATCTGGCTATATAAATATTTATTTAACAATTCTTCTGTTACAAATGTGTAGGAAGGCAATGTCCAGCCCTTGCATGTTCTTTGGTTGGTGGTTCAGTCTCTGTGAGACCCCATAGACCTGGGTTAGCTGACTCTATAGGTCTTTTTGTGGTGTCCTTGACTCCTCCAACTGATTCAATTCTATCCCCATGCTTCCACAAGACTCCCAGAGCTCTGCCTGATGTTTGGCTGTGGATCTCTGCATCTGTTTCCATCTGCTGCTTGATGAATTCTCTCAGGAGACAGTTATACGAGGCTGCTGTCTGCTAGAACAGCAGAATATCATTAATAGTGTCATGGATTGTCTATCCCCCAAGGGATGGGTCTCAAGTTGGACCACTCATTGATTTGCTGTTATCCTTCTCTCCTCCATCTTTATTGCTGCACACATTGTAGGTAGGACAAATTTTGAACTAAGACTTTGTGGTTGGGTTGGTGCCCCCTTCCCTCCACTGGAAGTCTCTCTTGGCTAAAGGAGGTGGCCACTTCTGTTTCCATATTCCCTGCTAAGGTCACCCCATAGACTCACGGGAGCCTCACCTGTCCCATGTCTCCAGCTAGTGCATTTCTTAACATCATAGTTATTTTAAAAGTATAGAATCAACTGTAAATTTAAAATCTGGCTGTTTATTAAGAAGACTTATAAAAGAAACAAAAAAAAACATGAGTTTTTCTGATATTTAATGAAAGAGATTTATTTTATATAAAGATATTAAACCAGTCACATAGCACATATCCAAGTTCTGCTCTGACTTGTGGCTTTGCTGTCCTTGTCAGTATCTTCCCTTTGCATGCCTCCTTTTCCATCAACCATAGCTAGTCATCCTTCAACTGGTTCCTTACACAAGTTTCCTGGTCCGGTGTCAGCCTTTCCGTTGCTATTGCTACTGCTAGTACAGCCAGCGTTCTCAACCTGTGGTCGCCTTCATCAGAAAACACATACTTCTGAAGGGTTTAGAAACTGAAGCATCACTTAGTAGTAAATTACAGTTACAAGGTAGCCATTAAATAATTTTATGGTCACTACAACATGAAGAACTGTATTAAAGGGTCAGCTTCAGGAAGGTTGAAAACCACCAGCCTAGAGCATAGAGCCCTAGTAACTAGTTTTATCTCTTTGTGTCACTCTTCCCCTAAATGTGACCAACCAAGACATTCTACCTTCCTCACCCTCTCATCAAACAGCCTACTGTTAGTTTATTGTTTTGTTTTCATCTCTATAAATCTCTGCCTTGAGATACATGCTGCTTTCAGTTTTACCACATGCATCTTGTTTGCCTTGATTGTGGCTATCAAAAGCTATGCATGCCGGGCCTATAGAAGTGTTTAGTCAGCTAGAAGGGAGTTAGAGAGTGACAGAAAGAGCCCAGGCTACATCAGTTCATCATTCTTAGTGTCTGCTCTACCCATTGAGGAACCATTAGGACAAAGGTCTAGAAAGGGTTGAATCTGACCATTCATTGAACTAACTTTCACTGAGCATCTAACTATGCAAAGTACTAGTTTCTGAGAATATATAAGTCAATAAGAAATATAAGACCTTTGCCTGCAGGGATCTCTTATAAGTACTACAGCAGAAAGAGAGAGGTGTTCAATGTGACACTATATCCTAAAGCATTATAAGACATGTTGAGAGTGTATTAGCGAGTATGTTATCTCTTGCTTGAACCAGCTTAAAGCCAGTATTTTTTAATGTAAACATATTTGATTATTCAGATCTATTTTTTTGAGTAGGTAGTGTTTTGGCACCCTATCAATTCTAATTATAAGGACTTATACAGATTAAAGTTTAAAAAAATTACATATTTTTCACTAAATTCACAATATAAAGAAGGAATTAGTTCATAACACTTAAAATTGTGAATTCTCTTATTGCGACTTTCTGGGTTGATATCAGAGAAAGAAAAGTTCCCTAAAGATGTAAATAATGCTCTCTAAAATATTTTATTTAATATTCATACATGTGTATAATGTGTTGAGCTTCAATCGACCTATCACGCCCTCTTCTGCAACTCCTCCTTTGATAAACACCAATTTTCCTCTCAATTTCATGCGCTCTTAAAAACGAAATTAATACCCTCTGAGAAAACTCAATGTTGTATCGTGTGTGTGTGTGTGTGTGTGTGGTGTGTGTGTGTAAGACCACCGACTTGAACATGGGTAGCTTCTTAGTAGGGCCTGATTTCTGATAAAAAAATTTGTCCTCTCCCAGTGGTTATCATTTCTAACAGCTCCTTATATAGGGATGGGATTTCATGAGGCCCTTCTCCCATCCATGCTGGGAGTTTGGCTGCCTTGAACTTAATGCCAGCCACTGTAAGTTTATATATGCAACTATGCTGTCAAGCCAAGCAAAGGCCACTGAAGTAAAATTATCTACTCCTTCTGGCTTTTACAGCCATTCTATCCCTTCTTGCAAAATAATTCCTGTGCATCCAAGAGAGAGAATGTGCTAAGTAAGTTCTATGTAGAGTGGATCACTCCACAATCTCTTATTCCTGAACATGGGCAAATTATTAGTCCCTATATAAATCACTATCCACAAGAAAGAAACGCCCTGATGAGGGTTTACAGAGGCAGTAGTTTCTGGACATAAAGATAAGAAGTTCAGGAATAAATTTTTTACAATGTCCCTTTAGGAGAACAATAGCACTAAATTCTCCACCAGGGCCTATGCCATTGCCAGTCATGGATTTTAGGCCCAGTTTAACAGCATCTGGTACAGAATCTGGTATGGAGTCCAATGTACAGAGCAGATTTTGAATCCAATCATAAAGTGGCTGGTTCCTTCTCTAATGTTCCTGCCACTATTGCACTAGAGGACCCTTGCCAGACCAATTATTGTTATAGCTCCCAGAATTCACAGATGGATAAGAAATGGTCTGACTTTTCTCTCCCCAGGAGTTTATATAAACCTTCCATTACATGTAAGAATGACGCTTCCAATTGTTTCCAGCCTTATTTTTATACACTTCTTGACCAAGATAAGTGATATCTCCAGCCATAATATTTAGCACCATATTCTAGAGGGAAACCAAGAGGAAAGGCAGTAGCCTAAAATGTTGGGGAGAGTGTATGCGACCTCATTGATCAACAACTCCAAAGGTGGTAACCCTAACTAGTACTGGGCAATGGGTTTTTATTTGATATCTAATAGTGGAGACTTCTTTCCTCAATTCTAAGGTAACTCCATTTCAAAACCCTTTATGTATGTATATGTATACATTTTAGGAAGTTTCTACAACAGTAGGTTTCTATTGGGCCTTTTCAAAGGTCTTTAGAGTTAATATCTTTCCTCTATGTTCCTTCCTCTATTCTGTCCTTATAAGCTATTCCATTAATGACTTCCCCTCTAATTATTTGTGTTAAATTAGCCTTTCCTTGAAATCTCCACTCTATGGCCCTTCTACTTTCCTACCTTCTATGGATAATCCAATTAAAATAAAAACTCTAAAGATTCTACATTAGCATAGTCATATGAGAGAAAGCAGCAGTGTTAATCTTTCTAGGTCTTGGTTTTCTTACTCAGAATGATTGTCTCTAGTTGCATTCACTTACTCTGAACATTTAATAATAGTTGAATAATATTTCACTACATAAATTTAATAAATTTTTTACTATTTACTTCATCAGCTGATAGACATATAATTTGTTTCCATTTGTTGGCTCTTGCAAATGGAGCAGCAAGGAATAAGGATGAGTAAGAATTATTAGTACTATATAGAGTCCTTTGGAAATACGCCCAGGAGTGGTATTTTATTCTAGAAACTAATATACAAGAACAGAACTTAAAGAATGGATATTTTATTTACTAAAGTTTATTAGAGTTATTAGATTTTGGATTTACTAGAATAGTTACAGGCTGTGGTCCAGCCAGTGTAACAATGGAAGTCTACCAATGGAAGCCCCAAAATTCTATTAGCTGTTTGGTCTACAAGACTGGATATCTCAGCTGGTCTTCAGTATAGGCCAGAATTTAAAAAAAAAAAGTCAAAGGACTTGCCAGCAAGAGCATGAGCAAGAGCAAGAGGAGCAGCAAGCAGAGAGCAAGCTTCTTTCTCCCATGTCCTTTATATAGGTTGTCAGCAGAAGGTGTGGCCCAGATTAAAGGTACATCTTCCCACCTCCAAAGATCCAGATTAAAAGTAGGTCTTCCCACTTCAAATGATTTAATTAAAAATAAATCTGTCACAGGTGTTCCCATTCACTTAGGTTTTCATTAATTCTAGGTGTGGTCATGTTGACAATCAAGAATAGCTATCAAAAATGGCCATCACAAGTGGAACAGCTGGTTCATGTGCTAAGTCCATGTGTTGCTTCATGAAGAACCTCTACATTGATCTCCACAGAGGCTGTGCCACTTTGTACTCCCACCAAGCATGAGTAAGTATTCACTTGACCTGCATGCATGCCAGCAATTGCTGTGCCTCTTTTTAACTACTCAGATACCAAATGTTTATAATGATAGTTCATTTTGAGTAAGTGCTTAGGAAGACAATCTAACCCCCTACGTTGTTTCAACCTTTTTGAAAGAATTTTTTTGTATAGCTTGCACCTTCTTGTGCCTGGGGATATAGCTCAATGATAAGAGTCGTTGCCATGCATGTGTGAGACCTTCAGCTCAGTCCCAACACCATACACACAACACACACACACACACCACACACACTCAGAAATATGCAAAAAGAGAAAAGGAAATAAAAAGAAATAAGTAAAACACCCCTGTCTAACACTGTATTTGATTTTAAAACTCCTGGACTACTATCACAAGAAGAATCAACAGAAAAGCTTGGGGGAAATTTCTGCCACACAGACTTGGCAGCATCATAAGCAAGAATGATAAGAGAAGAAGAGACGTGTACTACACACTGTGGGTGTGGAGTTTCTATATGGTGCATGTTGTATTTTTAAGTCAGTGCAAGTTTATTAAATAGAAAAAAATCTAGCCAAACACAATATATCTTTCTTTATGCACCTGCCAATATCTGTGTCTCATGACCTTGTTTATTGGAATGAATCTTTCTAAATGCAGAACAAGAGAAGGGAAAGAGGGAGATTTCAAGAGCAGAGGAATATGAGGATCTCTTTTCTTGTTTACTTCCTTATAAATATAATAAGAAAATTTACATTCAAATCAGGACTTAAAGTATAAAGGTGAATTCTTTTCCTTTCAGAATTTTCTTCCCTTCATCAACATTGAAATGACAGATGGCATGTTGATAACTGCCATAGGAGTGAGAATCAGGAAAGCCTGCCAGGCAATACCCAGAAAACTCTTTGAGGGTAAGTAAATGACTTTTTTCCAGGAGCCTTAGTTTCCTCATCAAGAAAATGAAGGCGTCTTATATCATCTCTTATGTGCTTTCATCCATCTGCAGGCTGCATTGTAAAATGTACCATATGTAAGTCCATACACACACATGCACAAGTATAAACACATTATAATAAGACAAAGTATAAGACATAAAATAAGACAAAGTATTGTCTTATTATAATAAGCAATCAATTTTAAGCAATAAATTCACATAGGAGCCAGAATATTTTCATATTTTTTTCAGAATGGAAGCTGAATGTCTATGTCAAAACATGTACTTCTGTGCACTTTAAAGTATGCTGCCTACTGTATGTCCATTGCGTGTTTTTAAAGTTCCAATAAAAGAAAACAAGAATAATGCCTATTATCCTCGGAGAATAAAATCAACAACATGCAGGAGAAGGGAAACAAAATTAAAATGTATTATGCTGTGTCAACTTTTAGAATGATGAACCCTCAGCTCTTTGGACTAGCAAAAACAAAGACAAGAACTCTTTAGTGGCAACTCTACCTGCTGCTGAGTAATCTTCTAATCTTTTATACCTACTACTGACTGGCAAGAAGGAAGATCTGTTTACCTGCCAAAATGGGCCCAGAATAGGCACAGTAAAGTCCAGACAAAGCATGGAAGAGAAAAACAATTCAATCAGACAGACGACAACAAAATAGAAATTTTCTCTGAATGAAACTGTATTTTGATGGAGTAGTTCAATAAAACCAATTAATTGAGCATCTAATAGTTTTAAGAACAAGTGGGAGAAGGAGAAAGCAGCAGAAATCAAAGGACAGAGGGGAATGAAGTTTGCAGCTTCAGGAGCCGTGATGATCATTTCTGGAATCCCCAGATAGAAGATATGCCAACATACCAAGTCGGTAAACACAGGAAGGAAAATGGAGAATGAGGCAGACCCCTGGACACCAAAGGAATATCAAGGAGATCAAAACAAATTCTAGCTTTACTTTGGACTATATAGAAAAGGGCCTTAGTGATTTGCTTCTCTTTCTACTAGAAACAGGGTTTAAGTCAAATCAAAAGTTGGTCCAATTCTTTTTAATTATTTTATCTGCCTGTATAACTCAGGCAAAAGACATTTGAATCACATACTTCTTTACAGATATGTTCTCATGTTAGAGAACTTTACAAAGTCCAGTTTATGAAGGAAAGAAATTTACTTACTTCATAATTCCATAGGTTCAACTGGGGACCTATGAGAAGACAGCATCACAAAAACCAGAGCATAGAGACAGAAATGTGAGACAGTAAGCCAGTGGTCTAGGAAAGGGTCTAGTCTCACGCTATCATGACCACTTACCATTATAGAGCTCACTACAGTCCTATATGAAGTCTTTAACCCCTTCTGTAAACTAAGATGACTACAGGTGACTGTCACTTTATCCATAGCTTCCATCTCTTTAAAGTTCATCACTGTCTCCCGGTTTTACCACACTGAGAACCAAGTTTCAACATATGAATTCTTTGAGATGCAAATATACACCAAACCACAGCAGCAGGAGACATGGAAGTGTAAGAGCTATATGTTTCTTTTAGTGTTTTTAGCAAGGTTTTGATGAACATGTAGACACTATTTGCTCCCTCGATACTGACATCAAATTCTCCATGAGTTATCTCTGTGTCTTAATTCCTTCTTGCCTTTTTCAAGCCACATCAACAGCTGCAAAGACAAAAGAATGGCCTGGGCAATGCCAGAGTATGGAGAAATGTCTTTAGTTATTATTACCAGAATAAATGAAGAAACCACACGCCAGATGGGTGTACATTATCTATCCAACTAAAAAAGTGTCTTGTTAACAGAGATAAATGGTCTGAGATGGCAGAACATTTTCTTGCAATTTTAAAAATAATAGCAGTAATATTTCAGAGGATAATTTTGCCATTTTTTCTCAAGGTTTCTGCTAAAAAACCACATTTGATATTGATAGATATATTCTTAAAGTGCTCATTGGCACATTCATAAATATGTGAAGCTGAAAAGGGACTTTTAGAAGTCTCAACTCTAATAATCTACTTGGAAGCTTGAAGACACATTCCAAGTGGCCCTTTGTCTGGGTTGTGGTGCGTGTGTTTCCCTCTCTCCTCTGAATGCAAAGCAGAGACAGTGTGGAGCAGTGAGTCTGGCCATGGGAATACTTTGTATGTGTCAAATGCATAGAATCAGTTTTCAGATACCTAGGGATAAACATATCACATGGGATTGATGGTTGTAAGAATTTGTGTGTTCACATGTTCCTGGAGATCAGAAAACAACCTTGGACACCATCTACTTTATTTGTGAGATAAGGTCTCTCATTAGCCCAGACCTACCTGGTTGACTGGCGAGCTAGGCCAGGGCTCTTCTAGGCATCCCCTTGGTTCCTAGGCTCTAGGCATCTCCTAGGCTACAGGTTACAAGTGTGTTCTCACATGTCCATCATTTTTATGTGGATTCAGGGTATCCATCTCAGTCCTTGTGCTTATAAGGCGTGTGCTTTACTGACTAAGCTAACTCACCAGCCCTGCTATGAACATTTATAGAAAATTAAGTATTCTTTTCTGGTGCATTCAAGTTGCCACTAAAGTGATCACGGCTCAGGAGGCATTACTTGTACTAACTATTGGGAATGTTTTCTATTATTTAAAAAAAACAACAAACAAAAACAAAACAACAACAACAAAAAAACCCTGCCTCCTTTTTCCATAATTTTACCTCTCCAATGTTATGGGTATATCATTCCATTTGGGACAAAGACCCAAACAAGACTGCTGGCATAAATATATAATAAATAACTATCCCCTTATACAGTCCTTGGCCTAGTTAAATCTATGTTACAGCTAAGCCTAAGATACATTGTGAATATAAAACCATCACCTTCATTTGCATTCAGCCATGTCTGTAGGCAAAAGAGGTTGTTTACTAGAAGAAAAATACAATTAATTTCTGAGATGTTTTATTTTATTTGGAAAGCCTCCTTTCTCCTGGAACATAACAATGACTTACTGATTTATAAAGTGCTATCCTTTAAAGGTAGTTAAAATACTTTCTTTACAGTTGTGATACCCCACATTCCTAATCTCAGGAATGCCTTGCTGGAACATGAAAACAGCACCTTCAGAAAGGGGTTGAGCCTTTTTTGTTTATGTCACCTCAATTGCCCTTGTAGTCACTCAGGAGCCTGGAGTGGGCTTTTAATCTTTCCTTTTAGCATGTGGTTAGTTGATTTATTTCATTATTAGTCATGCTGAAGGTTACATGTGACTTATTTTCTTGACGATAGTAAAAGAAGCAGTCATGCTATATGTGGCATCCTAGGCTTTTAAAACAAGAATGAAGTAGCCTCCTATGAGAAGTACAGCCCATGTCTGTGAAGTTCAGGCATTCCTATCACACTTGAGGGACAGATTGGATTATGAAACAATGTTTTTTCCAGGAAAAGTATTTCTTGAAATAGTAAGGAGGGCCCATGTGTGGACCCCATGGTAGCACAACTATCACAGGCCTCAATTTACTCTTTGCAGCACAAATTGAAGTAGTTTACTTGAACTGAGGAATCCTAACCATATGAAAAAGCTACATCTTAAGCCAATGTGGTGGATGACAATTGCTGATTCAGATACCTGTGAAGGGAGAACTCTGCCACTGAGTGAGCCTGCTTTTGCTTGTGTGTGGCTTAACGGGTCTTTGAAGTGGTTCTACCACAAACTCTACCTGCAAAGGGCAAACAATGTTCCAGAGACCCGCCTCCTCCATATGCTGCCAAGATACTCATGACTGGTGCTGCCATGTTCTCACACAGTCTGTGTGCTTCCTGCTTTCTCCACCAATCTCTGTTCTCCCCAGGCTAACAATTTCAGAACAGGGAGTGGGTGATACAGTCTCCCTCTTGTGGCCAAAAAAAAAGTGATTCTTTACCATATGCCTCTCAAGAAACAGAACAGGCACCAGGAAAGAATAATATAATAAAGTTGAGATGCGTTTGAAGCTTCCATCGCAATTGTTCAAAAGACTCAGTTTGACCCTTCCTCTGTCTCATATGCTTGTTCAACTTTGCCATTGTCCTCAACCTGGGTAAATGACACCTCTAGCCAATTGCTTGCTAAGGATTAGTTTGCTGACACATTCAAACTCATGCCGTCACTTGGTATTATTTACTGAGCTCAATTTCCTCTGAAACAAAATGGGAAATGGTAATCTGATAAAGTCCTCATCACTGGCATAAATGTGTAATAGGCTTCACCTCTGCAAAATACTTCATTTTGACAGTTGGATTTCATAATTTACTTCAGTTCTCTGAGTTTTAATGTCGCATCAATGAAAGGTTTGTGGTGAACGAGATCAGGGAGACGGATACAGGCAGGAGAGGCACGGCATCCAGGCAGAGAGTTTGTACTATCCCAACTTTGTTCCTCAAGGACGGTGGCTCTGCTTCAGAAGCCTTCTCAGTAGAAGAATAACACGATGAAAATTAACTTTTCATTCCTTGCCTCCCACATGACCATGATAAGCCCCCAGCACACCTCACTGAACTGCAAATGCCGAGTATTGATTCCTTCCATTTCACAGGTAAGGAAATATAGACACAGAGACATCTATGGTTTGCCTGAACCCATGCAGCTGATTTGAACCCCATTCTGCTCCCAGCATCAAGATCTAGGAAGGTGAAAACAACTAGAAAACTGTGGATAGCCACTCTTCTCCCAACCTGAGTACAGTGGTCTTTACTTGGAAAGAGAAAGGACAAAAGATTTGTTGTCCTCTGTGTGTATGGCCTGGAAATCATCTTCTTCCCTTCCCTCCTCTGCTGACCCTTACCATTCCCCTGCCTCTCTCCCTCCCTGCCTTTCTTCTCCTTTCCCTTCTCTGTCTTGCATCTCTGGCTTTCCCCTCCTTTTCACATTACATCAGGACCAGACGCTTGTACAAGGTATTATGGCAAGGATGCATTATTGCTTTTCTGTAGACATGTGCCCTGGTGGGTAGCATTTCCAAAGGGGTTTAACTTGCCAGTGAGAAACAACACAATTAAAGTGAAACTGGTTCAGAGACTCACTTCAGATCCCAAGCAGAGATGCAAATTTGGGGTGTAAGCATGCCATTTAGTCAGGCATGCAAATTAGCACATGCTTACTTCTTGCCTGGGGCCCTGAAAGAAACCAGGAGGGGAGCCGCAAGGAATTTCAATCTGTTCTCTTTCTCCTTTAGTTGACTTTTGGCCATGTTTTAGTTGGTATTTGCTTCTGTGAAAGCCTGTGGCGTATGGTGACTGTTTTTTTTAACCTGGGCTTTGAGAGGCAGAGGGGAAGTGAAACAAATGAGTTAGTTTGAAGGTTAGTAATGGCAAACCATAGGAACAAGCTAGAAATAAAATATGTGCACACACAGAGACACACACAGAGTAGAGTGAGGAGAGGAGAGGGTGAAGGAGAGATAGCAGAAAAAAAAGAAAAGAAAAAAGAAACCTAAAACAAATGGACATGAACAATCTCGCTCTCTCTGTCTGTCTCTGCCTTGCTCTGTGTCTCTTTCTGTCTCTGTCTCTGTCTCTTGTCTCTTCTCTGTCTCTCTCTCTCTGTCTCTCTCTCTTCTCTCTCTCTGTGTGTGTGTGTGTGTGTGTGTGTGTGTGTGTGTTGTGGTGGGTTAAAGACCGCCATTTACAATCATGCTTAGGGGTTCAGGGGTTACGAGGATTGTATTTCGTTGAATTGTTCAAATACATACTCTCCATAAACAAACATCTCAGCTCTGACAAGGGAAATAAACCTCATCCTTCTTATCTCCTTTAGCTCTAGCTGCAGAGCAACTCTTAAGCCTCATTTATTTATACCAACTCAGTGAAGATTCCATTTCCCAATCATTGGAACGGTGAACAAATAAAAGCAAATGCTGCTGAAGAAAACACACACACACACACACACATACATACACAAAAGAAAACAACAACAACAACAAAAAACAGTCTCTCAATATCTGAAGGTAGCAGAGGATTGATTGAACCTAAGTTGTTATAAACACATCTCCTACTCATACTTTCAACCAAAAAGATGGTCGTCGGGGTTGGAGGTGAGTGCAAGTGTTTAGAAGAGCCTGAATCAAAGGCAAGGACCAGAGGACATTTATTAAGTAGAGAAAGAGAATTCTTCTCTGGTATTTCCTTTGCAATTTAAAGTTGTCAGGCCAGCATCTTGCACATCTACCCAGATTTAGCACATTGCTATTACAGAAGCAAAGCTTTCTTCTAGGATAGATTAAAGATATAATAGGTGAAGCCAGCTGTGAGAAGCATCTGGTTTTTGTTTCTGTGTTTTTCATTTTAAAGCCAAGGTCCGGCAAATGAGAAAATACAGGTTCTAGAGCTCTCATGGGACTGTGTTCTAGGAGGGAGTTTCCAAAGCTTTCAGGATCTCTATAGTGCCTTAAGCTCAATGACTCCTTCTAACGTTTTCACAGTGACTTCCTCTTCCAAGACATCACAGTCACAGAGGACCTGGAGAAGCAAACCTACTTTCTCCCAAAATATATCCTCCTCATTAACTTACTCAGTGATTAGGAATTGGTGAAGCATGTTGGCAGATACTAGCATATAGGCTACTTGAATTTCTTATTTCCTGAATGGATGAAAAAGTTACTTCTCAGACGCCACAACCCAAGCAAATGGTTTGAAGTGAGAACTGTATCAATGACTTGAGGTCACTCCAAAGACTAGCAGAATCTATAGAATTTTTTGAATGGGGTCTAGGGTCTACACAGATTATAAACTGAGGGATGACAAGAGAAAGAGACATCATCTGGAATGGCATTTATCAAGTATGAGTAATATGTCACATGATTTATACCTAATGTCTTACAATAACACTACAAAGAAAAATTGGTTATTGCCATTTTCATTGAAGAAACAAAATTATCAGGAATTTTGCCATCTTTGGTCACAGGTTTTGGAGGTAAACCCAATTGTTCCTAGTCACCAAACTTATGAAAAACAGAAAACGTCCATTTTCAACAATGAGTACATTGTCTTCTCTTCAGAGTCTTGTTTGTGAAGTGTGTATGTATCTCTGTGTTTTGAATCAGAGTCTCCTGTAGCTCATCCAAGGCCCCAACTAGCTGCATAAGAGAAGATGATTTGAACTTGAACTTCTGATCCTCCTCCTCCTATCCCTTGAGAGCTGGTATTATAGGCATTCGCCATCATGATCTATTTATGTGGTGATGTGGATAGAACTCAGGGCTTCATGTTTACTAATTGGATGCTCCACTAACTGAACTACATCTCCAGCCTTCAGTGATCCCTTTTAAATAGATAGAAAAGTGTTCTGGGAGGAAGAGTAATATGCCAAGTTGCTCTGATCATGGTTAGATAGCAAGTGAATGGCATACTGTGATCCTATATATATATACAACTAGTATACATTTATAAATGTATATTTATCATTAATAGAATTGTTGTCTTTTATGTTTTGTAGTACATTCTGATATGCTCTAAAGTGTACTAGAGTATGGTCAGCACTGTATTTTTGAATGGTCACTATGAAAGACAAACTTCTGGGATCATATTGAACTAGTTAGTAGATATATGAATTTGGCCAGGCTATTTTACATATACTAATAGTAATTAATTCATAAAGATAAAATGAGGATTAAATTAATATTATGAAGAAATAATTGGCTTAGAAGACAGCCCAATAGTATTATCTATTATTCTGTTAAGTACTTAGCACAATGTGAGACAAAGCTTGAGCAACTTTACAATACCAACATGAAAAGCACTAAAAATATTGGCTATTTATGATGTTATATACACTTACTATGGCTACTAACTGGAAGAAGATGTGACTAAATGTTATACAGAAGAATAAAAATCTTAGGCAATATTTAAGTACGTGTGTGTAAAAGAGGATTATTTTTTTTACATTGAAATCATAACTCTAGCCATATCTTCTTGTAATTTAATATAAACTAGTATGATATATGTACCCTTGGTTCTTTACTTTAGATGATTCCTCTATGAGATTGTGAACCTTTTTAAGGCTGAGATTGTATCTATTAATCTGCCCCTGTGTTTTCATGGCCTGGAGCCATGTCGTCTGCATAGAAGTCACTCAATTTACTACTTACTGAATAAAGAAACAAATGAATGGACTAGAGTTATCAGTTTATTTGTGTTCATATGTCGGAGTCATTTTTCAATTTGGTAGAAAGCAGTCTCAAGGACTATTGGCTGTCAGTGAATTGAACAAATCTCTCCCCCAAAGATCTACCTCATTTTTAAAAAATCGAATTGGGCAGCCACACAATCTATACGTATTGAGAGCTCACTTTGTACTCCTCCAAGCCCAAAAGCAAAAGACCAGATGGAGAGACATTGCCTTCATTCTAGGCATGGGGCAATCTGCCAGAAACCAAACTGCTGTGACAAGAAAGGACCCTAGTAGAGTCTGAGGTCTGACAGATCAAGTGGGAGTGGCTAGTCCATGACCCCTCTTTCACCCACAATTTGGAGCAAGGAGAGAAACTGACTGAGATCATGTCACTGAAAACTTCTAACAGCTACTGGGCTTTTCGTTTGTGTTTTGTTTTGTTTTTGACTTTTCCCTGTTGATTTGGGCAACCATATCGAGAGCTGGCAGGAGAAGGGCTGAAGTCCGAGAGGGAAAGACCAAGGATATAATGACACACTCTTTCCTGCTGATCGTTCCAGCCTCCCTTTATGCCCAGTGGACCTTGTACCTGCACCACAACATTTCCGTTTCCCACAAAGACTTACTTCTCCCAAATCCAAGTCCTGAGAGCATGTGCCTCAGAGTAGAGCTGTCCAGATTCATCTCTACAAGGAAAATGGTAGGAGGAGCAAGTCTTGAGATGCGTCATCCAGATGTGGAACCTGGCAGAATACACCCTCTCATTGAGGACTATCCAGAGAAAATCAGTGGACAAGAAAGTCAAAAGACCCAATCCTGTTCTAGCAGCTTTTAGGCTTTCTGAGAGAGAATTATTAAAGCATGTGAAATACAAAACTTTGATCGTTATTTTTCTGTGATTCCCTGCCTTCTGTATATTATAGGTAAATATGGGTAATGCAGTTATCATAAAAAAGCAAATGAAGAAATCCTTGGAAACTGACCGTTGCAGGCTTCATAGCTGAACACACTGTCATTTCCTGAACGTGTGCGTCTGTACAGCTAAGGCCATGTGTCAGCTCCTGTTTGGAATTCTTATCTCCCTCTTCAGTATTTAAGCATCCCTGAGCAGAGGAGAAAGCAATACACAATGCCCACATGCATTCCAAAGGAGGCACAAGGAAGTTACCATTTCAATTACATTCTTCAAGTGTCTCTAGTGTTCTCACTTAACTGATTCAAGGCTGCTCTGTAGCGAGATCTGGCTAATATTAATCTTTGGCATTATACTAAAGGTAACCCAAAAAATGACCAAAAGGCAGAAACTAGAAATAAAATTTTAAAAAATCTGGTACAGTGTGAGTGGGTTGACACTCATATTGATATACTGAGGTTAAAAGTCGTGAAGTAACAGCTGAAAAACAGACACTAACCTTGACAAATCTTGTTGGTTGAAATTGGGAAATGTACTAACTACATGTCCTGAAGGGAATAATTTAATATTTATAAACTACAGATTTAAAATGTAGATATGATTTATATGGTTGTAAGAATTATATGATATAAGGTTTGTAGTATTTAACACAGCTCTTCATGTACAAAATATTGTTCAATATCACTTCTAATATTTTCCCCCTCCAAACTGGATATTAGAAGCCTAATTTGGATGCAGCCATTTCCTTCGTAACCACTATGCCTTCCTAAGATATTTCTTAAAGCACTTTAATTCCACACTGCTTCATTGAACACTAATATTCCCCACTCTTTTTAATCATGAGCCATTTTGGTTTGTGAAGAATTGATCATTTCTGTCATTGGATCCCAGAAACTCTCAATTCCTAAAATAGTAGCTTTCCTTCTTGAGGAAGAAAAAAAAAAAAAAAAGCTCTATCAACTATCAACATATCAACAACCATTACCAACTGTGGCAAAACCCATTCTTCCTAGACCTCTAGAGGGCAAGATCACTATAATTTGTTCCTAAATTTCATCTGACTTGTAATTCCAATTTAGCTAGAATTATGAAATGTCCCTTCAAATTAAGTAAACCACAGAAGCATTTGCACTATCTACAGGGCGACAATATATCCCATTAGCCCTCCTCTACAGATTTCAGTCAAATCCAAACTATCTGTAAAGGGCCCTGAATTGGCACTTATGCTCTTGATCACTATAAAAAACTTCTATTGATGAAAAGAAGAACCAACAGTCAATAGACAATGTTACTTGCAAAAGGCCCCTGTCACTTGCAGATGGCTACTTACTGGGATGTTGGCAGCAGCTTGTCATGAATCAAAACACTAGAAAGAGGGCCTACTGAGATGGATCCATGGGTAAAGGCACCTGTCATCAAGTCTGATAACCTGAGTTTGATCCCTGAGACCCACAAACAGTGGAAGGAGAAAGCTGACTACTACAAGTTGTCTACTGACTTCCACATGTGCAGCATACAGGTGCACACGCCCACAAATAGACACAACTTTCTTTGAACCTTTTGAAAAGAGAGAATAAGGGAAATGCATCATCATATATGAATTTGAATGTGGAAAGGTGAAAATGTGGTATAAGGGGAATGAGACTCAAAGGAAGTGATTTAGCTGAAGAACCAAAGACTGAAGAGTCTACTCTATGCTCTGAGTCAGGTATCCAGTGTGTTTAGTTAAAGCAGTGCACTGTGTTATGTGAGTATGAGACACTCGTGTGTGTGTGTGTGTGTGTGTGTGTGTGTGTGTGTGTGTGAGCATTTTTTGATACAACCTTTTAAAAGTTAACTAGCATTGCCTGGAACATACAGTCAGAAGAAGAGAAGGAACTGGAATGGGAGTACACATCTGTATACTTCAGAATCCACAATTCACACTAGCTACAAGATGAAAGAGCAGATACCTATGTCAGATGTATCCTGAAGGTATGTCTACTGAGAAATGGTTTTCAGTTAAGTTTTTAATTTAATTCAATTCTATGAGTAATTATTTATTAGTCTTTCTGTGTGATATTGGAGATTGAACCTCATGCATGCCAGGCAAACAATTTTATACAGAACTGTGCAAGCCTCGATTGACCGCCATAGTTTTCTTCCTGAGCAACATTGATTTTAAAGACTCTAAGCCATTATATATTTAGTTCATTACCTTCCAACTTTGAGTGTATTATTTCCAGTCATAAGAGATGAAACTCAGGGGCTGGAGAGATTGCTTAGCTGTTCTTACAGAGGACCTGAATTTAGTTCTTAGCTCACACATGGTCCATATCTGCCTCTAATTCCAGTTAGACACTATACCTTCTCCTAGTCTTCATGGGCACTAGCCATTCACATAGTGCAATACTGCATAGACAAACAAAATATTCACACAGATACACAATACACACATACACACACACACACACACACACACACACCAAGCCGTATAAAAAGAGTTGAAATTGAGTCACATTCAAAAGTCATTTAACAATTTATTGAACAGTGATACCCAAACAATTCTCTTATCTATCAAGGCACTTATGTAACATCTCATGAGTAAATTTTAAAAAAATGTATAATGTACAAGCTTAAGGCACTCTGTCCAGATAATCTGAATAATACATAAAGTTTAAAACTAAGGAATATTCTGCTTTATCAGGTATTTCTGTCAAAAATTCTAGCCATTTACTGAATAGTCTCACTGAAATACCAAGGCTGACTTTCAACTTGCTGTATACCTAGACAAGTCTTGTAATAGTTTCCTCCTATTCTTGAGTAGTTACAATGCCAATGTAATGTATATCACAGACTCTGATAGCATTCCATTGGAGGCGATAAACAAAGCCTAATGTTGATGTCTATCAGGTCAAGTCAGATCCTCTCTGTATCCTGGTTTCTGCTCCATCCCTTCCTAACTGTAGAAAGTTTGAGAACTGCACTTAACTCTTTGAAACACAAAGATTATTTTTTACACCCATCTAATAGCTTTAGAAATAATTACATGAATATTTTCATGAAGCTAGGGAAGATAACTTACACAAGGCAAGTGCTTCCCCTAGAACAAGGTTTAGGCAAGGTAGCTTGGTGCTTCTTTCATTGAAAAGCTCTATTTTAAATTAATACAATATAACTAAAGTAATTCAATTATTCAGTGCCACTGTGATTTATAAGAAAAGAATGGAATAAGAATAGACAAAATACTACTACTAATGAGGACAAGGAAAAGGAGGGCCCATCACCAGAACTTCTTCCAGGCTGAGGCCATGTTGTAGAAATCAGAACTGATTAGTAGACCAGTCCAGGTAATTGATAGAAGCAATACAAAAGACTCTGTGGAGATGGACTGTTTTGTGTCTATTTAAACACATTTTTCTACTATTTATTGAAAATATCAAAGGGCAAAA
Organism: Mastomys natalensis; assembly: GCA_021653895.1. Lineage (NCBI taxonomy): Eukaryota > Metazoa > Chordata > Mammalia > Rodentia > Muridae > Mastomys > Mastomys natalensis. The sequence continues at coordinate 144,239 of JAJTUV010000002.1, read as the reverse complement.
CTTTTGCAAAACTTTTGCTAAATCCTTTGCTGGGGAACCCTATTGGGCAGCAGACAAAAAAAAAAAAATGTACACTGGAAAGAGCTCACCAATCCTAGAATTTTATTGGTCCTTTAAACAAATCTGATTTGCTTCTTTTGCAATATTCTGTTTAGTTATCAGCCCAAGGTCTCATTATGTCATCGTTGTTTGTTTCTTTTGTTTATTTTTATCACTTTATCAACAACAGTTTCCTCAATTCCAATCATATATTTGTCAAGGGAAAAGGTTGCCAATAGTGTCTAGAAACAGTGAATAGAGTCTCTGAAAGCTCCCGTAATCTCGGTTGGACCACATCTTCAGAGTATATAATGCAGTTGAACAGAACTTTGCCTATTTTCTTCTGAGCTATGACAGCTCAGAGTCCTGGTGATAGGAACAATGATGGGTTTCTCCAACGCTAAGATGTAACCCCTGGCAACCAATCCTCCCAGAGTCCGAGCTCCTTAAAGATAAGGCACTCACACTGCCATATGGCCATTAGTTTCCTCTAAGTCCTATCCTTTGTTTCTAAGCAGAAGGTGTGTGTGAGAACTTTCACCCAGCCAATCTTGTGTTGTAGGAATTCTCTATCTCATTTTTCTTCAGGAAGTGACTTCATTGTGATACACCTGAAAGTGGACCATCAATTATAGGTTTAAAGTGAGGATAAGAAATCAACCTGTACTTCTGCCAGGCAGTTCTCTAGAGACTCACTTGGCACACTCTTGGAATCTTTGACTACTCCACTCTCAGCCTGAACCCACTCTGGCTAACTCTTTCTCATCCTCCTCTGGGGTTTATTGTCCATCCTTTCCTTTCCTTCTCTTCTCTCCTCTTTGCTGTAGACTTGTTTCTACACATGACCCTCATGCTTCCTGTTCTGTAACTTCTGATCTTGACTTTTGCTCAGCTTTTGTCTGGCATTTTTTTTTTATGAACTTCACTCTAACAGGCATTTTCTCCCCATGCAAACCTCGACTTGGGATTTCTTCAAAAGCTAATTTTCATCTTTTTGTGGGAAAAAAAAAAAAAACCACACTTAACAGGAAGCAAGGTAAATTTTGAAAGTAAGTTCATCCTGAAATATTACACCCCAACTGAGTTCTTATACCCAAGATGTTTGCCTTTCTCAGCAGACACAGCTAGGGTGGAAGAAGAAAGGACACAATATGTTTGCTCATATTGGTCTTATGAGACTGATATTTTCCTGGGAGCAGCCTGTTTGTTTATAGATAGGGCCCTTGGGGCTGTTACCCTTGGTGGTTGCCTTGGCAGAGTCAAAACATCAGCAGCAGGGATTCACCTCCACATTTTCCCCACCTCACCCTATCACCTCTCTCTGTCCCAGGGGACAAGAGAAACCCAAAATGTTATTTAGATTTCTTTTTTCAGACCCCAAGCTTATTTAGAGTAATAGGCTTTTTGTTTGATGCATCAAGCTAGCTCCCTGACTCCAATTCTAAACACCCTACTCTGCAAAGTCTGAGATAGATGGGTTTTCTCCACATTTAATCAGCCTGAATGTTAACTCTGTAGGTGATGCCAAGAATATCATAGAACATGGGCCCATTTCTGTTTTTCCTGAGAAACCAACAACTCTCAGCCCCTCATGGCTGATATAAAAGCAAGTTTGGTGTGAAACAGATTACAGTAAACAAATGTTCTGCTGGTACTGGGTGGAACAGATACTTTTCACTGTGCCAGGGATAAAACAAACCCATTGACTGATTATTATTAAAAGCAAAGTCATATTCTCCTCTTGAGTCTCCTTTTCTTCTTTTTGCCTCTTGTTTCTAAATCTAAATCTGGTTAACAACCCATAGCCCTATTTAATAAGAGTAAACTAGGTTTTCATGCCCCCATTTTGGCAGAAACTGACCTCCTGTATTTCAGACTGTAAACGAAAATTTATTATGCCACACCTGAGTCTTTTTGTATTAGATGCCTGTTATGTTGGCAGTAACTTGAATTTGCCTGAAGACAGCTCAAATGGGACTTACATTAAAAGATATTTGAATTAGATGCTTTGGACTCTGGGATCTTCCTTGAAAGGAAATTTATCCAGAGGCATTTGACTTCTAATGCTTCTTAGTAGCTTAAGGGAATATGTAAGCAGAGATGTTTTTTAAACAAATCACCATGTTAGTAGGTCAGAGTCCCAGGAAGCTACATCATTCCCTTTCAAGTGATGTATAGCCCACTCTTTCCCATGGCAGGAAGACAGGGGGAAGTTGGAAGGTTGCTATAATAACTTCACGCCAGTAAAATATAATGACTAAACAATTTAAAGACAATCACAAGATCCCAGGCGACTGGGCCTCTCAGTTTTAAATGGCCATGGACTCATTTACACATTTGTTCACAGAGGGCCAAGAGTCTATATGATGGATCATGCAAGTCAGAGCTAAGTAATGGTTCACCACGGTCTGGTTAATAGTTAGACAAGCTGTTCACGTTTGATTAGGGTTTTCTTCTCCATTGCTATAATTGTATGATAATTAACTCAACAGACTTAGATCTCATTTGGGGGAAATATGTACATTTTGAAGTTTCAGGAGTAACAGATTCTACATGCCGAGAAACAGTCTGAAATTGAACTGTGGGTCTCCTGCTCAGCCATAAAGATTGGATTGGAAAGTGTGCGCCTTGTGTGTTTTTGTCTCTAAAGGAACGGGTGAGTTTCTTTAGCTCTAACTTCCTCCAAAGGCTCTATGCACAAAAGTGCTCTACCCAGACATCTGTTGATAGATGAGAATTGCCGAGTGGCTAACAGCGTGAGTGTCTAATGTAATCTGACTTTGAGGCTCAACTTGAGATGGAGCACATGAGGCTTCCCTAGCAGCAAAAACATCCATTAATAGAAGCAACACCCCACGATCCAGTGTTTTACATAATGGAAGGAAATTCTTTTAAAGCAGATGGCAAAGTATCAGAGTGGGCATCCAAATTAAGTCATTTATAAATTGGCCATACTGATAATCACAGAGATCTTCTCCCTCCTCGGACCTCCCATAAACCCAGCTCTACTCACATCACAGCGAATAATCATTTACAGCCTCATGGTTATGCTAATTTCTGAAGTTACTTATATATTTAAAGAAACACGAGACTCTTTGGAGCAAGGACCTACACTTGTTCCCTCCAAATCTAGTTAGTTCAGTGCTAGCCTCTGGGACCTAATGTCTGTGAAGAGTCATTCTGTTGGACTTCAATAGTGTTGCCTATTTTATGAAGCTACTCTTAACCATCAGTCTTAATAAGTGGTTTCTATTTTGAGATCCTAGACTCTTCTGAATTTATCTAAACACAGGACTCATATATTCAATTTTGGGGGGAACTCTAACCACTATTATAGAGGAGACAGAGACTCTGTAGCTGTTTGTAGCCCATGACTCTGACAGCATTCATTTATTTCCTGTATAAATCATAGGTATATTCCCTGATCATGTTTTAGCAATTCAACCATATTAGAATTTTAAAAGGTAAAAATTCCCCCAAAGGTATCAAAATGGGTCTCAGAACACGGTTTGAGAGGGAAGATGGTGGAAATCCACCTAAGATTTCATACTATTTCTCTCTCATTCTCTCTCTCTCTCTCTCTCTCTCTCTCTCTCTCTTCTCTCTCTCCCTCCTCCCTTCTCCTTCTCCCCCCCTTCTCCTTCTCACTCTCCTTCTCCCTCTCCCCCTCCCCCTCCCTTTCTCCCTTCTCCCTCTTCCTTTATTTTTTCAACAGGGTCTGTCTTTTTTTTTTTTTTTTTTTTTTTTTTGGTTTTTTCGAGACAGGGTTTCTCTGTGTAGCCCGGGCTGTCCTGGAGCTCACTCTGTAGACCAGGCTGGCCTCGAACTCAGAAATCCGCCTGCCTCTGCCTCCCAAGTGCTGGATTAAAGCGTGCGCCACCACCGCCCGAGGGTCTGTCTTTGTAGTCTTTGGAACTCTCTAAGATCCACCTGCCTTCGCCTCCTGAGTGCTGAGTGCTACACTACTATGCCCAGACTTGTCTAAGATTTCTGAAAGCACTATGGTCTTATTTGACAAAGCAAATATTAATTATCAGCTTTAACCTTTGTCCATGACTGTCTCTTCTTCCCAGCACTTTTGGATATCCCATTTACTAGTGAAACTAGTAAAAACAACAGTCTAAAGAAGCTAGTGGGTTTTTGTTGTTGTTATGTTTGTTTGTTTGTTTGTAAATTGTTGTTGTATATAGGGGAATTCTGGAGACCCAATGTCCCTTTCTTAATTATTTTCTTTTATTAGTTTACTGAGAGTTAGGTACTATATGTTTTGATCATATTCAACTCCTCAACTCTTGCCCAGATTCACCCCTCCACAACCAATTTTGTGGATTAAGTATGTTTTATCTATGAGTACAAAGCTAAGTCAATGAGAATTAGTTTAATTAATTTAAAGTAATGAATATTCTGGGATAATATGTAGTATAGTATTCCCTATTTTACTGCTGACATTCAATTACTAACCTCCTATTTGGTGATACACCATGAATTTATAGCATTCCCTTGGGATATTTTTCCTCAACTCTTATCCATTTCCATTATGAGTAGGGAAGTTCACCTTCTTTCTGATGCAGACCTTGGTATACATCCCTGGTTTTACTTCTTAGAATAACTGAAATGGGCTGATACTGTAAACATATAATTACAATCAAGAAACTAAGCCGATCAGATTCTGGGCTAAGCTGACTGGCCAAGGTTTCAGTTTGTCTCTGCCTTAGCCACATGGGGTTATGGACATATATCACTGTCCTAGTTAGGTTTTCTATTGCTGTGATTAAACACCCCAACCAAAAGCAAGTTGGAGAGAAAAGGATTTGTTTGTTTTACACTTCCATATTGTAGTCTATCATTGAAGGACATTTATGGTAAGAACTCAAACAGGACATGAACCTGGAGGCAGGAGCTGAAAGAGAATCCACAGAAGACTGCTACTTACTAGCTTGTTCCTCATGGCTTGCTCAGCCTGTTTTCTTATGGAACCCAGGACCATCAGTGCAAGGATGGCCATACTCATAATGAGCTGTGTCCTCTCCTATCAATCATTAATGAAAAAAATGCCTTATAGCTGGATTTTATGGAAGCATTTCTCAATTGATGTTCCTTTCTTTCAAATAACTCTAGCTTGTGTCAAGTTGACATAATACTACCCAACACTTGGGGTAAAGGCGGCACAGAAATTGTGGGAGTAGCCAACCAACAAATAGTCCAGCTTGAGACCCATGTCATGATAGAATGCCTACCCCTGATATAGCCTAAAGGGCCAGGAGCCAGAGGCTGGATAGAAGAAACGACTTCTAATCATATTCTGCTATGCTCATTGATTGGAGTCTACCCTAATTGTTATCAAACAGGCTTTACTGAGCAAATATTAAGCAGAATGGGTAATCACATGGACAAAGAAGGATTACAGAAGCCAGAGAGGTCAAGGTTACCAAAAGAAAACCCACTGAATCAATCAACCTGAGCCCATAGGGGCTCACAGAGACTGAACCTACAACTAGGAAGCAAGAATAGGTTTGACTTAGGCCCTCTGCACAAATGTAATAGTTGTGTAGCTTGATCTTCTTATGGAACTCTTAACAGTGGGAGAAGGACCTGTCTCTGACTATTGTTGTCTGCCTTTGGGACCTTTCCCCCTTACTGGATTGCCTTGTCTAGCCTTAATAGAAGAGGAGGTGCATAGTTTTTCTGTAACTTTATATGCATGGCTCATTGAACTCATTGAGACCGGCCCTTTTCTGAAGAGAAATGGAGGAGGGGTACATGGGAAGTGGGGACTGGAAGGAGAGGAGAGAGGGAAAACTGTGTTGGAATTGAAAGAAAAAGAAAGAAAGAAAGAAAGAAAGAAAGAAAGAAAGAAAGAAAGAAAGAAAGAAGAAAGAAGGAAAGAAGGAAAGAAGAAGAAAGACAATGAAGAAAGAAGAAAGAGAAAAGAGAAGAGAAAGAGAAGAGAAGAGAAGAGAAGAGAAGAGAAGAGAAGAGAAGAGAAGAGAAGAGAAGAGGAGAAGAGAAGAGAAGAAGAGAAAAACTTCTGCCAAGCATAACCTCCATGCTTGGCTTTCTACATAGGTGTATGTGCTAGAGATCAAAACTTAGATCTACCTAGCTCTAGACCATCCTATTAAGCAAATTATTTTGCACATCCTTGGAAAAGAGTCTTTATATTACATAGTTCCTGTCTCCAACACAATTACTTCATTAAAAATACCTGCTTCATCCACCATCGTGTTCCATCCTTTGCTGCCTGGCTGTCTGCCATTTGCCTGAAGATATACTTATGTCTCTCTAACACTCACAGGAGGAACTACTTATTTATTATAGTTACCAAAGGATAGCACCATCCTATCTATATCAACATTTCTGGCTCAAACTCTTCAGATTCACAGGGCCTTTCTACTCAAGTAGTAGAGAGTTTGAACTTAAAGAACAAAGAAGTTTCAAAAGGAGGCCTTTTTTCTTGTTACCTGTTTGAGTAATTGTATTTACCCACCTTGGTTTATAATTGATTCTTCAAATATCTTGAAGAGATACTAAAGGATTCCAGAGAGTACTTACTATAACCTATATGTGAAGAGAATGGAGGTTTCATGTGATCATATGTACAGTTGCTAATGCACACTTAGAATAAGCATGGTCCTTTATGAAACATATTAGATTTATAGACATTAAGGTGATGGGGCTTGCAGACACTTATTAATTGTGCCACTGAGTTAAAGTACTGTGCATGTTTTAGCTGTAACTACCTAAAAGAGTCAACATTAGGTTCTCTACATACATGGGCTTATGTTTCCAACTTCTTAAAACCAAGAGACTTTTGAAGTCATGGATAATGCAATTTTAAAAAAAAAATTCATTCTTTAGTTATACCTCAGTAAACATTTGATTAACAAATGAACACAAGGATGAAGTCTGACATGGGAAATGTTACTTTATAGGAAAAATATTAAATAAATTTAGATTAAAGAAATCACAAGCAGATTCAAGTAAAGTATAGTGTCCTAAATATATGGAGTAATTAGTGTTAAGAAAACAGGCCCCAAAGCACCTGAGTCCCAATCTTGTCCCTAAGTTAAGTAGGGACAATATGTTCAGGAAATTATTAATTTGATGTTGTTTTCTTCTATTAAAAGTAGAGATAATTATATTTACTTTGCAAAGTGATTGATAAAATAATTATCAATCCACGTTGAAGACCTCAACATGATTCTGACCCAATTAACCTAACACCCAGTTGTTGTCATGTATGTATCAGGATCATAAGAGAAATAAATCATAGCTGAAGACGCTCTGGGTTAGACGTGTGGAAGTCTGAGCAGCTCACTACCCAAGGCACTTCCCTACAGCTTGCTGAGACCCAGGTCCTGAATTAAAATCCACACTTTAATATCTGCCCCCTGTAGATATTGATAATAATCAATTGTGTTTCTTTTCATAGAATTAAGGGTTGCCAAGGGACCATGGTAGAGGACTCAGCAATGAGACCAGAGCAGCAAAGTTATCCAGCCATGTAAGGCCCAGTTAGAATAAAGAGCTATGACTCATGACCCTATAAAAAGCTGCCATTCTCACAAAGGGTACCACTCCCTCATTTCCACAGCTAAGGCTACATAGATGTATTGATTGTCTAGATTATCAAACTTAAGGAGAATAAGGCAGGGAAAAACTAACCAGACTGTACAAAGCAACAAGGGCCCAAGGAATCACTGTGGTATAGGGGTGATGGTTTGTGGCTTAAGTTAGCCAGAGAAAACCTTTGTGTAGCCAGACTCTATTCATAAGGCAAACACGCTGAGTATTTATCAAGGTGAAATCATATTTGTATGACCAGCAATGGCACATCAATCAAAATGTGCACCTATGCCCAGATTGTAGTGAGAAATCAGAAATATGAGATAGCATCAGATGCTTGTAGCATTGTGGCATAACACGGAGAGAGGTTTTTGAAAGAAATGTCATTAAAAAATAAAACAAAGTCACAGGCATCTATCATTCCTCAGGGTTGAGTTGACCTAAAGAGGCATGTCCGAAATACATTATTCCTAGTATTAAACTTCTGAGAAGCTCCAGGAAAGAAATTGTGCTCAAGTAACTGAGAAATGTTGCATGCTAAAGCCCTTGCAGAGTTATATTAGCATATTAATGACCTGAGAAGTCCTGTTAAAAAGCATGCTTATATTGATTTAATCTAACATTTCCCAATCTTGTAGCATCATCATTTTCTTTCATAGCACTTAATATTCTGTGAAATAACCTTAGGAAACTCTGTCCTGGTATCACCCGTATATAGTAACTACATGTGTTTAATTCTCAGTTTTCTGAGTTGGATGACAGAGAAACTAACACTGCTATAATAAGATTCAAATAAAAGATAGTGTACTAAGTACCAGTGAATAAGTACCTGTGCTCAAAAACAGTGGACAAGGAGAACTGGGGAGTGTAGCATGTAACTAAGCAGAGTAATGCTTTCATACCTAATGTTCTCTAGAGACATCAAAAGTAAAGAGGTTTTTACTTCTGTGTCTTCTGGAACCTTCATCTTTAAGCATCTCTTACCGAAGTCTCACACTGTGACACAGCATTAGGGCTTACTACTGTGGTGAGAAAGCAACACAGAGCTCTGTGATGTGTCACCACTTCTAGGGACCTCAGTGTTGTCCTTGTTTCCCCCTTGTCATCATGTACCACAGTGCAGCTTTATAGAAAACATTCAGGAGCATCCCCAGCTCAGCTAAATTGCTTGAGTTAGTCCCTCCACCCATATGTATTTTCCAGAACAGTTATCTGGTATTCAGCTTCCCTGCCTCGCCCCTCTCTACAACAATCACCTGAGTGATAAGTGTTGCTTTAATCAAACCAGAGAAAGTAGCACCAATGACACACAGTGTGGCAAAAATAGAAAGAGGGTTTGTATGAGAATGCCTCCCTAGGCTTATGTATTTGAATACTGAGTCCCTAGTTGATAGAATGTTTTGGTGTGTCTTGTTGCAGGAGAGGGGTCACTGGACTGGGCTTGGGAATTTCAAACGCCCAGGCCAGGCCCAGTCATTTTCTCTTTACCTCCAACTTGTGGATAAGATGTAAACTCTCATCTACTGTTTTAGCATATATCTTTCTGATTGCTGCTGTACTTCCCAATATGATGGTCTCAAACTAACCCTCTGAAACTGTAAAAAAAAAGCTCCCAACAAATGTTTTGTTGTTGTTGTTTTTGTTTTAATAGAATAGTAACAAAAACAGAGAAAAACCAAAAAAGTTCACAGGATCTCCACAGAGTTGTGATTAGGCACTAATTGAGGCACACTGGGAGTAAGCCATAATTCTTCTGCTTATCTGACTTGATTATTTCAAACTCATAACATTCCTAAGAGATAGCAGTTCCATTTTCAGGTAAGAAGTTTCCAATGCATAAAGTATAGTGAGCTCTAAACGTAATACAGCTGGTGAATCTAGAACTAGAACTTAGGTGCTTTGAATTGACCATCAATGTGTTGGAGGCGTCACAGCCTATATATAGTATTGCTCTTTCAATGTAAATGAATTTAGAGGTCACTTTAATGGATTCAGCAATGCTTCACTGAGCACCTACTCTGAAGGCTAGTATTGGAAGAGGTAGCCAGACTCAAAACTTTGATGGCCTTGAAGGCCTCAGTAAGAACCTTTGGTGTTGATCCAACTGTGATGAGAAACCATCCCACTGATGTGATCACATTTGCATGTAGAAGACACTAGCTTCCCAGTAGAAAATGAGCTACAGTGGGTGGGAGAGAGTGAGAGATGAGACTCAGAAAAAGATTATGAGTATGTATGCCTTAGTCCAAAAAAAGCAGTGATGGATAAGCAATTGTCTAGAATGGAATCATTAGAATTTGTCAGATACACAGTAGACTTTAGAAGAAAAACTACAAGGATTAGAAATGATAAGCCATGCCTCACATGTTCCTTTAACTCTCCCTGTTACATTTCATTGTAGGACTCTTCTATTCTTTATTTTCTTGCTGTTGATATGTAAGGTTTGCCTCCTTTCTGCCTTTTAAAAAATTACCAGGTGTGCTAAAATGCCTGTCCATATTCATGGCCCTTTACGCATGGATGATTGATTTCTTTAGGGCTATAAAGTAAAATCACTAGGGCACAGAAGATGTAAAAATGTAATTTTCACACATACAGCTAAATAAGCCCCAAACTTGGTATGCTACCTAGCCTGTTTAAGTTGACATTTCTTTTCCACTCTTTACAGTTTTGCCAATAAAATATCAACATGACATTGAAAAGAACACATCTCTTCTCCCAGTCCCCTCTCAACCAATGATAAAATGACCCCTGTTCCATCAGCAGCCTTCTACTGTCTGACAGTTCAGGTGTCTGAGAACAACCCCAAACCCTGCCCTTGGCACTTGCTACTTTCTTTCTGGCCAGAGTTGAGAAGTCATAGAAAGGAGGTGTGGTGGCTTTCAGAGGAAAATTATGTGGCCTGCACTTAGCAACCTTAGTAAATACCTGAGTAAAGAGAAAGCTTTCATAAGTCTGGTTATTTCCTTGTCATGAAAGTATCTGTTCACAGCCCTCATACAGGGTCAGGCGGGGACTCCAGGACTATTAAGAACAAGTTGCCCTGTAATTAACTGATTTGTTACAATACAGTCGTGAGGCATGTGATTCTCTAACCTTGAATATCATCCAGGACAGAGGTCTCATTGACTTGTAAGCTGAGGGCTTTCAGGAAAGAGATAGCTGTGCCCAGGTAATCTTTCTGACGAAGGTCTCTTAACCCTCCACTATCTAGCACTCTCATTCATAGATTGCCTATCAAAACCGACTGTAGACTTTCTGATAAACACCACCTTGGATACTTTCTAAACTTTCTCCCATTAACCCTTTCCACCTCAAGTGCTTGGGAGTCGGGCAGGCTGTGATCTATTATGCTAAGATTACTGAGGTTAATCTGAGGAATAGAAAGGTTAATTGACTTGGCCAATATCATAAAACCAACTTCAAAGAGAACGTCAGGAACAGAATTCAAATCTCTGGAAATGTTTCCAGTCCAGCATGAGTAATGCGAATAAAGGTATATTTCCTTTGTTTATTTTCTAACTCTAACCAATCATTTCTACAACTTCATACCCAAGGAATAATTTTATATTTTAAATTGTTTTCAGTGATGGGTTATGGTGGTGTTTTTTTTTTTTATCATGTCACACACAGGCACACATTCTCTGTCTGTTTCTCTCTCTCTCTCTGTCTCTCAATCTCTCTGTCTCTCTCTCTCCCTCTGAAGAATTATCAGGAATCATGAGAATAATGAAATTTACTCTTTGTTATTCAATACAATCATGTTGTGTGCCTTTTCTTGAAGAGACAAGAAAAAACAACTCCTTACCCTATACAGGGCACAGATAATGGACCAAAGAAAGGCTTCATCTGAGCTTAGTTAATGCACAAGAGAGTTTACTGGGGTTACTTACAGAGTATAAGTAATTCAAAGGCAATTACGTCATCAAGGTAGACCCGAGCATGAGTGGTAACTCATGAAAGCTTCTTTCCTGGATCTTCCTATACAATTTAAGTAGCAAAGCTGGTCAGGGATAGCCCTTTCTTTAGAAATTGTGACTTGGGGAAGGAATTAGTGAATGTTTTAGGCTTCAGAAACTTCCTGAGTCTTGTAAGTCTTGTTTATTTGATGAGTCTTATGAGCTTCCTTCCACCGTCCCTCCAAGAGGGAATGTCTCAATTCAGAGGAAATAACTATGCAACAGTCCAGTTTTGAGTTCCAAATATTACCCATCTGCTCAGCTGTGCTGCAGGTAGAAAGCACCACTTTCTCCATCAGCTTTGTTTCATATGGGGAAGACCTATGGAGAAACACTTCTGATTCCTATCAACTTAACCTCATTGTTATCTCTCTCCTTGAGGAAATACACCAAATTATGGAATGATCCACAGACTGCTTTCAGGTATTTTGAGAATCTTCAAGGCCTGGGGTTTATAGGGGCTTCTCTGTGGCTCAAACTATGACAGATGAGATGAAGGGCTTAGATGAAGTAGCTAGGAACCAAGGAGACTCAGATGTCAATGAGTTAGCTATAGGGTCATATCAGCGACACAACGAAAATTGACTCAACTTTGACATGTCAGAGACAATGACCATCTGTATGGAGTGTTTCATCAATGTAGGGATGACATCAAAATGGTTTACCTTTTTAACACTTCTCCTTAATACTTCCTTTCAATACATCAACATATCACCAATCAATAATCATCTTCACCACACAAAAATTCAATACCTATCCCTATACAGGATGTAATGTCTTCTTGTTAGGTACAAGAAAAATTCCAAGTACAAGAAAGATTTATTTTCTTGATATAGGAAACTCTTCAAGAGAAGTCTCCAGAAATAACCTATCAAATGTTGCCTTCTCTACAGCTCATTTCAAAACTAGATATTCATGTCACATAAAGGTCTTCTTCTCATTCCACACTGAGCTATCCTGAGCCTTCAGGATGAGTATGGGCTTGTTTTGCTCTCTTCTATAAATTAATCTTTATATTAACATGCATGGCAATGGGTTTCATCATGTCATTTTCATACGCATCACAATATACTTTATTTTTATCAGCTCTTTCTACATTGTCTCTTCCCAACCTCCTTTATCTACTTTGGATGATCCCTTCTTTCCCTAAATATTTCATATTTCTCCTTCTGCTTTCATATAACATGCATTTCCTTACCCTCCTCTCTCCATCTATCTTATGAATATTTCTTAACCTGCATGGGTTCCCCTTCCAATTGCCTCTCTCTCTCTCTCTCTCTCTCTCTCTCTCTCTCTCTCTCTTCCCCTCTCTTCTCTCCTGGTAAACCCCATCCCATAATCTGTGCAAAGACTTCTTTCTCTTTACAATTATCTGCTTAGTAGATGCTATTCCATTTCCTATTTCCTCTCATACATTGATATATATATACATATATATGTATATATATATATATATATATATGTGTGTGTGTGTGTGTGTGTGTGTGTGTGTGTGTGTATTACAAATGAGCCATTTATGTTGGGTCTCTTCCACTGAACAATGGAATGTGCCACCAAGGACAAAGCAAATTCATCTAGCATGGTGGAATTGAAGTATTCTGCAAGTGAGTTTTGGAAGAATTGGACAGATAGAAGCTCCATTTTCATGTTCAAGGTTAAGAAACTGATCAGCAGCTCCCATGACTAACATTCAGCTAGATGTTGCCTCAGTGGCTCAGGTGGGCTTACACCCATGTATAATGTTGTTTCCTTTATAACTTAAGATTTTGCTCCAAGTGTCACTTCTCTCAAACAAGTGAAGTGTGCAATGATACTGACAAGGTTGCTATGAAACTGACCAAGAAGCCTGTCTTTCTTGTACTCACCATTGAAGATGCTTAGGGCTAAACAATAATGAAATACTTGTTTAATACTAGTATTTCTTTCTGTTCAAGATGTCTCTTACATAAAGTTCACACATTTACTTGTGAATTTATTTGTCCTTGTGAGGAGAGTCCACTTAAATACATACAAATAGCTGTCACTTTCTGTATAAAGATTCAAGTTTTAAATAACGTGTTCAAGATGTATCCAAAGAAATAGACAGACACAATACATGAATGCATAAAAATCAGGTTGCTGAAGCTATAATGTAGGCGATAATACAATATAGAGGCCAAGAACACTGGCTAGGAAAGATCCTGGTAAACTCTGAGACTATTCCTTTAAGATAAGGCTAAGTTGATGCTTCAGTTTCTTTGATTGTATCATGGACGTAATAAACATATTTAATTCAAAGAGTTATTTTGAAAGACTCTAAATGTAAACACTTGGCAAAGAGCCTAGAATATAGTACATTCAATAGCTGTATTTTTTTCCAGTTCAAATCATCGTTATTTGTTTGGATTTCACCCAACTCTGTCAGTACAGACTACTTCAAAGTCCCTAATAACCTTACTAACCTATTCTAAATATTCTCCCATCAATGAGTCTCACTAAATAAGGAAGTATAATAATGGTAGACAAATGGATCTTAGAATAGTCAGGCTATGACCACAGAAATTCCACCTGGGAAGTTGTCTAATGCCTCTCACTAATACCACTGGTACCAACAATCCAATTATATTGTAACCCATTCCTTCAGCTCTTTCTTACCCTTTAACCTCCATCCAACTATGTCTCATATCTTTCTACCCTCCCACAGCTACATCTAGGCATTACTACCCCAGGACCTCTGGGGTGTTGTGCATGTTTATTCCACCATGCTGAAAATCTTGGTGTATCAAAGTAACACACACTTTTGTGCAAAAATAAACTTTGCTACAATTTTTTTGTGTTACACGTATGACATCGACACAAAAACAATTTTATCTTGTGATTTTCTATATGATAGATGTGTAGAGGTGATTGCCTCAGGCTAGCAGTACTCTAGATGTCTTAAAGAGTCTTTCTATTCATATCATTGGTCCCTTTGTAATGTCAGAGTTACTCTGCATAGCCAATTTGTTTACCTTTTTCTTGCTTTAGAAAAGGTCATTGTGTGCCTGTGTGTTTTATTTATAATTTTTCTAATCACATTCAGTGGATATCTGATCCTATATGAAGGCTAACTCAATTTGACGTGCTACCTTTGGTGAATTTTTTGCCTTCTCCATAACATTATATTAATATTTGTTCTTGCCCCAGATCTTTGGGTCTACTGCACAGCAGATACATAGATAATTAGTTGACACAAAGTATAACAGAACTCAGGTCCTCAGGATGAGTTCCCAAATCAGACTTGGAACACATGAAGTATCTGCCTGGAGATCACTCACATGCTCTTTCTATCCAGCATTTCTATCAGGCATTCTCTAAAATGGTCATGGTAACAAGAAAGAGTTTGAGGTTACAATTGATTCCTTGGTCTTTCATAGATATAAGCACTGACTCCCAAGAAGTTTCAACAAACTTGGGTTTTATTTTCCCTGTGTATTTCTTTATTAAATGTGAGGTTTTATTGACTCAGACATCAAACGAAGGCTCTCTGTGCATTATTACTGACACAAATTTCACTGCTTCAAAATGCAGACATACACAAGAGAAACCTTTGTTATATATGTCTTTCAGATATAGACTTTCATGGAAACAGAACTTTAGAGAGAGAAATTTAGGGCTATCCAAGGGACATCCAAGTGTCCTTCAGAAAAAAAAGAAAAAAAGAAAGTCCGTTCAATTAATACACCTACATTTTAAGTATTTAAAACAACTTCTTCTTATACATTATTATATTAGACACATAACAATTAAAAATCCTTTAGCTAATTTAGTGAATGGCCCAAAATGTGTAGTTGTAACCACTTTTGTCACTTTATGATATACTTGTCAATCATATACAGCATACAGGACCTACCAGAAGCACAAAAATAATTTTTGGAAATGAATGTCTCTACATTTAGGCTCACAAAAGGATCTGCTAGTTTTGTATGTCAGTCAACTTAGATCTTCATATTAATCAAGTGGCACTAATCTAAATTCTGAAATACATGGAAATCAAGAGCAAAGTACATTCAGAAAGAACTGAATATCCAAGTAATAAATTTGGGCCATGTTACTATCACCTCCAAGTTCTTATAGTTTTCAGAAGAGTAAGTGGCACTCATCTTTTGAGACACACAGTTACAGAGATATACATGGTTCATTCTTCCTAAACAATCTGAGCCACCATAATAAAGTACAAGTACTGAAGCATGCTTCCAAACTGACACTAGGTATAGT
Source organism: Mastomys natalensis (assembly GCA_021653895.1). Lineage (NCBI taxonomy): Eukaryota > Metazoa > Chordata > Mammalia > Rodentia > Muridae > Mastomys > Mastomys natalensis. The sequence continues at coordinate 128,439 of JAJTUV010000002.1, read as the reverse complement.
GAAAGAAGCTAGGCAGAAGGAGTTACATGGTGCATGAGTCCATGCATGCAAAGTTTTCAGAACAGTCAAACCCACAGATCTACAAAGCAAATGAACACAGCTGCAAGAGGGAGGAAGAACTACTATTGGCTATGAATTTTTTTGTGTGTAGTGAAACCCTCATATAAGCTATTTACAATAGTTATATAAGTCCATGATGTAGTAAATTTATGGCACATAGAGGGATGAATTTTATAATAGATAAGTTACATCTTAATAAACATCCAGTATCAGGGACAGGGGTGTGATATCAAGAGGAACTTTGAACCAGGAAAATACAAAGAAAACATAAAGCCTGATGAAAACAAAAATTCTTAGGAGAGCTATGCTACAGCAGTTATGTACATATACGTGTGTGTGTGTGTGTGTGTGTGTGTGTGTGTATATATATATATATATATATATATATATATATATGCTTTCAAAATGAATCCAGAATCATTGTTAACCTTGGAACTTTGAGTTTCCATTTCCCAATCTCATGCGACAGTTTTCAAGTCACTAAGATGTCAGCATCTCTTTGCTTTCTTTGTTTCTTTTCTCCCCTCATTGGATTTTCTAGTAATTTTGAGTCAGGTGGAGAGGAGGCCCACATTGCTTGTGCTGTTCATTATGGAAATTGATTTGACCCTCATTTGCATCTATTTGCACCACCATCAAGCTGATTTAGAATCCGAGGGTGGCTGCAACCTCCTCTGAAGCTGGCAGATTTGCTCTAAAAACAGAGCCCCAGAACTTTGCATCCCGCTTTGGAGAACTCATTCCTTTGCCCTTTCGGTTTCAGCACAACATGGGCAGAGTCTCAGAGAAATACAACTGGCGTTAACGGGAAGAAAGGAAACCTTTGTTCCTGTCAGCTATAAATAGCCTCTGTTCCCTTGTCTACCCTCCAAGCTGCTAGTCAACCCTGCAATGCTGGTTGCACACAGAAATAAATACATTGGTCAGTGAAGCAGGTAGCCACAGGCAAGCTTGTAGGCTGGCGACAGGAAGCAAAGGACTTAAATCTTAAACAACACAGTGTGGCCTGCACTCACAGCAATTATCCCTACTGTATGGACACAGAGGTTTCTTACTCTTGCAGAACACCACAAATTGAAAAATTATTGTTAGCCTACCTGAGCTCAAGAGCGAGGCAACCCTGACCTAGGAGAAGCAGGCCTTACATATCTTTGTGGTTCCCCTTTGCCCCTTGCACTGCATTTTCCTCTACTGGCAATCCTGTCCCATTGCTATCCATCCAACCATTCATACTTGTGCATTTGGTGTCTTCATATGTCCAGCAAGAGACACCATCCTTGTTTCTGTTGTGAATCTTAGTATGTCTTTTATCAGGACAATGAAAATAGTTTTACTGTTGCTTGTGATTGTAAACTTATATTTCTACTGTTAAAGAAATGAGTTTAACTGAATATGGAAGAGACGGCATAAAAATTAACTATGATCTCCTAGCTCAAATTCATCCAGCTTTCCAAAATATAGTCTCCACATCCTAAACCAGTATTTCTTCTCCAAAGTAAAAGCTGTGAAAAAGCTGATTTCCACATGGAAATCCATGGTGTGCATTTTTCTCTTTCAGTAAATACAGATATGAGCTATCATTTTTAGCAATCTCTATAAATGTATCTATAATTGGTGCATTTAATCTGTTTCATATGCATACACACATATATGTCTCATATATATGAGTGCATACACATACACACATACATTCACATGCACTGATAGATAATACATACATTCAGGATTTTTTTTTTTAATGCCCAAATTATCCATTTGGGCCTTATTCTGTCCTTAAGTTCTCCAAGTTGCACCTGACATCTGGGCCTCCTGCTGCATCAAACAGTCTGCTGATCAGAAGTTACCCATCCTAGACAATTCCTCTTGATGGTTTTCTGACTGAAATAATGTCAAATCATGGGTTAATCAGTACAGTGGCCTTTATTTAGTTTCCCGAATTACTTGCAAGAGGAATGAAGTTTAGAAATAACCTGATATGGTATTCTCCTAAATTGTTGGTGCTTAAGAGCACAGGATTCCATGTGGGGTTTACTTGGAATACAGAAATACTACTGATGTGTACTCCAGAGACTAAGGTGAACAGTCTGGAAGCCATCATTTAGTAGGTATCCTATTTGATTCTTTTGATCAGTCACTTATTACAACCTTGATTTTTATCAGTTTGCTTTATGTTTCAAATGATGTAACATGGGCCAAACAGATACAGTTTGTCACATCTGCATAGACAACTAGGGACAGCACTTGAAGCAGTATCTCTATTTCTACATCCCCAATTCTGTCGTCTTCTCACTGTACCAGACATACTTAGTCTGGAGGAAAATTTCATTAGAACAAAAAACTTCTGCACAGAATACCATAGCAGGGAGGATTTTTGCCTGGAACAAAGTGACAATTCTAGAATTTAAAGTGGGTTAGAGAAAGATTGACTCTGAGGCAAGAGTCTTTTATTGCTACTCAGATCATATATCATACAAATAGCTGTTTATATCCTCTGTGATAGTGTGTGTGTGTGTGTGTGTGTGTGTGTGTGTGTGTGTGTGTGAGAGAGAGAGAGAGAGAGAGAGAGAGAGAGAGAGAGAGAGAGAGAGCTATATGTTCAACTTTGAAAAATTAAAAAACAGCAGGATCATTAAGCCAATAATATAAGAAAATAGTATTTGAGAAACTGTTCCTAGATTTGTCTCAACTTATATATACTCAGTAGTAAGTGTGTATGTGTGTGTGTGTGTGTGTGTGTATGTGCATGAGTGTGGGTCCTCATTTGAAAATATGGTCATAGAAGATACAAGCAGTTTACTAATCTCATACCAGACTTGTATATTTCCCCAATAAAAGAGGGAATGAAAGAGAAGCACACATGGACATAGACAAGAAGAATGCTAGGAGGAGAATAGATACATTCTTCCATGAAGCTGGGCAAGAGGTCTGCAACAGGATCTGTCATACATCATTCAGAGCAAGCTCTGCCCAGTTTGTACCTTTGATATTTTGGCCTCTAGATGTAAGAATATAAATTCCTGTTTTCTAAGCCACTCAGTTTTCAGTACTTTGTTATGTCTGCATATAAACTAGTATAGTAGTTTCCAAAACATATTGCCTGCTAGGTGGCATATTTTAAGTCATAGTCAATGAACAGATCAACTAATACTCATGACAACCAATAGTTTCAACTTACATAACTCTTACCAAAGAGATTTAGAAGGCCTCAGGTTAAACGGGGAATGATAAGAATATGACAGGGACCTTAAGTCCCTTGATATGAGACAAGGAAGCATAATTTTCCTTCTCAGCCATATCAGGTACGGTACCTGATCTACCAGATAAAGAAGGGTGACTTTGTTCCATGAGTGATGGATCTCTGGACATTGGATTGTTGTCATCAATGAGTACCAGAAAGATGAAACAAAGGATGCTATCAACAACACAAGTTTTTCACCTTTTGCCTTATGATAATAATCAATATAAAGTTGAAGCTATGTCCCTGAAGACAGAAAGAGTCCTAAGAGAATGAGAGTTCAGGTAACCATCTACTTAGCAAGCATCTTGCCAATAGAATGTGGAAAAGGCTCAGACATATGACCTCAGGTAATAGTTAAGATTGACAAACTAGCCCTCATGTATAGTTACTAAGGTAAGATAGAAGTAAATGTCCTGGTTACTAAATGCTTCTGTCTTCCCACTAATTTATGTTATAATCCCCATTTATTATTTTAGCTTTCTTCCAGAGTAATACAAGTAATTACTTCACCCCTCACACCAACATAGCAGCATATTTGTGTCTCTCTGTTTGTCATAACCATGTAGTAGATGGGACAAGATGGTTGTCAAGGAAGTTTCCTTGCAAGTTAATACTTGTCATCGCAGACCTGCTCACTTCCCTGCTTCACTCTACTCTTGGCCTTGAGCAGACAACTGTAGACCTTGTATCAATGAACTTCTGGACTCTGGTATTCTTCTGAGGCAGGCAATGGGAAACCAGTGAGAAACCAAGAGAAAAGAAAATAAAGATGTCATGTTGTTTCATTCAGTCAGTGAGGGAACCACTGAGAAAATGGCCATTATCTCCTCAGAAGACAAGAGGACCTCTGAACTGACCTATGACTCATTTTCCTCCCATTTGACTGTAAGCACTATTTTTTCTTCCTCCCTATCTTTATAACAGGTTCTGAGCACCCTGTGCCCTTAGTTTATTAGTCTCTACATACTGATTTTTGCTAACTTTCATTTCACTATTGCTTTGAAAACATTTTCCTTTTCAAATACTCTTCAAATTATTCTCTTTGAGTATGAAATCATCTATTTCTCAGGACATGATTGTCACAGAAATCCAGCATTGTTTAACTCTCTGCATAGGTAAATAAATCATACTTTTAAAAACTCAAGCTATATGTAAATAAACTTTCCCTTCCACTGGCTATGTACTTAAACTAATATAAACTCTTAGCCATGGCTCTTAGCTGTCCTCAGAGGGGAGAACTGGGCTGCCTCAGTGACTGACTGTGTTAGGTGGTCCCTTTCCTATATACATATGAATATTGTACCTACCTGATTTTTTTTTTCAGTAAACATGTAAGAGTTCAGTGCTTTAGTGCTTTAAATTTCATCTGTATTATCTACATTTTTTTTATCTATTGATTTTCTAAAATTTATACTTGGTACATCAGTTGCTTTTTTCTTGTTGAGACAAAAATACATGATGGAAAGAACCCGAGGGAGGAAAGGATTTACTTGGGGTCATAACTGAAGAAGGTCCACTGTGACAGAAAAGGAATGGTGGAATTTCATGGTACTGGAAGTTTGCCTCATGGTTCAGTGGATCAGGAAGCAGAGAGCACTTAGCTTGAAGCAGGCTGTGCTACAACCCACGTGGCCTGCCTGCTTCAGTGATTCACAGCTAAGCTACACCTTCTAAAGTAACATGGAGAGGAAAGGGTTTCTTTCCCTCGCTGTTCCATATAACTATTTGTAATAAAAAGCAATGAGGGGAGAAACTCAAGCAGGGAAGGAACCTGATGCAAAGGCCATGGAGAGGTGCTGCTTATTAGCTTGCTCCGCATGCCTTGCTCATCTATTTTCTTAGAGAACCCAGAACCATCAGTCCAGGGATGGAACCACTCACAATGGCCTGGACCTTCCCCATTGATTTTAAGAACATGTCCTACAGGCTTGCTTGCTTTCAGCCTAATCTTGAAGCATTTTCTTAATTGAGGTTTGCTCCTCTCAGATAGACATAAAACTCTCCAGTGTAGTCACCAAATAGCTCTACCAGCTAGGAACCAAATCTTCAAGCAAACATGAGCCCCCTGAGACATTTTACATTGAAATCATAACACCACTCCCCAGTGTACCTTGAAAAGTTCTGACTGGTCCTTATCTTTAAAATGACCTCATCTGACAATGGTTTGCCTCCCATTTCTCACTATAGCCTATCTTCCCCTCCTTCTTCTGATTACCCACTTCTTATCAACTGTACAGCGCAGGGAGAGGGAACATTTTATTCTGATTCTTTTCTAGAAGAAATAAGTTTTTTATTAAGAATTTAGCTCAAATGAATCATGTGTCTTGTTTAATAATGACTCTGGTTTCTTGGGATGCTATGGATGAACTATCATAAGTTTAGGTTAAGTATAATATCTCTTCTGAATGTTATGTAGGAATTCTTCGTGAAGTATGTCAACTGTCATTACAAGATACTACCACTGAAGTGTTTTGAATAGATAACAAGTATTAAAGTTAAGCAGAGACCTTATAGTCTATGAGATTCTCATGACTACCACCATCATTAAGATTTTCAAATAATATTTTGGGGAGAAAAACTTTTGACGTATGTTGAGTTCTATAGTCAATTTGTGGTGGATATTTGAGTTTCCATGCTCAGCAAATCCTATTCTTCCAGAGATAAGACTCATAGCTTCATTGTTCCTTGAATTTAGGCCATTCGGTTCAACTAAATAGATTCGCTTTTAATCAAACCTGAATATATACACAGAACACTTAAGCCACATGTTCTTAGCATTATCAGAGTCACAATGAGGATGAAATCATCACTTTATCCTTAACACTTCTTCATCTTCATTTTTGCTTTCCCTCTATCGTCACTCTCCCATACCATGTATCCAGAGCAAGCATGAGATACCGTTGTGTGATCAGCTAAAGCCTGGTAGTTCTGCATCCCATCCATGCTTGGACTTAATAGAAGCAAGCATTCTTTTATTATGTTTTACAAGAATTTCTTTACCCTGGATGCATTCCAATAAAGACTTAGTGTGCAAAGGCCTAGTAAGTGCATAATCAGTATCATTCTCTAAGATAAACTGGATGTGATAAAAGAAAAAAAAAAACTAACCCAATTGCCTTTTCTTAGTGCACAAGCTTGTGTTTGTGTTAATGCTATGAGGCAATGGAAGTCATTATGAATAAGATCAAGGTTTTGCTAGAATGTACGTTGGCAAAATGACTTGAGGTAGGGAAGACCCAGATGTTTTCCACCCATTTTCATCTTGCCAGTGGGATTCTTTTCCTGACTGTTACCACATGGAGTGTCTTCTTCCAGAGTTCATCTTCACAACAACCTTAGAGGGTTCTGTGGTTTGCATTTCTAATTGGGGAAGGATTTTTATCAAGGAGAGCTGACTCTATGCAAAAGGAGATGCTGAGGGAAATATAGTCCAAAATCATTTACAACTGCCCTATTGTTTTCTTTGTAGTGTGTTTCTTTGTAGAGAAAAAACGTACTTTGTTTTACCCACTTGATAAGCTTATAACCACTCAAATTAGGTGGGGTAGTTTTTCTTCACAGCCCTCTCTCTACCTTTCCCCACGTATTCTTTGAAGGCAATCCCATTCTTAACTTATCAACTCCGATCTGACACCATTTGCTTTCTTCAGAATGTGGCATAAAGGAACCATACATAACCTTCTGTCCTTGAATTCTGCCATTTACCATAATACTGCTGAGTTTTATCTTTGGCTCCACTTTTCAAACTTGTGTTCCTCCTTTTATTTTGATGAGTAATATTTTATTGTACACTATACCACATTATTAAAAATCATTCACAGCTGAAGATTATTGAATTGTTTCAAATGTTTTGAGTTATAAATAAAGGCACTAAACTTTCCCATGAGCTTATGTAAACAGGTATTGCAATATAATATTTTATCAATTCTTAAAGAGTTTCATATGTTTTTTTGGTCATACTCAGCTGACTTCTCCCCCACCACTTCTCAAGTTTATACCCACTCCCACTTCCAACTTCAGGTCTTCTTTGTTTTGTTTTGTTGTTGCTGTTTTTTTTTAATAACTCAACAAATTCAATTTGTGCTACTTATCTACTCCTGGGTGTGGGGCCACACACTTAAAGAAAACTGACTTTCCTTCCCAGAAGTCATACACTCTAGTAGCCGCTCACTTAGAGGTGAAGGCTGTTGAGTCCCTCTCTCTTCAATGCTCGAATGTTTTCTGGCTTCATCTTTCATTGGCCTTGCCAGGCAACCACAGTCGCTGTGAGCTCATGAGTGTACCACTCATGACATTTTCAAAAGACACCTCTCCATGCCCTGACTCCTGACTTCAAACCTTTTTGTTCCCTCTTTCTTGATACACCCTGAGCTTGTGGAGGTGTGATGTCTCATTTGTGTCTGTGCACCCCACTGACACTTATCCTCTGGACTTTTATGAGTTCTGAGTGTCTGCATTAACTACTGCACAAAGAAACATGCCCAATGAGCTCCCAGATAAGGGATTTTGAGCCACAATGACAACAATGTGAAGCAATGACAACTGCAAGTTCTCTACATCATCACCAAAATTTTAGATCGCACTTTTCATTTGTTTATTTATTTATGAGTTGTGCTGTATGAATATCCCTTTTCTTTTTTTTTACAGCAATTATATTTTTACTTTACATCCCAATTGAAGCTTCCTTTCCTCCTCTTCTCCCAGTCCCTTCCTCTCACCTTCCCTCCTCCTCCCATCCACCCTTCTCTGTCTTCTCCTCAGAAAAGGAGAGTCCTCCCATGGATATTAACCAGCCTTGGCATATCAAGTTGTAGTAAGACAAGGAGCAACTTCTACTGAGGCTAGGGAAGGCAGTCTAATTAGGGGAAAGAGATCCAAAGTCAGACAATGTAGTCAGAGACAGCCCTGTTCCAGTTTCAGGAATCCCACTTGAAGACCCAGCTGCATAATGGTTATATATGGGATTGCACTTTTTAAACGAGTCATTCGATTGCAGTATATTTCTTCATGGTTGGCATTTGCATTTCCCTCTCGGCTAACACTGGTATGCACTTTTGCCTGTGATTACTTGCTATTCATATATCTTCTCCATTGAATGACAGTTCAAATATTTTTCCTGTTTTGTGTTCCTTTCTTACTATTATGTTTTTATGGTTCTTTTTATTATCTGGTGATTAATCATTTTCAGTTGTGTATGGTTGTGTGCCTGTATGTTGTTATATGTGTGTGTGTGTGTGTGTGTGTGTGTGCATGTGTATGTTTTAGTATAAAATTGCTTGCAAATATAGTAACTCAAAAGACTCACCTTTATTCTTTTATTTCCTTTTGAATATTACTCAACTATTCTCAAGTATTATGTTTTTCTTTCAATCTTTTAGTCTTTTAAAAATGTTATTTGTGTGAATATTTTGCTTATAAATGTGTACTATCTATGTATAGTCTAGAAAAGACCAGACTAGAGCATCAGATGCCTTGAGACTGGAATTACATATGATTGTGGTTGCTTGCTATCAAACCTTTATCCTCTGCAATAGAAGAAAGTGCTTTTAACCACTGAGATATCTCTTCAGTCTAATCTTTAGTCTAACTTTTTAATTGAAAACACTTTAATGTCAAATGTAAACGAGGTATTATTGCCTCTCCATAAATTTCTCTATATGCACGAATATTTTGTATTTCTTTTGGAAGTTCCTACGATACCTACTCCTGAAGCTGCACATGAACTCTAAGTCATGGGTCTCAAGCTAGAAATCCATGTAGGTAGCCAGTTAATGTTCATCTGCATCACTACAACTATCTGTGTTCTCTAATTTAGGTTGACACAAGCTGTTTTTTGATGCTAAGCAAATCATGCAACTGTGAAAATTACGACACAACAGATATGCTTTTATCCATTTTCGCAAAGTCTGCACAGCCACACAATAATTTTTCATCACTCCGTTAAGTTCCTTGTTTAATCACCACAGAAGCTAGCCAACAAGCATTTAACATCCATTTTATTGCTCCTTCCTGCTTTACTCACTGCAGATGATCATGTCACACTACCTTTTAGAGAAAAACAAGAAACCCAGTACATATGAATTCTCAAAACTCAAATTCAAATTCAACTTTCTCTCTTTATTTCAGAGGACAGGTAATATCCCCTTTATACACTGTGATCTTTTGGAGTAGTGACACTGGGAGTCCATCCTAGCCTATGCCTTCTTACAGAAACCATCTTCATTCGTACTAATGGTAATTCTGAAATTGCAGCTTATTCTCAAGATGCTGCCATATTTGTTTTCCTCTATTTGAAAGGAGATGTTTCCTCCAAAGCTGGGTACTATTTCTCAAGTTTCATTTTCTCTACCCCACTAATTATCTTTCTCTGACAAGCATTTTAGATGTTTTTCTCCCTGACTCGTAATAATTTCCTTTTCTCAAACCACACTCAACTCTATGGCATCCTCAACACTCCATTAACATTGTCCTTCACAGACATAAGTAATTTCAAAACTAGAACTAAAGGGACCTGGAGTGGAGCCCTTGGTAAAGCAGTTGCCGAGCATGTGAGAGACTTCACTTCTACTGCTATCACTGTCGAAGACTAACATACATTTTTGTGAACTTGACATTTTCAACTTTTATTTTATTTGACCTTTTGGAAATATTTGATATTGCTGACTATTTCCTGAGACTTATTCTTCTGTCTTCTGGAGCAATATTCTTTTCAAACGTTTATTTTAATGTTTACCCATTTCTCTTGGGACTCCTTGATGTCTTTATTTCCATACAATATCTCGACAATCCTCAAGTTTGTCTGGTAAACATTGTCTCACTCTCAGCATCTCTAGATGACTGAAGCACATGATGCTTTCCAGATTCATCTACCTACCCATCAAGCAGTCATGACTCTTGAACTCATCTTTCTGAGTTTCTCTAATAAGCAGCCCAAATCTAATTTTCCTAACTTGGTGTCTCCATTGACACTATCCCTAAGGACTTTTTATGACTTTTTTTCTTCCCTTCTTATCTTTGAATCTGTGATTATTAAAACCATGTTACTTATTTTTCAAGAGAAAAATCTGAGAATCCCACTGATTGATTTTCTGGTAACATTCTGATTGTTCAGCATTACTTAGCCACATCCACACCACCTTTCCATACATTGAGTATGGACTGGCCACACACTAACTTGTAGAGTCTCTGATAACATTTTGAAATAGAAATTTCAAACTCAAATTGCTTTGAGGCTCAGTATGGCAGAGGAGGCATAGTGTATTCAATGAGTATTTCAGGGAAGGGGAGTCTAAGCAGACTGAGGTCAAAGAGCCAGAAGAAACTTCACAGAGGCAAGTCTTCAGTGGAATGAGAATAGATGAATGGTAGAATGAAGACTAGCTAAAGGAAGGATAAGATAATCCAAGAAGAAACAACACAGACAACATGGCGGTCCTATTTCCAGGTTCACTCACGATCATTCCACTTTCGCCACATGTCTACTTCCCAAAACCATTAGGCAGAGGCTCTCTGTTTCTCACCAATATCAGTAAAAATGGTTCCCAACGGGGCTTATCGGCCTCTATACCACCTTCCTTCAGGCAGGCTTCCACGCCTCCACAGTGATCCTTTGCAACACACTGCACTGAGTTTCTCTCTCTCTCTCTCTCTCTCTCTCTCTCTCTCTCTCTCTCTACCTGAAATTAATCAATAGGTCCCATTTGTTTTTATTTGCATCAAAAGACACAATGATTTAGCTCCTCACATGTCTGACAGGTCCAATGAGTGACCATCATCAGTCTCTGTATTGACCGTTCTTTCAGTTTCCTAGATGTGCCAATGTTCCTATCAACTTGTCATCTGTAGTTGTCGACTCCTCCCCACTAGGAATTGCTTCTTTCCAGCTGCTTGACTCCTACCCACTCGCAAATTCATCAACACCCTGTGTGCGTCAGGTTTCTTTAGATGCGCAGGCAGATTTAAGCACTGCATTTTTATGTTCTACAGCAACTTATGCATTTATTTATTATTACATATATCACATCATAACTACTTACTTCTCTATTTCTCCACATAAACTTTGAGTGTCTTGAGGAAAAGGAAAATGCCACATTCATCTCCATATCCCCAGTGCTCAAAACAGTCCCTGGCATATTCATAGGTACTGAAAATATTTATTGAATAGGCATGAATGAATTAATTAATATTAGATACTTCCCTTGATTAATGAAGAGAAGTTCTGTTGTGAGGCTGAGAGAACATTTTTTTTCCTACAACTCTAAGTAGTCAATATGAATTTATCAAGCTTTCTCTACATGGTATCCATTGTGCTGGGTGCTAGTTCATCAAAGGTAGAAAATACAGCCCCCATTTCAAGTACTTACCATCCATGAGGGAAGACAGATATGTGAACAGTGAATTTAAAAAGAAGGATATTTAATACTGGAAAAGAAAAAAAAGAACTATATGATTCTGGTTACAGAAAGAAGACTTCCTAGAGACAACCAAGGTTACAGTCAGGCTGAATAGATAGAAATATAAGATGATGATTTCAGACACTGGGAATTACATATGAAAGTTACAGATGGCAATGAAAGCAAAGCCCATTCAGAAATACAAAGATCAGTCTAGATAGACTGTAAACTCCTGTGAGAGTTAGTAAGAGGCGAAATTATAAAAGGCCCTAATAGCCCACAGGGATTACAGTAGGAAACAGCATAGATAAGATTATGTTTAGCTGCAGATTGGAGAATATGTTAGAGGATTGAGGAATGAAAGCTGGAGAGATTAGAACATAGGCAATTGCTGTCATTCAGGCTAGAGCTGATGATAGTGCCACAGGAACACCTGCCTCTCCTTCCTGTAATCATTCTGTGACCATTGGTGAGAAATGTCCCTAAGCTCTGAAGGGCCTTGGAAATGTCAACAAAGCAGAAATACATTGGAATAAGAGTCATAATATGCTGGTCAGAATAAGCCCTATATCTGATTTCACCTGAATGCCAATTTAAATATGTAATACAATTCTTTATAAGACAAGGTATGAGGAGCTCAATTTCAGAGAATGACACATTAATAATTAGGCCTTAGCTAGCCAGAGCATAGAAGTGAACAGGTTGTAAAATATTGTGTGAGACGATAATAATACAAGTATGTACCACATGCAAGAAAAAAAAATCTTGTCTCAATAGTTTGCTGAATAGCAACTGAAATGACTGGCAGTAAAATATGAGTCTTTTCAATTGGACAAAAGTTAAATTCAATAGGGAGGCAATATAATTCCAAAAAGGAGCTTCTATTCATGTACTTCCTGGTTATGAAATGGATGAAAAATGAGGCGTCTCTGGGTTTTACATCAGAGCTTAGCTTGGCATCTAGGTTGAGCTGACTCTTCCAAGTTTCTACTGTCATTTTGCTTTCTTGGAATCTGGCTCTAAGTCCTTCCCTTAAGGGAGAAGTCACTTACACAAAGGGTAAGGAAGAATTGTGGTGCAGCAGTACAGATACATCCTACAACCATTTTTTTTCAAAATAAGTGTTATTGGAAGAAGAGTTCCCCTCAATCTCCCCACTGAGTCCCATATTTCAGTGCCTTACAGTGTAGCTTTCCCTTGTATCCATAATTGAGAAAAAATGAATTCAAATATCATCCAAGGCCCTAATGTTGTAATATAACCAGCCCTCAGCTATAAATATTGGGCTCTATCTTGTGAAAATGAGAGTTTCTCTTGTCATGTATTATCAAGTGCAAAAAAATGTACATTTTGGAGGCACAGCTTTTCCATAATCCCCCAGGCACTCAATTAGATGCTGAAAATATGGCATGAGATCCTAACTCAGTACTATTTACTCCATATGAGTTGCAATATATGCACAGCATTACATATTCCATAAGGAAAGCCCACGGCAAGTTCTGCATAACTCCACTTCCTAGTTATCACTCCATCTCATCCACTTTTTAAAATTTTCTAATGGTCACTGCCATGCTTCTCTCTACCACCGACTCTCATCTAGGGGACTGCAACTGACTGCATAAGGTCTTTTTCCATTCAACCCTTCCGTAACATCACAGCCAGAACATTGCTCCTAGAACATAATGTGAAAGAATCATGCCTCTCTTCTACTCCAGGGAAGGGTACTCTGATTGACTATCCAATACCAAATGATCAGCTCTGAAAACATATGTACAAGTAACATACAGACTGAGTGGCTCATACTTGTGTATGTAACAACAATTAATGAAAGCAGAGACCACGAATTTGAGAAAGAACAAGGGAGGTTATATGAGAGAACTTGAAGGGAGAAAAGAAAGTAGGGATGATGTGATTAAAATATAAAATCAAAAAATTAAAAGAAGTAACTTTTAAACACTCATCAAAGAATTCCTAGTGTCATCACAATAAAATCCAACTCCCCTGGCCTTGGTGCCCTGGCATTCTACCTTCCTTTCTTTTCTAATCTTTCTCCTTCTCTTTTTCATACTGTGTTCTCATCAACACATTTCACCTTTCTAGTTCTTGAACATGTTGTCTCCTATCTCGAAATGTTTAGGGGCATTTCATTTTTCCCTTTAGATGTCTTCATGAGAATCTTTTTTGTTCCTTGAAAAAGACGAAGTATCTCTTCTCTAAATTTGCAGGTTTTTTTTTTTAATAGTTTCAGTTTTATTGTTGTGACTATCACACTGTATCATAATTGTGTTTTTAATTGTCTGATTCTCCTCTAGATTGTAACAGTCCAAAAAAGGTTGTTAGTTTTACTCATTCTTGCATTTTTTCATATCTATCATAATAGGCTAGATATCAATATGTTAAGTGGATGGATGGATGGATGGATGGAGGATGGATGGATACATAGATGGATGAACAAGTAAGTAAATAAATAAGTTGATAAATAAGGAAAAAAGAAATATATAGAGAACACATATAAATAATGTAAAGTTAGGTAGTGGCTTATATCCCTCTGTTATGTAAAAATGACACAAAAAACCATGTGGCTAGCATATTTTAATCAATCTCTTTCAGAATATCAGCTATTACCAAAAAATTTTACAACTAAATTAATAACTAAAACATTTAAGGGTGAAAAACATAGTTTGCTAATAAAAACCTAAGATCTTACTGACATCTTGGGCCTACTTTTGGACAGAAAAAAAGCTTTAGGCCTTTTGACAATATACAGCAATTCGCTCACATTCATCAGGTCTATGGTAATGAGTTCAATGGGACTCTTGCTGCCCTAGGGTCCAAGTTCAACTCTTATTACTAGAGTTATTTCTGCCAAATCCATAACCTTTGAGACTCTGGACCCTGCCTGTTTTCTAAGATCTATTACACCTTCATGCTCCCCCCCTGTCATAGCTGACCTTCCAGTCTTTGGTCTCTTGGCTGCCCACATTGGAGGCACCTGATTAATTGGGCTTCTGCTCTTCACCCTTCCTTGTTTGGCCTATATCCAGGAGGGGTCAATAGCTTAAAGAACATGCCCCTGGCACTAAACTGTGCCAAGATACACAGGAAAGGAATGCCACAGCAGTTGGTCTGCATTAGCATAATTATCTCTTGAATCTACTTTCAATCAACTCATACATTGTCTCTAACCAACCTATTTTTAACCTTCTCTTTATACTTATTACTTCCTTGCAACTTACAACTTGATATGGTTCTCTTAAAAAAAAGACTTTGATTAACATTCGAATAATGTGATATAGCCTTGAAAACCATTTGGGTTTGTTCCATGGGCCCTTATAACAAGGAATATACTTCTATGTTGCCATAACTGGACATATGCCAGATGTGATATATAAAATATATAATATCATCACATTAGTTCATTTAGCTAATGAAATACCTGACATAGTCTTCTTATGAAGAAGTTTAGCTTCACATTTAGAAAGCTCAAGTACATGGTGCAAGCCCTCTATCTCCACATGCCATATCACAGAAGACCCAAATGGGGGTAGAATTTATATCACCAAGCTATAAGTCAAAAGGAGAGAGATGAAAGAGACTAGAGTTCCCAAATCTTGTCCATGAGCATTTTCAATGACCTAACGACCACCTATTAGGCTCTACTTTCCAGTAATGCCATCCAATGTCATCCAATAGCCAAGTATTGAATGCACATTTTGGGGCCATCAAAGTCATATCTAAAAATAGACCTCCCCATCAAAAGCAAAGACCATGAAGAATGAAAATAATTTTGGCAAAAATAACTGGATCCAGGTTCTCAAAGAATCCTGTATGATGGCAAGTACTGATCCTAACTGATGGATTCCTAGGGGACAGACACTCAAGATATGGGTAAACAGCTACTGAAGCACTAAGGCATAATGCCAACATTTATTAAGTATTCTACTTGTTCCTTCATACAGATCATGCTTAATATGGTGTCCTAAACCAGGAATCTACATCTTTCATATCTTAATTGGGGATTGCACATTATACAAATTCCTAAACGCAGACACGAGGAAGTGAGCTAATACTGTATCTCCACAAACATTGTTTATTTCTCTCTCCCATTATCCCACATGAAAGATGCCAACAGACTGGCCATGACTATAGGTTCTTGAATCTCCATAAATAAGAAATGAACTTGAAAGCTACTATTCCTTAGATGAACGTCTTCCCTAAACTCCGCATTATGTGACAGTGAGGGAATTTTGCATAGCCATAGCCTGCTTCCTTGTCCTTCTGTTTTCTAGCCATCCTCCTGGAAAACACGGGAAGGGGTGGGTTTCTAATACAGGAATATACTCCACTAGAGTGCAAAATCTTTCCTATTTATATACATAGGTCATTCTTATTCACTTTTGTCTAAGGTGGAATGTTACTCTAGTTATCCTGGCCTGTCATCAACATTGCATGCTAGAAAAAGAGAACAGAAACATGTCTTTTGGTAATTGTTACTAGACCAGAAAATCCACATTTGGATCTGATCATAAGGAGAATTTATCATCGATGATGCTGCACTTTAAACTATATTTTTAAAACAAATGGCATGGAGCTACCCTCTGTGGAACTGAGATGAATAAACAGCCTTAATATGCACACAGAGGAAGAAAGCTGTGTACAAAGACCCATAATCTGAGGACTATATTGTGACAGATGCAAGTAGTTAGTTAACTAATACTTGCTCCTTATTCATTTACCTAGAAAAGTTAAACATGCTATCCAAGTTTCCCATGCCACTAGTAGAGCCACAGGATAAAATTTTGAATAAAAGGTGACAAGGGTCTAAAAACATGTATATAACTTTTTCCTTAGAAAATGATTAGAAGACGTTATACTTTCCCTGACTCCGTACTTTCTAAGGTAGATGAGAGACTTGGCAATGTGGCTTCCAAGCAATAGCGATGGGAAAAACTCCAAGTGGTAGAGTTGTGAGAAACCCCATGTTATTGTGGCACTAAACAAATGTCAGCAACCATCAGCTTCCTGATTCTTGTGTAGTGGGAAGCTGTTGCTCAAATTACATTGAGCCACTGTTGATTCTGTTTATGATTGTTCACAATTAAGAGCATAGAGCAATTGAGAGCCCTTTGTGGTGGAGTTGAGGTGTCTAGGACCAGTTTCTTAAGTTAAAAAAAAAAGTGAATAATTCTTTGTATAACTCCCTGGTTCCTTAGGTCAAAGTATTTTTCTTTTCAGTCCAGATGGGATGTTTGCTCTATCCTATAGAATCTGTCAAAAGTAACAGATAGGATACAACTTAGTACCAGACCCAAATGTACAAACACTATAAGGGCCAGATGAATTTTAGGATGCATCAATCTTTTCAGAAACAATGTTTAATATAAAATTTAGAAACAGCAACAGCAATAATAAAACTATAGGCAGCAAATGAAACATACCTTGAAGCAATAATTGGATGTGAATCAACAATGAAAAAGATGTAGAATGCAGACCCACATATCCAAGGATCAATGTCTATGACAGACATTGCTGATGGTCATTCCTTTTTTTCTCCCACATCCTTCTCAACACTGAGAATGTCCCCAACATACAGTTTCAGGAGCCACTGCCAGTCAACTGTAGCTGGCCTATAATGTGGAACCTCCCATGGTTTTCTTTTGTTTTGTTATGTTTGGGGTGTGTGTGTGGTGTGTGTGGTATTGTCAGGATGCATGTTCACATAGTGAGCACTTATGTATATGGTCATATGAAGATATTAATGCACTTGGGTTTCTGTATATACGTGTAGAAATGGAAGCCAGAGATTGACTTCATTTATCTTTCTTGATCACACTTTATTTACTGAGGCCAGAACTGTTACTGAACCCAGAATTCACCATTTAGCCAGCTTATCCTTGGTAATCCCCTTTCTCCATCCCCAACTGTTAGAATTATAAGTGGGTAGCCTGACTCTTTATATGGGCACTAGAGAACTGAACTCTGGTCTTTCTGCTCATATGGAAAGTTCTTTATCTGTTGATCCATCTCCCCAGTCCCTATCTCAATGCAAGCTTCATTTCTTAGAAACTGCATCTGCATTTTATGTAGGCATATTTTTCATGATCCATACACAGTTCTGCTCCCCCAGAAAGCTATCAGATCCTTTTGTGTTAAAGCAGGAATGCTGAGTTTTCTGTCATCTTCTGGGTTCTCCTCTTTCCCTTGAGTCCTAATTAACTTTATCTTGATGGCTACTCAATAAGACACATAGAATCTTACTGAATTTATTCAAATTTCCTCATTATGATGCAGGCAAATACCATCCCCTTCATAACAATAATTGATTTCTTTTATCTCTCTCTTTGCCTTATATTGGAGCATTTGAAACGTGACTGTGACTATTCTTACTGTTATATACACAATGATGCCTTCACTGCCTCTTTTAAAAAGACTGTTGATCTGTCCTTTTGGGGAAATTATAACTGGAACTAGAGAGAATTTGCTTCTAGGTACAAGTTGTAGACTAATGACTCTCCAAGAAAATAGATCCTCCTGAGTGACCTTCTGCTTTCTACTTCAAATTTATCCTACAATTTAAGTGGAAGAACAGATAATGAAGAGCACGTTTCCAGGAGGCAATGCTTACCTTCTCACCAAGTAAATGGGAAGGAATTTATTTGACTTTTAATACATGGAAAGAGTGCTAAAAAACATTATTGAAGCTACCAAAGTAAAGAGAGATTCTATCATTAGACTTGGGTAAATTTCTATTTGCTGCCTCAAAAGGGGAGAATTGTACATAAGGACAACTGAGACTTTATAAAGAAAATACAGTATAGTTTATAAAAAAAATAAATAAAAATTAAGTTTAAAGACATTTTAGAAATGAATATTTTACATAATAGTAATCCAAGAAAAACAGGTCTATTCTTAACTAAATCAGAAATAAAAGGATTATAAAAATATAGAAATGTTAATTAGCAGTTTTCTGAGGTCAGTGAGACAGAATTAGCCTTAAGTTCCTAGTTCCTTGCTTCACAATGGCACAATCTTGAAGACCAATGGTAATGGCTTCCTGTGGGGATACTGTGGACCTTTTCCCAGGTGAGATACAAGAAGTCTGCATAAAGCCATAATAAGAAAAGAATTATTCTCAAGCTGGAGGTTTAGATCATGGGAGCTCTGGTTGAATCTTTTGATACTCGTTCTAAAAAGGACAAAAGAAACCTCACTTTGGTCTTCCTCCTTCTTCTTGAGTTTCATGAGGTTTATGCATTGTATCTTAGGTATTGTGTGTTTTTGGGCTAATATCCGCTTATCAGTGAGTGCATACCATGTGTGTTCTTTTGTGATTGGGTCATCTCACTCAGGATGATATTTTCTAGCTCTCATCCATTTGTCTAAGAATTTCATGAGCTCATTATTTTTAATAGCTGAGTAGTACTCCATTGTGTAAATGTACACATTTTCTGTATCCATTCTTCTGTTGAAGGACATCTGGGTTCTTTCCAGCTTCTGGCTATTATAAATAAGGCCGCTATAAACATAGTGGAGCATGTGGCCCTGTTCATGTTGAAGTATCTTCTGGGTATATACCCAGGAGGGGTATAGCTGGGTCCTCAGGTAACACTAGTTCAATTTTCTGAGGTATCGCCAGACTGCTTTCCATAGTGGTTGTACCAGCTTGCAATCCCACCAGAGCTCCCAGGATCTAAACCTCCAGCCTGAGAACAGACAGGGGCAAGCTGTTCCTCTGAGAGGCTCTAACCAGCACTGACTCAGACAGATACAGACATCCAGAGCCAAACAGTGGATGGAGCTTGAGGACTCTTATAGAAGAATAGGCGGAAGGATTGTGGGCCCTAAGGAGAATAGGAACTGCACAGGAAGATCAACAGAGTAAACCAACCTGAACCCTTGGAGCTCTCAGAGACTGAATCACCAACCGTGGAGCATACCTAGTCTACACAGATCTATCTCCATGGGCTGGACCTAGGCCTCCCTGCACATATGTTGTAAATGTGCAGCTTGGTTTTCATGCAGGTCTCAAACATCTGGAGCGGGGGCTATCCCAAAACATGCAGCCTGTATATGGAGTATGGTCTTCTAGCTGGGTGCCTCTCTGGCCTAAATGGGAGAGGAAGCACCTAGCCTCTCAGAGACTTAAAGTGTCAGGGTGGGGAATACAGGAGGAGGGGGTACTCAGAAAACAAGAGATGGGGAAGGATTGTGGGAGGGGGTGACTGGGACGGGTTTTAAGTGAATAAGCAAAAAAATAAAATTAAAAAAAAGGAAAAAAAAAAAAAGAAAAGAATTATATGGTGTATTGACATTGTATTCAATCAGTAATTTATTCATATATTTAGTTAGTTTCTACTTGTGCAAGGGTTGGAAATGAAGGGGAATGTCAGCTACAAAAAGCCTTAAAACCCTTGCCCATGTGGAGCTTCCATTTCAAGTCAAGGAAAAAGATGATACAAACAAGGAAAACTAGAGCTGACACTACTCCATACTGTGTAGGGTTGTGAGGTGAGCATTTGATAGGCAGCTCCTCACATTCCACAAACCTGCTGCTTAGCAAAATCTGTGTAAGAGGAAAATGATGCATTTGCATATAAACCCACCTGACCAGTTCTATGAGTCAGCATCTCCTCCTGAAAGAAACCCTCCATGGTAAGTAGTAGAAGTTTCCCAGCATCACCTATCTGATCATGGTTTTAGCTCATGGAAGTTAAAATGAAAGAGAGGGAAGAGGGCAAGCAACATGTGGCAGAAAAATCAACACCACAAAAACTCTCAAGGAAGAAAGCATAAACTACAACAGATGAAGCCACTGTGGCATTAGATAAGGGCTAGAATCCTAGGTAGCTACTGATCCATCTTCTCTGCCATTTACCTGTCATCTACTTGCCCACATATATTACTTCATGTGTTTATTCACCTGTGTGTTCTATAAGTGGAGAAGAATTTGTTCAAAGACATAGGTAAGCTTTTCTAGCAGGGAAGAATTATTCTGGTATAAGACAGACTCATATGTCAAATCTTCTGCTGTTTACTCAATAGACTTGCCAACACAGTAGATTCCTGGGAAAACAAAACAAAACTGTGACATAAGCCATATTGGTCTCAGCTCTGGCTCTTTTTCACTTGCCATACATGTTCATGTATTTGCATTTCCTATTTAGCATATTGGTCTTAGTTCAGTTTCCCAAGTAGCTGGTAGTCACATCAAAGTCTTAAAACCAGAAATTTTGCCTCAAGAAGATTGACATGTTTTTGGCATGACTGAAGTTGAAATTCCATGAAATTTATGAGAATCCCTGAGAAATCCATGAACATACGTCTTGAAAGCCTATTCCCTAACATTTCTTCAGGACAAAAACGAATCTTCTATAATAACATTGAGGTTCCTCCCTTCCTCTATCTCTGCACTCCTTTCAAACTCATGACTTTCATTTTACCTATTATTCTCTCTCCTCTCTCTCTCTCTCTCTCTCTTCTCTCTCTCTCTTCCCCCTCTCTCATGCACACGCATGCACACACACACACACACCCTACTGAGTCCATTTAGAGTTGGTCACATGTATATGTTATAAGAGTTCAACCCTGTAGCTTTGGATAGACTTGAAGAAATCCAATTCTCTCTCTTCCAAGAGTCATTGATTGCCTGTAATTTTTCTTCTATGAATGGAGCCCTTGAAATTTCCCCATCCACTTTGGCAAGACAACTGGTGTACTAATTATGGAGGTCTTGTTTAGGCTACCATATTGTTGAGATTGTATGGAAGCAACTTCCTTGTCATATATAGTAGATGGTGCCATAGAGATCATCCAGTGCTCTGACTCTTTCAATCTTTCTGCTCTCTCGTCTGTGCTATTCTCAGAACTTTATGTGTAGGGTCTGCACTGTACATTTATCAGTTTGGATTGAGAATCCTAGGGTCACTTGCTTTCTAAATTTTGACCAGTCATAAGTGTTCTATAAGTCTCCATCTCCTGAAAAATAATAGTTCTATAATGGGGGGAGGAGTGAAAGCTACCCCTACCTGTGGGTGTAACAATACATATTTAAATACAGTACAAAATTATACTGGAATGTTTAGGAGAATGGAAGAAGTATGGAAGTAATACGTAGATTTTTTTTTCTTAGTCTATGATAGGGATTATATAAACACAATACACATGTATGGAGTTCTATAAAACAAACCTAAATTTTATAATTCTCCCTAAAACTAAAACAGGAGAGGAGAGGAAAAAAAGAATGAAGAAAGTTGGAGGAAGAGAATGGGAGAGGGAAAGAAAAGAGCAAGGAGGAAACTGAGCAAAATGATAGGATGCTTTTTAAGCTCACCTTCTGTTTAGCCCACGTCGAATCCCTGTGACACACTTTCAGGTCTGCTTTACAGCAATAGGAGAAATTCTGTGAAGTAGAGATTTATAACATATGACAAGTCAACCAGATCCTTATGAAACTGGAAATGAGTCAGCAACATTAGAGCTGTTTGAAATGCAGGGCCTTTCAGAGTGAGGGGGAGAAATCCGCAGGAATTTCACGGAAAATATTTTACTCCGAAAAATTGCTGAGAGCTCTTCAGAGGCAAAGTGCTGGATAGATTTTTATTTTCCACAGCCAGGTGGTAAATGACCCAAGACTTTGCAGTCCAAGATCTGATAGCTGATGATAGGAGCACCAGGTCATCATGGAGATGTTTAATTGCTTGCCCACAGTCTTTCCTAAAATACGACTAACCTTCAGTAGCCCTAAACACCTTAAAGAAATAACCCATAATCCAAAATAGAGAACACAAGACCTTTAATACATAGGTTCCTGGTTTTCTTTACATCACTGCAAATACCAGCATATATATATATATATATATATATATATATATATATATATATAAAATCAAGTTTTTATTTTCTTTGAGTTGTTCCTGTTACTATGCATAATAAAATAATAGATCACCATTTATTGAATATTTGCATATCTATATGAAACATGATCCTAGAAATGTACAGATTATGTTCTAATTTGCACAGAAACTCTGCAAAGTCCAATCTGTTTTAGAACTCAAGAAGGTGCAGTTGAACAGGATCAGAGCTTGTCAAAGTTAAGAGAGTTCACATGTGACATACACAGAATCTGAGCATGGCTGATAGCTAACTATGGTGCTGCTTCTGGATCCCTTCCTAAGACCTCACCCTTCTCTTCTATGATTTGCTATATTATGGCTGTCTCTGGATGTGTTTGTGATGTGACTCTCTGACCTGTACAGAAAAGCAGGTGCTTCTCTTGCAACTTGAAAAGCCCTCAGGAACCCCAGGACTCATTACCTTTACACACATCTCAATAACTTACTTGTCTGATTCTCCAACTAAGACTGTGAGCAAGAACTTGGGATTGCTCTTTACAGTATTCACATTATTGAACATTCAGTAGATACTATACAATTCCTTTAATGTGTGGTATGCATTAAAATAATAAGTAAATTATATAAAAGGTGCTATAGGAACATCATGGCAATTCAGGGACCAGGCAGAGTCTGGGAAGTAGACCTATCTGTAGCCTTTAGCAGTACCATCAGAAGTCACTTTTGTAGGTATCATCATTTGTCCATGGCAAAGTATCCAGTGCTTGTTTTTCAGCTTTGTCCTCACTCTTGCATCCCAAGTCACCTCCTGAATGGCTCTAAACAAACTAAAACACAGAATTGTCTCCCATCAATAGGATTTTCCTAATTAATCAGGAAAGATGCTGTAGAGGATCTGTGAAAAGACATATAGAAGACATTAGGAAGTTTTGTTGAACTGTAACCCAGAAGAACTCTGGCTCGATATGTTAAGATGTGGTTAGGGGATGCAGAAGCAACCTTTGCTGGTTGCCCTTAAGTGATTTTTCTTTTCTTACAGATTTCTAAATGAGAGTGAAGTGGAGAAAAGACTAGAGGCTAGCAGGCATGGAGAGAGGAGCAAAGGGTTCTATTGGAGCTTAGGGATTAAATGCTTTCCTTCCTTTTATAAGAAGAGCACAATCCCTGTGGACTGAGGCCTTGGGAAGGGGTCCTGAGGGGTTCTGCTCAAAGAAATATATGTATCCCTTGGTAGGATGAGATGTCTAGGACAAATCCAACAGGTTTAGGACAGTTCACAAAGTCAGGGTCAGGTAACATTGGTTATTTTACTTTGTGTTTGTGGAAGTTAAATTAGGGTTGTGAAAATCCACAAAATACCTCTCGACTGCATAAAAGTACCCTACATGAATATTTAATGGGCATTTTCTGTAGTTTGGTTATGGTTTGGGTATGACTTGTCTTCCAAAGTTTCATGTCATAGAAGCTTAGTCCTCAAGTTTTGAAATGGAAAAAATATTGAAGAGATGATCTAATAATGTGATGTTATATTCATGGAGGGAATAATGCTGGCTTCTCTAGATTCACTGGGTTCTTATGAAAGGTTGTTATAAAACAGTGACCAAAAGCTCCTGCCACAGGGCTAGAAAAATGGCTCAGTGATAAAATATGCTGCTGCTCTTATAGAGGATCTTGATTAGGTTCCCAGGAACTATATGTTTGGCTCAGAATGACTGTAACTCTAGTTCTTGGAGACCTGGTACTCTCTTCTGTCCTCCATAGTCCCTATGAGGTCCACATACAATCACACAGGAATATACACACAAACATATAGAAATAATAATAATGGTGATGATGATGAGTGATGATGATGATAAAAGCTCATTACAGTTCAATAGTATTGTACCTCCTAAATATTGGGTTAAGTAAACTTTGTCACAAAGAACACAGGTATTTTATCATAGCTCTTTCAAATGGACTAAGACAGCATAAGTTTGCAATCAATTCAATGAAACATGCTGTACTTTGGATGCTAACTGTACCCCATAATTCTTTATATCAAATATTTAATCCCTAAGGTGACACTATGGGCAAATGGTAGAGAATATAGACTGTGAGACCTTGTTGGAAGTTAAGTCATTGAAAACATGCTTTCAAAGGGGATTGTGACCCTATCCTTCTCTCTCTCTCTCTCTCTCTCTCTCTCTCTCTCTCTCTCTCTCTCTCTCTCTGTTTTAATGCTTCCTGAGTCATGGGGGTGAGCAGATGGCAGACACAGGCTCAATCTTACTGTGGATGCCCGAAGCATTGGCACCACTTGCCCCTGAACTGAAGCTTCCAGATCTTGGAGCCAACACAAACTTTTTCTTTATATGCTAATTATCTCAGTTGTTTCATTAGAATAACAGGAAGCTGACTCATGGGTCTTGGCATTCAGTACCCTCAGAGAACTTCTTTGTGAATGCAGAAGGATCTATTATCTGTCTGTTGAAGAAGTTATGATGGCTAAGATTTGTTGTCAACTTTACTGAATCTAGATTCAGCTAAGAGACATGGCTCTGGTTTGATCTCTAAAGCTATTTCCTAGAAGATTTAAATGGAAGAAAAGTCTCTCCTAGAATACCCTTCTGGCAGTGGTATCCCAGATGCAAACATTCCAAGAATATTTTTACCTGCCCACCTTCACCTCTTGTATATGAGGACATCTACCCTATTGCTGCTACTTCTGCCTTCTTCAGTGACATCAAAACCAAACTTCTTCAGCTGTCCATTGTAGACTGAATACCAATACCTCTTGAAGGATCTTCAAGGTCTATAAGCAATGATTAAGACTGCTAAGGTATCCAGTCTTGTAGATTTAGAAACTATGGGTTTCTCAAGTCTCAATTCTGAAGACAGCTGTTGTTGAACCACTCAGTGTATATTGTATAACACAATCTAATACACCCTCTTTGGTAGATATTAGTGCTCCATTTCTGAAATCAGTTGTATATGAAATGATGAACATTCCTTCCAGCAGAGATGATCACTGCAGATTTTATATCACTTGTGTTTTTGGGAAAATAATCATGATTCTCTAAAAAGTCATTTCTAGTGATGTGGGACCTGGACACTTAATTCTTGAGCTACTAATGGTTGTGACATTTTTATGCAAATGAGCTGCTGAGTGTTCACCATAGCAGTGTCTTTGAAGACACAATCCCTTCATCAGTGTGTGCAGTTATGATTAGCCAGAAGACTATTATGCCCATTCCTCAGCCTTGGAGGCTGCGTTTAGAAGAAGTTACAATTTGACCAAAGGAACCAGACAATAAGAAACAAACTGGAATGTACCATGTGTTTGTTGTGGACAGTCTCTGGAGATATTGATAAAATTCGAACAAGTGTGGAACCAGAAGACGAGAGGGTTCCTGTGGTTCTTTTCTGCTTTGACTCAAAGAAAAATACCTAGGACTATTTTCCACAGCTTAAACAGCTTATTTTTACTCTTTTGAGTGGTGAAAGGGCATCTCTTCCCTGGACCAGTTTCAACAGAATCATCCCTGACCATCATCTTGGAACAAAACTTGTTCATAGAGTATTTACTGGGAACTTTCAATAACTCCTTGGAACTCAATTGCATTCTGACATCCTATTCATCTTCCAGCTTATTTCCCATCACTGACCCTGATCTTATTAGAAAAGCCTTGGAGAATATCAGTAATAGCACCTTTTCCTTCTCTGTGTGACAGGTTACTCCAGAATGCATTTAATATCCTAAAATTGTCATTGATTGAAACTAGTTATTCTAAATGAACAGTTTAAAATGAATATCCCCGTTTTTTTTTTATTCCTTAATCCCTTTTCTCCCTAGCCACCTACTTGATCTTTTCAAAGATTTCTTTTTAAGTGGTCAACAAGGTATGAAATTGTCCAATGAGACAGGAACAGAGAAGGAAATTCCTCCCAGGGACTGGAGTAGTTCCCACTGGCTCTGAGAACAGAGCTTAGAATAGCCGGCACTCAAGAAGAGAAAATGTAACATAGCAGGAAAGTCATTCTTAACTAGAAGGTTGGATCTCCACATTCGCTTTTATCACTGAAGCTTTTACGAACAAGAAAGGGTCAGGAAGAGCTAACATATACATTTGTAATGGACTGTCTACATTAAAACAAATCTCTTACCAACATCATCTCTCTCTGTCTCTCTGAGTCTCCCTGTCTCTGTCTGTTTCTCTGTGTCTCTGTCTCTCTGTCTCCCTTTCTCTCTGTTTGGGTATGTGTGTGTATGTGTACATGAATGTGTGTAAATGTGTGTGTGTTTAAGTGTGTGCAGATGCATGTGTATATATGTGAGTATACATACATTTGTGTACATGAATGTAAAGGCCACAAGTCAACTTACAGATGTCATTTCTCAGACATGTCTTTCTTGACTTATGTCACAGGCTTTTTGGCCCTTCATCTAGGGCTTACCAGTGGGTACATGCCCAAAGGATTGCATGCATTTCCAAGGAGCTATAGTTGTGTGTGGCAGGAGAGAAATGGTGGAGCACAGTAATGCTGAGTCTGGGATCCAGTGCATTGCTTTTACTGACAGGGCCAAGTGTTTATGTTTAGCTCAACCTTCTCACTTGTAAAGCAAATCTATTTGCCCATCTTATTCCAAGTTGCAGAAAAGTGTGACAGAGATCATGAAACTCCTGATGTAGAGTTGGAGGCAAAGGGGTACTAAGTAAACAATGGATGTTGTCATTAAGTGTTCTTTAAATACAATCTTCTGGAGTCAGTTCTCTCCTTCCACAATATGTGTTTCTGAACTCAGGTCATCAGGTTTGGCAACAGGAACCTTTGACCTCTGAGCCATATCATAGACCTTGAAAAATTGTTGTTTTTTTTTTTTCCTGAAAAATCCCTTTGTTAATAAGGCAATAAGGAGAGATGACAAGGAAATGACGAATGACAAGGGAGAGGGAGACACAAGTGTAGGCAGATCTGTAACATGTGTGTACCCATGTCAACTTGGCTACTCTTTGGGTGTCCCGTCCTCTGCTCTTGTCCAGTGTCCTACAGACCCCAAGGTATCAGGATCTGAATATACACAAGGAATGGAGATCAAAGGAGAAAGAGAAAAGGCAAGGAGAGAGATGCTCGAGAGCAATCAGACATGCCTGCTCTGGTCTCGAAGCCCAGGCAGCCTGTATAGGGAGATAGGAGTCCTAAACCGCAAATAGGAAACCACACCTTATTAAATAATGTCTCTCCAATCAAGGTCTCTAAGACTGAACTCTAATCCACCAGAAAATAATATAAACCAGTCTGAGAACTTAGAAGAAGGATGTATCCCAACCCCCAGTACTGCAGCCAGGCAACATTATCTCACCACCTTGGGATATGCTTGCATAGAAGAGACTCCTCCCCTCCTGTAAGGTTTTCATCACCTCTTCAGAAGTATTCAAATAAGTTGAGACAACTGCTGCATTTGGCAGTGGGATCCGGCTCTTAGCTGCTCCAGGCCTCCAGTGCTTAGTCACTTCTCGGCTCATGTCGCTGACACTTTGTTCTCACATCTGACACTGACTCCAATAACCTTGTAGCATCTGCCCTCTCAATTCCCCTGGAAACTGAGCAACCTGCTTCCAAGATCGCTCCTTCCAGTGCCCTTTGTGCCTCTCGCTCTTCTTCCCTTTTGACAAGGAAGAAAGCTATCAGGTGTCTGGACACATTTTTTTTTTAATTGAACTTATAATTCCTAGAGTCCTTGTCCTCACTTCTTCCCTGGCATTTGCTTCAAGATCTGCTCCTTTTCAAACAACAACCTGGCACTGAGCTGAGGCTTCCAAATGTTAACTCCCTGGCACGGTTCCTGTAGGTGCTGAAGGGATTTTTCCCTGATTTGCACACAAACCCTTTCATTCTGATGCATATCAGGGTCAGCTGGGCTTCTTGCCTTGACTGCAAGGTGGTTTGGAGGCCATGGCCAAGGAACAGGGTAAAGAAGTCTATTGCAAGCCGTCAACCACTTTCATCAGGGCTTAGGGAGAAACACAATCCTCCCCTATTCTCACTGGTACTCTCCTTGGGCATAGTCCTATAATGAACTTTAGCTTATACCTACTGCAACTTTGCAATTTGCATTTAGGGAGGGCTGCAGAGTTCCCCACAAGCTCATTTGTGTCATCTTGATGCCCTTGTTCAGAGAAAGCTGTTACAAATTATTTTGATAGGAAAGCCCCTCTCCCCAGGTGCCACCAGCATTAATTTCATTAGAGCACCAGGGGACTGTCTATAGTGTCTAATCTGGGATCAGGAGTGATTTCATGAGGCCCATGCCCACTGTTTTCTAGATTCTCTGCTTGGTTTTTAATTCTTATTTTTTTAAACGTGTGTGCGTGTGTGTGTGTGTGTGTGTGTGTGTGTGTGTAGATTGAAAAAAAATAGGATCCTTTGTATCTGGAGTCACAGGCCGTCGTAAGCCACCTCACAGGGTGCTATGAACCAACTTTGATTCTCTGTAAGAACAGGAAGCTCTCTCAGATGCTGATCTACTTGGTTCTTAGCAAATGGAGCATAGTGAAAGGAAAAAGAAGAGATAAAAGCATTGGTGAAGGAAAGAAGAATTCATCTATTTCTATGTACTCATTCCCTCACAAGGTATCTTTATCAGTACTGTGTGAAGCCGGGAAGGTGGTGGAAGCTCTGTGATACAACTGATGCCAGTTCTGTAATACAACTGATGCTTTCTTTCACCTCTAGAAAGGAAGGTATCTAGAGAAGAAAGCGAAGTCTTTCTGGGGCATATAAGTAGAACCTATTATTTTAGAGTAATATATAATACTGATGGAAGTTTCAGGTTCAGCCAAAGGGTCCCAGAAGTGGTATTGAGTTGAATCTTGATGGAAATACCTACTCTGTGACAACTTTGCTATCTGTCAGACACAGTGACAAATACTAAACTATTGTGTGCTCTTGGAGCTAAACAATCTGGATATTGGAAATATGGGTGAGGATAAGGAGAAAAGGAGCTTAGAATTCAGTTGAAAAGGAAACATATTAATTATGCTGTATCATGCATATATTGTTCTAAATATGCCATTTTTGGTCTTTAGAACACACTGATCATGAAATACTATTCTTTCCATTATAACTGCTGGATTAAGTATTGTGTTGCAGGTAAGTCTTAGTCAAAAGACTTGACCTTACTTCACCTGGAAACATATCCACTTCCCTTTGGTAGAAAAAGAGAAGCCATTCCCACTTTGCTAAGTTTTGTAAGTATGAATAGTCTGTCTATTCCAGAATCTGCAAAATTGTAATGAGTGTGCAACTGTAGCATAGGAGGATACTGAGGTAGAAGACACCGTGAAAATACCCTGGAGATGTTAGTGGGCTGTTCACTGATAGCAAGGACTTTGTATTTGGTTCTATGGAGTCAGCTGGAACCTACCACAGACTCTAAATAAGTTTCAATAAGGGAAGGGAGGATAAAATTAGAGTTTTGGAAGCAATGTTTTGCTTTAAAATATGTACTGATATTTTTAACAATTGAAACAGTGATAAAAGGGAATTAATTTGGAGACTTCGAAAAGTGAAGTCAACAACGTTTGGTAATTCATCTGTTGTGGTTATGAAAGTCTGGGTGACTTTATTGTGACTCTTTTTACATTTGCTTACAGTTTGTTTTGCAAACTCTAAAAAGAGGAATTCAACTGTAGTATGCTCAGTTTGGGGCCTAATATGTGATGGAGAACTCAAAAGGAAATCTTCAGTAGTCAGGTACCTAAACCTCTGAAGCTCAGAAAGGTGACTTTCATGGGACAAATAGATTTGGAAGTCTCCTCCATGATTTCAGTGAAGTCAATCATCGACCAGAGTCAATGATGTGTCTCAAGGAGAAGGTGCACAAAGGCAAAGACAATTGACCAGAAAGACCAAGGAAGGCAGTGGATGAGATTCAAGTAAAGAAAGGGACTAAGAAGGGCAATACAAAGTAACAACTAGAGTACCAAGAAAAACATAGAAGCTTAGTAGGCAGATACACCATTCTGTTCTCCTGAGATTCCCCTCTTGGGAGCTGTCTGTCTACTCATGCTAGAGATGTAGGAGGAGACATACATATTCACAATATTGTATCTAGAACTAGAAGCTGGCCAACATTGTAGCTAGAACTAGAAGTCAAAGCTTCTGATTCTAACCCAAGCTAGAATTTCTCTGCCTTTGGTTTTGGTTTGTTTTTTTCCTTTTGCTTTTGTTTCTTTCTGTTTTCTTGGGCCTCTGTGTGGAGAATAGTACATGGCACTCAAACAAATAACTGGAAACATGCGTCGTGTCAGTCTCCCTTTGCCTGGAATTTCCATTTTCATAAGGCCATCTCATCTGGCCAATGAGAGAAGAGTGTGCATGATGGCTGACAGGTTCTTCTGGACAGGATAAGAGGAAATGCCTTATCTATCCCTGCTAAATGGGCTTTATCTTTCCATTTCTCTATTGAAGAAACTGAGGCTACAAAATATAGGGTCATACTAGTACATATGTAGCTATGTCATATTCTGCAGTTCTAATGTTCTGCTTTTCTATTTTTTTGAAGTTTATTGCTTACTTCACATGAATTCCACTCCTAAAACATAATTTTCTAGGAGTAATTTTAATAACTAGTAAAGAGAAGGCTGGTTTTAAAAGTATTGGTTTCTATATTGGAGGACTAAGATGAATTCTAATGCAATGTTACTGCATTTGTCTTGGAGGAACTGTCGGTAATTGAGAAGTAACTCTAGAGTTATGTAGACGTCATCAGTTCTATGCTCCCCTCAGAGAAAGCCTCCCATTGTGCAAGGGCCTCACAGATTGTGTTAGAAATGAGTTAATGCAGTCACAATATGACATGCCATTTTTATTCTTTACCTGGATAAGCTATGGTCTAACAATGTATTTCATAGGACTGCTGATGGAAGCTCCAACTAAAACCTATTCTCTCAGATAAATATCTTCATCCCATTCATTGTAGAAGAAAAAAAAAGATTTCTTCAGAGAGGCATTTTCATATGCTATGGTTTGGTCAGAGATAAACCATGTCTGCTGCAAACTAATTAATATCAGTCACCTGGAAAGCAGAAATTAGGAGGCAACTGGCTTCTTTCTTGATAAACAGATTGCTGGGTAAGTTATGCTCATGAATGTGACGATTCATTTGGCCACAGAAATAGCAGAAATGAGACATTTTTCAAATAGATATTCGGAAATCTTGAGCAACTATCCCCAGACTTCATCCATTTGAATACAAGAAAGTCTTTTGCACCACATTTCAAGCTTCTCTAAGTTGCGAGTATCAGCAAAAATCTGTAGGTCTCCATGGAGACCCTTACAAGAGTAACTACCAGAGCTGGCCAAAATGACAGGAAGACTGGTTGTGTACCCCCATCCTCAAGAGCCCCTTCAGCTGACTCAAATTTCTGCTGAGTAAATAATCAAGATGCTTGGCCTGAGTGTCCTATAATCCAAACAACCCATACAGCTAAGAAGGCAAAGTTTGTAATGCATAGAAAGATGATAACTGCATATAACTTCCTCCTCCAGGAGTGTCTTAGACCATGACTCCAAGCATCGTCCATGTTCTGCAAAGATCACATGAGGATAACTCACTGTGATTCTTCAGCCCCTGAGTGAGAACTCACCATGGTATCTTAACAGACTGTTGTGGCCTGCATTGTTCTGGGAATAAGCCATGGAAAGCAAAAAACACCATTACACAAGTGTTGATTAGAAAACATCTTGAAAAAGTCCAAAAGAATCATTCTTCCAAATGAAGAGTCATAAGTTGTCATTTATATGAGTTTCAGAAGAATGACACTCTATCAGTAATTCATAAATTATACCTTTGGGGATCAGTTTAGGTAACCATAAAACTCTATCTGCTTTTACTTAATTCTTCATTCAATCAGCCAACATCTACACAACTCTTATGGGCAAAATAAAAGTGAACTAACAACTCTGAATATGATATGATACTCTCAGTGCTAGATAGATAGATAAATGTGCTGAAGACAGCAGAAAGAAGGTATGAAGTCTAAAATCTGGAAATAGAGGAGGAGAGACAGCAGCATACATAGCACCTTAACTTACTGAATGGTGGTGTTTGTAAGCAAATAGATAAAAACCAACCTTAGAGGCTCTAAATTCAAGAGCATGCCTAGAAGAAATTTCTACTCCTGTTTGCACCATTCCACACATCATGGACTACCTCAGTGCCTGTGAAATCTTCAAATTCTCTCTCCTTAGTTAGGCAAGTCTTTCTATATACCTTGGGATATTTCCTAGTTCCTCACCCAAGTTACAATAGTACACTCATTGAATCTCAACTTGCCTGAGGACAGGGTAACTTGTGAACTTATATTTGTCACATTCATGACAGAATCAGTGCCTGTGATATAGTAGAACTTCTTTCACTTGTCAGATATTGTATATATCTTTATATTTGTTTAGGCATTCCTTGGAGGTAGCAATGAATAAATTTGCTCCTCAGATAATTGGCAAGGTATTCAAAGTTCATGTTCAGAAAAAGTTAAAGGAAACTACTAAATGCAGTCTTGTGTGTGAAGTTGATGGCAAATTCTCTGCATGCTTCTTTCTCTGAGCACACACTATCTCTGCTTCCTTTTCTCATCAGGTATTGAGAACTTGTATGTCCACATTCCCTCACTTTTATCCCAGACTACCTAGTTCTCATGTTTAATGAACTACTCAAGAGCACACTGGTATACAGTTTATTTTTTCTAGCTTAATTTAATGTACATAAGTTATGAAATGTTAAACTCTCAGTGATAATTATAAGCTATATACAACGTGGTTTGGTAGACATGGGAGTCTGGTGGGTGCCACCTGGTATTTCTTAGTTCTTATGTCTTAGAACAAGATACTGGACAGTGATACATGGTAGAAGCAAAGACTGTTTATTAAGATAGCAAGTGGACCACAGCTGAAGAAAAGTCAGGAGCATAATTATTCTGTGCTTAGCAGATTGAGTCTTAATAAGTCATTTGCATAGAGCACTTTCCTGTATATGCTCTCTGTGTTACATGGCAGCACTAGTGGATAAGGTGTCTATAGTTTTTCTCTGTGCCAGCTAGTGTCTTTCATATGCTTATTTAGACTTCATTCTCTGCCTGACTCTCCTATTGATGTTGTCTCTCTTTCCAGCCACATCTGATGGGCCATTTCATTTTTTTTTCAGTCCTATAACAGATTGTTCCGCATGAGTATGTTCTGATTAAGGGCTTTCTGGTTCATATTCTAATATTCTGAGCGGCTAGGTGTCTTCTGTTGTAACAAACAACTCTATTGTCACTTGGACTGTCTCAACACAGGGTTTTACCACCTGTGGCTCTGAGCATCCTTTTTATGTTCTGCAATAACTACATTCTGAAGTCAGTTCTAATTCTCCATACCTCTTTATCTGTTCAAATAGAGTCTACAAAACCCACCAGTGTAGGATGCACTTCATCTTCTTGGGTTTCTTTGGGATCAGAAGAGTGATGGTGGAGGAATATGATGATTGCCATGGATTCTGTGTTACTTGTTGCTCAAGATTATTCATTAAGGTGGGTTCTCAATCCACCAATGTCTTTCAAACAACTTCCTACTCAATCTCTTTTCCTGGTCTATATAGGAGTCCAGAAAAACCATAGCAATGGCAATTTATATAAATGGAATTTTTGTCTGTGTATGTATTAGATAATGGGGTGGACATCAAAATTTTCCCCTCAGGGCCAATCCCATTTAAACATTAGATAATCATTGATATTGTTCAACGGTGCCTGATACAGAAGGACTAGCATATCATGGAGTGGTACCCAGCAAACATACCCATAAACCAGTTTTGATCCCAGGTTCTCCCCCCCCACATACATATACATACACACACACACACACACACACACACACACAACACACAATACTATACTTCCTCTATTAAACTCATCCTTTTTCTTTTTTTTTTTTTTTTTTTTTTTTTTGAGACAGGGTTTCTCTGTACAGCCCTGGCTGTCCTGGAACTCACTCTGTAGACCAGGCTGGCCTCGAACTCAGAAATCCGCCTGCCTCTGCCTCCCAAGTGCTGGGATTAAAGGCGTGCGCCACCACTGCCCGGCAACTCATCCTTTTTCAATAATTCCTTTCTTACTAAAGGAAATGAATTATGAAGAGATTATTTTCTGGAAAAATGTTAGAAAAACCTGATACACACAGTTCTCTTTCTAATTGCAATCTGACTTGTACATACTGAGTATCATACTACTGTTCAAGTATTTCAAAGTAGATCTCAGCATAAGAGATAGGGGGAAACAACCCACAATAAGTTTCAAGGTACACACTGCATAGTTGTCAGATCATCGAGCTAAATGTCAGTGCTGTGTGCATTATTTGAACACTCCAAATCAATTCAATAACTTGCCTCATACACACATTTATAACTGTATGCCTCAAGTACTTTGGCATACTGAAACAATTTAGAATCATATTTACTTTGAAACAGTTCAATTAACTTAAGTGTGGAAACATGTGCTCCACGTGGTAGATTAATTGGTTAGTATTATAAAAGTTATGAAATGTAACTTCTTGTGCTAGGGCTTCCAATTTTTCTCCTGAAAGAGACCATGACCATGCCCTGATGTTTGAGATTGGTATTCTGAGAAGTCTAGCAAAAATCTATGACTAAAGAAAAGGCAAGAAACACACACACACCACACACACACACACACACCCCTACACCTGAGGTTTGGTTTCTATTTTATGCTATGATTTTATTGCTTTCTTTTTCCTCAGAACAACTTTATAACAATCCATAAACAAGGCAAAGGTACGGGCCAAAGGGTCAAAGACTTTTACAGCTATTGCTTAAGTACATTTATAACCATGAGCCAAATTGATAAATGTAAAAAAAAAAGAAGAGGAATGTCATGAGTACAGTGAAGAGTGAATAGCTGGAACAGGGGGACAAACTGTTAAGGCAACTCCACTCCCAAAAGAAGGGTTTCTTTCCATCTTCCATCAAAGGCTCAACTGTCCCACAATTACATTTTTGTTAGAAGGCATAACTGCAAAATTGCAAAAAGGATATGTGAAGTAGGAGAACACTATGCAAATATTCAAAACATACAAGGTAATTCTGTATTGTGCTTTTGGATATATGGAAAAAATGAAAAAGTCAGTAGGAAACTTCAAAGAAGCTACTGAGTAGGTGTAAAAGAGAAAAGAAGAAAGTGACTTGTTTTAGGAACAGTATTCAGGATGGAGAGATGGCTCAGCAATTAAGAGCACTTGCTGCTTTTCTAAAGGGACAGGGTTAAGTTTCCAGCATCCAC
This sequence comes from Mastomys natalensis, assembly GCA_021653895.1. Taxonomy (NCBI): domain Eukaryota; kingdom Metazoa; phylum Chordata; class Mammalia; order Rodentia; family Muridae; genus Mastomys; species Mastomys natalensis. The sequence goes on along the minus strand of JAJTUV010000002.1, from coordinate 92,585 downwards.
ATAGTGACTAATAACTGGAATGCCTCTCCCATGGGATCTGACATCCTCCTCTGGTATGCTTCAGGTCCTGTGTGCATGTTACATAATAACACACATGCAGGCAAAACACTCAAACACATGAAATAAGAACTATTTACTCAAAAGAAAAACAATTTTAAGATTGTCAATAAAATGTTGAAATATTAATTTGAGTGGTAGTTTCCTATGGCTCCCTCCTATTACTGCATACACTTATCTGTTTATTATTAATTAATGAAACTTCTTTACTCATTATGAAAACCCCACATTTTAAAAATGTCAGATCAAAGACTTCCAAAAATTAAAAATCAATGATTGACTTCTATTCTTTACTTGATCTTAATTTTAAAGGACCTGTTTCTCTCTGAGTCTGATCACTGATTGGAATAAGCCCCAGATTCTGCAGTATTGAATACTGAGGCCCTTTCTTTCTCATAGTAAAAGTAGAATGTAAGTATGGTCAGGTTAGCATAAAGAAATCCAAGAACACATATTGCAGAACCCTTAGAAAGGCGGTCCTAATAATCAGCTCCCATCAGTGTAGCCACAGAAATGAGGAAATATCTGCTCAAAGCATCACTTGTTGGCATGTCCACTGCTTGTCAGGTACCCCAGCCTAAATCCAGAAGCTTTGAAATCTGCTTAAAAATTATAGAGAGCTACTATATATGATATTATTTTTATTATTATTTAGTTCTTTAGTTCTTTGTTGGTAAGACAACAGCATCTTAAATCTTCAAATCTCCTCTAGTGTATTTATTGGATTAACAATGGCTTTAATACAGACCTATCACAGATTCCTTAACAAACCATTCAAAGTTTTAATTAGAAAATGTTGCAAATCCACATGTTGGTTCATGCAAGTACAGTACTTCTAATGGAGGCCGTGTGCCGTAATTCACAGCACAACATCCTTCCTCTCCTAGAGGATATCTGGCCTCAGTCTTCATAGTCACTGCTCCTAGAGAGAGTCTGATTTAAGATAATTATTTTATGAGCTTTCTACATTAGGATGGTATGAAAATAACACACATTTACTGAAAATTTCACTTTGCATTTTGATACTCTCCTATGCTGCTATTGCTCAACAGAATATTCTTTGTGGCATTGGACCAGCAGGAAGATTATAGTTCACAGTGATTCCTGAGCTCAGGAGAGAGGTGACAGTATTCTGCATTTTCTGGTACTCCTCAACTGTGAAGGCTTAGAAATGTTTGGGATGCTTTCTGACTAAATGATGCTTTCAACTTCTGATGAGTTTATTGTGATATATTCTTTACTTCCCATTGCTGTACAACATATTTTTCAGAAAACATGGCAAGTGAGAACGTGTGTGTGTGTGTGTGTGTGTGTGTGTGTGTGTGTGTGTGTGTCACACAAAGGCTCTGAATGCCCTACTATTACTCTTAGAAAACTTACACTTTAATATTTTTTTGTACTGGTAGTTAGCTGTAGAATCTGATTTCCAACTATTCCCTTCTAGTCTGAGTACAGGCTGCAATCTTCTGCACGTTGGAACTTCATCAGTGTAGAGTGGAAGGATGGATACTTAGAAGAGTTTGGATCCAACCAAATGGAAACAACAAAGCTAAACAAATGTTTAAAAATAGTCAGTTACCTCTGACAGGCTTTTTTGCCCTTTTAAGCATTAATATTTTATGCCTGGGGGAATTGTACATTGCATGATAGTTAGAAAAATTACTTTTGAGGTCAGTTTAACTTTGCCCTGTTCTAGACAGCGATTGCCCCAAACCTCCATTTCCTCATCTATAAAATGGGAAGGGTTATGTTTCTTCCTTATCCTCTGGTTATAGAGACTGATTGAGAAAGTATACTGTAATCAGCTAAGTGAAGTGAGTGCTGCAATGGTAAATCATAATAAGTGTTAGCTTATACGTCATTGTAACTTTCAGTAGCTTCACATTCTCATAGGCCTCTTACCTACTGCAGTTTCAAATTGAAGGTGGCTTCTCACGTGTGCGTTCTTTCAGTGAAAGCTTTATCTTAATTGGAGATAAAGGTATTTAAGGACAAGTTTCAGGTCCAGCCACACCTATATCTGAGGTCCAATTTCTGGGAAATAGTAACAACCAGGTATATCCCATAGTGGGCTCTAGGAACAGAAGTCTCCTTAGTTTATTATGTTTCTAAATGAAATTAACAGTGCAATGTTTAGAGAACAAAATGCCTTTCAGTGTCCCCAATGCCACACATTTACATATGCTCATGTTAACTAACTGATATGCCTTTTAAGGGAGGTTAATATTAGTGTCTAACTACTGAAAGCCTGCCAAGATCCATTGTTGCAAACAGCTACTTGGAGATGGTAAAAAATGAACCATTCAGGAGAAAAAAGAAGGAATCCTCTTGAAAGCATAAATGAAATATGGAATGCCTTTTGCATTATATGTGGGGTGAACCTTATATTTTATAACTGCACAACATCAATGTTTAAATGTTGTATCTGAAAACCTACCTACATTCCCATCAATCTAACAGCAAGACATTGAACAGGATTTTAGTCAGACCCTCTAAGAAAACACAGTCAAGCCCACTCATGGATCCAGCCTTACAGTGTTCATTCCCTCCTTTATAGGTCAGCTAACTACCTGTACAATCTCTCCTGCTTATGTGATATCATGAAATGTGTAGACATAAAAGGCAACCAGTCCATGAGATATCTTTGCCTACCTTGCTTTGTACATGATGTTCAAAGGTGCTTGATAGAAGTATTTACTCCTTCTTTTTCCTTCAGATGACCTTTCCGCTTAGTCCATGTGATGGTGTGATACACTGGCCCCATGTGACAAAGGAAGTCTTGTCAGCTCCCTATGAATTATTTCATTCATTGGTCTCATGCACTTATACATCTCCCTATGTGCTACAATGCAGCTGCTATTGGAAGTGGAAAACACCAGCAAGAAGTAGGGACATCCAAAACTGCAGACGTTGAAGCCGAATAATGGGTTATGAATTTGAAGTTTTCTCTGTAATTATTTTCCTGCTGGAAATCTACATTACAATTCAGACCATTGGCCCAGGGGACAGTCACTCACTGAATTAACACCAGGATGCTTTTTCCCTTCTTAGTCCATGGAAGAGCATTAGATCATGTGTTGTGTTTGATCATGGAACTACATGAAAGTAATGTAGCCATATCACAGGATATACATACAGATTACTAACTTTCCCTTTCTGGATTGTAAGGCAACTAGTCCTCATTCTGTTATAGTGAACACATAGTCCCTCCAATGGCTAGTGACATGCTTTCAAAGGATGATATCTCTAAGCAGTAGGAAACATTTAATGAAAGGACTCACTTATCAATGGAAAACCTGCTAAGTGGTTAAGTGAGGAGAAAGAATGGTTTTACTCTCTCGAGTGTTAAGTAAGTCTTTTCAGTGTTCTGTGATGACATGGTAAGAATAAGTGGGGTACTTGATTGGAAATGAAGAGAGAAAGGGGTGATACAATTGAAGACAGTGCCACATCATCAGGAACACCAAAGCCAATCAAAGGAAAGAACCTGTGAATTGCCTTGAATGAATTGCTGGAGGGTATTGTGTGGAAATCACGGAACTACTCTCATCAAGTAGTATTGCTACAAAGAAAGTTGACTCTAGAGTGCCTAACAGCCACAAAAATAAATCCCCCCAATTACGTAGTCTAATAAGCTATTTAGGATTTTACCACTTAACATTCCTTCCTTCACAATGAATTTCAGCTTTCACTTGAATGTCATCTTGCTGAAATCTATCAGAACAATATGTGTGTGTGTGTGTGTGTGAGATATGGGGGAGAAAATTTTCCTATGTGCCCTGATGCTCACAGCCCAGCAAAATCAAAATATTTTTTTCTCAAGCACCCTAGGATTTCACTAAGAATTCAGCTTCTTCCTACTAAAAGTTAATATATGAAAATATATGAAAATGGTCAATATGTAAATTCAAATATCACACTAGCTAGCTGCCTTCAGTAAGTGCTATATGCATAAATTTGAAACAATACAATATTTTAAGATTCCTGATTATAATAATGTCTGGGTGTGCATATGTGCATGTATAATTATGTTCATTTAATTTAATCATGAAAATATTACAGGATCATTTGATTTTTCTCCTCTAAAAGTTCTCTCACTTTTTTTTCCCACCTAATGAATTCCATTTTGCCTTGTCCATGAGTCTTCTGTTCATATGGAAGGAGTATCAAGCTAACAAGAACATGGTTGTAATGCTGTAGAACTGTGGACCTCAAGAAGACACTGGGAAGGTGGCAGCAGTTTGACCTAAGTCAGTGAACACTGCTAGGCTTTTCAGAAGAGCCCAGCCTTGGAAATATTCTAATTTTATGTTCATTTCTTCCTGCAAGTTCTTGGTGTCCTTGAATGCTGAGAATTTGCCCTGGGGCAATCACCTGATTACACAGAGGAGACCTGGAAAGCAGCCCATGTGACCCATACATTCCACATGCTTCACTGGAGTGCAGCTTTGGGGACGCTGTAAAGTTACAGAGTCACATGGGATAGCTGAGAACAAGAAGGAGAACACTTAACTTTATACACTAGAAATGCTGACAGCATCCCAATAAGTAGAGAGAAAGAACCATGGAAAGATGCAAGCTGACCTGAGGGAGATCGGTTGTCTGTCTTCTCAAACTAACGAATCCATGTCCTTCCCCATAGAAAGGCTGTTCCTTCCTCATAGAAAAGCCACTACTTCCCTCAACATATCACTAGAGACCAGTGGGAAAAAGAGGTTGCTTTGTACCCATCAATTGAATCTATATAACATCTTTTCCTCAGGGATTAATTCATCTTTTGATTAAATCTTTCTGAGATTTAAATCATGATGTTACAAACCTCCAAGGAACTTCTCTCTGAGTTGTGACCTTCTTTATTAGTCTCTGCTGTTAGATAAAGTACAAACATTGATTTGTAGTAGTGTATACTGAAAAGTGGGCCATGGAGAAATTGCACAATATGAGATTAATATAAACTAAATATTGCAAAGGTAGGCTTTGTTAAAATATTCTATAATTAATACTGAATTAGAATTGTGTATCCAATAACACATGAGTATGATTATGTTATTGGGGCTGCAAATTACACCTAGAGATTTGCTAAATAGCCCCACAAATAAGAGAATACTAGCAATGTTGGAAAAGAATTTCAGTTCAGTAGCACATTATATATAATTTAGGTAACTTTAATCTTGAAGAATTTTTAAATGAAACAAGCTCTTTTAAATAAACTATTCCTATTATGTTTTCTGTTACATTTGGTTTTGATAATGATTTTTTGACAAAAGTATCATTATGAATGGAAGTGATTTAATATTATGAAGGTAGTATGAGACAAGTTATTTCTCTCTCATCTAGATATGCCAACACTAAGCTAGCTGCTATGACTGCGTAAAATCCCTGTTATCTGTCTACCCATCCACCAAAAGTTTATTAGCATAAAATTTAACCCTTTCAGAAGAATCTGTTGATATCTTGGCTGCATCTAGCCAGAAAATAAAAAAGGTGCCTAATATCACATAAGTAATAATGGAAAGTGAGTCAGGTCTGGCGTATTCTCTGGATCTCAGAAATACTTAAGATCTATAGTTGTGGATACAATATTTGCATGACTTAACATTTTTTTTTTTATCTAGCATTTCGACAAAGTAAATTAATGAGCTTTACTAATAATATTGAATGGAAGTAGTTCCATGGAAAGAGTGTCCTGTGTCATTTGGCAGATTTTAATGCATTTGATACTTTCATCACATTTCAATATTCACATTCTTTACTCTAGGGGATTTGTTGGGGTGAGCGAGAAGATATATTTAGTTGTGATTCTCCCAATGCCGTGTTTATACTGCTCTTGAAAAGCAAATGTTTGAGTACAGAGGACCCTATGAAGTTTGAGAGGCCCTTGTAGTAATAATGCCTTGTGTTGTTAAGACCACCACCAGCTACCAGGCACAACACACAGCCTGAGAGCAAGATACATCTCCAGCTACCAACCCATTCCATATACAGTCTGGTAAGATACATAGTACAAAGCCTTTCACCTGATGCAAGTCATTGAAAAGTATCCAACCCATCTATAACAGAATCATGTTCCGCTCTAAATATATACCTGATAACCCTTTAAGCAATTGCTTATCCTTAAAAGTATATAGTTTCCAGGGCTACGTGCACACACAGAGTGAAGCCACTTGATAAAGCTCCATGTCACTTTTCACCTCTCAACCTTTCTTAAAGAAACTACCACACCTGCCTTTCACGCTTTGAAAAGACTAGGTAAAACCCGGGAGGTGCACTTGTCCTCGGAGCTAAAGCACATCCATTAATACAAGAAAGCCAGGGAAAAGGAAAGAGCCCGAAGAAGAAATCGAATAATAAGCAGTGAATGTGTACTGATCCGAGAAACATGCCAACCATTTAGTTCCGATAAATAAGAAGAGCAGAAGTAGATTTGAAACATTCTTTTCCCTTTATTAGCTCAGTGAGGCTGATGTGTACTGCACATTAAAAAAAAAAAATCACAGGAATTTTCATACAATGAATAAAACCACAACAATACATGTAGAATTGGCAGGTGGAAAAGAGCCAGCAAGGGCTCAAACTAATCACTCACTTTCCCTCTTCAGCATAGTTCAACCAATAGTATCACACTTTCACCTACAAATCTTAAAGTAGCTCCATCAAATCTGCAGTTTTCACATTATTGAAAATGTCTGTCACATAGGTACAAATTTAGAATCATCACATTATATTACATGGCTATTCTAGGTCATCTATAGATCAGATCTTAGACTACAGTGATTGAAGTTCTCAGTACAGCCATCAAAAAAGGACACATGATCATTACCTACTGTTAGCTCACATCTAAAGGCATGAAAAGGTTTCCTTTTTTTCAACTGACCCAAACACTTTACCCCAATAATGCCAAGTTCCCTCTCTGCTGCTTTGGATGTTGACAGCCCAACCTTTCTCAGAGTCCTTTACAAAACTGAGTTGTTGCACTAAAAGAATTATTCTGCTACATTTCTTTTTTTTTTTTTTTAATAAAAACCCCGCATTTCTAAAGCACCAGTTCGGGTACCAAAATTGTAGATGTAGTACTTACCACAGCATGAAGGTAATGGCCCATGGTCATCTGAAAGTCTTATAGATCTATGCTGAAATTTGCCTCCCCGATGGTGGGGTGCATGTGTTTTTTTGGAAATATTCTCTCCCAAAAGAAGTTAAAAAAAAAATGAAAGGAACACAGCTTACAGCTTATATTTTGATGGGCTACCCACAGTGTCTGCATAAGATACAAAAGCTTCACTAATTTTAGATGCAATTGGAAGTCCACGGAGGAAAACTATCTTCATGGTAACAAGATTTGTCAGGCCAGAGGGTGAGGGAGGTCAATGAATCCTCAACATGAAATCTTTAGTGTTGTCTTTTGATAAGTAAGAAAAGAAACCACATATTTCAGTCATGTCCATGATCCAGGGCAAACAAGAGAACGTATGTATTTAAAGTTGGATCACAAAAATTTAAAGGCAAAATAGAGAACGCATCTGGTCCTTAAACACATAACAGGATTTACTAAATATTGATTTCTTAAAAATAATTTATTGCTCTTAATAGTCTTTTTTATTATTATTCTACAACAGAAGATACTCAAAATTCAGAAAGAAAGACTGTAAACTTTAGTTTGGCGTTCACAAAGAGTTAAAATACCTGCATTTAACCTACAGAACAAGAATTAGGCGGATTAAAGATGTGTTACTGTTGTAACGCAGAACCTGTGAACACAATTCTTTTATTTCATAGTTATTTATTGCTTTCTATCTACTTAGAAATGATAAGCCAAACACTTGAGCAAGCATCCGACAGGACAGACAGTGGATTCACTCAGAACATAATATGCTGGTGATAAATGAATGCAGCTGTCAAAATTAGCTGCATTGGCCTGGGGGTGAAACCCATTTTGTAAGATCGTGTTGGGTGAGAGGAAAAAAAAAAAAAAAGAACGATTAAGTAGTAGGTCTATCACATCTTCCAGAAAATTCATGCCAGCCAAACAGTAAACGCATCTCAATTTGGAAATCAAATACATACTCCAAAGTTTAGCGACTTCCATGGCAGGGACTCCACACTCAGATGAAACCCCGATGCTCAAAATGGAGGTTTTTTTCTGACATTTATTATTATTATTATTAAATTTAGCAGAAGCAATGTCACCAAGAACAACATCATGGTCATATCAGAGGCCATGCTAGTGAGAGATGGAACACTGCTTCTGCGAGAGCTGAGTTTCCCAAATGAAGAAGGTACACTCCAACCTGACAATCGCCATGCACCCTGGGTAGAAAGTCTCCACTGACTTTATTATTTTCATTATCTCATAATTTATAATAAATAGGCTATCTGCAACTGATAAATATGTCTCTTTAGTAAACAAAGGAATGAAATATCAGTATTTTACAGGATGTATAACTGTAAAAAATACAGATTAAATACCATCATCATACTCTGCCAAGGGAAAGAGATACTGGCTTCAAAGATAGTCTTCAGACACACATTGATTATTGTAAAAATCATACTGTAATTATTACCTCAGCATTTTGTATCAAATTAAAATCACAAAAATTAAAACAAAACAGCATTTTAAAAAGATTTTTTTTTTGACCTCTAGTTTCAAAACTACTGTTGATAGAGAAAATAAAAACATTTCTTAATGGTTCCCCATTGAGAGACTTTACATAAAATCATGATATTGTCTAGAAAAATTTTAGATGAGAAAATTTCATTCCCCTAACAAATCCAGTGTATAAAACTTCAAAGAAAAACAAGCAACAAGAAAATGTGGAAAAATATTGCAGAAGTGGTTAATACCTTGAGGGGCCTAGGATTTTTGTTGTTGTTGACAAGATGCTTAGATTGAAGCTCACCTAAGAAGGGATGGATGTGCGTGAAGCGCCATTTTGTTGGACTTGCACTCAACGGACACACACACACACACTGTCTTTTGTTTTGTTTGTTTTGTTTTTTTTTTTACAATCAAATATATATAAGCAGTAAGTTTAGCTTCTAAATATGTTAGTGTACAATAATTGTTTCACCTCATAATTACATTTGAATATTCTTGATTAAGAAAAATTTAGCAGTTTTGAAAAGAAGGCTGCATTTACAGTGCATAGCTGTAACAAAAAAGAACATAGTTGTAGAGTATGTACATAAAATAAAAATACTCCATTTAACATCTGTAAATACTTAACTACATCAGAGAATGTAGCAATTACACTATCTGAACACATCCAGAGAGTTCTACTCAACTCTCAGTAGTCATGTAACACCACGTCTGCTCCTCAGAAGGAACCACTGAACACACTCCCTGCTTGACCAATGACAAGGCTTTTCAAAATTTGCAGTGAAAGATCAACATTGTGGACATATACATAGGTGTCAGGACAAAGGACAAACTACAGAAACTTCAAAATGTTAGGAAAGTTTAGTATCTGGTGCCTGAAGTATCCTCTCCCACCCAGATTCCATGGCAAAGGGAGAGAGAAAGACAGAGAGAGACAGAGAGAGAGAAGAGAGAGAGAGAGAGAGAGAGAGAGAGAGAGAGAGAGAGAGAGAGAGAGAGGTGGATATGAGTTCTATGGAACCTGTAGTGTCTTCAGGATTGTCATGTAATCATTACATTGGGAGAGCTTGCTGTAGGTCGCTTTTGCACTTTCTGAAAAGACGGTACCGGAGGCTGACAACAGGCATCAGCAGTGTCATTTTAGGGTGGTTTGTGAGTTTTCTTTCCTTTTAATTTATATTTATTTTCCTTTTGTATAGTATACGAACATTTTGAAGTTGTAGGTTTTAAGTGTGTCTTCATGGAAATGCTGCCATTTGAAGGGGTTCGCCCTTGTTCATTCTGGTCAGGTGCCCCAAGTCCTCACATGTGTACACATGTACTTCCCAAACAAGTACACACACACACACACACACACACACACACACACACACTGTCACCAAGAGCCTCCAGGGAAAGCAAAGCTGACACCTGTGAATAAACGTGTGCTTACTGGATTATCATTCTGTCTCTTGCCTCTTCAGCAGCTGTGTTCATGTAAACCGTTGTTGTTCTTGTTCTGGTATGGTTGTTGTTGTTGTTTCGCTTTATTTTTGTACAGAGAGTGTAAAGTAGGAGAAATTCCTAAGTATGACTTGCAAGAGTCTTGGGAAAGGACACACAGTCCCGTGAGGTATTGACCATCTCTCTGTCATCCTCAGCCTGGGAACATGTTACCTGCGCAAGCTTCTCTGAGCTTCCTTCAGTAAACTATCAAAATCCAGAGAGTCATACTTGCTCTTGGTGGAAGCAGGGTCAAAGTCGTCTGAGTTTGAATCTGAAAGAAACACAAACCAGGTTAGATGCACGCTTTGCTGATGACCTTTGGTGCAATTCAAGATACCTGGTTCAATTACAATGCAGCTAATCAATGTACTTAGAAACAATGCCTAAATTTTATTGGATAGATACATGTAAACAGAAAAGGGAGTAGTTAACTTTCAAAAACAAAAACCTATAGTTCATTGCATATCTAAAAACTTAAGAGTACACAGGAATAGTAGACTTTAATATTTGTTTAATATTTAAGATCTTTATAAGGGGCCATTTTCTCTTATCTTGGCATTTTAAATGGTTTGCTGGTGGATCTCCAATAACTTAGAAGCAAAGGTACAGTAGAAGCTGGAAAAAATCTTCCCATTCAATGGATTTAACTTTATTGAGCCTAAAATTCAGTTGAATAAGAAGGATAAAATTCCTTCTATAATGTCTTGGACTTTTCACCTAGTTCAAATCACATTTTATGGAATATCCCACACTTTATTTCAAATAAATATTTTTCAGTAGTTGTGTTTAGCAATGTGTGTGAGGTAAAATTCTGTTAAACACGTCTAACTATTCTTCAATCGTTTCCACAAAAAAAGGTAATAGTTGATGCAGTCTTACAAGTGAGAAAGGGTTTCTTGGCAATATAACCAAAGCCTCCTATGAGTGAATTACTTTCTTGGGAAGTATTTATTTGAAGGGAAATAAGGCCTTTCAGGAACAGATTAACAATTCTACTAACATATAAGCACTTCGCCTTCCTCCTAAGCTAAGTTACAGTATGAAGATCTAAGTGGCGGGAGGGCAAAAGCAGAGAATATGGAAACATAAATCCCAATGTGAATACACACTTGGCTGAGGCTGGGTGTCCAGAACTAGGGAACTGTGTAAAACATAAGGCATCAGGGGACCAGGAAGGGACCTAAGAGGAGTTTAAAGAAGAATTCCATTGCCTCTGTTGATTATCCGAATGGTAATCCAGAATTATATAATTTTATACTAATGTTGATAAATATTCAGAAAGTTGTGAGACACTATTTCTCAGGAGTTTCTGAACTGTGATGTACTTCACATTGACACCCACTTAAACAAACATATATATTATGCCTCTTAGTAGGTGTCTGAAAGAGATATTCCTGTTGGATAGGAAAGGTCATGTATGAGACAACACAGGAACTCCACCATGCCCTCTCATATTGATGAGAACATGTTGGGACACAGTAAGACGTGATAAAAAATATGGAAATAAACTAAAAGCTACTCTCTTTATTTTCAAAAGAAATTGTTATAAATAATGATCCCATATCTGTATTCTTAGCAACTGGAAAACTGTTGGCACAGTCTAGGTTCTCAAATTAATGTTGTTAAATAGAGGCATTAATCTCAAGTACCTTTACACTATAAAAACCATGCCTAAAAATAAATATTCATGTAGACCTGGGAATTAGTTACCAATAAATGGCAAAGAAACAGATATTCAATATCTGATGTTATAATACACTGTTAGAGTAAATAAAGAATTTATGGTGAATGGATTATTTCACTTCTCATATGTGCCTGAACATGCTTCCTGTGTATAATTAACACTTAATCAAAGCTTTTGTATTCTTAATAGAAATTCACATCTGATCCCATCTTACCTGTATAACATTTTTTAAAATTTAGATTTGTTTACAATATTTTATATGCATGAGTGTTTTGCCTGCTGTATGTAAGTGCATGCCTCATCCAGTGGAGGCCAAAAATGAGGTCTTAGATTCTCTTAAACTGGAGTTATAGATGGTCGTGAGCCACCATGTAGGTGCAGGGAATCAAATCATGCCTTCTGAAAGAGCAATAAGTATTATTAACTACTGATCCATATCTCTAGCCTGTTTAACATTTTTAATCAAGGTATTTCGTTAGTAAGAACCATTTGCTTATATGGCAGTAGAGAGAACCAGCAGATAGAAAGTCCTTCTTCAAATCCTGGCTTTATCACGATAGCCCTAATCAATTCACATGAAATTTCCACTCTGATGTAGTTGGAATCACTATATTTTAGTATTGTAAACATCCTTTACCAGCTTTGTGGTAAGAGAAATAGGATGTCTTTGGATTGGTAACTTTATTTGGAGAAGCAAGTAAAATAGGAAAAAAAAATCTATCTAAAATGGTAACACAATTTCCCACTTCAGTAAAATTAATATGTATTATGTTGGTTTTGTTTAATTTTAACATAGCTGTGAGCTTCCAATCTCTTTATGTTTGGAGTACACTATTATGTTCCTTTTATTTAGGGATCATATGTGGCTTGAAACATTTAACCTAAATTTTTCATGAAAATCAAGATGAGACACTTGAAATTTTCATTGATCTCCAAAACTACAACCTAATGTTAGTTCTTCTGTTTAAAAACAATCAAAAATCTTTAACTTCCTAATTCTCACACTTTTAGTTATAACCTATTTATTTGATATTAGACATCATGATGTCAAATTCTCCACAGACATTTAATATACTTCCACAACAGTATGAGTTATTTTAAAAAGATAGAATCAGAAGCTAATGAAGCTGAAATGCTTATCCAAGATCAGCAGAGAATCAGGTCTCAAACACTGGGAGACATGACTCCAATACTGAGGCTCTTTTGTCTACTTCATAAATAAGGTCAGAGCATTCACATCTTGATGACTCTGTTATGCTTTAGGGAGCTTCAATAGCTCATGGTATTGCAATGTGCATCAAACATGCTTTTCAAACAAACAAACAAGAAAAAAAAATAGTGAGTGTGCCTAGCAATGGCAAAGCTGCCATGGCTGCTGGCTAGGCAGGAAGATAACGAGCTGAGAAGGAACATTCTTCTTAGAAATGTTTCAGCCAGTTCCATTTGGAAATACCATCCAGTCCTCCCTCTGCCATGATGAATCGTGATCTAAAGACCCCTCTAGGTAACTTGTTTTAAACTCTAGATGTTGTGTGAGAGTGGAAACACCCTAGCCTTCATCACTAAAGAAAATAAGTCAAATCAACTCAAGGCTTCAATCTGTCTTGACTGTTTTTATCAGCCAACATTTGAACAAATGGCTTGCCAGGTTTTATATTTTCATCCCTAGGCCTCTATCTCTCTAGCAGTCAGCTTCTGCTTCCCTGTTTCCCTCTATCTATTTAGCTTGTGAAGTGAATTATAGCATATTCCCTGAACAATGCACAGCACCTATATCAATTATTCCAGGAAGACACAACTGTGCTGGAAGGGAGAAAGAAATCCCAGTATTTGGTATTCACATTTGTCTTTATATAGTATCAGAGCAATTGTGAATGGATAGCTAATAATGCTGAGGAATAGATGTGTATGCTAATTTTATCCTTATTATGAATTAATTTAAAATAATCATGATATGCCCATTTGCCACCTTTCTTCATTCCTTCCTCAAAGAATTAAGAGGTATATAATGCACATGTGAGATAGGGAATGGCATGCAATGCAACAAAATTAAAATTAGAAAGGAAATTAAGATGTCCATTGTACCATTATTTATAACATCAAAAAATAATAAAAATTGAATACAAATAGAGTTGCAATTAATTATCTAATATAATGATACTACATGCCCAGCAAAATAGTAGGCAAACATTAAAACAAGTACATGAGTTATTTTTAGTCCTGTGAATCACGTCAGGAGAGTAATATATGTATTTATTGCTAAAAAGGGTATTGTAACTATATGTACAGGTATAAGCACACATGTGCATATATGTATCATGATCTCAACTACAAAAAAAAGAGAGCAGTCTAAGGCAAAATTCTGAAGTTAGCTGGCAATAGTATCATCCATAGGTAATAAGCTGATTGGAATTTTACTTTTCATCTAAATGGTCTCCTTTATATAGTAAATAGTTATACAGATTTCCTTTTAACCATATGCACAATGGGCATGATAACAACATAGACTTTTTATTATTTGCTCTTAAATGAGAAATGTTTCCAGAATTTCCTATGCAACATATAGGATGTAGAAACACTCCACAAACTTGGGTTTTGTTATATTTCATGTTCAAAAAAGTAAGTATGTGGTCCTTTAGCTAGCGGCCTTCAGTTTTCTCTTCTCAAGTATAATGCATAAATAATGAGAGTGCTTCCAAGAGCTTGCAACACGATAAGGAAGAGAGACCAAACCTTTGGCATACCTTGTGCCACAAAACAGTGACAGTGTTTGAATGTATTGGAAAGGATTGAGTGTAGGCATGGAGACAAAACACAGACTACAGAGACATGAGTAAAACTTGAATGAATGTATATATAGATACCTAAAACACATTCATACACAAGACAATAACACACACACACACACATGAATGGTGAAGGCTTGGCATCTATTCACAGAGCACAAGAATATCTGCCCTTTACTCAGACTTAAGTACTTTGCTTCTGAAATGGTCTCCTACAAAATCAAAATAAACTGCATTCAAATATTCCCTTCAGGAAAGCCAAAGTGTTCATGGAGCACGTTCACTTCCGTTTCGAGCTCTATGCTATGGCTTCATCCTTCCATGTATAATAGTTCTGTATCTTACCTAGGTCTGCATAGTTAGACTTGAAAAATTGCTTCCGTCCACAAAAGTACAGCTCGAAGTCAGTTTCGTTCGACCTGCGTAAAGTGTATCCATTCTCAAGAGCAGCAAAAGCGTCACAGGTGTAACGGTAGGTGATGAAACCATAGCTGTCTCTGCAATGGGCAGGTAAGAGATATTGAAAGCTAGTTAGGCAGCATCAGCACAGAGGACTGCTACCCCTTCTACTTTAGGAGACATCACTGGGGCCAGCGTCTCTGGCACCACATCCATTTATCAGTGTGATTGTCCTGTCAGGCAGCTAAATACTTATTCTGAGACAGGAAATCTCAACTAGAAAGATTAATAAATAGGGATGAAAGAAAATAAATAAGGTTCTGAACTCAACTTGTCATCTGTCAAAGCACTTACATTGGCAACTCCCATCCCAGTAATCTTAGGGTCATAATTTTTTACATACGTCAGCTTCTAAACAAGAAATAATTTTGAAGATTCTCACCCATCATCCCGCAGATTTACGGTGCATTCCTCAATTTCACCAAAAACTTCAAAGCGGTCTCTCAGTTCTGTCCGCGTTGTGTCAGGTCTGATTTTACCAACGTAAATCACACGGCGCTCTTCCTATAAGCAAAGAGGAAGGAGAGACTTTTTCTTCCTCTGGAGACAAAATGAAGATATGCCACCAGGAGTACCCATGAACACTAATAGTGTACAAAATCTCACAGAGCAATCTCATTAGAGCAAAACAGACACTACATTTAAAAAAAAGCCACATAGGGACCAAGTTTGACTTTTAACGCCTTAAGTTTATCCTTTCTGTTCACATTTAAGCTTTCTTCTCCACAGATCTCTCTCCTACTTTTTCTGTCCCACTCTTGTCTTTCTTACATTATGTTCAGAAAAGACATTCATGTGATGAATTCTTTTTTGTTTTTAAATCACTGAGCAGCAGATACCAGTACCTATGAAATATGTGAGCCTTTATGACTTGGTTAGTAATCTTCAGAATTGGTACAATAACAACCTTGGCTAACAAAAGAATTTAATTTCCCATCAACTCAGAATTCCAATCTGAAAATATACATGCTTTGAATTTCTTAAAGGGTGGGTTTTAATAACTAAGACACCAAAAAGTTCCTGAAGGTACATGTTCAAACTGCAATTGCTGGACTTTATTCAGAAGCTAAACAACAACAACAACAAAAAAAAATCTACCAGGAGAAAAACTACGACAGTCTTCATTATAGTGAGCACACACAGAGATTCTAAAGTATGTGGTCTAAAGACAATCACTTGAGAAACAGTCTTATAATGTAGGCCATTTTTACCATAGGTCTCTGAAGATTATGAGATAAATTATATATGTATATATATATATATATATATATATATATTATATATATATATTTGTATTTTGCAAATAAATCCAGTCCTGTTTTAGGAACAGATTTGGAGGGGTGTAGCTCATTTCTATAAGAACTTGTCTGCATGGATTTTTTTCCCCACAGCTCTTTGTTTCCTTGACTTAAGTTTTTATGATGAACTTCTATAGGGCCCCAGTTACACTGTGTTCCTTCCACCTCAAAGTCTTTGCATTTGGTGTTCCACTGTAGTTTGGACCATATTTCCTAAATTGTTCCCCAAGCTGCTCAGATAGACTCTTTAGAATTACATTAAGCTCCACAGCTGTTTCATTTGTGATTGAGACTTCAGGTGAAGTGCTGTTAGCTAATCTCATGAAATCTGTGTTTCCTGTGTAGTCCTCTGTTTAAGTACAATTAAATCATTATAGTTTATTCATTGTTCAATGTTTCTCTCCCTTGTATGATGTAGAAGTTATGAAACTAGAGCCTATATCTTTTCTATGTCGTTCTTTATGTTAAGTATAAAAGAGAATCTCAATAAGTATTTGATATAAGAGTAATTAAAATCAACTAATATTTTTACTTTATCTTTTATAAGTACAGTTATTTTGCCTGCATATATGTTTGCACATCATATGTCTACATGTGTGCCTGATACCCATGACGTTCAGAAGACAGCGTTGAATACTCTGAAACTGGAGTTGTAATGGTTTTGAACTCCCAAATCAATACTGCATCCTCTTCAAGAGCAAGAAGATAGTACTCTTAGTAGCTAAGCATTCTCTCCAGTCCCTAATTAATACTTTCTAACACTAACTCATGCCAGAGAAGTCTTTACTCTCTGGGATAGTCTAACATGAGATTGGTGCTATAAGAGTATGGTCCTCTATTAAGGGAAAAGCCCTGCCTAGGCAGTTCTGCTGAGTGAGTTACCAAACAGAACAGACTGGAGGGTGAGAACTATTCAATAGATACATTTTTAGGCTATTATACAAGCAGACTCATTTTAAAAGAAACTCTGGAAATGAGAGGGGAGACTACACTCAAATGGTTAATATAGATCATACCTCTGACCATAGCTATCAAGCCCACTAACTGGCCCAATGAAGAAAAACAAGCAGACACATGATTCGTTTCCATGTAGATTGCATGTCACAGCTGAAGACTAAAACTGTATTTCCGGAGCATCCAACACAGTTGGGTGGTCAGTAGCTAGAAATGGTTGGTGAGGCTCAAGTGTAAGCAATGCTTTATATGCATTATCAAGGGAATCATAACACGACATTCCATTCTATTTACTCATCCAGTTTCAGCCCAACAGCCAAAAGTGATGGGACTGTTATCTAAACTTAAACTTCCTGGCGCCGGCTTGCATGGTGTTATGCTTTTTTATTTTTTTTAAATGACCCTTTTAGGAAAGTTACTACTGTGTAAAGAAAGGAGAGGGAACTGCAGAAGAGAAAGAAGGAAATTGAGCCATAGCACAGAAATTGCTCAGCTACCATTATGGGAATACACTCAGCCTATGTGTTCAAGGAAATGTGAACTTACAGCTAAAATCTACCATATGTGCAGACATATTGGGATAGTTTTTGAATTGTGCCTTTATACAAAGCTGTATGCAACAATGATCTTCACAAAAAGACCTAACCAGAGGACCTTTTCTAGGACTGAGAGATTCTGCCTTGAAGGAAGATAGAGCTAGAAAGAGTTGCCCCTCCGTCGCTCAAATTGCTTTTATACAAAACACAAGCCTGGGCCATGCCCTGCTACCTTACAAAGAGCAGAAGATTGAAGTCGAGCTGGAATGCTCTAAAACGTATTGAAGTCCTTTGTTTCCCACATGCTAAACATGAAAATAGATGAAAGGGACCTTAAGGTCTAGACTTTAAGGCAAAGACAAAAATCTATCCATGATTGGCCAAGATTTCCAGCAAAGAATCAGACTTTTAACATACTGAAGTTGAATTAGAAGGATGAATAGAGTTGCTATCTTTAAAAAAAAAATAACATTTGCATCCAATTTTTCAAGACATTAATTTCTAAACAGGAGATGAAAGGAGAAGAAATCAAAATGCTTAATAACATTTCCAACTTCTTAAGGGCTGGAAGGAACTCAGAACCTTTGGAAAAAGCGGGTTGAAAAATTATTTTCAGACCAGTTTTCACTATTGAGGAGGATGGAACATTTATCAAATAACTTTTAGCTTCAATTTTCACAAAGGCTAGCTTGATGATGGGGTGGATAATAAAATTGAAGATTTATGTTGCATAAACTGCTGCAGTAAATCCTCGTTACACTAAAACACGGGAGATAAATAAAGGAAAAAAAAGTCTGACCGTATTAACTGACTTTGTATTACTAAAATCTTTATCAGGAAGAGTAGAGCTTGCTGGTTAGCTGGGGAAATCAAGCGGTGGTTGTTTCTCATGAAATAATAAGAGATTCTCTGAAAGAGGGGTGTGACTGAGGAGATATGGGAAGCAGCCAGGACTTGACGTTTGCTGAGAGATAGATAGGCCGGGTAATGCGTTAGATAATTTTGAATGGATTTTCTCAGTGCAACAGCGTGTATTTGTAGACACCAGTGTGTCTGGTATAATTTCAGTTTTGGTTCCCAGTGCTTCCATTGTACATTTGTAGTTGGGAGTAGCATAAAAATTGTTAATTTTTCTTTCTCTACAAAGAGAAATCCATTTAAACCTTCAGAACAAAAGATCTTTGTTCTCAACTCTAGAGTAGTTACAAAATGACTTCCGCACAAATTCTCATGGTACTTCTGGGGTAGAGCATGTAAAGTCCTTGTGTTCCACACTCAACACACCCACCAACAAACACAACACACAACACACACATATGCACACACATGCACATACATGCACACACACAAACACACACACAGTATTATGTATATTATGCAGAACTTTACAGTCTAGTTAAATAATTTTATCTTTTAAAAAGGTGACACAGTGAGAGCCAGCTAGATATATAGCTAGTCAGAAACAAAGAATAACTGAAAAAATATTGCCCTTGCTCTTAATGTTGAGTATACATAAGTAGTGGAGAAACAATATACTAAAGGTTTCCTACTAGAGTGTATTTTGGGGACAGAAACAAAAATACAACATTAAGATTTCCAAAACTACTTCTAAGTAAAGACTATATAGAGTGTTCCAGGCTAGAGTGTAAGGCTACCCTGAGTCAATCCAGGAGCTAACAATCAAGTAAAAGTGAGATGCAACCAAATTTATAGACTGATAACAGTATTCTTTAAAAGCTTTATTTGAAAACAATTAAATAATTAGAATGTAAAAGTTGCACTATTCAATGCAAATATTTTGATGAATTTTGACATATGATTACACCTGCTAAAACTTGACTATAATAAGGTATTAAATTCCTTGTTTTCTTGTGTGCTTTCTCTCTGTCTATCTCTCTGTCTCTCTTTCTCTCTCTCTCTTTGTGTGTGTGTGTGTGTGTGTGTGTGTGTGTCTGTGTGTGTGTAGTGTGTGTAGTGTGTATGCACTTAATATTAGATCTAACATTTAAACCTCTCAGAATGTACATTATAGGAATGATGCTATAACCAATTCTCTAGCATTTCTTTTTCTTACAAAACTGAAAAATTTCCAAATATCAAACTTAAAGTCATGACACCATATATATTTCTCTCTAATGAAAATTTCTTGAAAATGCTAAATGCTCCAAAACCATGAAAATGTGCTTATATAGGAAACTGGACTTTTTTCTCTAAGAAGAATAACTGACATAGCTACATTTGGAGAGAGACATTCATAACCAACAGTTTTGATGTATTGCTTGTGGACCCTTGACTGTATAGTAACCAATAGAGGAGAGTTCTGTGAGAGGCTAGCCATTTCTCAGAATCTTGGTTGGGTCTTAAGCACTGAGCCATATTATACTGTCTAGATTTGTTCTTTAAATTAACATCCCATTATCATGTTTTCTGGCAGAAACTGTACAGATTGCAAATGGAATTGGACTTGGATTTCAACAAGAAATTAAAACATTGGCAGTTCAGACACTAAGTACTAATATCTGGTGTTCATAGCTCAGTGTAATATGAATCATTTTAAACCTAGAAGACAGAGAAAGGTGGGGAGTCCGTTGCTTTTTGAGTTCATTTGAATGGAAGTCACACAAAAGCACAGACTTTGGTACAATGGTAATATTCAATCATGACAGAGAATTCTGTATTTGCAGTTTCTAATTGTTCCCATAGCTTTATGAAGATTTGCTCAAACTGGGCTCTGTTAAGACTTTTACACCTCCAATTCATGACAGGTGTGTAGACCTCCTAGACCAGTTTCCTTGAAAAATTCAATGTAAATGCAATGCAGCCCACAAGACAAAACTGAATGCTTATTCTGAAAATTATCAATGACCACATTCTAAGATTTCTTAAGTTTTCTTTTGGAACTACAGAATTGCTGGTCCCCTAGGTACATGATTGCTCTGGTTAGTAGATCATACAGCACTGCATCCAAGACATCACAAACTCAAGTGGCTATTCATCTCATTACTTTTTAGGGCACTCAGAAAAAAAAAAAAAAAACTGAATGGAAGTCACCTATCTAGCTAACTTAGGTGGCCTCTCTTGGCTTCCATAGCTACTTCCTGAATGGAATTTAAAGCAAATGAGTTAGTAATCATTGTAGGCAAGCTGTGCTCAAGCCTATAAAAGTAGTTTTATTTTTAAATGCATCATGGCACATGAAAGAAAACCTTTAGGACGGGAAGAAGCAAATCAATTACAAAAATCTTCCTGTGGTTAAAGTCATTACACAGCGCCACTGTGTTTTCAAAACAGTTCAAAATCTTTAGCATGAGTTACAAGACTCCAAAACCTTCCTGTCACTGAGATCTATTGGCTGATTTCTGGTCCATCTTACCCTAGTGTTAGTGTTAAATCACTAAAGGTTCCAAGTATAATGAACTATTTTCCAGAGATACTACCTAGGCACAGCCTCAACCTTGAATAGCAATGTTCAATGAAAGTATAGTCCAGTGTAAATAGTAGAAAAATTTCTAAGATCCACATTAACATAAAAAGAAATAAAAAATAATACTAATAAAACATACTATTTATCTCAAAATCGCTAAAATGTATGACTCATGATAGCTGCAAAAGCACTTGGAACTTTCCCACTGTTTTTCGTACTAAGTTTTCAAAATCCAATCACATAGTCCAACTTAATTCCATGTGACTCATTTAGGGTGCCATACTTGACATGCTAATTGTCAAAAAAAAAAAAAAAAAAAAAAAACCAAAAACAAAAAACAAAAAACCTTTGCCCTTCCCACCTTCAAAATTTTGATCACTTTTAATTTCCCCAAGTTTGTTCTTTCTCACCCACAAATCTGATGACCACGTTTAACCATGTACCTTAGATGAATCCTCTGTCATGCCACTAATCACATCTTATTTCCAGCTTATACAACTTTATCTGCCAACTGATTTTAAGCTCTTTAGATTCAGGTACCAAGTCTTACCTAAATTTACATCTCAAGCACCTGGAGTTACTTGTCACAAGACTTCATGTGTGTTCAACAGAAACCTATAAATCACTGTGTCAGTGAACAGTTTCTGTTCCCTAGGTCTTTTTCAAATGTCTTTTCAAATCTAAATAAATATCAATGCTCAAAAATCTCACCAGGGCCTAGTATTTAATGCATAATGTTTTCATATAGCCAAATTGACATTTGGATTACTCCAAGTCCTCATTCAAAGGGTACTTACTGATAGACTGTCTTGGTCAGAGAATTAAATCAACATTTGAGAGACAAAGTGAAGTGAGGGAGAGTTTAAGAATGCTTTTGTGTCATCAGGACTAATGGCAAATTATGAGATGGTTTTAGAGACATTTAAGACAGCAAAAGCTGTTTGTCTCCCCTCCATTATTCTAATTAAGTATCTAGACTTAAATTATTTTGGTAGGCACAAAATAAATACATGCCATTTATCTACATATTTTTGATTAAAACATTCATCTGTCTTTGATTAGAACTGCACTGTATTTTGCCCAAATGAGCAAATACCCCATATTTAAGGGAAAAAAATATCAAGAACTTTATATGATATGAATTTCCAAACAGTAAATGCAATGAATTGGCAAGCACTGTCAATGCATGGTCTCTCAATGTGGTTCTCTTTTGTAATGAGAAACTGCACTGTATGCTGTGGAAAGCTTTGTAAACTATGCAGCACTCATAATGTGAGTTATGATAATTGTTGGATAAGGCATTAATTAAATACAGCGGTATTAGAAAAGTTGAGACGTTCATTTTCATTAGTCTTCCTAAGTGTGAACTAATGACACACTGGCAAATCTTAGCATCACAGCTTATTTGAAAGTCAAGAAAAAAATGAGGTAAAGTGTTATAATTTGCAGAATGTCTTTGATTCTGTTCTTGGGAGATCTGGAATTAAATGGCAGCCAACACCCAGACCTTCATTATTTCTTGATTCTGTTGCTTTCAATGTTCATGATTACTAAACCTTCCATTTAACCTTTCTTCTCTAGTTGGTGACTATCAGCTAAGACTTGATTTGACACCATCAGTGAATTTATCAAATTTTTATATTACTGATTTTTTTTTTTTTTGTATTACGGGAACTCAGCTTTAATGGCTAGAGTTTATTTCTTTAAAGCTTGGTTAGATTATAAGCAAAATATGTCAAATGCTGCCTTGCATTGCAGTGATTTGGAGTAGCTACCACAGACAGGCAGCAGGTGCAATGAACCAAAACAGTGCCATATCTCATCGATTAGCCACAGCTCCCAGGAGCACTATGTTGGGAAAGACCCTAAGGCTCTGTGGGACCTTAGACGGACAGAGTTATGTGATTGATTAAGAATGTTTGCCATGGGCATGTGCTGGAGTTTGACCACCTGAGTGCCATAGTTTTTGCCATCCACAGTCCATGATGGTTAGTAGTAGCAAGAGAAATCTGGGTCCAGACTGCATATTAACAGCTAGTAAAGGACAACATTGGATTTTAGGGAATAAATAGGTTCAGCATAACCTGTATCTTCACTCATGAGCATCAATCAGCATTGCCCACATGGTAGGTGACTGTATCAACTCACCCTCTAGTCAGATGCTGGCCATCAGATGTGAGAAATGCTGACTTTCTTAGCCAGACTTCCTCTAGGACTATAAATGGGATATAGAAACTCCTGATGCTCTACTCAAAGGAAGAGGCATCAGGAAGCAACTCAAAACAAACAAACAAACAAACAAACAAACCATGTTTTCCAACTCCTACCAAACCAAAGATACCTTTTCTTTCTCCATTTTTTTTTTTTTCAAAACAAAACTTGGGAAAGTTAACGAACTTCATGACTCAACTATAATGAGAAATAGTAATACTGACACCATTTTTTTTTTCCAAATAAGAGGGTCTTAAGACTCTTCAAAGCCAAAAAGTCAAATGTTTTCCATGTGAAAAAAGCATTAACTTTTAATTATTGTTTAATCTTTTAAAAAAAAAAATTCACAGAGGAAAAGAAAAGAGAACGAATTCACTCCATGCTGCTTACAATTGCTTTCTGCTTCTGCCTCTCTCTCTGCTTGGCCCTTTCGGACTCCCGCTTCTCATACTCTCTGCGGTATTCATCCCTCTTCAGCCTTTCGTGCTCATATGCTTCATAGCTGTCATACCTGGGAAATACAACTTCATCATTAAGTCCACCATCTCCATGCATGAAAAAATACATAAGCATTTGGGAAGGGGGAAAAAGAGTTTAGGGTATTGTCCTGCCTTCTAAGGGAAGGATGGGGAGCAGGAAGAGAAGGACAGGCCTCATTACCTGGGCCTACGGCTGTAGGGTGGTGACCTTGAACGTGATCTCACATACAAGGGAGAATTGCGGTGTGTGCGGTGTCTGTAGTGGCTTGATTCATAGTAGTAACAGGATCTGGGAGAGAGGAGAAAACCAAAAGGACATTTGCAACTGCCACTTAGCGCAAGTTTACCGGGACCACTGAGCATCATTGGATTGCCTTCTTTCCTAGCAAGATCTTCCAATGACAGCTTGCGGTCAGATAGTCAGCCTGGAGACCAAGAAGTGATCAACATCTTTTCCAAATCTGTTACGGATATTAGCATAGCTCAAAGGAAGGATACGCTGTCAGATTTATCATTCATGGGCCTCAACACTCCGGGCATAGGGCTGCTTTTCAGGTAGTAGAACAAAAGTTATACAAACAAGTTTCTTTCAAGTGGCTCTATGTGTTCTGACTGGCCAAGGTAAAGTCCTCAGAGCTGTGTGTGTGAGAGAAAATGGAGGGGAGAGGCATATACAACCCTCAGTTTGTTACTTGAGAGTCTCCGGAAGAGCAACCCGAGGCTGGATATTTTTACGACTTCTTGGGGAAGACTTTAGCACTGGGAGGAGTTTTGATAGCCTTACCTTGAAGAGGATCTACTGCCTGGGGACCTTGATCTTGACCTGGAATATGGTGATCGGGAACATGACCTGTGTCGAGAAAAGGATCTTGAACGAGAACGCATCCTTTGGGGTCTTTGAGAAAATAAGGATTTCGGCGGTGACACTGAATCTCGACACGGAGAGTTAAAGGAAGAGCAAGAAGGCGACACATCGAACAATGAATAGGACTGCGTGCCATCCCAAGGGTAGCTCAGTTTATCACTTTCATCTTCACTGTCATCGAATAGGCCATCCATGGCTAGTCCTGAATTTATAAACACAGGTAGTTTGGAGAATTGTTCATTACTGAAGTCGCCATCCCTTAGTTCACTGGTCTTGTCTGATTTGTCGTCAAAAACAGCTTGACTGGGATGACCGAAGTGCTTGTTCAGCTCAGCTCGGATTTCCTGGTCTTGGAGCTGTTTTCTGGTGCTACAAGGAGAGACCTGCTTGCTGGCCTCCAAAGTCTCTCTCAGGTAGCACTGGCCTGAATCTGTGGAAGAACAGATGTGCCCCTGACAGTCACAGGAGGCATCTTTGAAGTCTAGTTGTCTAGAGTCTTGGAGCTCCTGTGATATGTTAATGAGTATATCCGTTTTGGAATTGAGTGACTGACAGTAGTCATGGTCACCAAACAGTCGTAGACTGGGCCGTTTAGTCTTCCTTTCCTCGTGTCCTCGGCTGAGCACTGAGGACTTGCTGAGTTGTGCGTACAACTCGGATTGCTCAGGCCCTTTCTTGGTGGAGTGACTGCCTTGGGTACCAGAACACTCACTGTACCGGGCCCTCTTTGTTGGCGGTGGCACCACGGTCTTGCAAGAGGGCTTCAGCTTTGGCGAAGCCTTGAAAGGGTTATCTTGGTTGGCTTTATGAGGAGGAGTCGTGGGAGGAGTTAGGCCTATGACAAAAGAGAAACAAAAAGAAATGAAGGATAAAAAAAAGAAAGAACAGAGATGGAGATAATGTTCTTCAAGGATGAACATACTTCCTAACTTTTCTTAGATTTCAGACCATAGTTAAAACCAAGTGAGAAAGAAGGAAACTAAACCCATGACAAGGCCTGAAAAATGGACTCTTCTCCTAGGCCTCTGTCAGCCAGCAAAGATGGATAGACAGTGGCAGGCAGCTACGAAGGCTGTGATATTTTGTAGATCAAACATCTATGCTAACAAATCCTGCTGCCTAGAAAACAGGAATGTGTCGCTGCCAGTTGACTCAGAAGCAGGCATCTCCAACACTGGAGTTTTTTATGGGTGTTGCTGGGGTCACTTAAAGGGAATTGATGTGTTGGGACCCGAGAATCATGAAACAGCCTTGGTGGCATTTGTCTGCAAAGAATGCTGCAAGGAAAAAAAAAAGTGATTCAAGGCTCTTTGAACAATCAAGAATACCTGTGGGGCAATATTGAAAATAAATATAAAAAAAAAAGAATAACAACAGCAACTTTTATTCATGGTGGAAATTATACACACAGACATCTTTGAAATAAGTTCAGCAAAATCGGATGGCCCCACTGAACACAGGGATCCAGAGCCCCTCCACAACTTGAAGGCAATGAGTCTTTGTCTCCACAGTTCATTAACTTAGTAAACCATGGCTAATGTAGGTATAATACATTCTTGTAAGCATAACTAATACATTCTGTCTAAAATATGGTTCTGCAACAGAAAGCTAAGTGCAAAGTAGCTCTAAATATCATCGTACCAGGAGACCATTTTATTTAGAGCACATCGTCACTGGGGTGATAAGATATAAGGACTGAAACGAATCCAAGTTTCAGCAGCTAATTACATAAGGAACAAATAAAGGAAGACTGGGATGCCTATGGGTTGGTGCCTTGTCTGCCTTACTACAGAAAATTCTAAAGGGTAGGATATTCTGAGACATAGTAGTTACCTCTAAGACTCACCCATGAATAAACTCTATTCATCTCATGCCCAGGAAGAACCATTGTGAAGCTCCACTGTCCAAGGAACTTTGAAGGAGGGCAGGCTACAGTTAAAATAGCTTTATTCTTACAAAGAAACACTTTAGTTTACAATAGATTTTATACATAGGAGAATGGGTGAATGCTATTCAGAAAAAAATACTTCAAACCAGTTAACAAGCCTGGGGTGACAATGTAAGGCAACTGTGCATTTCAAGGGGGAAAAAGTTCCCACTTGCTGGGAAAGAATATAAATATGTCAAGAACCAAGTAGGTCACAGAGAGCCACATGAAATTTTGTTATAAAATATACATTTTGTCTTGTTCTCCTACTTGATGATAAAGATGTGGAAGTAATTAATATTTGCTCTTTAAAAAGATTTTGTACCAATCTTTGGTGTTTTAGCTTGTTGAGCTAATACTTATCTCAGTGGAGAAAGGCAGAGAACATTCAGAAACACAATACCAGCATCCATGTTCTTCCTTTGGGCACCCATGAGTTGCAAAGGAGCTGGCCTTGCCCATGTGCTCACTCTTTGCTTCAGCAGAGAAGTAGGTAACCTTTTACCAGCATGAAACTTCTGTGCCATTGAGGTAAATGGGTTTGTTTGTTTTTTTTTTTTTGTACCCTTCTCCATTAGAGATGAGCAAGACTTGTTTCCAGACTACGCAGTTTCTATTCCTTTTGTTTATACTTGGTATTGCTCTGTTCTTGTGCTGAGATTTCTACCACAGGTTATCTTTGGTGAACAAGGCAACACATTTTAAAATGCTCAAAATAGGAGATGTCAGTTCTTGAACACTCCCCGTTGGAGCCAAAGACGCTCATAAACTGATGATGAGGGACTGGAGAGAGGACTCAACTGTATAGTTCCTATTGCAAACATAAGTACTCTCCCCTCCCCTTAAATACTCAGCAGCCATGTCAAAAGTCTGGTGGGGCAGAATATAATCTAAGTGATGGGCGTTAGAGACGAATGAATTCCTGAAGCTCATTGGCTAGAAAGCCTCGCCATATCCATGAGATCAAGTTCAGTGAGAGACTTTGTCTCAAAATGAATAAATAAATAAAAGTGAAGAGCAACAGAATAAAGCCATCTCATTCTAAAACCTGACTTCACACCCACCTATACAATGTGTACCACACACGCACATGCCAACATCAACAACTCCAGACATACATACCACATCACACACAGATACATACATATACACACATACACACTAATGATGAGCAAGCTGAATACGTGTTTATAAGTGCCACCAAACAAAACAGAGAGAGAGACGAGAGAGAGAGAGAGAGAGAGAGAGAGAGAGAGAGAGAGGAAAAAGTGACCCTTGACCCCAGAGTGAGTGAATGCCTTTCAACACCAGGATTAACCTGCATAAATCTGTTTATCTCATTCAGTTTAGGGTAAGGTTTACTTTTCTAATGACTCCTGTTGGGGTGGGTGACTCATGTCCTGTGTGCTTCATGTCGCTGAATCTCTTTGTCTTTTGCTGTTGCTGTTTTTAACAAGAAACATGTCACTTTCTCCCCAGGGGTTGTGCATACTTTGTAGGATGCTGTGTGGACTTAATTGTCTTACAGGTTATCTTGCTCATTTTCATTTTTTTTCTTTTTCAGTTTCTCTCTGAATAGTTAGTCTCAGGTGTCAGTGGCCTAAGAATCACTTAGGAGGCTGGTTACACATATTTAATGAGATGGCTCCCAGACCACATACTGAGAGCCAAGGTCTTTGAACATCTGGATAGCACGTGGCCTTTACTCCAAATATCTATGTTTTGACTGACAGTCCAGATGTATAAAAAGAAACCCTGAACTTCAGAAATGCCAAATTAGGCCACTATAAAAGAGAGACTAGCTCTAAAAATACCTTGTCTATCTAGGGATTTTAAATATAGAAATTCTTTTACTCTTGAACATTCGAAACCCTTGTCCCAATATCTAAGCTAATTATTGCTTAAATAAATGGTTTTCCAATTGTTCTTGGATGTCCTGATCCTGTGATTGTACTTCATTTCTGTTAAAGACTAGCTTTTTGTGATGTTCCCAGAGAAGAACCTCTTACCAATGAATAGACATCTATAAGGCACCTACTATGTGCTGGATGTTACACAGGTTGCTGGCACTTTAAAGATTCTACTCCCCAGGGACATCACAGTTTCTTTTAATAAAGAGGCCATTTTTTTCCAATTTTGAAATAATTATGTTTTGTTGAAGATATGCTTAAAATGGATGGAAGTGCTCTGGGGAAAGCCAACTGTGTGCTGTGGGTGGAACTCCAAGGCTATAGAGTTCTACCCAAATCACCTGCTAAATCAAATTCTACTTGCTCATCAGACCGAAACAGTTCACTGTTGGTGCATGGGAGAGTAGGGGCAAGATCTTAGATAATTCGCTATTTTCTTTATATTCTTTACCAAAACTCCCATAATCAGAGACTATCTTTACATGAGATTGAGAAATTCATGGATGACAGACTTTGTATCACTTGGTGCTTAATTGAAAAATCTATTTCCAGATAGAGTCAAGACCTAAGGCAAACTAAAGTAAAACAAAAGCACAAAGAACATGGTTTTTTTTTTTTTTTATTATTTCTTTTAGTGTTGTATCAAAGTTTTAAGCATTGCTGACGGGACAGGTTACCCCTCTTGGCCCTTGAATCAGCTATATTTCTCTAACCTGACTTGCTCTGCCCACAGTTTCTTTCCCTGTGGTTCAGGGGAGGTCAACATTCAATTCCTTAATGCTCAATTCCTTTCTCATCTTTCCACTAATGGCTGGACTCTCAATTTCATGCCACAAGCCTAAATCAACAGTGCTAATGCCTCCCATAACCTCTGGCTCCTTTCCTGTGTGTTGATTTTTCTGGGGAATGTGTACATTTTAGTGTTGACAGTACAAGGTATATTCCATGCTCTCTCTTGAACTTAGCAGGTTTTGACAGATTTATGTGAGGACAGATGGCCATTACAGGCTGAAGGCTGACAAGAGGCAGTTCAGAGCATTGTTAAGACACTTGCACAAACTCTCAGCAGTACAGCTCCGTGCAGAATGTAATTCAGACTATAGCTTTTTTATTGCTGCCTATTTTCTTTTGTCAAAAGAGCCTGCTGTGCAGAGCAACAAATGGCTGCTATTACCCAGAATGTAATGGGTGTCAGACAAATCACGTAACACAAACAATCAAGAGTATGTAGGTCATATTTCAACAGAGCACAACCTTAGCAATATTTATGATTACTGCATTGAAATGTGCTCTATAATAAACAAGTACCTCTACATCACTCACACTCCCTCACACGTCTGCACAGCCGATCTGGGAGAAGTGGCACACACTCTACAAGTCATCGCTTTAAACAGCCCTTTTATTTAAAGAAAAAAGTCAGAGACAAGTTTT
The DNA here is from genome assembly GCA_021653895.1 of Mastomys natalensis. NCBI lineage: Eukaryota > Metazoa > Chordata > Mammalia > Rodentia > Muridae > Mastomys > Mastomys natalensis. Next base: position 62,483 of record JAJTUV010000002.1, on the reverse strand, counting down.
GTTTAGATTTGTTTTGTTTTGTTTTTCATTATGTGCCACGAAGTGATTTTCTTTGAGAAGCTTTCCTTGGAGTTTGTTTGTTTCATTGAATGACTCTAATAAATGGTGAAGCCTCTAACCTGCTTCTTGAGCACTCGTATCTACCTATATTTTTTTCAGGACTTTATTCTCTCTCTCTCTCTCTCTCTCTCTCTCTCTCTCTCTCTCTCTTTCTGTGTGTGTATGTGTGTGTGTGTATGTGTGTGTGTGTATGTGTGTGTGTGTGTATGTGTGTGTGTGTACACAGTTTATAATCTGTCTCAGAATCTCCTGCTAACTCTGAAGTTTTTTTCCAAGTTAATTTAGCAGGTTTAGCAGGACTTTGCTTTGGCTGTGTGACAACTTAGGGTTTGAAGGGAAAAATCCCCAGTAAGGGATTGGTTAAGTTAGCTTAGAAGTTGACCAAAACAAGAAGGCAGGGCAAAGACAAGCAGTCTTGTCTTTCTCCTGTACTCCAGAGCTTCAGAACTTGGAGTACATGTCAAGAGAGCGTCGAGATGGTTAATACAGTGGGACAGTAGCTACTGTTACAGTAGGTGCTAAATTATTTGGCTGATCTTGGTTCCTATAATGTCCTCTGTCCTTTGCACAATCCCTAAGAGTCACTCATGCAGCACAAAATCCATCCACTAAAGTGTTAACACTTGGCACAGTAAGGTCTCCTATGCATTGCTCTAGCTCTCTCTAGCTGGCATCCATCCACACTGACTAGGAATTCCCTGCCTGATGTCATGAATTGTTTTGCATATCATGCCTAATCATTAGGAATGCAACTGAGTTAGCAGAACATCTTCAAGACTTTCTTAAAAAAAAAAAAAAAAAAAAAAAAAAAACAAAAATCAAAACCACCTAATCCCACAGTTTTCACTTGTAGAATTCCAAGTGGAAGTTCTTATTGATTGTCCCTTAATAATTGTCCCATAGATCTGGTGCTGGGAACCTGTAATCATAGTTATCTATACTAAAGCCCAAGACTGATGTGAGGTTGGAAGTTCCTTTGTTATCTTTGGCTAAAATAGGCAATGGGATGCTATCATTTCCGGCAAAGTAAACAGAAGAAGAAAGTGTGAGCATTACAGACTTCTGACTGAGATGAATGAGGCTGAAAATAGAGGATAAAGGATAGCATTCCTGACAGTCAGACTCACCAACCTCTACATTGGGCTCTAAGGAAAATTTGCTGTGTCTCTCTTCCATCAATACTTCCTAAATAGGAATGGATCAAAAATTCTTCCAAATTCAGTTTGTACTTTTCTTTTTTAAAAATTATATTTATTTTTATTATTGCTGTTGTTGATGGTCTTATTAATTTATGTATGCGTATGGTAGCTAATGGGTGTGTTCATTTGAGTGCATGTACATGCACAAGTGTGTGTGTGTGTGTGTGTGTGTGTGTGTGTGTGTGTTATTTGTGTGCTTCAGATTATGCAGGTCAGAGAACAAGCCACAGAAGTTGGTTTGCTCCTTCTACCATGGGCAATCAAATTCAGGTTGTCAAGCTTAGTAACAAGTGAGTTAACCATTGAACCAACTCATTGGTTCACCTTCCAGTTTTTTAAAGCTGTTTTTGTATTTTCCTGGAAAACTACTGGCTACTTTTGAAAGTTTGCATTTCGATATTTTTCTCAAAGCACCTCAAATGCAGAAGAAATAGCTACCAGAAGGACAAGCTGCATGGAGACTAACCAATGTTTCTTTTAGAAAAATAAAGATTCTTCTCTTAAATGAGAAATTTAAAACAGAAGAAATTAGAAATTAATTGGTTCATATGTACTTGTTTTAATCACAAGTTCACTAAAGTGCACTTTGAATGAATGATTAGTTATTTCAACCAAGGGAAAATACTGAGTTAAAAATAAATGACATCATAAAATGCAGATGGAGGACCCAGCCTCAAATAAGGCATCTATAACAGGACTGCTGGGTTTCCCATCCATGGATTCTTCCTAAATAGGAATGGATTAAACAACCTTCCAAAATCAGCGTGTTCTTTCCTTTTCTAAAAATTACATTAATTGATATTGTTGTCTTTTTGTTGTTATTTATTTATGCATGTGTGTGGTAGCACATGAGTGTGTGCATATGGGATCATCACAGAAGAAGGGGCACAAAGATTATAAGAACCTGAAGACCAGGATGACTTTTCTGGGATAGTAGCTTCTTGATATGGCATGGATGAAGCCATAAACTCAAACAATATGGTTGCCTGCACAAGACCTGAATAGATTACACCAGTCACCCTGGACAGTGAAGTTTCACAAGATGCCACCTATAATAAAGGGAACTGCAGGCAGTGAATGGCTGCTGAGCGAAGTTGGTGCGGTTGTTCTTTTTCTTCTTCTTTATTTTTCAGGGATGAGAACTGAACCCTAAGTGGTCAACCCTAAATAAAAACAACACTAGTTCACTGTGTGTGTGTGTGTGTGTGTGTGTGTGTGTGGTTTATATAACAAAAACAATTATAGAGAAAGAAGAAATTAATTTGAGATGGGTGGGGTTGGAAATGATGCAAATACATTATCCTTATTTATTTTCATAACAAATAATATAATAACAAACCAAATTAACCACATGTCCACACTATTTAAAATAATGTAACCAAAGATGTGTGAATAGAAGGAAATATGGGCAGAACCCAGGGGTCCAAAAGTGATAAGGACAGTTGATTATTTTGTTCTGTTCATCTTTTTATCAGTTATAAAGCAGCTCTGTTGCTTTCACAGTGTTTATAGTGATAACCAAAACATGTATGCATGTACATAAAAATTGGATCCAGTTTTTTGGTCCCTAAGAAAGTTCCTTCATGTCTTGTGTTTCAAACCATCACCTTGTTAGGATGACATTGCCTTGCCATTTCCATTTCAGACATAAAATCCTGTTGGTAGTGTCTGAAAAAAATCTCCATATGCAATAGATTTAAATGCCTTCTGCCACAAGAACATTCTCCTTTCTCTCATCTTGCTTTACTAACAACAGCTATTTTGAAACCAAATTAGTTTTTACACCTGTAAAAGAGAAGAGTTTTTTCTTATCAGCCACAATGAGCTAGCTTAGGACAATCACAAGGAAGTCAGAGCAGCTGGCAATACCTAATAAAACAAACTCCCTATCTCATCCCTCCTGCCTCCCAAAGATGCTACAGATGGGGCATCCACATTATTCTGGAGGTCTTAGAATTCTGTTGAGTCTTTACATTTCCACTTAAATGTTTGGGGAAATTCACTACAATTTTTTTTTAGAGTAAAGTAAAAGAAGACACTAGGAGTGTGTACCCAGCAGTTTCATTACTTTCCCTGTCTCAACCAAACAGAATAAGCATGTAGATCAAAGATCAACAAATCAACTGTATGGATGATGTTTCTGCTCCATTCACCTCCTGCTGCATCCGTGGCAGACATCACTAATTGATCATGACATTCCCACTGAGTACAAACTTGGCCTTAGAATCTTTCCCAACACAGTGTCTCTGGCAGCCAATACTAATCAATGGCACTTGGCAAAGGGAAAGAAAACTATTTAACATAACAGATGCCAACTACTATCTTTAAAATCCAGAAAAGAAATCCACAGACAAAGCTGCTTTGAACTCAGGGTTCATCAGGAAGCTGCTGTCAACATATAGCTGTTTCCTAGATAATGGAATGGGCAGAGAAGTCAAAAAGATATTATGCTTCAACTGCTAGTGAAGAATCACCAGAATTGTGGCAGGAGAAGTAGCTGTTGACAGAATCTGAAAGTTAGTTCTGGTGTTCATACCTCCATTTTCTAAATCTTACACCTGTACCCAAAGCAGTATTTTTCCAATGTTTGCTAAAGTAGGAGTGGTTGAATGTGCGCCACATAGCAAACCAGGAAATATCGCATGTGAAATTGCCAAAGTGGCCGCAGTAGAGAGATCCGAAGCAGAGAGATCGGCAATGCTAGAGACAGATGAGACTTGAAAACTTGAGAAGCAAGGTGAGGTGGCCTCACTAAAGGCTCATATGAACTGAGTGCTTACACTATATGCTGGCTGTCATACTCTGTCTCAGTTAGCACTCACAGAGACTCAGTCACTGACTTTTACTTGAGTTTGTCTAACGTCAAAGCCAGGTTTTGTATAACTTCACTAAGATATGCTGTCTTTTTTATCCAATAGTCTACTTTTATTTATTTTTTTACCTCTGCTATTTATAAAGTGTTTAAACTCAAGTTGAACTGCATGCAGTTGCTATTTATTTGTAGGAAGCAAATGGTAAATACTATAAATATTGTATTTCTACTTGTAATTTGTTACTTGGAGTACGAAAGTAGTTTCATTTAGTAGTTATGAACATAACCTTAAAACTGCAGAATGGCCAAGGACACAGAACAGTCATGGCAATCAAGAGGTAGAATGGAAGAGCTGTGGGCTTCTTCATTAGTCCCTTGCTGGTTTCATCAATGATAAACTTACATTGTCATCTGACCATCCTTTGACTCTGCCTTCTTGGAAGAGGTATCACAGGAGTTCTTTAATGACCCCTTGTCTCTTCTGTAGTTCCTGATGCCCAATATTTGCCATTAAACAATGCATTCTAGTGAAATTACTAAGTGGTAATGATGAGCATATCTCTTGAATAGAATCAGTGGATGTCACCAAGAAATCCTTCCTACTACCCAATCTCCTCCTTTATCCCAACTATAATACTTTATCTTCCATGTGTCTTCTCATCTCTTCATCCCAATTCTCTCAATTGTGTAATGCAATCTTGCTTCACCTCAGCTTCCCTACGAAGTTGCTGACATCTTGCTTAGCAAACTAGAAACACCCTTTAGATGCATCTTTTTTAAAGATGCCAAAATATTATATATAGATCAGCTGTTTTCCTTTTAGTACTGCTTACCAATGAACAGTCTTTTCTCAATCAGCTGTTAGAAGATAACTCAAACTAGAACAGTTACTCAATACTTCCTATAACCGACTCTGTTCTCAGCACTAGATATGGAATTACTTTGTGCCTCAGCCTGATTGTTTTCTCACCAAGACTTCACATATTGCCAAGAATGAACAGAGAGAAAAACAATCCTGTTAAATAGGTTTCCACTGTACCAAATATTCTTTCAGTGCTACAAAGAATGAAAGATTTTAATTAATAATATGAAAGTAAAATCCCTGACAAAAATAAATGTACTATATAAAATGCTAAGCATGTCTAGATTTCATAAAATAATTTCCACCTGCCTTTCCATATTGTAGAGTATTAAAATCTCAAACTTGTAAGTAAATTATTTAAAACAAAACGTTCTACAGGGTTGACAACTGCAGTTCAATGACTTTGCTTCTGTGTAATCACCACAAAAGTAAATAAATATATATTAGAGAGATGACTCAGTGATTAAGGGCACTGAATGCTCTTCCAGAAGACTTGGGCTATGTTCCTAGCACCCCATATAGAGGCTCACAATTGCTTGTAATTCCAGTTCAGGCCTGTGCTGGCACTGCATGAATATAGTGCACAGACATACATGTAAGCAAAAACCCATCAAATAAAAATACAAAAGTAAATAAAATCTAAAACAAATTCACAGAAATAAATAAAAGAAGAAAACAAAATAAGTATTTTATTATATAATATCTTTAATGGAATAAACACAAGTTGTGTGATGTGTTCATATTTATAAATTAGAAAGACACCTTTGCATGAAGACTTTCAATATCGACCTGGAAGTAATGATGCATGGATGTCCCCTTGGCACTAGTGGGGCTATAAATAGAAATATCATTTTGGCAAATCAATGTAGCAATGCATGTATCAGAATGTCCTAAGATATTTAAGTGCTTACTTTTGGCATTAACTCCAATTACAAATCTATTTTGAGAAAATCAGATTTAAAAATTTATGCATAAAGATTTTCCCACACTCTATTTCAAAATAGGCACATTATAAAACAACCTGAATATGTAAAATTACACATTTGAGCAAAAATTTCTATTTACCTACTCAAATGACTATTATACATTGCTGCTATATCCTAATAATACACTGTGAGGCATTACAAAAACCAGCTTATATTAAGTGAATATTTAGGCTTTAAAATTATGTAAGGATTCACTGTCATACATAATGATCACAAACGCATGTATATATCTGTAGAAAACAAAGCTATGGATATTTTCATTTTAGAACTATGAAGAATTTCTCAATTGACTTGTATCTGTGACATTTCTAATTAGTTGACATTAATTTCACTCATAATAAATATTTCTTTAACGGAACATCAGGCATTAGTACATAACTAAGGAAATCTATTACCCCTTTCAGAAATAGAGAGACTAACTCCATAAGTTCTGGACACTTGCAATTGACAGATCCTGTTCAGCAGGCATTTTACTAAGATGCACAGTTGTGTATCTTCTCAGACCTGTTACTATCTGTTGGCCCAGTGACTGGCATTAGGTAAATGAACAGTATGTGAGTATGAAAATTTATTCCTATTAAAAGACACAATTAATGTAAATTTCTAGAACAAATACTATCAAATGTGTGTGTGTTATTGCAAAGCACTCACAATATCACAAAAATCCCCCTCCCCCCAAATTCACTCAGATTATTATCCATCAAAAAACATGAAGTAAGAAGTGGAGAACTTTATGATATTACCAGTGTGATTTATGCAGGAAAATTTAATGAATTGCTGGTTAGCACATTGAAACTCAATGCCATGCTTTCTGTCTCCTAACAAAACTGTGATATTTGAATAGATATTTACATCTGTCAAGCAAAAGTAAAATGAAGAATTATGTTTCAACTTTTCAAACAAACTCACTGATTATTTGTCTTTGCTGGTAAAACAAGAAGGTCTCTCATACATATATATGCATGTGAATGACTTTGCTATTAATATAGTAAGTTATAATTAGTTTAAGAGATCAAGATAACAGCTAGAGAGGTGGTTCATCAGCTATGAACATGTACTCTTCCTCCAGAAGACCTGAGATTCATTCTGAACACCCAGTTCAGGTAGCTCCATACCACCTGTAACTTCTGTTCCACTAGGACCTATTGCTCTCTGTTGTACCTTGGGCACCTGCAGTCACACACACAAATCCACACGCATACACATGTAAAAGTAATTTAAAAAACTAAATATAAAATATTATAAAAAGAAACAAAGTTATGTATATGCTTACAAGTGAATGCATGCATGAATGTGTGTGTGTATATATATGTGTATATGTGTTTATGTGCAGCCTACATACATACACTATTTATAAGCCATGAAATTAACTACTCTGCTGCTTGACCAAACCATGCAATCATGCAGTAGACCTTTGATAAGAAGGTAATTTGGCCAACTCATAGTGTGAAATTAAATTTAGCAACAATGACCATGGTGCGTGTAGGCACCACAGTTCTGGTTGAAAGCATCTTGTCTAACTTACTCTTCCATTATCTTTATCAACAATGGCCAGAGCCAAGAACTCTCTGGTTTAGACATCCTAAGACTCACTCTCTATTGGATATTAAGAGCCTCAACCTAAAGTACCATTTGCAACCAACTCAGAAGTGTGTATGGGAACCTTTAGATAGCCAAGGGTTTGTCTTTGCTCCTTTGTCTCCATGTGACACAAGGACTAGACAGAGTTCAAAGGTCTCAAAGGATGAAGACAAGGGCTCTTGGTGGAAAATATACAAGAACATTGTGGCTTGCTGAAAGGTATATTTTCAATTTTCCCCTTTGCTGGAAAGATAAAAATACTTTGCATGTTGTGTGTGTGTGTGTGTGTGTGTGTGTGTGTGTGTGTGTGTACAGACATATTTAAATACATATATATATATATATATATATATATTTGGATGGATAGATGATTGATTGATAGATAGATAGATAGATAGATAGATAGATAGATAGATATGATAGATAGATAGGTGTATATGACAGCATTATGCTGCTAAATGTGGCAAACAGTGAGGAAATATTATACATAAAGTACTGATAGTAAATCCAAATCCAAGCATTGCCTCTGTTTTCCACCTTGCTTCCCTTTTAAACATTATTTAATGTCACTAACTCTTATTTTTCTCCTCTCAAAACTGAAAACAAAACTAAACAAAAATAACCTTACCCCTATCCTCATGAGATCACTGTTGACTTCACTAAAACCATTTAGATGTCAAGCACACTTACTGGATGGGAAATTAAAGATGTTAATTAAGTTGAAAATACGTTGTATAAAATTCTCAAAGAATTTATAAAATATATTGTTACTTTAAATCATAAGAAACTGGAAAAAAGTTCAGCTGTCTGTCTTAACCTAAAGTAGCACTCTTTGAGAGTCCAGACAAAACCATATATGAGAAGGTCTGGGCTCCTTCTGATAGTGAGTCAATGCTATCTCTTTAAAACATTCTCAATTCAAGGCGATTTTTGTTTTTGTTTTTGAAGTAAGCAACTGAAGACATTTGGCAGGTATCTTCTTATCCAGTTCCACTTGTACTCTCTCAGTTGACCCCTCCTAAAACATGGCCTAGCATTGAATATGTATTTCACAGAGAGAAATTCTGACCGAAATGAAAGCTTACCTGCAGTTCCAGAGAGTTCCACACTTAAGGTTCGATCAATAGTCTTGTTCTCAATGGGGAACCCTTGGGGTCACTGGAAGATATGGCACATTTATAAAAACAAACTGAAATGGAGTTGCTGTAGCCAAATGTATTAGAACCCCCTTCCCTTTCTGAAAATGCTAGCATTTCTTAGTACTTACTTTGGTGACTCTGGGGTCAGAGGAAGAGATAAAGTTGTTGGTTTGGCTAAAGGAAAGAAGAAGAAACTAATTATAAAATATTGAGTCTTTTTCAGATCGACTTTCTGTTATGCTTATATAGGAAACAACCAGGCAACTGGAAGAATAAACTAAAGAAACCCCTGAATGTTGGCTAGAAGTCAGACTACAGTCCGTTACACTAAAACAAACTCCAAACAACATTTGAATCAGTGCAATCGCATTAGATAACACATACAAACCAAGAATTTTCCAACAAATGCACCATCTTGTTAAGGACATCAAATTTGCATCATACTATCAAAGAGAAATATTGTTTTCTGGTTTTAATTTGGAATCAGTACACGGTTTGTTTAGTCAAGGAAACAGCAGACTAACTACAAGGTGACAGATCGTTATGAATATTCAGTTGATTTCACTCCTAAAATGTATAGTTTTATATCTAGCTCTGAGAATAGGAAATTTCTATGAGAAGACTAAGGCTCAAGCAATAACTATCCTGAAAATTAGTTGAGGGATGATGACAAATTGTGGCTATTGACCCAGATGGACTTTGTGTTCCCAATCTGATAGACAACGGAAGACATCATAGCTGTCAGTTAAAAGATCAATAGATATTTTTCTAAATCTCACTATTTCATTCCCTCCTTGAATGTCACCCAATCTTACTCCCTTCAGTGTCTTTTTTCTCATCCAAAAATGCATGAGTAAGAATCTTCCCATTCTAATATGTTAACTACTGCTCCATGTCAATCCTGTACTTTGAGTGGGAAGAATATAGATGATGAGAATTATATTATGTATATATATGCTTATCTATGGAGATGTATGCATGTAAGCTTTTGTCCTTTTTCTTTGTTAACTACTTTCCGAAAGTCAAGGGGTAGTTATGTGTGTAATGAAGATCATAGAGTTGAGACAAAAAGGGTCTCTAGAATAGTTTCTTACGTTATGGTTGAATACTCTGAGACACAAAGATGCTAAATGATGCCTACAGAACCATAAAACTGATTCTTGCCAGATTTAGGCACTTCATATTTCCTTCCTCCTATTATCAAAAGGAATTAAATTCAATGCACTTTAAAGTAAGTTAATCAGCCCTAGTAATTAAGGTCCTTTGAAATGTAAAAATATTATTTATGTCCAAATTAGTCTGGAATAAGATACTTTATGTGGAAAAATAGTATTTACATATTTAATTTGTGGATTAGGACTTAGTTTTTAAACAGTTGAATAGTAAGTATATCATCTATCCGATGTGCATCCAGAAATATGAAGCTCACGCTGTCTTCTACAAATTAGGTACATTGATTAATTGGCTTTTACATATATACAGATAGATGAGCTGATTGTACATTAATTTTTGAGTATGCCTAATTTAATCAGCCTTTCAAAAAGAATGAAATTATGAACAAATTTTACTCACTTTTATGGTATTTCTCTAATAGCCAGGATAATTTACACGGGTTCTATAGAAAATACTATCCAATAAGGAACAACGAACCTTTAAATCACACAATAAATGCACATTGAAAAGCAGAAATGGGGATGTAGAAAAGGCACATTAAGTGCTCATATAAATGTTTCAAACATCCAGATAGCTAGGTACAGGGAAGCCTAAAGCAACAGAGGGGGAAAACTGGCCACAAGCATGCTGAATGCCAGCAGAGGCAAATAGGGAATGAAAGACCTGAGCAAAGGTACGATCTGGAAGCTATCCTCAGACTGGAATTGACAATGGATCATACAGACTATCTCATGAGGACCACTGAGTTCATTTATAGGGAATGTCACTGGTGCTATATAAACACTGCATGACCACAAGGTGCTAGGACCCTCAGGTTATCCTTCATGAAGATGCTGTTTTTAAATAGCATCTATGTGCGTGAGTGAATAAATGATACTCAGCACACATTATCAACTAGGTAATTATCATGAGGAACTAAAAAGTACATGACGCCACAGTATAACAAAGAGTAGATCAATGCCCAGTCATAGACATGCCAGCACAGGAAGAAAGTCACCTAACTATTCTCACCAAATGATCTCTGACTGTCCGTGTAATTTCTACTTTCTAATTCTGAATAACTAAACTAATCTTGGAGAGTAAGCACCTATTGGTTATTAATAGCATGCCAGGCTTCATTTCTCCCAGGCTTCTAATAACTATGGCATTTCTTTTTTGTTTGAATCAGCAGGCTTTGTTCTGTGATGAGCCTTTTAGGACTTACCACAGATTTTCACTTAAAAAAAAATATGTATATAGCTGGTCTCTCTCAGAGAATCCATCTTTCAGGAAACTATTTCATTGTTTGATGCCATCGTTTGTAAAAGTTTACAGTAATATTTAATAGTAAGTGAAGTTTAAGAAAGTCTTAAATCCTAAAAGAATGAGAGAGAGAGAAGAGAGAGAGAGAGAGAGAGAGAGAGAGAGAACTTTAAATTATATGCTTATTGGCCAGATTCCTGAGCACAGTTCAAAGAGCCTGAATCTCTCAGTTCAGCTCCAGAAAATGACTAGATGATGGGGTACAGCATCAATGTCATCAACACACGAACAATGGAGAGTACGCTCTGCAGCCAATCCTGGCAGAGAAAGCTGTAAGGGCATTTGGTCCATTTAGTGACATTTAGTTCTCCCAGGTGACAATCAGAGAGGAACAGCAAATTTGACGCATCCAACAAGGAAAGAACAAACAAACAAAAAAATCTAACGGAGAGCTGATTGAAAATATTAAAGGAAAATCCTAAAAGTACTCTAAGATTGAAAGGCAGAGGAATTAAACCCCAAGAAAAAAATAATCTTTATTAAAATCATCATCATCATCGTCATGATCATCATCATCATAAGCATCAGCATATCTGTATGAAATGATCATGCTTCAAACAAGATAGGGACTATTTACTACCCTGAAGCTGTCGTTTAGAGAGCCAGAAACATGAGAGGCATGTTTGTAGCTACTACAGAATATGTCTGCTTTTATGACATGATTCCAGTTAGTAAGCAAAAGCTGGCATATTTTAAAGCAACAAATACTTTCATCAAACTCTATGCTTCCTGGACTTCAACATTTGGAAGGGGAAGAGGTGAGAGAGAAAACTGTATCTCTGCCAAGAGAGATTTTCCCCAAATTACCAAATCTGCCTTGGAAGCATCAGCCTCCTGGCTACATATGGGACTAATAAAGATCAACCCAGATGTTTTGTTTAATCTATGTAATATTTTCTAAATACGAAAGGCAGAGGAAATCAGAAATTTCCAAAATCTTATATGCAAAGTAAAAGTCTGTGAGCATAGCAGGTGGTCTTAAAAAGTAAAACAAGAATGCATTTAATCAGAGAAACTACATAATGCTATTTACTGCTTCTCAAGGTAGATGGAGGAGATCTCCAGTGTCTCATTTTTTTTTTCCACGACTGGAAAGGGAAAATCAAAGAGTCTGTAAAGAATAGGCCAACGATCGCACATAACAGTCAATGATCTCAGTAATCCAGATGTGTATAAACCTCAAAGGTATTGTAATCCCCACGGCCCCACTCCACCCAGCTAACAATCCAGGTGTCTTTAGAGCTCATTTCTCATGCTACCCATCAGCTGAATGGGATATGATCAATCTGTCTCCATGGAATACTTTCACACTTCCTTCCTCCGCTTGCCTCAGACTAACAGAAATGGGATGAAGTGCAGGGTCCCAGCGCTCAAACTTCACCCCTGTGTTCAGCGCCCCTGCTGGCTGCTCTCTGTTGCTGGCCTGGCTTACCTTGAGCATGTTGCGACTGCGATTGTGTATGGGACTTCTTTTTGGAAGCACATTTGTCTCTGCTGCTGTTCCTGTTCTCTGTGGGTTTGGTGTGAGGAGGGTCATCGTTTGTGGTCAGATACTTGAGAAGCTCTGAGCAGGGACGTCTTTGTGGCTTTTGCTGTTGACAAATGCTCTTTGCTTTATTGCTCCATGAATTCTCGGTCTTAAAAACAAGGCGTAAAGAAAGCTAAAATTAGTGACGTGAACCTTATCAGAATGGATATAGGTTTTTCTGAAGAGATGAGATTTTCGGTGAAGTGCTCAGTCTAAGTGTACTGGATCTATGAGCTGTGAATAATTGTTTGCAGAACAAGGAAGAAAATTACATTTAAAATTCCTAAATGTCATTTATGCAGCTTTTTATTTCATTTCCTCTACATCCCGATGTTCCTACTCAGCAACATGTAACTAACAAGACCCTACAGCGCCTTTACTGTGAGTAAAGGAAAAAAAAAAAAAAAAGCTGCTTTAAACCTTAATTTACCGCTGACTGCTGAAGCCCAGTATTCACAACTCTCTTAAGTACCCCTTAACGCTCCGCTTTTGCTCACAGCGAATGGCAAGACAAACATTGTTTAATACAGCCCGCTAACTGAATTATGTCATTGCCAGCCTTTTCTCCAATTAATGGCAGAGACAGATCTTTCACAGTGAATCCCAAACAGTCTTTCTCAGGTTAAACAGCTGGCAAAAACAGCCATCCTGTATCTTAAAATCATCCACAGACCACAGCTACCAGCCTACCAGTAAATTGTGTTGTAGGTTGTAGGGCAGACCACTGCACGTATTAATCAAGTGAGAAAGGAATGGCTCATTCTGATAATCAGAAAAAGCAAGGCATAAGGGAACTCATCCTGGTTTCCCTAAACCCCAGTACAATGTTTGGAAACTCACTTTGTATGTGCTTCCCCTCTAGAGGCAGCTGCCAATCCTAGCTAAATTAATACATACAAACTTTAGGTGTGTTACACAGATTCATGCAACTCCTCCTGCCCCACCCCTACTCTCCCCTGTATTAAAACGCTTGCATGCGCACCTTAACAATGGCAGGGTTTGTTCTGATCCTGTGGGTGTGGTTTGCATGGTTCTGAGTGCTAAGACCGCTGCATTCATTGTAGCTGAGCTGAGTGTTGGCTGGTGCCAGTAAGAGCTTCTTAAGCTAGACACATACCAGGAAAAGGGAAAGCAAGAAAAGTTATACATCTTCTAGGCTTCAAATTAGTAGCTAAAAGTTGAATAGAATTAATTATATTTCTTTTTAACTATTCCACACTTTACCACAAGAATGATAAAGAAAATTAGTTTCATTTAAAAGAACGGATTTTAAGACAACATTACTACCTAGGAAAATACTTTCTCTTCTATTATTTGAAACTTGACATTGTTGTCCTTAATTATTAAATTTTTTTTTTTTTTTTTTTTTTTTTACATAGAATAATGACATAACCATTCCTAAAACAGATTTCCAAGCAATGCCAGATTGCCTGGTCCATCCAAGCTTTTAAGGGCAGAGGTCAAAAAGTAAACTTTCCTCTCTAGGCTTATCAAGCTCACATGATAATCAATGAAAACATTTTCTTAATCATGTTCACAACTGAACATATAAATGTATGGAATTTAAAAAAATGTGGATTAGGGCAGTGGCTATCATTGGAGTGAGAAAGGAAAGAAAGGATTTGTAAATAGAATGCTGTTCAACAGCCAAGTATTTATTGGTTCTGCTTGTTTCTATCTTTGCTTTTGGAGTCGGGAGGCCCCTTATGCAGCCCTAAAAAGACTCAAACTGGGCATGCTTCTCCTTCAGCCTCCTAAGCACCAAGATCATAGGTATGCACTACAATGCCTGGCTTTACCGCTTACTGTTTTATCAACTCAATTTCTTCATTGGTATGAGTCACTTTCAAGAGCTACCCTGCTCTGACATACAGGATGTCTTTGACCCAACAACACTTCCCAATTGAACAAACTGTACAGATGCGAATCCTTATTCAGGAACTAGGAACTAGACTGTAGAGCAAGTGACACATAGACGGCATGGTGAGTGAGGGATAATTTACACATGTAATGTTTTTCCTCAAGAGCAGACATCTTAGACTACAAAGAGGAAACAAGCAGATCTCCATATGTTCATGTAGAGTTCCTTCAGACTTAACGATTTGAGAGAATCAACCTCCAAATAGCATGCCAGAGTGTTTTATTAATGTTAGAACAATGGCATTCAATAATTTATCCAGCATTGCTCTTCCATGAGATTTATGGCAAATGACGAATGGCTATCATAGATGAGAAGACAAACTGTACTCAGAACTAATAAAATTCTGGTCAAGCATTTTGTTGAAAATAAAAGTCACTTCTCATGGCCAAAAAATTTACTCTCCATTGCCTACCACAGATTTCAATAACTTGGGCTGCAGAAAAGCTATTATTTTTCCATCTTCATAAGAAATGCTGAGTGAAAGACTTAACCTATAGGCAGTGCCTGACGTTGCAATACTGTTTTTAGAATCATAGGCAAAGACAGGTAAACATTATTATACAATCTGTTAACAGCAAAGACATGGAAAGAAAAAAAACTAAATATTTCACCCTGCTGGATTGCCTAACAAATCATAGCATCTCCATACCAAAACAAAACAAAACAAAAAACCCAACAGTGTGTGTGTAACCACTAAGAAGTTCTGCATACACTGAAACCATATAAACAAACAACAACAACAGCAAAAACAAAACAAAGCAAAACAAAACAGACATGGCAGGTTGTATTTACATATTTGTACATACATTTACATACATGTGTGTGTGCATAACAATAATAATTTTAAAAAAGAGCTATTAATTTGAGAATGGCGAGCATGGGGAGGGGAAAAAGGATATACTAGAAAGGGCTGGAGGAATGGTCGAAAAATGAGGAAATTAATAAAATTCTATTTTAATTTAAAAAGCATAAAAATTTGACAAATCAAAAAATCCAATGACAATCATCTTAAATTTGAAATTCAAAAATACTGAATAATTTTGATATAAGGCTTTAAAAACCACAGGTAAATGTTTAGTTCTTTTCTTTCTAGACCTGCACTGTAAGCTTTTACCATAAACTTTAATAATCCTAAGACATACAATCACATACATAAGAAGAGTAAAAGATTATTTTTGTAAATAATTTTCATTACACCATGCAAGAAATGTATTATTAAAACTTTTAATAGAGAATTACAGAATGGGCAAATCTGGGAAGGGTTGTGGGTTTGTTTTTTGTTTTTTTTTCACTTTGGTCTGAATTATGAATCCAAACCTGACTGTTCTACACCATAGCCATGCATTGGGCAGCCAGAGGCAAGTCTGACCACTGTTAAACAGTAGGAAGGGTTCTTACTAGAGACGGCTCTTCTGCCTCCTGAGGGGGAGGGGTGCCGTCAGGCATGGAGGAAGGACTGGCCTCGTTGTCAGTGGTCACGTCTCCATCTGTCAGTGCATCAAATGAGGGCAATCCGTCTTCATCCACAGGGAGACTGTCCAGTGTCTCTGTGAGGACCGCTAGCAAATTTGCCTCATTCTCTTCATCTATCTTCTGCAGAAGCAGAAAAAAAAAAAAAAATACAGAAGACATGAGTGAATTGACATGAGGAAGTAGACACCATGATTGATCAGCAGAGACTGAGCAGGTCCGGGTGGGTGAGGAAACTGTATGAGAAATCTTCAGTGGTCACAGAAGAACACAAAAGATGTGTCTTTCTTAAACTCTTAACTCACATTTAGTCTGAATGATAGGATTACCACATACATCTACTGATCTGGTTTGACAATCTGCTAGGTCAATTCTTAATACTGCTGCATAAAATTCTGTTGTATTATAGTCATTTTTATATCCTCAATGCCTTGTATTTCTAACTCAGAAAATCTCAAGCACTGAGAGAATTTAGAGCATCATCAAATCTTCATGTATAGTTTCTAGACATAGTATGCCACTCCAAATATTTAGATAACATTGCACTTAGACACCATCAGAAACCTGAACAGTATATACTAAGTGAATCTACACACTTTTGTGAGTTCAATTATAACCTCTTCACTGCTCACTCTGAAATCATTTATTTCTATCCCTGACATCTCTCCAAACTTAAGTCATAAATCTCTGCCTGTTGGATAGTCTGCCATGTTATAGCTCTCTTATCTCCAAAACCCAAACTTGGGACCTTTCAGAGCAAAACTGCTCTTTCTCTTAACTTTTTTAGCTTGACTATTAATTCTTCAGGTTTATGCTCTGCAATACCTGGGCTCCTTGTATGAAGTTAGTTGCTAAGGAGAAACTTTCCTTTGCAATGTACCTTAACCAGACTCATCTCTTGTCCAGAAGCATAACACAAGCATGAGATGGTTTTTAAGTAGGGGCTTCTGCAATGCATTGTAACTTCTGCATGAACTCGTTTTCATGTATGCCCACACAAAGCTAATCGTGAACTGTGTCTTCCACAGATGTTATTGGATGCCTTAGTCTTTGGGGATAAAATGGGAAGGACTGAAGATAGAAAGAAAAATGAGACTGAACTCTTCCTTCTATGGAAAGAAAATCATCTATGAACAAATTATATGAGATACTATTAGTTTTGGGTCTCTGTACAAAAACTAGAATGTTTGTATCTGATAGTATGACAGTGTGTTCTTGACTATGCATGTAATCAATTAACCTCAGTGCTGGGCACATGGAAGAAATGGTCAATGGTTAGTTGCATAATTCATTGATAGTATTTATTGACACCCACAGAGAAGGTGTACACCACTCTTCTTTCTTTCTTTTAGCATTCTACATTAAATGTCCAAGTTGAGCTGTTTTCAAAGAATTCTTCTTTCTACTTTCTTTTTTTTTTTGTCAAGTTCTGTAAGCTATGACATTAACAATATGGCTAAATTATCCCACACGATTCTATTACAAAATGCACCTAAGTTGCTGACATCTAATGAAGCTGGCGATGCCCATACTTCCTTTCTTAGTAGCACTGAACTCTAGTTAATTGACCTGACAAAATTACAAGAATCACAGAAAAAGACAGCTAATCAGAAAATCAAATTGTATTACTAGAGAAATTAGTCAGGGCCTTATCATTTAGACATTCTATTTTCACAAGAAAAAAAAATGTTTTGCCTTATTACTGATCACTTTCTATCTGGAAGTCAGACCACAGACTTTGCTTTCTTTTGGATTTAAGAGACCCAGAAGAGCCATTTTCTGTGGATGTTAATATTTGCATGTGGCATGTCCCTACTGTCCCTGGATTTGAGACTATAGTCATGTACTTTGGGCACATTACAGTGTGACAAATGGATTGAATCTTAACTTCTAATGAAGAAGACAAATCCAACCAGAACTTCACAGTCCCCTTCAAATGGCACATTTACTTCCATCAACTAAACATTCATCAAAATCTAAAGTATACAATAACAACAAACAAGCAAAAACAAGCAAACAAATAAACAACCCTCAGTTCCCCCAGCTCCCCTGTATCTGTCCATATACTCCCAATAATAAAAACAGTGAAATTTTTTCCTTTTTTTCTGTCTTCTATTATAATCTAGTATCCAAAAATTCTGGTGACTCCATCTTAAGTATCCTTAAATTCTAATTACCATCCCATGGCAAAAAAAAATTGCAAAATCATAAACTTTTCTCAGTAAGATTGTATTTAAATAAAATATTCTATGAATTCTTATCAAAATACTGAAATTTGCATTACTATAAGTGACTGTATTTCTAATAAAATAATCTTCGGAGACATTTCAAATACACATGCAAGCCAAGGTACAAATGCACTTTCATTTAACTGGACACTTTTCATGAATACCTATCCCATTTTCAAAAAGGTTCAGTTTGCTGAATTCAAAAAAGAACTCAAGAAAAACTAAGAATGTTTACAAATAAATGAATAATTTTGTTTACCCTGATTTAAGTTTTATGTTTGGCTTTCCAGTGATACTACAAGCTGCTATTTGCTTTCCATCACAGAATACAATAGCGCCTCAGCTCTATCCCTTGTGTAAATAAACTCTGATAATTCCAATCAAGTCAAAATGACAAAGAACACTTAAATTAACTAGTTTTCACTTATTTCTTTAATAAGCACAAGTGAATGTATACCACACACAGTGGCAGAAATATTGGAGCTTGATAATGTCATAATTAATTTACAAGATCTGATTAAACCACCAACTATTTTAATTCTCCTCTTTCCTGAAAGCTCAATAGGAGGGGAGGGCAAAAGGGAGGCTATAACAGAATATGTGTATGTGTTGCTGAGATGCTTGGGTCAGGGAGGCTACTATTCAACCAGTACATACCATAGTTTTTATACTATGTCAACTAAGAATATGCATTAGGTATGTTTACTATCCCTGTATTCTCCAAGACCATAATGGTTATCCTGAATTTTGGAAGAATGAATGTGATGATCCAAACTTTTTTTTTTAATTAATTATGAGAGCGCCTCTGTGTCAAAAATCAACAAATATTCTTACATGTAAAGTTGAGTGGATGCTGTCCCTCACTGTGGCAATTTCAATTAGTTTTGTGTGAGTTTCCATAGTCATTGTTCCAGAGAAGCAACGGATGTGACAAAGAGGACTCTGTTAAACAATTAATGTCACTTTCCATTATTGCTCTGGTCCCAATTTACAGAGCAAATAAATCAAAGTCGCCACAGATGAAGCACAGTGGCCTATGAACACATGTCTGTTCATAAGTAGCAGAGAACGGCAGTGCATGAGCGAGCCTGATGACATTGCAAGGTGACATAGCCTTGGTCTTTGCCCTGCTCTGCAGTCGCTTGGAATTACAATTTTATAAAATGGAGTGTTTCTTGGCTCTAGCCAAAACAGCGGTTCTCAACCTGTGGATCAAGACCTCGTTGGGGGTCTCATATCAGATATCCTGTATATAGGATATTTACATTTTCTAGCAGTAGCACACTTACTGTTATTAAGTAGCAAGGAAATAATTTCCTGGTTGGGGTCACCGCAAGACGAGGAACAATACTAAATGGCTGCAGCAGTAGGGAGGTTGAGAATCACTGATCTAAAAGATTGAAAAAGTAGAGAATGGAGAAAGAGAGCCCATCAACACTAGTTGTGTGGAGATCACCAACTCCCACTGGATTTCTTGCAGCAGAAGAGACAGGAAAGCCTTGGTTAACCGGCATCTCCATAGTTTCTCTGAAGTTATCAAGGGCATTTCTGGGCAGGGGGCGGGGACTGAGGGGCGGAAGGCGGGAGAAGGGTTCAACCTTGGCATCTCCTTACACGGTACAATTCTGCTGCAATTTTTCTGACCTAAATAAAGGTTTGTGAGTCTGTAAAACTCCACTCTCCAAGGGCTCTCCAGGAAGAAAGGAGGCACAGCAACAAAACCTCACTCCAGGTGTAAAGAATTTCCAGTGACAGATGATACACTGGCTTTTACACTGACAAGCCAAAATCTAGAATCTGCAACAATTCCTAAGCCATGCCTCGTCATTAATAAATAATGGTTTTGAACAGTCAACAGAATCCGGAGGCTCATGGTTGCTCTTTGAGACACCAGTGTCCTGAAATGACTTGTGCACTGAGTGCGACATAATCCAAAAGGCACAGCTGAAGAAGGTAGACCATGTTCCCCTGGGTCCCTACGATCAGCCGAAGATTTAAATCCCAGACTCCAGGACTGAACTGGGATGTCTTGCTTTGTGCACAGTAGCAAAAGGACCTTCCAACTGCTAAAGAAGAAAGACATGGTGGTTGGGCACACAGTGCATTCAGCTCATCCAGCCACATACCCTAGAGAGCAAATAAATCCACCCAATCAAGGAGAAGATGAAGGGCTCGGTTGCTAACCGACACCTGGAGGGAGAAACACAGAGGAAAACCGCATGTGGCATCCCAAAGGTTTCTAAATGCAGCCTATTATGGAAGGACCGTGCCCTGCTTATGATAGTAATTTTTTCTGCATCTTGTAGAATTGCAATTACACTCTGCATCCCCAGATTCTCACACTCGCTTGATCTCTGTTTGATAAAAATAGTTTAATAGCCATTTAATCACAGCTTCATTATCTTAGCTCTCTTAATGTGAATTAGGCCATGAGAATTCTGGCTTCCTCATTATTCAAATCATCAATAAGAAGGAAACCAGAGGGGGGGTCTTCTTATCACTCATTAATCAATTTCAGTTTCTTAGGAACTGTTGACTCAAAGATCAATCTGTGTGAGAGGTCACTTAACCTTCCAGTGTCTCTTTTTTTTTTTTTTCTGTGCAAACTTTCAGGTTTTCCACCTCATTCCTGCTGCAGAATGTCTTTTTCTTCTACTGAATTTATGATTAATAGGAGAAAAAGTGTCAATGCAACTTGATAATTCTTCAAGCTGGTTCTCAGAAACATTTTCAGTGTATACTCCCATCATCTTGATTACCCAGATTTGAATTTCTTCCTATGTGCACAATCTACCACTGCCTTTCCACTCTGGGCCAGCTTCCCCCAAGTACCCAGCATGCCCTAGGCCTCTTTCTTGCCCTATCCTGCTGATTTGGAAACAGCTAATGAAGATGAAATTAACTTCTACTTTAAGTGAGCCCTAATTAGGAAGGGAAATCTGCTAGAGTAACATCTGGTAGTGTATTCCAAAGCCAAATATAAATGACATTTTTGGATTATCCACTATTTTGGATTATTCATTCCACTACATCCTACCAAGAGTTCAAATAAGTAAATAGAGAAGTGACTTGTATGATGTATTTGAAAACTCAAATGAGGAACCCAATTGATCACAGGCACCCTCACCTGAATCTTTTCATGCAGAGTTCATATATGAATTGGTAGACAACAATAACAACAACCAAATCTGCAAGTATGAACTTTGCATTTGATGCATAACATTCCAGGGTTTGGAAGAAACTTCATTCAAAGCAAAGAAAAATAAGATTAGTTGTTATTGTTGCTGCTGCTGTTGTTGTTGTATTCAGAAATGAAATTAAAAGAGAGCAATCTAGAATAACTGCCCCGCCTCCTGTAGTCAGGGCAGACACTGCCTGACTCTCTTTTTAGTGCTCTCTTGGACTCTTGGTGGGAAGGAGAGTGAGGTGTGTTGACTGTCTTTAAAGATCTCTTTTCCACCTGCTTTCTTCTTTCCCTGCCTGTATTGTCACAGTCCACTGTGGCATTTCTTGCTTCTCCAAGCAGGGACACCAACAGCTGGCCTGCCTCCTTTTTCTGATGATCAACAAAAAACAGGTAAGATCTCCACATAGCCTACACAGGGGATCCTACACCTTTCTCCATTATGTAAGCAGAGTCCCTAAAATACCCCACTCACTTCTGTTTACCATATGGAAAAACTTATGAACAAGGTAATGACACTTGGAGGCAGAAAAAAACATGACATAAAAACCCCACAAGCACATGCAAGTAAGAGACAGTAATGTCAAACAGACCTCCTTAGTTTACAGCATACATTATAAAATACATCAGTGTGTTTTTATGTTTTATAGAGACACCAAGGGTTTACTTATTGCCATTTATCCTTAGAACCAACAACTTCTGCTCAATGTTAAAGTGCTAAAATTTAAGGGCTAAGAAAAAGAATAAAAATTTCTTTATCTGGGTATACATATAGACCATTTAATATACATTTATAATATCCCTCTTAGAACCCATGTATGTATATATAAAATAAGTACACATTTTAAAAACATTATCTAGTCTCATATATATATATTATATATATATATATATATATATATATGTCTCTAGTCTGTTCTTGCGTAGTTACTTATAGTTGACTCGATAACAATATATAATCAGCGTTTTATTCTCTTTGTCTCAGTTATTCATTTCAACCAAGAAATGCAATGATCAAGAACTAAGGTTAATTTTTTAAAGGATGAAATAAAATGAGTGTAGATATAAAATACAGGAAAATCTGAAGTTTTTTTTCCTTTCTGCATGGATATATTTAGATCTGTAGGAATCCATTTAATTCCCATGAATACATATGGCCCTATTTAAGCAAGCATAAAATTCATATTCACATCTGTACTTAGATTCCATGCTAACTTATTAACTTATATCACAATATTCATGAGTTAATAAGCATGTAGGGAACATGTGGAATTCATTATTCTGAAACCCTTGTAGGAAACAAAGTGTAAATACAGAAGTTCAATAGACTAGTTGGTGTGGGCAAAATGAGCTATTTCAGAGGAGAAACAGAAAAGTGACATTTCATATCTGTTTCTCGCAGTGGGAAGAAGAAGGAACCAAGTGGTGGCAGGAAGCTCAATGAAACTCGAGAAGAGCCAGCAAGGCATTCCTTTTGACCTTGGATGTAAATGAAGAGAAACATCATTGCAGAAAGTTCAATGACACCAGACAGCAGACTAAGAGAACAGATGCTCCCATCCTCAGTGCTAGCAGCTGCACAGCCTCCAGTGAAGATGCTCAAATCTGGATGCATGGCACGATCGAGACTGACCATCCTGCGTTATCAACACAGAAGACCAAGTAACCGTGATGAAAGTCAGTCGAGTGTCACCCCTTTTCTTGCCAGTGACTACCCATGCCCCTTCAGCTCTCCAAAAATAAAACCCCAAATCCAAAGGGTTGGCATACTAGATAGGTGTTCACCAAATGACTTGTTATCCAAACCATGGTGAACGGGCTCACAGGGTTGGCCCACACCATCACAGGTTAAAGAGGGCACGTGGTTATCCTTTTCTATGGCAGCAGCATCTCAACATCAATGCCGCCATTTAATCTGCCTGAATTCTTGTCCACTGGTCCACAAAGCACCAGTCATTCACTCCTGAGGCCTTTGCATTTGATGTTCCCTCTCCCTCTAAGGCTCTCCTGCCCAGTGGCCACATGTCCTAACCTCGCTTCCCTTTATTCACTCAAATAGACCCTCTCAGTGAGGACTTCCCAATGATCCTAGCCCATTCTTGCCACCTTCTCTAGCCTATTACTCTTTTGACACTGGTTTCTACATCTCATAGTGTCTCTTAGTGATTTCGCTTGTTCACATTCTATCTAAAATGACATCTCCGAATTTGATTAGCGTTAGGATACTTGGCAGATAGAACTGGGAGTGCAACTGAATGGTAGGGAGCTGGACTAGCACATAGAGAGCTGTGGGCTTTAGCACAGAAAATAAAAAGACACTAAGCATATTGGATACGGCTAATTTAAATGAATAAGAACTCTTCAGAACACCCAGAATATATTGTGACATTTCATTTTTCTTTTGTTTTTACTTTTCTCTGTAATTTTCATCTCCACCCACCCCCAGCCCAGCATATTTATCTTCTTAATAATGTTTATCTTTGACTATGATTTAAAATTAGTTTGCATTCATCTCACACATACCACATGATAGTCCAGGAAAGCAGCCAATATATTCTTGATGGGAAAGAAGGAAATGTGAACAGTTAGGAATCCAGAGGGGCTACTTCTGAAATTGCCCCCATGGACTCAATATCCCTAGGAAAAAATTATAATGACCTCTTTAAATACAGTGATGATTCCATCTCAGCCCTGTTTGGGGGCAGAAACTGGAACATATCACCAAGCAGCCAATTTGCAAACATCTTAGAAGAAACAGAATGATGAGAAAATCATGCCAACTTATAGTCTACCCCCTTTGGAATCACAGGTAACCAAAAGAGAATAAAATATTGATACAGTCTATCAGGATCACTTGTATCACTGCATGAAAGGGTCTTCTCTGAGTGGTAGGTGTATATTAATCGTATCCAGGGACTTTAAATTGGTGTTCTGTGGAACAGTGGTCATTAGTATAGTTGCTGTAAGAATCAATCGTGAATATCAATTTGGTGTATGTTATGCTATTATATCAGTGGATTTAAAGGCTTGTGTGTTTTAGAAAGCAACAATTTCAGTGAATTATTTAGCTTATAAATGAACAGAGGAGACATTGCCACTGCATTAACCACACAACTGAGTCATTTTGGGTTTATCTCAAGATTTAAAAGAAGAAGAAGAAGAAGAAGAAGAAGAAGAAGAAGAAGAAGGAGGAGAGAGGAGGAGGAGGAGGAGGAGGAGGAGGAGGAGAGAGGAGAGGAGGAAAGAAAGAAAGAAAGAAAGAAAGAAAGAAAAGAAAGAAAGAAAGAAAGAAAAGAAAAGAAAGAAAGAAAGAAAGAAAGAAAGAAGAAAGAAAACTGAAAAGTGAGAGAGAGCAGTGTGAACCTGGAGATACAAACATTTCAGTTTTCTCAATGCTCTTTGATTAAACCAAAATACAAAATAATCTGTTGCTAAAAGTAATTATAAGATACTGATCATTGTCTTACAGCTAAATTTTTTCTGTTTATTTAGTGTTATAATTCTCTTGGATGGGTACTACTTTAATTTAAGGAATCAAGAAAGAACAGCCTATTTTTAAATATGGTATTTTTATTTATCTTCTTAGAATTTCATCTCTGTATGCAGAATATTTTGATCATACCCATATTCAACCCTTTTGCTACACTTTATCTTGCTCCCTGCTAAGTCACTTTCCCAACTTTGTGGCCTCTTCATGTTTCTTTTTAAATAACCCACTGAGTCCAATTAGTGGCTGTCTGTATGTGCATAGATGTAAAGCCATCCAATAGAGCATTGCCAATCTACCAGGGGTCACACCCCAAAGAAACCCAACTGTAGTCATCAACTGCCAATGGATCCTAATCTTGGAGTAGAGAAGTATGTATCCCTCTCCTTCTATTTAGGAATTTTGGCTAGCTTGATCTTGTGTAGGTCTTGTATCGGCAACTATACTACAGCAGTTGATTTTACTGAAAACTTCCTATGTATCTAATGCTGAGTTAATTAGCATAGGTGTACTATTTCACTTATATTATCCATTTAACACTGTTATTAGTCTAAAATCATGCACCTAATGAGAGGCAGGGTTGGATATCAAGCTAAACGTATTTGATAAAATATAATTTTCATGTTCTGTATTGAAATTTTATGGAAGAGAAAATATTATATGAATAAGGGGTAAATTTGTGCTATTCTAATCTATCTTCATATCAGAAGTCTTATGTATCCTTATGAACAGATTAAAAACCAAGATGTCCACGCAACTATACTGCAGGAAACATGTAATCTTCCATGTGAAAAGAGGGGATCACTTTAAAATTGCTTCTCACTGTTTTTGCTGTCTCATGTTACTTCATAATCCATCTTTACTCCTAGTAATGTGATGGTTCTTCTGCTATAATGTTCTTTCCCTTTCCTTCATTTGTTTCTACTACCCCCATATCAAAGCTGACCTTAACCATTTTCTCCTCTGTAAGGTAGTTTTGCACAAACCCAGATTTTCTAGACCCTCAAAGTTCCCTGCTTCTTTATTTGAATAACAGGTGCCCTGAGAACAGAAACATGGAGTTCTGAAGCCCATTGTGATTACTAAATCCAGATTTCTAGATCAACATCAGCAGGATAACAGCATTGAAAATAATGAGTGGGCAAAACCAGTAATGATAAGAATTTGAGAATTTAAAAACAACAAAAGAAGAAATCAAGTAATTTAACCAATCATTTTTAGTGGCTTCCACAATACTAGGATATAACAACAAATGAACAACAGATTGAACAGCATAATGTTAAATCAGGCAATGCTGCTTGGAGAAGCATTGAACAAACTTCTTCAAGATCAATTCCCAACGGGGATCTAAGTCTGCATAGGAGTGAGAAAAAGAACTAGAGATGGAGCAAGAAAAGGAGATAGAGGAAGGGAGGAAGGGAGAGAGAACAGTTGAGTAATACGCGATAATGAAGATATAAACCCTAAGATGAGAACTTTAATGAATAAAAACTAACTTTATAAAGTTTGCACTAACCAGTAATCACCATGAGCCCTAATCAGTTGGACATAAGCACCAAATCTTCAGATAGGAGGTGGCTGAAATAACTTACATGGCTTTCTTGTGTCAAATTAGCAGACTATATGAATCAAGGACAGAGACAGTACTTTTTTGGAGTGACGATGTAAGCAATCTTTATTCTATATATGATAGTACATTTTCTGCCTAACAAACTGCTTAGACAGCATCATCAAAAAGGTCAATGTTACTTGTTCACAAAGACTGAGTACCACGGGATATGTGCGAGATTATGCAGCTGCAGATCCCGGCACCTGGATCTATGTGGCATTTCAGGTTGGGTACACTAAGAAGCAGACAGTGTCACATGATCTGATTACTGTGCTATACCAGCAATAGCATAGAATGAACGAAAATTGTCTCAGGGTAGCTGCAAGCTATTCAGAGGCAAGCCTGTCCTCTGTGGGGCCATCTGGGGTAAAGGAAATCAAAGTGTGCTTCCTGGTAATCCTCTGTGCTGTCCCTGGCCCTTCCCCAAGAGAGCAGAAACCATTAGAGCTGAGATTGGATCGGAGACTCCTTGAGCAACTTTCCTACCCCACTAAAGTGCTCTGCACAGACGAGTGGGTTGTCGATAAATAGTTGCCAGATAAATACAATATGAGAGCTTCATTTTCTCAATGATTTCACATCTAACAATTCTACATGCGGTTTACTTTCCGAAGCTTCTGAATAAGTTTGCAATCTCTGAGGATTTAGATATTGAGCTTCCTTTTAATGCCACACTGAGTGCACCTTTCATGAAGAATCTTTAAACACTTTCCACTGAGTTAGTTCTAAATGCAGCCTCCTTTGTGGTTACTGGTGATTTGTATGCATACGCAGGGAGCATGCATAGTGAGGTAGCATGAGACGCCCTTTAGACAAATTGGCCTATAACATCCATAACATTTTTTTTTTCAGTGAGTTTCATATCAGGGCCTTTAAAAACACATTCCCCTGTAGTAACTTGGAAATAACAAGAGTGGGACAGGCCAATCTGGATAAGAATTTTAGAGTTACAAAACAACAAAAGGAGAAAGTGGATAATTTAACCACTTATCCTTTAGTCATTTACTCCAGGATGGAGTAACAGACAAGCAACAGATAGGAAGAGTGGAGAGTCAAATCATGCAATACTGTTACACAGGAATCAAGAAGAAAGACATTCAAGGTGTTGAGCAAATTTCTTTAAGATCAACTCTCAACTGATCTATGTCTGCATTTGTCTTTATCTAGGCCAGTATGATGGTTAGTTTTGCCAATAGACCCTGTTGCTTCCCGGGAGAATAAAAGAAAGTAACATTGAAGAAGTATCTATTTCTTGAGTGCTATTTTCCTTCTTTAAGTCTCAACATCATTTAAAAGATCATGGATGGAAAGAATCTCTATATTGACTTCCAAAGAAATAATAGAGCATAATTACCAAATTATGCATCTAAATCTGTGTTTTCCAATAGACAAATGCACCTTAGAGGTAGCTATTGTGATTTGCACATCAAACTGATTCTGAACAACATTAACAATTACTGATTGAGACTTCACTATGTACCAGGCAGTCTTGATTCTGGGAATATAGCAATGAACAAAATACATAAAATCCTTTCCCTCAGAGAGCTTATTTTGAGCAAGAAAGGAGAGCAGTGACTGACAACGTAAATTACTATAAACACGATAAACAACGGTGAAGAATAAAAGAATGGCTAAAGCAATATGAATGCTCTACTCACAGTTAAGAAAAGCCAAACATATTTTAAAATCAATTTAATTATAAAAGCAAAGCTGAATAGTTTTCTTAGGAAAGACTTCACACTGAGATAGCTTAGAAGTACTTAAAGTTGAAAATATAATTGGTACTACAAGGACTTGACTCACAGAACAGTTTGCTACTATCTTTTATATGAAACGAAAGGTAGCTGGAGAGCAGTAATTTTCAATACTGGCTATTCAATAGAATCATGTATGCGCTTTAAAAATATTTATGCTTTAGCCCTATTTCAGAGCAATTAAATCAGTACCTTTGCAAATGGGAGCTAGTGTTTTTAAAGCTTCCAGGTGGAATTCTAATGGAAACCAGGACTGAGAATCACTCCTATAAAAGACAAAATGGTAGTGCCTATGAGGAAAGAGGAAAAAGAGTGTTCCCATCATGAGATCAAGCAAACAGAGTTTGCCAATAGATAAGTCCACCTTTACTGCTTCAGGATGCCTAGAAACCTTCACATGCCTAAGGAATACAGATCCTACAACATATCCTGGAGCCTGTACGAGTAGAACTCATTCATCTATCTTAATCTTGTTTGAAGACCTACAACTCCTTTAAGTAGATAAGACCTCTAGTGATGGACAAAGGCACCCACCAACCAAGACCTTTTACTGTTAATGTCAAATTAAATGACTTGAAAAAAAAAAAGACAACAAAACCAGCAAGAAAAACAAACAAAACAAAACAAAACTAACATCAGGTCTCATAGATCAGAGAGCCTACTTAAATTGGGTGTAAAAATAAAAGGACACCCAGGAGAATCTGTACAAGAAGTATTTTTACAACCACAAATGTGATGGCATGCATTTCAGATTAAATTGTTCAAAATATTTACTGAATTTGGATTATGCTTAAAGTTGGATTGAATTTATTTCTTGCTCATAAAACTTTGCGACAGCAAATGGAAAATAACAGCCAGTGTAAAAACAGTAACAGAGTGTGTGTATATGAGACTCTAGCAATGGCCCTAGCTCAGCAGAGTCCCCATAGTACCTGTCCCTAGCCTGCTCTGAATCCTCAGTAACCTATCTGGGAGCAATAGTGATAGACAAACTTCCCAGTACTGTTGGAACAGTGCCAGCTAGCAGCTGTAATCTGTTCGCTCAGGGCTCAAAGATCTGATGCTATCAGTGAGACTTGGCTGGCCCCAGAGTGGATCCTTTCGCCTCCAGGCACAGTGTGCAAACATCAGGCTTTAGCAATTAATAGCAAAATAGTTAGATGCCACTAAAGCATCAATTGCTGCTCAATTTGTCCCTGGAAGAGCATTCAATATTCTCCAAACATTAACCCAAGGCCTCTCGTTTCAATGCTCTCCTCATCAATATCATGTCCATTGTGAATAATTACAAGACATAGATTGGAAGTCTTATGGGATTTTGCCTTAGAAGAATGAGATTAAGTTCTAATTTTATCATGTAGAAGCTTGTGTCGTTTGGAAAGTCATTTGGGGCTGCTGAACTTGGCACTGTCAGCTGGAGATAGTTGCTTGGTAATAGTATGTGATGCTATGCACAAAGTGTTCCACAGACCTCCTTAGAAATATTTGCTACTCCAAAGAATTTTCAAAATGTTACATCATCAACAAAGGACAAACATTCCAAAGAAACCACAGGAAGATACATAGCATAAAGACTTAATCTATTACCTAAGGTTCACCACAGCCTAATCTTTATCAGTGTGGTTGAATCCAGAGAATAAAAGGTCTACAGATACTGCCTTCAGTTCAGAATACCCCACCTAGGGTAAAAATATTATTTTTAAAACAAAACAGGAACCAATGATTCATAGGAAATATATCAGGAAAATATACATGAATATACATGTGAAAAGTTTTGAGGATGATACAGGAAGAAATAAAATAATTTGTCTTATTTAAGAATATGACTAGAGGACATAATTTTCAATAAATAGGGTAGATATTTTACTGAAATTCCCTAATAAAAGATTTATTGTATATTCATGGATACACTCTCATACTTAACCCTTAAATATATGGAGATATTTTGTCTTAATCAAAATAGAAGGGTCATGGGCTAAAGAGATGGCTCAGCGGTTAAGAGCACTGGCTACTCCTCCAGAGGTCCTGAGTTCACTTCCTAGCAACCACATGGTGGCTCACAACCATCTATAATGGGATCTGATTCCCGCTTTTGGTGTACATGAAGACTGAGCACATATATGTACACACACACACACACCACACACACACACACATATATGTACACATACATGTACATGTGTGTGTGTAAAGCAAATAAATATTAAAAAAACAACCAAAATATAAGGGCCAGAATATATAGTAAAGCTGACCCAAGACTAATGTCATATTTTATTTGCCAGCTCTTCTCTATCTTCTTTTATCCACTAGGCTGAGGAAATGCCTTTGGAAGGTAGGTATCTCAAGAAAGTAGGGGAGAAAAGGTAAACTTGAAAAAACATTATCCCCAGTTTTACAGTGAAACATTATCTTAGCTAGCTTATTCATTCATTCATTCATTCATTCATTCACAAGCATATAAAATTACTTGTTTAATTAAGATAAAATGAACTAAGTAATGTTAATATGGAGGAAAATAAAAATAAAAATTAGAAAAAGAAACTAAGAGAATAGACGGATACCTG
Organism: Mastomys natalensis; assembly: GCA_021653895.1. Classification (NCBI taxonomy): domain Eukaryota; kingdom Metazoa; phylum Chordata; class Mammalia; order Rodentia; family Muridae; genus Mastomys; species Mastomys natalensis. Next base: position 31,624 of record JAJTUV010000002.1, on the reverse strand, counting down.
GTGTTATTCTCACTTTTAGTTGAAGACGAACTACTCTTTCCATAGTCTACTGCTCTTTAGGGCTGTGGACTTTGGGAAATAATTACTGCCATTAAAATATGAATTAAAGTTATAATCACCATCCAAGACTTTTTAATAGCTTCTTATTCTTAAGACTATCAAGATTCTCTTTGTTAGCCATAGTGATAATAAAGTATAAAAGGAGCACCCAGATTCATCTTTGAGCTTTTGACACAGTCATCAGAGTCAACTCCCATGGAGGTCAAGTAGAATCAGTCACCATTTACAAGAATCTTGATTTTAAGAACCAGTCGATATATACAATGTACAAGATGCCATCAAGATACAGCCACCTGATGTATGACAGATCATACAGGGTCTACGTGCTCATTAATAGCACCTTAATCTTCAAAAATAAAATCTGTTATCTCAAGATAAAGACAAAAGATCTTGTGACGTGATAAGATTATTGTTATACACTACACTGTGCTATTTCCTTCTGTCTACACAATAATCCCTTCAATAATCATTATTGTGCTATTCTACAAACAGGGCAGAGCCTTGAAGAGATTAAGGCTTCAATACAGGTGATATAACAAACACAAGACAGAGTGGGAATTAGAGCAGAGTCTTATTTTCTTGAGTGAACTTAACCTTCTCTGAGCATTTTTCTAGGGAGGGAATTTAAATCTCTTCCTGCTTCAAAGATTTAAAAAAAATTACGCTTAATTGTTCATTTTATTTTCAAGATGTCTTTGGGGGAGAAAATACAGCTCACTGAATATTCTAGAAAAAGAAAAGTCACATGTTTCATTGCTTCTAATGAGTTGTTGCAGTTCAGAAGTTTCATTACATTCTGACAATTAAGTTGCTAATAAACTGAGGAGCCACTAATTGACTTATCCATCTCACAAACTCAAGATTCGGCAACCTAGAACACAGTTTCCATCACTGGGCCCCAAATCACTCAGCATTTTGCAATCAACTTTGTGATTCAATTTGCTTTGGGTAATTTACACATTGTTCTTATACTTGACATGAAGTCCTGATTGGGAACACATATGCCCATGGTCAGATCCTCATTAGTAACATGTTGTACTGCTGCAGATGGTATCATCAGAACAAGTGACTGGAGAGTGCTATGCTGGATTCCACACAATGGCTGAGGACCCAATATCAAAAAAAAATAAAGTATGATAATTGAAACCAAAGAATCTTAGGGAATGCAGTCAATTTCACAGAGTCCCAAAAGGTCACTCTATTCAATTTATACTAGAGGCTCTGCGCAATATTGAAAATAAAAATGAGAAAGCAAACAATCTTATCAGTTGTCCAGGATTTAACAATTTACTGACTATATAAGGCAAACTACTGATTACCAAATGAATGCACTGCCTGTGTGATGCATCATGTTTAGCTCATCAGGTTCTTGGACAGGAGTTAGCACTATGGATGCATTGCTAAGTATGTCACCATTACCATATGAACTGCTCTGTTCAGCATCAGTGAGAGCAAACCTTTATGAGGTTGTTGTTTCTTAGTTCCACTGATGATATTGAAGGCTCCCTGAAAGCCTGCTGTCAAATTGTTGCTCTAAGCATTGTCTACTGAGGCTGTTAGAAACAAGAACATGAAGTACACTGAAGCCAGTGCTCCTAGGACATTAATGTGTACACAAAGCATGTGAAGAAGGTAAACTGCAGGTTCTGGTTCGGAATATGTGGAGTGAAGACATTCTGACCCATTAACAAGCTTCTAGGTCATCATAAGCTAATTACCACTATAGGCATCACACAGTTAAAATAGAGTAGTAAGGGTCTCATGTTGGTTTTATGTGTGTTATGTTAAGTTCCATTCTTTAAAATATGCAGTTAATGTCTATTACCTGTACAAAAAAGCAATTCATTGTAAGATTTTAACCTTCTAAATTGCATTTATTTGTTTATTCATTTATTTATTTTGAATGTGTGTGTGCACGATTGTGAAAAATAAATAAAATTAAGCAAAAATAAATATTAATGAAATACTTAAGTTAGAGCATTTATATTATATATACTCTATTAGACACCATTACAATATGCCTTTGGATTATCATTTATCAAACAGGTGAAGGAAAGTTTGTTATATTTCACTGTTATCTCAGACAAATGATATATATTTTAGAAAGCAGAACATACATTAGATTAATCTCAGATTTAGGGTTCAACATATTTGCATATTTGTATTCAAGATATTTTTATCCTTGGGAAACCTTTGATGGTTATAGTAAGGAGGAATCCTACGTAAACATGCTTCCTGTACCTGAAAGAATGCCTCACATTGTCTACACTGTCACTATGATACTCAGACAACTGCTTTCTATGTCATACCCATAAAGGTATAGAAAATTTTGATAAAATTACAGAAAACATTTAGAAAACGACTTTAAAAAAATCAATGTTTTAATATTTGGGGGGGTCATCTTCCAGGTGTAGTTTAGCCTGTAGTTTAAAGTGTGAGATCTCTGGCAAAGCTATAAACTGATTGCTGAGGGCTGTAGGATCTGAAGTGAGGTTACTGGCCAGGAGTCCTCTCTATGCCTAGTAACGGCACCTCTGGGAGCTACTAAATTCCTCTGGTATTCCATTTCCCACCCATAGTTAAGACAATGATTAAATACCTAACGTGTGCCTTGTTGCAAGGATGGAATGAATTAAAACATGTTAAATACTCAAAAGGCTGCCAGACACATACAGGCCGTCCATAAATTTTAACTATCATCAGTATTCATTTTATTATCCTCAAAGGGCTTATGATCTAGTCAAGGAAGTGAGACAGGAATAGTAAAAATATAACTAACTCCACAAGGCTATGTGTACATGACAAGTGGCAGATAAGTCACTCAGATAAGGAGTGTGTGCTCTGAGGAGAATCATTTTGAGTTTTAAATAATGTTGCCAAGAATCTGGGCAAGGAATTTCTTATCAGGTCACAGGACTTTTAGAATAGTTATGTTATTTTGGTCATGGAAATCTTTTCAACAACTTGTTCAGAACAGAATTCTCCTCCCATCTGGACAAAAGAGGCCACCCAGGCTTTACTTCAGGTGGAGGGTGGAACAGGGGAAAAGGAAGTAACATGGGAAAGCAAGACTAGACTTCAAATAAGTCTTAGTAGGAACCTAGTTGACCACTGGAGATTATACATGTTTCTGCTGTGCTGCAGTGTTTAGCCAGACCAAGAGGCCTCAGACATAAACAGTTCCATGAGTTTAGCATAGCAACCTAGCTTTAGAAACAAAATTTGAAGTCTGTAAACGAGGGTGGCCTTGCCCTAGCAAGGTGAGTTTTTACATGAAGATAAGCATTGTACTGAAATGTTTCACTCAAAGGCAGATAGATTAAACTTCTAAAAAATGTTTATCAATGTACATTTCCAGGGGAGCATGTGCCATTTATCTTTGTATCCCAGGCATCTAATAAGATGGAGCAAGCCAAGAATGAATGACCCTCAGATGGATGGATGAGCAGATATGAAGGAAAGCAGGGAAGGAGGGGACAGAAAGGTCTGTTTTTTTTTCCAATAGAAAACAGGCTGCAACATTTTATCTGCCTCTGTAAATCACCTGTTCTTCCAGATAATTCTAAACCCTGGATGCTTGGAAAATATACATTGTGTCACTAACAACAAATAATTTCAAATATTAGTCATATTTTTAAAAGTCTGATCTTTAGTTCAGGAAACTCTGATAACCAGAATCAGGCTAGATGTTCAAAATCCATATTTCGAATAAATAAGGATAGATGAGTTAACAAGAAGTTCCCCTACAGCACAAGTCAAAGAGGGGCTTCTTGAAATACCTAGTGCTATACTTTGCCCAAAATTATTTAAGAATAATTTTAGATTATTTAATATCTTATTTTGTATTATTCAGTATAAACCTAGTAAGCATGCACTGTGTTAACAAAATCAGTTAATAATTGATGTGGGGGAAGGGGAAAGAATGCCACAGCACAGTTTCCGAGACCAGGTTGAAAAAGGAATAAAAGAGTATGAACACATAGGGAAACAAGGGACCCTGGGCAGAAGCTATAGAGCACACAGGAGCAGCAGATGGGCTATCTCAGGGTACCAGATTTTAGTAACAGTATAGGAAGGGAATGATGGTTGATATTAAGAATTCAGTATATAAAGAATAATATATAAGGGGGTCTCACATCAGAACAAATCAATGTGTTATGCACTCCGAAATGTCTGGTCACCAGATTTGGCATACTTGTATTCATCAAATAAATGAGTGCTTACACTCAGATTATAGAAACCAGTTGGCATTCATGAAAATCAGGTCATCTCATCCTGAACTAAAATAAAATATGGTTTATAGAAATATGTTACCACAGTTAAAATAGGAGACAAAACATTTGTATCTGCAAATCCATCTCCCAGAGCTGGCACAAGATACATCAGAACTTACTGAGTTTCTAGAATGTGCCATCACAAGCGTAAAGCAGATCACATAGCAGTTGTTGAAAACGTCAGATGCTAAATTTCTGTAGCCAACGCTGTAAGCAAAGTTTTCTATGTTGATATTTTCCATCAACTAGGCCAGGGCCTTCTGGTTTCTGCTTACCAGGACCCATTAGCCACTGCAAACATCTCTGACTGGATGGAGTGTACTTTTATGTATAAAATATCTTTGCTTGCTGATCTCTCTTTGTCACATCAGAGAGAAGCCCAGAGCTTCAAGTAACTCAAGGAGTCACACTTTGGTTGCTTGTCTCCCTGACCAACGTGGCATTTCATGACAAAGTTAAGCTGGGCACTATACTCACCGAGGTTTGTTTTTAACAATGATCCTTGCTACACAAGCAAACAGCTTATTCATTTCCCTCTGGCTTCTGTCTAGAGCTTCCCAATTAGGTCATTTCTCCAAATCACGTTTTTTAGGTCATTTCTATGTACTAGGAACTGTTCTGAGTGTGAATGCTGTATAAGACAGACCCTTGGAATTTGTCTTTGATACTATCCACACTGGATAGGCAGCAAGCAGAAGCCCATTCTCATTAAAGGGCTCTTCCAGAGGCCAGGGACAAGTATTAGATGCTTTTTTCCATGAAATTGAATCTTCACCAGAATTTTCATATACTTTGTTCCCAAGGACATTTTTGGTTTTATAGCGCTATCCAAGAAATCTACTGTATTGGACATTCTTGCAAATAGCCATTTATTGACTAAAAGTTAAGAACAAAAATCAAACTAGGCATTTTCCTAATGTTATTTCTACATATATTATGAGAAAACTTAAATAAATTTCAAAAAAAAGCCAGTGGGTTGACTCAGCAGGTAGACGTTCCTACCGCCAAGACTGATGTCCTAACTTCAACCTCCATAACCCACATAGTAGAAGGAGAGACCTATCCTTTTCAAGTTGGACAAATGACCTCCAAATGTACTATGACTACAAACAGATTAAACAAACAAACAAGCTTTGTTTTTAGCTGAAAAACAAAGTTTCTAGACAGAAACACATAGCTGATTTCTCAAAAACAGCAGGTAATGTCAAACATTTGTGTCTATTTCCAAAGTTAGCACAATATTGGGCTCACAACAATGCCTATCACTTATGTACTGGATTTCTAAGGCTGTTACAACAACAAAAGAAACAATAAATACACAGTATCAACTTCCAAGAATCTTCAGAGACCATAAGAAATGGGAAAAGAACACTTATCTGTAACACGTAATATGAGAGATGAAGTAATACAAAACATACTTAAGGCCCATATGCCTGTACAAACATGTGTATGCAAATAAATATTTAATCAACATGTTTTAAAGGGAAAGAAAATAACTGAACATGGACAATAATTTAATTTGTGGAATTTCAGAGGACAGCCACTGGGTGGTAGAATTCCTACTGTTTTACTGGGAAGAAGTACCCGTATTCTTTCTCTTAATGTCAAGCATTTTCTGGTTACAAGATCTCTCTTATAACTTTAAAGTCCAAGACCTATCACAAATAAGTTCATATATAAGAATGACACTATGCCCTTTACAGAATAAGTTTCCCCCAGATTCACATGGGGAGCGCCAGTAGGCAGATCCTTCACTTTCTCCACTCCTCCCAGGGGCTGGCACAGACCTATCCCAAACCTACTAAAATAATAACTGGTCAAAACTGTGAAACACAGTTTCTGTGTTCCAGATATTAGTTTCCAACACCAACTTGGCTCCCTCTCATCAGTTCTATACATTACACATGCACTTCTTTGTGAAGAAGCTAGAGTTGATTTTTGATGATGATGATGATGATAATGATGATAATAGTTTGTTTGTAACTGAAGATCTATAAATTACAAACCCCCGTTACTGTGATTAAATATTAATGGTTTCCATGGAAGGAGTTTGTTAATATTTTGGCTTTCCTTGTCGATGTATTTATGTATGACTGCAATTGCTATTGCCTCCAGGTGTTCATGGACTTTGTATGCATTTTTTCAGCAACATTTATCACATGCCCTTGGCTTCAGGCACTGGGAAGCACTCCTAATACAGCCTCTGAGTCAGACTTTACAGAATCATCTAGAACAGAAGCTCAATGAAGACAGGAATTCCAGCTCTTTAACTTAAATGTCCCTAGACTCTCACATGTAACACAATGGTTTGTAAATGTTCACTGAATGAATAAAAGATCTTATAAAGCGAGTAACGGTATTGAGAGAAAGAAATGTATCCATTATCCCACTTGAATCAAGTGATAGGTGACAGATAAGAAGAGCAGTTCTTTCTGACTCTAGTTCTCATTTGTCCCCAGCCATCTTACAATAATGCCTCTGGGGTCATGAAGTATAAAGAAGAAAGTGATGTCTGGTGACCTCAAAGAACTTGACAACGTCTCCTGAATTCTGGGTCCATCCTTGGGAAATGGAGACATGGTCTCTCTGTGGCTTACAGAAGTCTTTGCACATATAAAATATTGCCACATGGTATTAACTTCTTGAACTTGTGAATCTGTTTAATGTTTAGGAAGTCAGTTTAAGGCCAGTGCTCATCTTTGTTATGCTTACTTCACAGACTGGCAGGGCTCTTCTCTGAGGCTCATTTCCACAGCAAAACAATTGTCCTTTGGTTTAGTTCAATTAGGGAAACAGAAAGAATATATGGAATCTGCATGGGTTGTCTATATGAAATGATTTATAAAAATAAGTTAAGGTACACAACTATATAGCTTGTGGTGTATAACACAAATTAAATAGTAACATAAATTAAGATAATATACAAATAGAAGTTTATATGATGTAAGAAAATGTACTTATAAATGAAAGTGTTAATTATAATTTTCCTTTTATTAGGGCACTCTAGTAAACTGTTCAAGATGAAATATCAACTCCACAGACTCCCCAGGGAATGAGATGATAGTCAAAGACCACTTGAGCATCATTTCACAAAGCATTCTTCCTTGGATTGTCTCTGTTAATTAAGGAAAGGAGGCATTGCTTACAATGCTAGTGTAAAGTCAGGCCAAGACAGGGTTCTTAGTCCAGTGGTGCCAACATAATCAGACACTGAGGCCCCAGGGAGCCATTTCAGACATAGTCTTCGGCTTGCCCAGTTAGCTCTAGTCTACCTGAATACTTAATGTGTAAGAGAGAGGTACCTTCAGGATAGTGTAGCAGAAAAAAAGAAAAGGGTAAAAGATGTTTATGGAAGAAGAAAAATATTACATTATAAAGAATAGTCACAAACCCTCAATTATTTTTATTAAACACTAACCAAGATATAGTTTCATGACAAGCTGGCCAATGGAGAATATTCAAATAGCACAGAAAATTAATAAAGAACAGAAACTTGACAAATTACTTTTGTAAGACAACCAAAAGAGTGCTAAGACAGGAGTGTGGAAGAAACAAAAAGCAGATCAAAGGCTACAAACTTGCAGTTGTAGAATAATAAAGTCAAATAACTTTTACTGGGATTGAATGTAACAATATTGGTCTGTACTCTGGTAAATTTATTTTAGAGTAAATTCCCTAAAATCATAATTTAGATGCTTCTATAGCAAAAGGGAAAATATTTGAAGTGATAGTTAGGTTAACTTCCTTGCCGGTAGAAATTGTTTCATCATTAAAATGTTAGCTAAGATATAATGTTGTACACAGCTTTAATATGTAAAATAGAAATAATGTCCAAGAAGACACTTGAGGATACCAGAAGAAGGAGCATTAAACTAAGAGCAAAAGGATTATCGGCAATGGTAGTACTGGCTCACAACCCTTCAAAAACCACCTTAGGAAGCATTTAAAAGGAAGGGAGGGAGGGAGGGAGGGAGGGAGGGAGGGAGGGAGGGAGGGAGGGAGGGAGGGAGGGAGGGAGGAACAAAAAATCTAACCTGTCAGGAAAACAATAAAAAGTAATAATAAAAAGATAGATGAGAGGTGAGAGTTGTAATCTGAATGGATGGAGGAATTCAACGGCACAGGTTTGTCCTGTCCTATAACACAGTTCCAAATACACACCTACTGAACATTCCTATAAAACCTCTTGGGATGACTGAGCTCCCGGGAAAAGCCATCGTGTCAGAAAATACGAGTTGCTTTCTTGGATATTTATCTTCATCCAATCAGCAGTACAGCTGTTACCATAACACTTTAATCAATAATTTGCCACCCAAACCAGAAGGGCAGAGACACACAGTAATCCTTTCTCAGGCACAGCAATGGGAGTGGGTGTAGACAGCAATAAAACACTGTTTTGGCAACATAACAGGAACGGCAGAATGGGTGCCACTGTATCTTAAACATCAAGGCCCAGAAACCTGTACTATTTGAAACAAAGAATGAGCAAACTGAAGCAAAATTACTGACCCATCTGCAGAATGTGATGCAGTCACCAGACCCAGCCCGGCAGTTATTCAACAGATCCAATTACTCAAGTAATTTTCCAGGTCCCCTAAAAACACTTCCAGAATGGTTTAGAAGATCATAAGTTAAATGTCATGTGCTCATTCATTTATTCACCAGCTAGCTACTCAGTTCTGTTTATCTACATAATTTTGAATCAGAATCCCAGGGAGCTTGGAGAACACAAGAACCAAAAGAAATAACAATTTAAAAAAAAAAAATCATCCTCTCTGCTTATAATTGAGCTGATACAGGACACTACCACTTAAGGCATGTAACAACTGCAAGTGTATGCAAGAGAAAGATGAAAGAGAAACAGTTGTTCACCTTTATATAGGCATGAGGAAAGATAAAAGATTAAGAAAATTTATGTAATCACTAATACAAAGTGAGTCGATGCTAACTAAGGAGAGGAAAATGATTGGATCTAAGTAGAGTTTACAAAACATTGTTTATTTGGAGGAACATTGGTAGTTTGAATTGCATTTAATAGGTGGTAGGTTCGATAATGGCGTTTGGCAGTAATACCGGCTATAGTGTCCTGTTCGGGTGATTTGGATAATTGGCATCACTTAATGAAAATAAGAGGACTGTATGAGGGAGGAATTGAAGTTCCCACTGAGCTTTATTTTTCAGGAGACCTTCCAGTCATTTGTCTGGATATACCTTACAAAGACATTTCCAAAGGATGAGTTTAGAGCCAAGTTGAGAATGCATTATTAATACTTCATAATTGCCTTCCTCTTCAGTGAAATGTAACAACAAGAAGAATTTTAGTCAATCAGATCACACATGCTAAGAAAATTCACCTTAGGGATGAAGAACTAAGCCTCCCAACCTCCCATTGCTAGCATCTCCTAAGAAGAAAATATGCATACAGATGGGAACCTCCATGGCTCTGGGAGCTGCAGGACATGGGAGATCATCTGCTGACTGCTGCAGTAGAATGCACTCTCATGGTCCTCTTCCCACTACACACCAGGATGGAAAGGATCCATGACTACGCTAGCTCTTCAAGTACAAGTAGAATTAAGCAGAGAGCAATTCCAGAACGTCAGGGTTTCCTGTGGTTTTTAAATTAGGAGGACTGAAAATAAAGAGACAGAAATAAACTTAGGTATTTGGAAATTTTGAAAGAGGTTGGGAGTACAGGGGACGAGAAGTTCGATACCTGCCAATACAAGTACTAATTAAGAGGCAACGTAGGGAATGGCTGAAAACTTGAGTTTTGTCATTGTAGTTCAGAAATGCTGATCTATTCTGGTATCTGCTCTGAGATTTGGTCGTGGGCAAGATGCTTACCCACTCTCAATTTCCAAACTGTAAAATAAGTAAATACTTCCAACACTTTTATGTTGATCATGAGAATTAACCAAAAGTAGTATTTCTAGTAAGTAATTTGATAGAAGGAAAGTTCTCTTTTTACATTAAAACATACTTTGAATATTAATAGCCCAAGTGCCTGACATACAGATGACTCCCACCCACTTACCCACATTCATAGACACACACATCAAACTTCTACTACTATTGGCTAAACGAAATCTAGTCCACCAATTGTGGAACTCAAAGCAAAAAATGAAACATCTTTGATATCCAGGACAAAAAGGAAACCCTGAGATCTCTTCCACAACAGATCTACCGAATGTCTTTTTGAGGACAACCTTCTTCAAGCTGCCTTCCATAGCTGCCCTATACTTGATGAACTAAATTACTTCCAATAGCCACCAGAGTATACACCTGATGATCTACTTAGGTTATATTCTGGATCCTTCTTCTTTGCTATATCCTTGAGCCATACACAGCCCCTCAGCACACAATTCTATTTTTATTAATTAATCCTCAGTTCTCCAAATCACCCAAACTGTTTAACTACAGTCATGTTACACTGCAACATCTCCATCAAGAGGTTTGGTTGTTTTTTTTTCCCAACCTCTGTAATATCCATTCCTTCCTCTCAGTGTCTCCACTACCCTCCTATTTGCATGACTTCAAGCTTCCTAACTAGATATCCCTCAGCCCTTCTTTACCACTTTTCTCCCAAGTCGTCTTCTGTATGAGAAGCCATCTGATGCAACTTAAAATTCTGAGACTTCAGTTTCTCCACTTGAAATAGCATACAAGATTCAATATGACTGATAAAAATACCAGTGTTCAACAGTTCACCAATTCTGTCCCACTGTAGCTCCTGTCTCTTCCACCTACCCAGGTTAGTTCATCTCAGGCTGTTCTGAACCACAGCCTTGATGACATTTTCCTATCAATTTTCCATTTTAACACATAATCTACATCCTTGCACACAAAAAGTATTAAATATATACTAAAGAAATACTGCAAAGAAACTTGATGCCTGAAATACCCACTTTCTACTCTACCAATGAAAACACTTCCCAGCTAGAAGATGCTTATCTTAGATAGCTGCTTTCCCTGTCTCCTACAAACTTAAAGGATCTCCTCCTACCCCTGAAAATCTGCTAATCCCTTACCAGTGGCTACATGCTTCCTTATGCAGTGATTAGCCTCTGATGGACGCTGAGTTCAGGGGTGAGCTCATGAATTTATGTATTCCATAGGAGGCCCAAAACACAGCTTTGTCAAGCAATAATCTACAGTGTTGCTGTGGCTGGTGGCTGTGTCATATCTGTAAATCTGGTATACTTCTAAAGTTAGGAAGGGAATCCTTGAATCCTAGATAATTCTTTATTTTTTTATGTACCATAGTTTCTTGCAATGTTCAAGGATCATGGAAGGAGCTATAAAGTACAGCCTTTGGATTCATAGTCAAGTAATATATGTGCAGAATATGGACTATATATACAGGAGCAGTAGCAAGCAGAGCTGAGTAAGCAGTGGGGGGTGTGGGGACAGGCATGATAACTTAAACACCAGATAGAGAAGGTTCAAAAAGATAAAGACTGTGAGCATTCATCAAAGAGCAGAAAGGAAGTCTTCAGCAACAGACATGTTATGGAATACACAGGAGGTGGTAAGACAACAGGAGTGAGACAGAGATAGAGATCTGAGGCTTGAGATTGAGGAGAAACAACACCCTGGCTTCTGATCCCTAGGAGCACACAAACAAGAAGTTAGGCAACCTTGTGTGCCCTGTGTTGCAGTGTCAGCCTTGTGCTAAAGATTAACAGCCAGACTCAAAGGGGACTAAAGATCAGGCAGGGCCAGCAAAGCACCACCAAACACCTCCTGGCAGTCTGCCCTGCAGGACCCTGACTGTCAGAAGATCCCAGGTCCCATTTGATCAGCTAAGAGTCAAAAGATAGCCTGGGAAGGACAGCTCTCCCTTGGAGACAGCCATGAGGGTAGCCAGTGCTCCTAGATTTCCAGAGGAAGAATGGCACTCTCACCTTGCTGCCACTAAAGAGAAACAGTGGAAACCAGGAATGGGGCCTGGTTAAATACTAACTTCTAAACTCCTAATCTGTGGAAAGACAGAAAGCATACATAACCAAGGGTAGTACCTGGCACTTACCAGGTCCCCATAAAACATTTATGAGAAGGCTGGTATTGCTGGTAGTGTTGCACTCTAGATGAGCCTTGGAAGATGCACGTATGGTGTTTCAGACAGAGGAATAGTCCTCAGTCTCCTTGTCTATTCTATGGGCAAAAATATCTCAGTAGTACAGCCCTGGAACACAACTGCCAGAAGACTGAGGCCATGGGTTACAACCATGTTTTCTCCCACTGCATCTGCATAACATGATGTAAAATACACGAGCTCCAAATGCATCTCGCGATCGATGCCTCATGCTTAGCAGCTGCAGTTGAATTTGACTTTGTGCTGAAGTAGCTATTGCAGTGTTCTGACTGGGGTAGACTAGTTAGCCTGGGATTAATCTGGAACTTGAACAGTCAGAACCATTGTTTTTCATAACCTGAGCAAAAGCTAACACATTTTATGGTGCTGTGACCCATGGTTGGACTTCTGCCTAGGCAGCCTACATCTGTACCTATGCACACGTGTGGATAAACACTGCCTTTCAGCTTACTGATGAAGACAGAAAATGCTAAGAGGTGATAGAGTTGTTGGAATACACTGTATGCATGTATGTATATGTGTATATATATATATGGAGAGAGAGAGAGAGAGAGAGAGAGAGAGAGAGAGAGAGAGAGAGAGAGAGAGAGAAAGAGAGAGAAGAACTGGCAGAGCAAGAGTCTCACAAAAACTTGTGAATATGTAAGAAAGATACCAGAAACAGGCAGTCTACTTTCAGTAAGCTAGGGATAGTTTACTGAGCATTTGCCCCAGGACTGGTTGGGGCTGAGAAGCACAGCCTACTGTTTTAAACGACTTCTTTTTTGCTTTCTGCTTTTAAATTACACACTGCAAAGTCATCGAGGATAAAGCTTTAAGAAAACTTTCATTTGCTATGGTAAAGCTCGCCAGTCTTTTGCCTAAAAAAGAAAAATAAATAAATAAATAACCCCCTGGAAATGTTTCTTTCTTTTCATAGCCATTAATAATGATAGCTTGAACTGTAAAGATTTGCTTCTACTGAAGGTAATGGGGTAATGTTTATTTCCATTAGATCAGGCCTATAAAATCCTCTTTTCATAACCGTGAGTCTACAATTTCCAAACAGCAAAGCTGGACATTTTGGTCCCTGACAGGCAACACTCAATAGTGGGATATTTTAAAAATCTATATGAAGGAAGCAGTTAATACAAGATAGGCTGAGCGTTCTCCCTGTAAATGGTTTGTTTTAGCCATTGCTCTTCCTCCTGGATGGACGGGGCAAGGCAGACAGCTTATTGGCTTAGTCTGTTGGGCCAGGTTAAAGGGATGCAGCTTGGAAAGGCTCTTAAGGGAGATTACCCTTGGACTAAAAATAGCAGGCACTAGAGAATTATCTTAAATATGACCAAACTTGCTCTGTACAGTGAATGCAGATAACTGTAATATGTTTCCATTTTTGGTCATTTCAGGGCTTTTTCCCCCTCTTCTTCTTAGTTTGGCTTGCTGTAGCTGACTATTTAATTCATTTCTGATTCTATTTGTCACATTTGCTCTCAGAGATATCGCCCAGGGGTGTTTGACTAAGGAACCCTTCTTATTTAGCTGGGCTGCTTTTGTTGAAATCTAATGAGCTGTTGGATTGCTAAGCACAGCCACCGAGTAGACAGAGCTGGTTAGAAGGTAAATTCATTAAAACATGTCATTAAAAACCTACTATGTGGGGCTGGAGCTGTAACCCAGTCCACAGAGATCTTGCTTAGCATGCACAAAACCCCAGCACTGTGGGGGTGACATTTGTCTGTATTCGCAGTGTTTAGGAGATGAAGGCAAGAGAATCAATCGAATCATAAGTTCAAGGTCATCCTTGCCTACATGGGAATATTTATAGCCGCCAGCCTGACCTATGTGATGCCCTATCTCAAAAAATACCATAACTGCCACACATATGCACTTTCTTTATGGAAATGTAATTTATACACAAGCAGAAGTTTGTGTTACTTCCAATTTGTTTGTGTCTCAGGAGTAAATATATGATACAACAGTGACCAATTTTCCTCTTATTCCTTTTCAGTAGACATTTACCATCTCTGTGAAGTCTCCTTGATGCTCACTTCTCCTTTTTCTGCAGGATTCATCTTCTGTCTTTTAACTGTGGAGCATCTTCAGTAGACAAGCAATCCCTAAGGGGAGTCCCTGTATTGTATATCTCATGTACATAGTGAATTGCAGTGGAGTGAGCACAGAGCCAACTCCATGCCAGCTGCTCCTTAAATGACTGATAACTCTGTTCATTAACAAATGAAGGAGATCAGATCTGTCCTAGGACATCCAATAAAGGAACAGATTGCCTGACAACATGTAAGTCATTCTGATGCCCTCAACTTGTAGACAGAACATCTAAAGAAAGTTCACCACTGCCCTTACAAAAACTACAAAAGTGACCAAAATGGCAGCTTCACAGGAGAAACCAGGAAAAGCTGGGGATGTACCTTTGTCCCTTCTGCATCTTGAATTCCAGCACAGCTCATAAAAGAAAGCTAGAATGGGAACATTCACAGGTGCCAGAAACCCACAGCCCTTAAGAATTAGCCATCCTCTGTGCCCCTCCAGCTTTCCTTACTAGAAGCTGGGCTTGATTCTTCTAAGAGTCCAGGTAACCACTATACATATGTTCTGGTAAACTGCACAGTCTTGTGATCACTTATATACAAGAAGCAAATTCTTTTCACTGTGATTTTTGACAAGAAAACTACAAGAATTATGATAAGATGCTTGCAAAATATTGAAAGTCAAAAGAGACCTGGAGATAGGAACACGGTGTTGAGAATAGTGAATTGTAATGTTGCAGAACGTCATTTTTATGAACTCAGGCGAGAGGTAGCTCGTTCCTTATATATAGGCAGAGGTACCCAGATGATCCTTGAACCCTAGAACACTGACAGATCCTCAACACTTCACTGAATGTGGAAAATTACTCCCACCTTGATCTTGTGCTATGCAGGTGAAAAGCGGATGACATGCGCCCTTAGCGGCATGTTGTGTATGCACAATGGCCTAACACAGCTGCAAATCTCATCAGCACTGAAGTCTCTCTTATATCTTAATCTGAGGAGCAAATCTGTTCACTGAGTTAGAGGGTAGATTTGCAGCCATGCTGGCAGGCGGACAGCATGCCACTGTCACCGTTGGCTCCGTTGATAAACCAGCTCCTGGAGAACATGTTCTCAGATCTTTGACATGTCTTATTTTTAGCCCCAGTTGGTCAGAATGGCTAGGAAGGTCATTTGATTTTCTCTTTCTGAATTCAGTAGAACCACTGTAAAGCCATCCATTAAGAAGCACTGGAGGCAGCCCCAATGTGCATGACATTATCTTGGGCAGTGATGAAGCAAACACACAGTCAGCTTTCTTTTACGTGACCCACAGTATATTGAGACATGGAAATCAATGACCTGTGTCATAATCCAAAAACTTATAGAAAGAGAAAAGGCCACTGTTGAGCCTATGTAACAACAACTCACTGTATTCCAAGGAGGACCACAAATATCTTCCTAAATTTGGGGGAATTAAGAGTTTATCCTGTGCCTGGTAAAGCCTCCAGCTAAAAAGAGACAAAAGAACCCAACTTTAAAATAGCACATTGTTACAGTACTGTTTATGGAAATGGTGGGTACAGAAAATTTCTCTGGGATCCTGTCTCCCTAAGATGTACTTCCAGTGGCCCTTGGCGAAGGGCTGATTTGATCTCTGGCAACCACGGACCTTCTTCCAGCCCTGCTTCTGCACTTCATTTGCATTGAAGCTACCCTTGCCACTGAGTAGATCCATGGAGAGCATAGGACAGCAGAGCAGCCTGACTCACACACAGCCTGGAATCAGCTTTTATGCCACTAGATAAAAAGGTCAGGTGGAAAGGGCTAGCACTGGCACAATTAATCTGGTCACTCAGGGACCATCTACTAGCTTAGGAATAGCTTGCAGGTGAGTGATGGACAGGGTCATGGCTGCCTGATGGCATTAGGCGCCATTATGACAGCCATAAAGAGAAAAGGAAAAATTGGACAAGGGAAAGAATTGCTCCTAAAAGGGACATGAAGAAAGACACAAATGCCGCACGACCAAGAATAAACTCAAGAAGGGGCCAAGGGGGGCAGTGGTGGCTAAGACAGCACTCTTTGATATTGTCAAAGTTTGAATATTAATGAGGGGTCATGGCCTAACAAAGGCTGAGGGTCCACACTGGGGAAACTCAGGCTGTTCACTTTTAGGTACAAGGTATGGGAACTAATCCGAAAAATCTAGAGAAAGATGCAGCTGGGGGAGTCCCTGTGTTTCCAAAGGAAGATTAGACTTAAGGAACTTTGTCTTATACATTAACTAAAATCCTGTCCAAAGGCAAGCAGTGAATTTTAATAATTGATTTGCAGGCCATATGTCTAGTGATTTACTTATAAGTCTCCAGGCAAAATAGGGGGAATGAAAAAGGGAGGAGTTGGTGGTGGTGCCGATGTTTTAATATGCTCTAGATGGAACAGGGGACGGCTGTGGGTTATTGGGGTCTCCATAAAGAAGGAAGTAGTGAAAGGGGGACATAGGTAATGTCATTCTAGTGTGAAGAATGACAGAGCAGTAAGCAGGCCAAGTTGTATTTGAATTCCACAAAGATAAGCCTCTCTGTATCCAAAGAGTTTTATGATCAAGAAATAAAATAATCAGAGGTGTCATTATTGTTGGACATATAAATAGATGTGTTTGTTAAGTGAAGACCTTTTGCAAGAGATTACTAGTACTAATAATACTCTATTACTACTATTACTACTACTACTACTACCACCACTACCACCACTAATAATAATAATAATAAATAATAATAGATATTACAAATATTCAAAGAACATTCTCTCATTTACCATGGAAAAGAATGATCCGGAATTAACCCAGTTGGCCTTGTGTGATGAATCAAAGAACTTGATGTATGTAAACAGCAAACTTTTTTTTACACTAATTTATTTACTTGAGTGTGGTCATACATGTTCACAGGTATGGAGGTTTGAAGTATTTCAGCCATGCCAAAGATATGAGAATTGATTTCTGTGGCACCATTTGCTCTTTAAAAATAATAAGGCACACAGATCTTGGCTGCCCTCATAGTAAATGGTCCCAGATAATTTGGTTCTAGGTATTGAATTTTGTAATTTTTAGTTTCCTCTTTTGGTCAGCTTGAAAATCTCCCCCATGATATCCCTGTCTCTTTCATCTTACGAGTTTTTATAATCATTGCCACCTCATGTCTTATGTGCTCAGAACAACAATTAACTAAAACTCATCTAGGCTGCACATTCAACAGAAGAAAGCAAGTGTGAAGGGAGGACGGGAGAAGCTTATCTGGGAATAAAACATGTTAAATATGAGAGAATCTATCTGAATCTAGTTTGACTTCTCTGAGAAAACTTTACAAGATGGTGTGTTTCTCAGTTCTGTTTCAGACAATTAATCACGTTAATAATGGCCAGCGAAATGAGGTCTTCCAGTGCAAGTTGTAAAAATAGCCCCTGTGATTGAGTTAGACATGCATCTTCTACATGAAAGACAACCTTGCTTTCTGCCATACACTACGTAGTCAGGAATCACAATGAGCCAGACACTGAAGGTAAAAAACATAAGATTAGTATTTTGTTCTTCTGCATCCTGAAGAAGCAGGCAGGTCACACAAAGTGGTAGAGGTGACCATCACATCTGCTGACTCAGAGAAGAAACACATTTGCCATGCAAAGTCAAATTAAATAGGGTAGGGCTTGAGCTAGGCGGAGTCACAGCCTCAGTTATCTGCTAAGACCAGGCATCATCTAGTCACCTCCAAATATGTCTAACCACAGAAAATTCTTTAAGTCAGTGTGGACAGAATGTCTTTGTCAAAATTGTCAGTTTGAACAAATATTGCAAAGCAGCCCAGGCTAGATCTATCCCAAGAGAAATTGACACAAATTCCTCTAGGATGGCAGCCACACAGCTAGGATTGAGGATTAAAGGATCTGGATAGTAGCATTGTGACCTAATGTAACTCTTCAATCTGTGGCATGCAGAGCCCTGGAATTGGGAACCAGCAGGAGAAAAGAAGCCACTTATCTTGTGGAGAATCACTGTGCTCCAATTCCCAGGCATTTGCTAGGCTCTCCTCCAATATGAATAAAAAGTGAGTCTACCCACTAGGCTGCACTACAAAAAAAAAAGCCAGGTGGAGACACGCAGCTCAGAGGAGAGCAGGGTGTCCCTGCTAAGAATTGGCTGGCAAGACACAAGAGGATCCTGACATGAGAACCTTTCTGGACAGAATCTGAGCTGGCTAGGTTCCTTGGACACTCAAGAGAACTATGTCTGGAATACAAGGGCTCCAAGTTCACATCTGAGCAGATGAGATGACACCCAGGGAAGCTAATATCCTTAGGCAGAGAGACCATGGAAAAATCAAGGACATTCCTTTAATAGAGGTTTTTTTTTCATCTAGAAAATAAGCTGTTCAACTGGAGAAATAGACTTCTCAAAGGGGACCAGGGAGGCAAGATTTAAGATAGAGCATTATAGAAATCTGAATGGGATGTAATCATTAAAAAAAAATTTTTTTTTTGGTTTTTCCAGAGAGGAGAGTGGAGGGATACAGGACATTCTTCCTGTGGTGCCTCGCCAAAAGGGACAGGACAGTCCATCAGTTGCTCTTCCAAAGGAGGTAATGTGATGACAGTTAGAGACAGGGGGTTAGAGACAGTTTGCTCAGAGAGAGCAATGTCACCCATACAGGGTGCTTCTTACCAGCCAAAAGCATGCCTTTCCAATTGGACTGAAATATCATTCTCAGAGAGAAAGGTCACCAAGCCTAAATGGTACAAAATGGTTCTGGTCCATGGTAACCCAACACACATTGCCAGAGGCAGTTTGTAAGAGCTCCCTACTGACAGACGGGCTGTCTTCCTTAGATTGGCTTCCTCTTGATTTCCCTCAACAATTCCCATGAGCAAACTCTTATTTTTACCCAGTGAGCTTCCTGATTTGCCTATCTCCAGTCTCCCAATTTCAAAATTCTGAGCCTCTGACTTAGAGGTTTTAGATCCTATCTCTCAGCTCCTAGTTAGAAAGAGAAAGGTCCTGTAGCTGAGGGAAGTTGGCTCCAGAAAAGACTTCACTTCAAGACAAACACTTCAAGTTGGAGGTATTTTTAAAAGAGACAGAAGAGCAGAATTTATCATTTTGATGAACAATATACTAAGGTGAAATAAGCCCGGCTGTGCTCCCTTTAGCAGATTGCTATGCTCCCTCTAGTAGGATGTTTACACCCCCTCAGTATTAGAAGCCTGTTCTTATCACTCACCATGAGCTTCCTGGAGTCCAGGGACATATCTGCTCAAAGCCACTGTCTCCCTAGCAATCGACAAGTAGCTGAACATGCTACGGTATGATAATAATTATTTTCTGGTGAATGGATACATAAATCAAGGACGGAATGGGTGAACTTCCTAACCTAAAAGCTCAAAGAAATGCAAAAATGAGACCAAGAGCTTTGACCAGCAAATCGTTTCTCCCACAAGAAGACATGACCATCTATCTCGCCGACGACCCACGATGAAGAGAGCAGGGTTAGCCATAAGCCTCAGTAATATCTGCATAGTGTTTGATTTAAGACAAGACAGTGTCCTGAGGTCTTAAAGTTAGCAACTTAACTGGCTAAGTCAAAATGATTGCAGATACAGGCTGAAACACTTTCTTGTCTCCAGGCCATTTGAAGAAAGATGGGGAGAGTTGAACACATCTAAGAATTTCTCAAAAGCAGAAAAAGACTCGCACTGGTTTCTCCTTGTGCCTCTGGTGCAGAAATTTCAACCACTGTGAAAACCAGTCTCTGAGTTGCTCCCTAGCTGCCGGCGAGCACAGTTCATTCCTCTTTTTTCCTTACAGCAAGTTGCAAATTTGGTACAATCACTCCTTTGCTGCCTCTCTCTCTCTCATTTTCTGACTCGGAAAAGTTTTAAGCAAGTGTCTTCCTGTCACTTCTTCCTATTGCTCTGATAATGAATTAAGAGTTAACTGGGGTGCAAAGGCAAGCAGAAAGCTTGACAGAGTACAGAGTTAGAGGGTCTTGTAACAATTAGCACTGATTTTCATCAGAAGAATAGAATTTGTTTATTTATTTATTTAAAAAAAAATAAAAATGCTCACAAATGCACAACTCAGCAGAACCTGAACAATGCCCCAACCCTGCAAGATTGGGTAGGAATGGCATCCCTGGATGACAGAGAAAACAAGTCCAATTAATTTTAGTCTTCATTTAAGGAAAAATAGCGAGGAGGAGAGACAGAGAGAGAGAGAGAGAGAGAGAGAGAGAGAGAGAGAGAGAGAGAGAGAGAGAGAGAGGAGGGGGAGGGGAGAGGGAGAGAGGGAGAGAGGGAGAGAGGGAGAGAGGGAGAGAGGGAGAGAGGGAGAGAGGGAGAGAGGGGAGAGGGAGAGAGGGAGAGAGGGGAGAGAGGGAGAGAGGGAGAGAGGGAGAGAGGGGAGAGAGGGAGAGAGGGAGAGAACAAGGAAGGTAGCAACAAAAAACTCAGTTTTAAAAGAGCTACCTAAAGGAAGCACCACCTCCTTTGCTTTCTCTTACTTGCTTTTTCTTCTTCTTCTTTTCTTAATCTTAACTTTAATTTTTTGTGACCCTCTCGACAATTCTGGGGGAAAAAATGTTAGTTTGACATTATTGCGAGCCAGAAGATGACTCTATTTATGAGACAAGTTGACAACATACAATTTCATGCTTGTTGAACTGATGGGTGTTATATATTCACTGCGACTATTATGAAGCCTCACCATTATAAATATGAAACAGTATACACTTATTCAAAATAACTCCAGCAGTGGCAATTTATAGCTCGGTTGTTTGTGCTCTTACGAAGTCCAAATGCCACCTTAAGAAGCTGTAGCTCTCAGAAACAGATGTGCAGTGTGACTGTGACCAAAATGGATTGACGATGACCTGTGTGGAAGCAGGCTGTTACGCTTTGGTCTGTATAACAGCTGACACCCGTTTGTATTTAGATATGTGAGTGTTGGGAACACTGTGTCCTTAAAGCTCTGTTTAAACATGGTCCAAGACATTTGTCTCCTGGACTAATTATTTTACCGCCCTTTTGTGGCAAGGATCCCAGATCACAACCCCCACCCCCGTCCCCACCTCATCTTTATAAAATAAGATAATCTGAGTATATAGTCACCCATATCCAGAAGCAGAGAGAATTCCATCCTGTTTCATAAAGTTACCTCAAGGACTTTAAACCCTGGTCATGTCAGGTGAATGTTGGCAAGATTTCCGGAATGCCTGCATAACAGGATTGTACTACTTTCTTGATCAGGTGCCTGGGAACAGGACAAGGCCACACACCATCAAATCATAAGCTGTCACAGAAACTGTTTTTGGTCAAGATCCCCCCCCCTCCGTTCCTTCCTTTTGCTGCCTTTCTCTTCAGAAGCTTCAAACAATTTGCAAGTGTTCACTTCCACAAGGACAAATTTGGAAGAGTGAGGAACAACACAATTTATCCAAATGTGGAAGGAAATGAAGGAACCAGGCACCTTGCTAAAGCTAGATATCAAAAATTTGCATAAGCAGTTTCCCAACAACAACAGAGGTGCTATTTGGAACAAAATAAATTACACAAACCTTGGCCAACTTTGTGATGGCTTCCCTGCCTGTACATTCCCTAAGTACATTTAGCTCTTCCATTTCAGAAGGTCAGGTTACTAATCTCAGCAGTTAGACCTAAGCAGGTAACTGTTTGCAGACTCTAATGTTATCTTCGTCTTCGATGAGTGAGGAAATAAATTCAAAATATTGGAAATGTAAATTGAGTTTTCTGGCACCTTCTTGAGTAACTCCTGTCTCTCTTGTCTGTTAGCTTGCTTAATTTTAGGTAATAACCCCTATCTCTTATCATGAGACCTATTGGGGGATTCCAATACTAGAATCCTAGGTCTCTCTTGAGTCTGGTTTCTTCAAAACAAGATATTTTAGAATCATTTTTAATATAATTTTTCATTACATGTAATCCATTGAATTTGGTGTTGAGTTATAGAAGGACATTTTCATACAAAAAATACTTGATATGGTTTTAGTATTTAAACCCATCCCACCAAAGTTTGCTTTCCGAAATCTGTACCTCTCCCTACTGTTCCTGTGGGGCTAAAGGGAAGGCGCTGTCGGTCCATCTAGTAAATCCGAAGTGAGAGATAACATAATCACACACATTCATTTCTCAGGGACCTTGGCGGCTCTTATCTGCTGGCTTTTATGATCTCTCATGAACAGCCAGGAATAGCAATTTGCAGCCTGTTTGTAAAGCCATCTTAGTCTGAAGCTAGCCTTTCCCTCTTTTATCACACGGTGATACTCGGCAGCTAAGTCCCAGTCGCCCCAGCAAAATGTGCTCTGAGCTCCATTTTAGAATAATGTAAGTATTCTCTAGGACTGTGGAACATATCAGACATGGAACAGAGGGCAATTATCATTTCAATGAGCTACTTTTTAATAGAAAATGTTTTGTGTGTGCTGCTTAGATGTATTGATATGCTACCCACTGTATATTGGAGCCTGAAGCTATTTTGTTCTTGCTCATCAGCATCTCAAGCAAACATTTCCACTATTCACACAATGGTGGTTTTTCTAAAGCCTTTGCTCAACTTGATTTTACAATTATATCACCTAGAACATTAAGCACCAGACTCTAGTTGTGTGTGTTAAATCACACTTGTTTCTTATTAAGTGTTCCAAGCTACCCATTTTTATTAACAGTTACTTTATTAAATCCTTAATAACACAGATAGAATAGTTAGTTAATTTGTGTGTTGAGCCATGGATGTTAATTTGTAAACATAATAACATACTGCAATCATTTGCATAATAGCATTTTAATCTTTTTAGTAAAAGCTGTAATTCCCTACAAAGTACACTGCAGTAGAAACTAAGCGAGTATTGGTAATAATACAAAAGGCCTTAAAATTCTGATCCTATTATGGTGTTGGAACATACCCAAAACGCTTGCATAATCTCTGAAATGTTACTGTTCTCTGATTTAGGTGTCTGTGTCAAGAATAAAAATGAAGTGTAACTGGTACTGTAGACTATTTCCTACATGTAATTTAGTATTCACCAAGCTCCAGCACTTTTCAAATAGCTCTAAGGCTTTGCTGCAAAGTTCAGAGCGCCAGCTATACACATTGAGCAAGGAACCCTACACAGCACATTCTTGGGGCTGAGCAGAGAGGAAATCGTGCACATTTGGCATCAAGAAGGTCACTGGGTACCAAAGATTTGGCTACTGAGCCTTCCTTCCCATCCCTGCCTGACCAACCTGGCAGTACTGTGCCTCTTTAAATAACTGCCTGTGAACATAAATTGAGAAGGAACCTAAATAGGAAAATAGAGAGGATGCTTAAAGAAGGTATTTCTGGGGGTGGGTGGGTGGGAATTCTTCAGAGGCACAAGTTGTAGAAGCGATAACACAAATCACAAGACTAAAGGACTGGGAAAGAGAAAGTTGTGTTTAAAAGTCAGGTGAAGAATTTCCCCCAAGATCTGGTAATTCATTAATCCATCCGGCTGTGAACCTTGAATGAAGAATTTGCAGTAGGAATAGCTGGAGAAAGCCAGGTGTGCAAATATTAGTTGATGGACCCAAAATTGTGATTCCTCTAGCAATTTTGGAAAGAACAGGTACACAAGCATCTCTAACGTCATTTCAAAATGTATGGTTTCACGGATAAGAAGTTACTTTTGCTTTGAAAATTGTACCCTTAAGAAGAGTAAGCCCTGGACACCTTACCCTATCTTTCTCCCTGAGTTCTCTTTGTGTTCATCCTGGCTACTTATAAGTCAGCATCTTTGACAGCAAAATGAGGTCTCCTGATTTGCCATCCATCTGAACTGCACAGGGTACAATCTTAAAAGGAGGCTTGAGAGGTTAAGGAAAAAGATAAAACTAAGCCTTCCAGAATCATTTCATATCACAGGCAATTCATTTTATTAAACCCACAATAAAAGTTTTCACTTCTAAAAGAATAGGCACATAATTATAGGGACAAATTAACCTTATTTTAAAAAAATAGGAAGTCTGGGACAAGAGACTGTGCAAGAACAATTTGGCTCTTGGTTTAACAACATTCATCTTTGTATCAGCTTTGTGGGTTCTTCTCATTCCTAGGTGAGCCATCTGCTGGGCTGTGTGTCTATGACAACACACATAGCTAGATGTCCACGGACAAATAAAAACAGCATATTTATGAGGTTACCACACAGCATCCAGGTGCTGTACACAGGAACTGTTTGCCCAATGCAGAACCCAGAATCCTGTTTGCTTTAACTAGATGTACAGCTTTGAAGTAACCAAAGGAGTCAGTCAGTCATTCTTTTCCGGATTCAACTTCAGAATTCTCTTCCTGTGAATCTGAGCCCCCCCCCCCCTTCTCTTCTCTCTCCTACTTAACATATCCAGACAAAGGAATGTTTATTTATAAATAACTCACTTGAGATTCTAGGAAACCAAAAAGCATTAAGACAAAAAAAAAATCTCACCCACTTCTAAAAGCACACAGAGTATCTGACATGAAATGTCTTCTATGCCTCCCAAATCACAAGATAATCACTACTATATAAAGTTAAGGCTGGAGATGAAACTCAGCAGGTAGATTGCATGCCTTGCATACAGAAAACCCTGCGTTCAATCTCAGCACTGCCAAAGACAATGAGTAAAAAATTAAAAATAATCAGTGTGTCTAATTAAACACATAGATTCTTGCTTTTTAGACTACAAAGGCTAGTAATTGGATCAGCTTTCATGATGTAGAGTAGCCAGCCTCGTCCCTTGGCCTTTCCTTAACAAGACCCACAACTGCAGAAGTATGTATTAGTGACCCATGGCTATGCAACCTGCATCCTGTGACTTGCTATTTATTAGCAAGAGTGGATGCCAAAAGACACAGCCCTGTGGGGCAGAACTCCTAAACCATATTTTTCCAGTGGTCAGCATAATGGCAGGGAGAAAATCGGGTGATAAACCAGATGTTCCCAAGATAAGCCAGATGTTATCAAGCCAAGAAGTCTAAAATAGTGTTTACCTAAGGGGCATAAATGAACACACACACACATACACACACTGAGAAAGATAGATGAGAGAGAGAGAGAGAGAAGAGAGAGAGAGAGAGAGAGAGAGAGAGAGAGAGAGAGAGAGAGAGAGAGAAGCTTGCACACACAGGCCAAGCCCCAGTTGGTCTCTCTGTATGCTAAGCTGATGTTAGTAGCAAATGCAGCAGCACCAGCACCCAGACTGGATCAGATTGCTGGTTTCTGGTTTGTGAGTCTCCAAGATGAACATCTAACTGATTTATGCTCAGAATTTGGAATTTTGTGGTAGACTACAAATGTGAAGATAAGTACAACATAAATTTTTAAAATACTCCATAAGTCTCTGTGAGCTTCAACATTCTTCAATGTTCTTATGTTACAGCCAATTATCTCCCCATTTAAATGGCTATTATTTTCTTACTTGAAGTCTATGCTCTTGGAAAGTGTCATTACCAAGTGTGGCAAAAAAAATCTGGTTGTGGGCTGTAAATTTAATTTAAATGGCAAGCATTTATTGATTGCAAATTGGGAATCCTAGAAATCTTTACAAAGTGATTATTGTAAATGAATTCACTCTCTCTGCACAACAAAGGGAAATTTACTTTTTTTTATGATTACATGAATGTAAGTCTGTTTGTTTTTCCATACTTTGTTTTCTTGCCTGTTTTGTTAAAATTCCAATAGGATTGCTATTCATAAAATAGTCTTCCTGGACTCTGGCACAATCAGAGACAGGAACTCATTACCATAGATGGCTGTAAAATGTCCTCCAAGAAAACAAGAAAGGAAAAGGAGACATCATGTACATTTGTGGATTAGGGTTCATATGGTCTGTTTGAAGCTGTAGGGAGATGTAAAATGATTTACAAGTTGAAGGAAGTACTTCAGTTTGTAACACTGAGTAGTTATGTGACCAGGAGAGTTATCCATGAAGACCTGATTCCTTTGGAACATGTTCAAGTCAACATTACTTGTCACCTCCCTCTATATATAACTCATATTATCAGGGCTGATGGAATTTTCCTTCAAGGTTCTTTGAATCATTCCCAGATCCTATCCCTCTCACTCCTCCCTTACCTGCCATAGTATTGCATGCATACTGTCTGGCTTCCCTAGTTTCCTACTTGCCTCTACCTTTTAGATCTCCCAGCATGATCTTCTTTGGTATCACCTCCATCATATTGGCCTCCTGTGGGGCACTAATTTCTATCATACAAACTCATGAATACTTCCCAATATGGCCTGCCATAGCAGCACAACTATATTAGATCTAAACTCACACCACATCTTCGCTTTTGAGTGAAACAAATTCTTCACCTCCAGCCCTACACTATGAAAAACCTTTCTTTCACTCTTTCACCAGCCTTGATGAATCTACCCTACTGTTTCCTACCTTAGCTAGAAATACACACATGCATGTACACTTATAAACATGATCATGCAATATTTGCTAGTTGTCAGTATAAATATGTATATGCCTGTATGTGCTAGACAATCCTATTATGCATACACATGCATGTATATGGCTGTACAATTCTACATTATTTTCCATTTGTTAACATACAAAAGCACACACACACTTGTGCACATATATGCGCATATAGCCTTCCATTTTTACTTGTTTTACGTTTCTGCATTTGGTCTCCCAAATTAGATTTAAATTTCCTTAGAAAATGAAGACAGATCTCCTTTTGAGATGTATAGGTAACTGACTTTTATTTATCACTTTTTAGCTAGGAAATCTTCAGTGACAACAATCAGCCAATCCTTTTGAATCAGAAATAAGGGTCTGGTGAATTTGCCAAGATCGGTTATTTTAACTTTTTAAAACTATACATAATATATACCCATGACTGAAAATGTTAGAATATAATAGAAAACCACAGGAAAAAAAATAATGAAGCCACCTGTACCCCTACCAAGATAATCAAGTGATTTGAGAGATTCCATCACCCACTTCCTGTGCAGTGCATAGGAGAACACCTTCCACACAGACAACAAGGAGTTGACACTCATCCTTGCCTACACAAATTCAGAACCTCAAACTAACTGCGAGTTACAGTCATTACTAAGCTGAGTGCGGGCTAAAACTGTTGAGTCCTCTTCCATAGGCTCTCCTCTAGTCCATTGTAGGAAATGACCTCCGGACAACTGCATTCCCACATGCCAGTGTTCCAAGGAATTCTAAGCAGCTGCATTCAGAAGGACCAGATGAATGAATGAAAGATGTCCATTCACTCATATCATGAAGGCATTAAAGCAGGTGTTAAAATGAAACACAGACAAGGTGGCTCACAGTGACCCAGAAAAGCCCGGGTGCTGTTTAATTGAACTCCATACCACCCGTCTTTACACAGCCCTGTGCCCTGAAAGCGCTCCTTTATTCTCCACCAAACAATACACAAAGGCAACTGGGGAGGAAGTAATGTTGCAATATTCTAAAACATAAATCTTGCTACCAGTTTGTTCACAGACAGCATCCTGTTTTCCTTACACATGGATCAAGTATTGGAGGCTGTCCTTATGGGCTCTCTGCCCTGTTCTCCAAAGTGCCTTCTGGGTGATATGTAGTCACCTTCACTTACACATCCAAGTATGAGTTTTGCATGCACAGGTAAATTTGTGTCAGTGAATGACTTAGCCAACTATAAGTTAGCACTGCTTTTGCCACATTTAGAGTTTATTCCTTCATAAATTGTGAGATTGAACTGCGTTATTTTATTTGTGTAAATAATGTATGTTTGTATAGGGTGTTGTGTAGTGGTGTGTGTGTGGGGTGTGTGCGCGCCTTGTGCACACATGTGACACATGCATGTGTTCTCAAGTGCCCAAGCATGCTAATATGGAGGCTAGAAGTTGACATCAGGTGTTGTCTTTAATCAATTTCAATCTTAATTTTGGCACAAGATCTCTCACCAAACTTGGAGCTGACCATTTAAATAGACTGACTGGCCAGAAGGCTCCTGGGAACCTCTGCCTACCAAGTAGTGTTTCAGGCGTTCACCACCATGCTTGTCTTCTGACAGGGGTGCTGAGGATCCAAATTTAGGTTCCCATGCTTGTGCAGCAAGTGCTTTATCCATTGAGCCATCTTTTGACTCCATCTTTCATTCTCGTTCCTTATTTTATGTTTGCAATGTTGAGTAAAAACTAAACATGCTAGAGGCTGAAGGAAGTGAATGCTCCAGACTTCTGGACACTCAACAAACATCACAGGATTGGTTCAGCTGTACCATCATACCAGCCTAAACCTCCCTCGCTCTTCTGATTATGATTCAGAACCCTATGGCCAGATTCCAGCAATGTCATCAATGTGCAACTTGAGTCAGGGAAAAATATTTAACTCCTCAATAGCTTATTTTATCCTGGGAGGCAGAGGTACATAATAATGCTTATAATTGACAGATCAGCACAGGCAAAGCTGTGACTGTTTGGCTTGCTCAAGGCTACGGCCTTCTCAAATGTGATGAGGCAGGACTTTGAGGATCAGGAGAAGGGGAAAGAACACAGGAGGAAAGTCCATGGGAGTGGATGGCCCTGGGAAACAGCTCTTGTGAAAAGCTACTTAGGCAGAGGGCACACAAGGCTATGGCCAGGCAGAGAAGACTCTGTCCCTAAATATGGAATGACTCAATTTTAGAATTTCACTGCTGCTTCACTTTTGTCTCCCATCCTGGGAGAGATGTGTGTGAGTTTAACACTAAAGGGCAAAGAGGGAGGGAGTCAGCACTCTCTGCAAGGGCTCATGACGCTGCTGCTGCTGTTGTTGCTGGTGACGGTGTTGCCACATATGACCTTACCCTTTGCCTGGACAAAGAAGAAGGGATCCTGTGACATCAGAGAGGACTGCTATGAGCCTCTGTCAAAACAGTCACTCTAGTCCTATGTTGTTGAGAATAGCTGACATGTGAGTCCTCAGGCCCAGGCATCTCTACAATTTTATAAGGAACCTCATTCTTCACTACGTTACTTTCACCTCAGCAATCTGACCACTTCATAAAGTGAAACTTCAGTGATAATAATAATAATAATAATAAACAAAAACAACCAACCAGGGCTTCTCAAGCTCAGGACCAGTCATTTGTAATCAACAGTTCTTTTCTGCAATGGGCTGCTCTGTATATTGTAAGGTACTTCATGTCATTCCTTGTCTCTACCTACAAAGTACCAGTGCTATCACCTTGTAACCTACTCACAGCAATCAAGCATACCTCCAGACACTGTCAAATGTCCCCTGGGAGTGCAAAATTGCCTTTGGTTGAGAATCATTGGCTTAAAATGACCTAATGAGAGATTAAATTAAATGAACCATGCGTTTTAGAGCATTGCAAACAATTCTATCAGTGTGGGAAGTTATATAGGGAAACAAAAAGAGTGGCATAGCATAGATTAAGCATCTATATATAGAAAACCGACTGGCTGCCGAGTCAATGCTCCTGAAAGCTAGAAATGAGAAGTACTCCATGCAGATTCCACAACATGAAATATGGGGACTTAAGGTCATGGGGAAAGTTCTGAAACCGGCCTCCCTGGGAGGTAATGATTACCACATAACCTCCCCTAATTTCCAGTTATCCAACAGCGTCATCTGCAAAATGTGTGGCATTCACCCAATATGGAGTTGCCATAGCTGATCTTTAGATAGGAGGTCTATAGAGATGGACATGTGCTGAAAGAACTATTTATTTAATGCTGCATGACTTAGAATGGGCCTGTAACCTGACAAGTGTACTGGATGAGGAATGTCCAATTTACCAGTTCTAACCAGTCAAGTCCTCACATGAACTTTCTAAAACCCAGCAGAGAAGCCTGGGAAAGTATAACCAACCACAAACCTTTGTTTGTTGCTCACTCCTCAGCCCTAACTCACCCCCCGGCCCCCAACCTGGAGCATGCTCTTAAGACCCGTGTAATGTCCCTGGCATGTTACACAATCTTACCTATCCATAGAACCGATGGGCACGTCAGCTCACCAACTACCCAGGGCCTCCACACAGGCCAACACAAAGAGGAGACATTCCGTTCTATTTTTAAATATATCGAGCAGAGAAGCAGCTTGATGCATCTTTGTAAAGGATGGCTGTCACCCAAGAAGTACGGTCTCCCTATTTTTTATCAATGATATAGACATCGAAGTCAGATAAATTTAGAAATTCAATGCTTAGATCTTTATTTGTCAACTGTGTGGTTTTGGTGAAATCACTTAACTTTCTTTAAAACTCGGTGTCTGCATGTGTAAAATGAATATATATATACATATATATAATGGAATAATATATAAAATAAAAGGGAATGTGTGTACCAATATGCAGAAAGCAGAAGTGTTCCATGATGGTAGACCTCATTGTTACTAATTATTCTCTTCAACGTTGCCACTTTTATCATGCACTCATTACACAATCATTTATTTATTCAGTATCACCTATGAACTCAGTGATAGAAAAATTGAATTCTTATAAAAATGTGCTTTCTTGAAGGATGGAGATTATAATGAAGTAACGTGGGAAGATAGTCAGTAGCGTGCCGACTGGTGGCTAACAGAAGTTTTTATTTGTGCAGCCTGGCACAGAGGGGCTTAGAAACCCTCAGATGCTGCTGCTGCTACTAATGCTGATTTTGATGCTGAGAATTAGCTGATTTGGCAATTTGCACCCAATTCACTTGTCACAGTACTCTCTGAATGCTTATCACTATAAGAAATGATTTATTTTCAAGTAAATGACTCCCGATCTTGTGAGAGTGAACCTCGTTTCTCTGAGTAACACTTTAATAGGAGTAGATTAACATTCTTTATTATAGGGTAGACTCATAATAGGCGTCTAGAGTCTGGGAGGTAATTCTCACTACTGAAAGGAAAATGAATTTTGACTAATTTATAAGTACATACTAGATTTTTTTGAGTTTAGAAATTTTCCATCATACAAGAAAATTAGGGTCTGAAACAATAATATAATAGCAATAATCAAAACTGTTCATTGACAAGGTAAAACAAACGGCGACAGACATTAACCCCTTAGTGACAGAAATGCCTTCTTCTGTATCAATTCATATCAGCACCATTTGCTCCTCTGTCCCCTTTCTGCAGGAAACAGAGAGGAGTAAGCAGCTTTACACATTTTT